>JAWZYU010000005.1:44074285-45288571 GCA_038380435.1 Ryuthela nishihirai
AAAATGCTCCCATTCTTCCTCAACTTCAGTAGTAGGCAAACCATGACTGTCATAATGACTAAGCAACCTATCATGGTAAGCTTTAGCTATAACTGGGTCTTTCAGAGCTTCAGTGTTAAAGGTAAATTTTTTAACCCTAGCACAACACTTCTTAAGTATAAATTGCAAGACACTTTTAACAAGGTAATGATCAGATCTAATTTCAGCTCCCCTATATGCCCTGGTGTTCCTAACAGAACTAGCCCATTTGCTGTTAATCAATAGATAATCAATCATATTTTTATGCAGCCCATCTGGGAAACCCATGTTTACTTATGTATGTCATGGTGTTTGCAATAAGTGTTAGTTATTCTTAAATCATTAAGTATATTTACCTGTAGGGGAAGTTGCCCATTGCAGCTAGTATTCAAAATATCCTAAAGTTATTGATAAAACCTATCCTTCTCATCCTCATCGGCATGCTCAGTGGGGACATAACAGATATCATTCAAGTCTTTAATGCTTCTCTGAAATTTAGCTGTAAGAAACCTTTTATTAATGCACTCATATCCTAGAAGAGCATCACTAGCGAGTCTGCTTAGAAGCAAACCTACACCTTTATATGTTCCCTCCCTGAAAAGACAAATTTAAAATTATTTTTAATAATCTGTTCTTTATCTGTCCATTTGGTCTCTTGCAAGCTGAGAATATCTAAATTATAATGGTGGAATTATTGTGTGAAGATATCAAGAGAATAATCTCTGTGCAGAATTCTCGCATTCCAATTTCCTATGGAGAGAAAATGGTTAGTGGGCTGTTTAAAGAAACTATGTTTATTAAGAGAGGGAATGTTGACAATATCAAACAGCTTCCTAATTGCAGGCATGGGGCAAAGACCTGTTCCCCCACTAATAAAGGCTGAAGCCATCTACACTGGAAACTACTTCCAATGTAGTATTTTATGATGCCAGTAGAAGCAAAGGGTTCAGGTGCCTACAATTACCTCTGCTGAGGATTATACACCAGCTGATAAACATATCCTGTGAATCAATTCACTTGGAGCTGTCAATCCACAAGCAAACAGAAAAAACAACAGAAGATTTTTCCCTTCACAGAAGCCACCAGCTGCAGCAAATTCATGATCCATAATCAAGCTCAGAGCCTATTTTCAGTTCGGTAGGTTTATATGGTTAGCCCAAGACCCTGTGTGGTTGATCACTCCTCAGCAGGATAGAAAAAAAAGTAGCCATAGCTGTCCAGGTCAGTAGGCCACACTAATCTGGCAGCCCTGCCCTTCCATTCACATCTCCTTTGAAAGATACTAACGGCCTGCACCACGAAAAGGCAGGGTTGGACATTAGGTGCTATGTCTGGCTGGTTCTATGCATCATCGCAGGGGATTGGTGTATAGTTCTCCTTCCAGTGACTATCTACCATTTCCAGACCAATTCACATCACCTTCTGCAATTCTACTGAGTCGTCATTTGCCAGCAAGAACATTAAAAATAAACTTGTCACTCCATAGCATCCTGGAAACTCTTCTCACTACCCATCCTCTATAGTAATGTATGCAAAATCTACTTAATAACTTTTGATACTGGATAGCATAGAACATTTTTTGAAGTGTTTAAAAACATTCAACAGTGCCAAAGAGAATTATTATCTTAATTTAATTTTAATAGCTAGACTCTATTCTTCCAATGATACACCACTTTAATGAGTATCTATACATCTTTGAGACATTTTTAACCCTTAACATGCCGGGTTCAGAATTCAAAATTCTCTCTTGCAACTGGGTATATTTTGAAGTGTTTCCAGCCAGAAAACAAAATAACTTTAAGCTTTCATCATCATCATCATCAACCTCAAGCAGCCATGGGCTACACAGATCCAAGCAGACTGTGCAATTTAGTTCTCCAAGCATATCTGTCCTCAGCTACAGCTGCATCTGGCCACTGCACACCAAATCTAACAATAAAATGTCCTCTTTGACATTGTATGCCCACCATATTTTTATCTTCAAATAACTAATAAACAGAAATAAGTCATGTCATATACCAAAATAAGAAATATCTAATTGCTAATGTTTAAAAAAAATTCACAACTGTAATGACAAGAAAAGCACATTAATTTTAATAGCACTTATTTAAAACAATATATTAAAAAAGAGTAATTCAATTCAGTTTGCAACTAATTCTAAAATAACTAATGAGCAGAATAAGGCATGTTAAAATTTTTTTAATAACTCACAATAAGTGCTGTTACATTTAAACTCGTATAAAAGCTATCGTATCCCAAGAGGAGTGCAAGAGCTTATATAACATGAGTTGTGCTTATTATTAGCTACAATCTACTAATCACTTAATATCAACTCCTTAACAGATCTCTGTAATTACCACATAGCCAAATAAATATCTTTACATAGTAAGTCAAAGTATAGTAGACTAATTATTAAAACAAAACTATTTACCAGTATTTAAAGGTTGGTACATCTGCTGTAAGATTTCTCATCATGAGATTAATTGGTGTCAGTTGATGTCACACTATATAGTCGATGTTGTTAACAAATTCTTAGCAACCAGTCCTTTGGAAACACAAATGTATATTGATGTTAACTTGAAGTTGTGGTCGCATGCAATTGATTCCAGTTCAGCACGACGTTGATTTTGTATTGAATTTTCGATATATTAACTTTAATTCACATAATTGTTGTTACTAGCACTTTTTTCATTGCTGTACATTATTTAGGTGGTCTCCTATTCCTCCTTTACCGATCTTTGGCTTTTACAACAGTTCATTAAGGTAATGCTTAATCACTTTATACATCTAGTTCTTAGACATTAAGTTGAGCTGAGGATTTTTAACATCCATTATATATTCATGATGCTATATTTCTTTATATATGATAGTTATACTTTTATGCAATAACTGGTACATAGTCCTGTAGATATCACTGTTGCACTTTCCTCAAATCTTAAGACTCAATTTTTACTGATAAACATTTAAAATCGTAAAAAAAGGCCAACTTACATTACTGTTAAAATACCATTAAAACAAAAGTCATGCCAGTGCCCAGATGTTATTGAAGCAACGTGTTTCACTGTCTCTCTGACTCATGCCATCCTCAGGCTATGTGTGTGTTGAGTGAAAGGATCCGCTATATACCTGTTCCGCCTCTTAAGTCAGTGATCATCTGTTGCTGTGCATGTGCTTGTACGCCTGCGTGTTGATACAGCAGGAGATTCCATGCGGAAGGCAGGGGATATCTACAGGACTATGTAACAGTTATTGAGTAAAAGTATAACTATTGTACATAGAGAAATATAACATCATGAATACATAATGGATGCTGAAAATCCTCCGCTCAACTTAACATCTAAGAACTAGATGTATTGTATAAAGTGATTTAAGCATTACCCCAATGAATTGTTGTAAAAGCCAAACATCAATAAAGGTGGTAATAGGAGACCACCTAAATAATATACAGCAATGGACAAAATGTTAGTAACAACAACTATGTGGAGTAAAGTTAATATATCGAAAATTCAATACATAATCAACATTGTGCTGAACAGGAGTCAACTGAACGCGACCACAACTTCAAGTTAACATCATTATACGTTTGTATTTCCAAAGGACTGGTTGCTAAGAATTTGTTAACAACATCGGCTATATAGTGTAACATCAACTGATGCCAATTGATCTTATGATGAGAAATCTTACAACAGATGTACCAGCCTTCAAATACTGGTAAATAGTTTTGTTTTACTAATTAGTCTACTATACTTTGACTCACTATGTAAAAATATATATATGACTAAATGGTAATTATTGAGATCTGTTAAGGACTTGATATTATGTAATTAGTAGATTGTAGCTAAAAATAAGTACAACTCATGTTATATAAGCTCTTGCCTTCCTCATTGCTTGGGATACGATAGCTTTTAAAAGAGTTTAAATGTAACATTACTTATCATGAATTATTAAATTTTTACCATGTTAGCTGGGTTATTTTTAATTTAAATGGCATGTTATATCATAAAAGAGCATTCCATTGACTCTCAATGTTCATGATTAATTGGGACCAATAAAACTGTCATGAACATCATAATCCATTTTTAATATAAAACACCTATTTGGCTCCAAGAATTAATAAAATACCAGTAATAAGAATATAAAATTCCTCTCTCCCTCCCTCCATCCAATCACACACACACATACAATGGATGCAAATAAGAAGGTTTTTTTATTTTCACTTACTTTGGAGTTCGAGGGTTAAATCCAGGTGGTGGTGGTGGGGGTGGAGCACCTTGAATGTGAAAAGGCAAACGATTCCTTGCCATATTATCTACAGGGATTATTAATTACAATTAGTAACATCTCAGAAAACATTACCATGCAAAGAATATAAAAGTGAGTACATATTTATATTTATTGTGTCAACTAAAAACCGAAGTCCAATTAACAATAAATTAAAACTTCTAAAAAAAATATAATACATAATGAAAAACTCTAGAATCATACATCTACAATCGATGATTATTATTGGTTACTGACTAATTACTCATTACTTATATAATTCATAGATCAACTATTGTTATCTTTTTGAAAATAAGTCCAAATCATAATGTAAATTTGGCACATAAATTATAAACATATTAAGTATATTTCTTAGTTGATGTCAGTCACCAAATTGTGAATTTGAAAAAAAAATAGTTCTCAGACTTTGTTTCAGGGCCAATATTCGACAATTTATTAAAAAACACTGCACATAATCAACTTTCTTCTGAAAACCAAACCTTTTATATTAAATTGGCTTCTTAGAATTACTGTTTATTTATTATAAACATACACTGAAGAGCCAAAACATTATGACCACCTGCCTAATATTATGTTGATCCTCCATGTACTGCCAAAACAGCCCTTACCTGGCAACACATGGATGGTACAAGATTTCTAAAGGTGTCTTGTGGTATTTGGTACCAACACGTTACCAGCAGATCCTTTAACTCTTGTAAGTTACGTGGTTGAGCTGCTGCAGATTGAATATCTGTTCCAACACAAACTACAGATGCTTGATTGATGTCCTGGGGAATTTGGAGGTCAGGGCAATATCTGGAAGTCTACTTCATGTTCCGCAAAACATTCCCTAAAATTCCGGGCAGTATGGCATGGCGCATCATCCTGCTGAAAGAAGGTACTACTAGATGGATACCATTGCCATGAAAGGATGTACCTGGTCTGCATTGATGTTTAAGTAGGTGGTAGATGTCATAGTTTCCTGCACATGAATGACTGGACCCAGGGTTTCCCAGCAAAACATTGCTCAAAGCACTACACTTCCTCCACCAGCTTGTTTTCATCCCACAGTGCATCCTGGTACCAACACTTCCCCAGGTAATGCACACACCTGGTCGTCCACATGGTGCAACAGGAAACGAGATTCATTGTACCAGATGATCTTCCAATCATTCAAGGTCCAGTTTTGATGCTCACGCGCCCATTGTAGGTGCTTTCAACAGTGAACCAAGATTAGTATGGGCACTTGGAGTGGTCTGTAGCTATGCAGCACCATTTTCAGCAGAGTTCTACTGTGTGTTGTGACACATTACTCCCATCACCAGCATTCAAATTACGAGTGAGTTACGCCACAGTATTTCCTGTGTTGGCTCGTACCATACGGGATAGCTTTATCTAACCTCTACCATCAATGAACAGTGGTCAGCCCACAACTTGCCGACAATGGTTCATGGTTTTTCCCTCCTCGGACCATTTTCGAAAGTACTAACCATTGCTAACCATTGCTGACCGTTTTTGAAGGTACTAACCATTACTCTGAGCCACTCGTCTGGCCATTACAATTTGGCCGTTGTCAAACTCCCTTAAGTATACTGCCTTTCCTATCTGAAGAACAAGAATAATACTGATTAACAGAGCTCAGCATCAGATGTTATTTATACCATTTCATGACCTTTACACACACCATCGTTTACCTGCAGTTGCTTTGATTTGCATAAAGAAGTGCTGGTCATAATGTTTTGGCTCTTTAGTGTATCTCCCGTGTATATAGAAATACATAAACCTCAAAAACCTCTTTACTTTTGTAATAAATTGATCACAGAGCTGAATATTGTTGGATTCCAAATGACTTATTCATATCGCAGAACTGTTCCAACATGTGCATTAAATAGCAAAATTGCAACTCCATACAAGAAAATATGCTTGCTTTCTATTTTATTATATCCTTTATAACAGATTGCATTGTGTTTCACAATATTTTTTAAAACATTGTTTTTTCACAACACAGTCATCCAAATGTGAAATACCAAAAGGTTCATCAGAACTGAAAGCCTTTGCTCTTTCGATTATCAAGGTGAGTAGCAATTTGAGGGAAATATGATGATACATACAAATATGGACATAGATATATATATTAAACTCAATACTTATTATCTAGTACAAAAAAATTTAATAGGCAGTAAAATTAGTTTTTTCAGATACTATTGAAAAAAAAAATCTGATATTTATTATTACATTAACAAGATAACAGGAAACTTGATGCTTATGCAGCATCTTGGCCATTAGGTGGTTTAACTTTGTAACTAATGATGAGGTTAGGCAAAGGAGTCTGCAACCTCCCTTAAGCAGCATATTGTGCAGAGAGAGACTCCGTTGGTTTGGCCATGTTGGCTGAATGGGTTGGGTTGTTTTACCTCTGAGCGGCACTTTTTTTGCACACCATGGGCTAAATGACCAGGTCACATGGACCCCGAAGGCTCAGAGAAGGTTGGAGGAGGGGACCCACTGGAACAGCTGTTGGGAGACAGATGGTAGTCTCCCATCAAGGCCATCCAGCGTGTTCTTTAATGTGCACAGGGTATGATGGCTCTCCCGCACACGGGGTCACGGCTTAACGTCCCATCCGACGGACGGCGGCCTTTCCAAGCCCATCGGTGTCCCTTACTGACCATGGGCAGGGCGGGGAATTTTGTGGAGATAAATCTCAACGCTAACTCAGCTGGGACTCGAACCTGGGAACTACAGATTACGAGATTGGCGCACTACCGACTGAGTCACCCCCGCCCCTAATTACCCGCATGGATAATTATAGATTGGCGAATAGGGTTATGAACAGTGTGCCTAGAGGCCTCAGAAGGAAGGGGAGACCTAGGATGCAGTGGGCAGACAATGTCAAACAGGACCTTGTTAGAATTGGTGTGCAGTGGCCGGATGCATCAGATATAGCTAAGGACAGATATGCTTGGAGAACTAAATTGTGCAGTCTGGTTGGATCTCTGTAGCCCATGGCTGCTTGATGATGATGATTATTACATTAAACAACTTCCATAAACCTCATAACTGATCACTGAAATATAGGTCTGGTATTATTCATCTAATGCCAACTGGTCCAATGCTGATTCATCCAACGCAAATTTGTCTAACAGGGACAATTCATCCAATGGGACAACTTATCCATTGCCAATTTGTACAAGACATTCATCCAAAGCCTATTCATCCAATGAGATAACTTGTCCTAAGCTTGTTCATCCAAAAATGCAATAGCCAATGACGATAATATAATTATAATGTTAAGGCTGGATCTGGGGGGTGGGGGATGACCTTCTTGAAAATTCTAGGAAGGGTAGGAGAGACAAAAAAATGAATTGCTAAACTTATATATTATGCATTTTTCAAGAAATTTCTAAAAGAACCTCTAAAACAGAGGGGGAAATATTTTACTGCAATGGAAATCCAGTCTCTTAATCCCACTCCCTTTATTTTTCTAGAGTCGGGCATGAATGTTATATTTCACGAGTATTATTGTGAATCAAGAATTTATTTTTTTGTTTCCGATACCTTGTCTTGAAAGCAAAACTAGCTAACATTATCACCAGGTCCAACTGTCCATCCATTTGTCTGTGCATTCAATATCTCTGGAACCAATCAATCGATTTCAGTGGTTCTTTTTGCATTGGATGGAGAAAAAGGATCAGTTTGCATTCAGGTATTTTTATATCCATCTGTACGTGCATGAAATATTTCTGGAACTAATGAACCAATTTTGATATACTTTTTGCATTCAATAGAAGGATCTAGTTTTGCACATGCATATTTTTAGTTCCCAATAAGGAGGTGGGAGAGGAGCACCCAAAAAACCTGCTGCATCTTTAGTTTGGACCATAAGAAGTGAAATGTATCAAGGAAAGATGCCCTTTTATCCATCCTGGGCGAATGAAAATTTAACTATTTTTTGTGTAAAATATTTCTTTTCGTTTCCTCATAAAACTGCAACTATTTTTAATGCTTTTTAAATATACCTAAAACTACTAAATATTCATTACAATGCAAATATGCTAAAAAAATTAATTAAAAAACACAATATGTAATTGGAAAACCCACATTTTTTGTTAATGTGCTTTATGTTATTACCACTTGTTATCTTGATAAGAAAACTGGAGGACTTTACAATTACTATGGTTTTTGAATGTATTTATAGTTCTTAATTGAGATTCCCTGTTTTTTTTCACTTTTGATTTCTATAGGGTTTTAAAACGGTTTTTCAGTTCACTACTAAAAAGTATGTGGTATGTCACCATACTTATATTATGAGTAGCACTAACAGTTTATTTTTATTTATTTCTTTCAGAATAATCCTAACCATGGTATTCCATTGTTATGCTTTTTCCATTAATTACTGAAAATAGGCAATTTTTTTTTATAAGGTGCACTAACACTTATCTTCGATTTGGTTTCAGCCATGGACCTAAGTTGCACTGAAAAGGAATGATATACCTAAAATAGAGTCACGGAAAAAGAGCTGGAACAGAAAAAAAACACTGAGGGTGGGAGAGGCAGTACCTGGTAAGCAGTTTTATTAACCTAAGGACATAAATAATTTGTTCAAGTCATCTTTTTGCCATTTCTTAGAAACGATATAAAGTATTGCTAATTTGTTTGTTAGCATTACTCTATGCTGAAGCAATCCCCTAATTTAAGCTCAAAAGCGTGATTTGAATTATCAACAACAAATTTTTCTTTAAAGTTTCAAAAATCTCCTGATAATTAACAAAAAACTGCAAATTTTAAAAATGGAAGATTTTGGAAGCAATTATGAAATATGTACCAATTTTTTCAGTATACCACTGTAAAAAGTGTTATTAAAATTAATATATTACTATAATGTTAAAATTTTTTAGTTTAATAAAATTCAGAATTAAATTATCTTTAATTTGGTATATAACATGACATCTGCTGATTTATGTTGGTTAGTTATTTATTAAAAATATTCTAAAGTTGACTTGTTTATTGGACTCTGCAACAAGCCTGCACTTTTCTCAAAGTATTGTATGGAGAAAAAATTCCAAAATGTAAGAAATGTTTAAATTTAAACAAGAAAATTACTTTTTTGTTATTCAGAAATAAATAGCCCTTCTATTCATGTGCATTATAATTGTTTCTGTTTATTAGTGTTTTTTAAATAAATTTTTATTTGTGTTGCCAGATGCATTTTTACCTGACTCTAAAAAACGTCCTATTAATATAAAACTTGTCGTCTCTTTTGTTAAATATTTTATTTTTAAAAAAATCCAGAATTAAATGCTGATTAATTTGGAATATAACATGCCATAATTTCTTTCATTAGTTATTTGGCAAAAAAAGTTCTAAAGTAAATTTGACCACTGGATGTAAACCAGTTTTTCAGGCTGGACATTGGAAGAGTTAATAAGATGAAAGACTAAAATTTGAATAACATCATGAAATTAGGGTTAAGGAAGGCAAGATGATACCACTCCAAAAGAGAGCATTTCTTGAAGGTCATTGGCTAGAAGTTTCATCATCACACTGGTGAGTTGATGGTAAACAACTTTTATAAGAAGCGTATAGTAAGATAAATTTGTGCTGGCAAAAAGAAAAAAAAAAGTACAATTTTCATTTTAGTTCAAAAATTTGAGGCCTATATTAGCCATCAAGGAAGTATTTACTGTTATGAATATATACACAACATCCACTTTATTAGGAATATTTCTGTGTTATCTGAATAATAACTAAGATACAGAACTCGGTAACTTCTTGAACAAGCTTTCTATGAAAAAATGTGGCTGAAGATAATTTAAAAGATCTCAATGAAATCTATTACAATCTTGATTTTCAACTAATGTTTCTTTGTTATTTAGAGAGTTAAGAGAATTGCAATATTTGACAGCAATAACCAGTTTAAATAATCGGTCAAAAAAAATTAATAAAAATAAAGTTAAAAAAAAACAATAACCGTTATTCTAAACTTTACTAACATGTCTAAAAGTATTTTTAGTAGTTCACATGATAATCATGTTAATTTTCAGCAATTTTGAAGTTTTTTTTTTTGCAGAACAAGCTAATTTGCTAGTGTCCTAATTTCCATAATTTTTGAAACACTGAACACATAATGGAAATCAAGATTTAAATGGATTTGATTGAGATCTTTAAATTACTTCAGCCTTTTTTTTAATAAAAAAAACTTATTTTAGAAGTTATTGAGTTCTGCATCTGAGTTACTATTCACATGGAACTTACCTAATAAATTAGACTTTTTATAATGTATATTTATTGTTATGATAATAAATTTCATGTTTATATCATGAATTATTACAGAATTTGTATTAGATGCTAATTCTGAGAAATTATTTTCGTCTTACTCTTAAAATTAAATTTAATACAATTAAAACCAGATTTCAATTAATTATAATTTATCTTGTTTCCAATTATGTTTAATAATCATGAAGAAAATCTAAAAATAAATCTAAATTTTTCCCTATGTGAATTACCATTTTAAATTATTTCCCTTCAAAAAGATACTTAATCTGACCTGGCATAATAACACTTTCTAATTTATTAAGAAATTTTCCCTGAAATTTTCCAATGAAACAGCTTCTGCTTTATTTTTTTCGCTTGAATTCTGAAGTTATTCTGCTGTATCAAATTATATTTAGGTAAATTCCACTGTTCTTGCTTTGACCTTAATATTGATTACAAAACAGAGATTTTCTCCATGGCTTTACTTTTAATAACAATTTAGAATTCGTGCTTTAATTGTTTAATGCATAGATTCCAGGTTGGGTTGTTTGACCTCCGAGCAGAACTTTTTGGAAACACAATGGGCTAAATGGTCAGGTCATAAGTATCCCAAGGACTCGGAAAAGGTTGGGGTAAGGGGATCTGCTGGACAGCTGTTAGGAGACAGATGGTAGCTACTGCCAAAGCAATCCGGAATGTTCTTTAATGTGCATAGGTTTTGGCTCTCCTGCACACAGAGCCATGGTTTAATGTTCCATATGATGAACAGCAGACTTCCAACCCCAAGACCAAGGGAATGGCAGAGATTTAGCAGATATAAATCTCAAAGCTGGCACAGATGGGACTCAAACCTGGAAACTGCAGATTATGAGCCTGGAATACTACAGACTGAGCCAAACCCTAACCATAAAAACCACAGATTCTAACTTTGATGCATTGACAATAAGTTTTATTTCTCTTGAATTAGTGCACTATATGCCAAGGTATTTAAATTATCATTTGCCTGTGAAAATGCTGTTTTTTGTTGGGTATGCTCTTGTGGTTTTCAGGGTCATCAATTAGTTTTTTCAATGCACTTTTACACATTTCATTGAGACAACAATTGTTTGGTCTCAGTAAAATTGGTTGTCATAACCAAGACCGATTTTTTCACGTGGCAGGTTTGTTCAGAAATAACATTCTCCTTATATCTAACAGAGAGTTCTATGAGTTTGTTTCGTAAATGATGATCATAACAGGTATCTGAAAAAGGTTCACTACATATCCTAGCATACTGCACATCAAATTTATGGATAATACTTGCCACAGACATTATATCACTCACTTTAACTATTTTTTAATTCTGATGGGAATGTATATGAAACACTGCCGTTTTTATTCTTCACTGTATAATTGATCACTTTGCTACTGCACAGTTAGCATGATCCAAAAACAAAAATTACCTGAAAGACTTCACAGAGAGAAATATTCACCAAGCCAAGAACAAAGAAAGACAGAAAAGAACAGATGATTATGTAAACTCAATTATGTATGCTCAGCTGTCCCTGTTATGATGTCAAGGAGAAATCCCTCTCAGTGAAGCTGGAATGACCTTGTAGAAACAGCCATCTGGCACCATCCTATCTCTACTCATCCTATCATACAACTATCTACAATGTTACTGAATGTTCAGCAGCTCATTCCTGGGATTCATTTCCATTCTTCACTTACTGATCTGAAAGCTAACTTCAGTTTTGATGTTAAAATAAACTTTATATATTAATATTAATTTTTTTCTTGTTAAATCTATACATATGAGAAGTAAAATGAAATAAACAAAGTTAAATTTTTTTTTGTTTTCGTTACAAATCCACCCAACTACTGGCCCACAGCAAATAATATTTTTCTATTTGGCCCAATGCCAAAAGAGTTTGTGCACCCCTATGATAGAGCATAAAAGATCGGAAATTAAATCTGCCATAAACATATAAATTTTCATTTAAAAATAAAAAAAAGAACTGTTTTTGAAAATGACAAAAAAAATGACATATATACAGTAAAATGTCAGTATAAAAAAAATCAAGCAGGTCACCAAAATATATTCCTTATGATGAAAATTTGTTATAATGATATGCAGTAACAAAAGTGCTATGATAGTTATATACTACAAAATAATCATTATGGAAGACATTTACCCCATATTAGAATTTACTTAATAAAAGTTGGTAATTTTTTTAAATGTCTGCTCCAACAAGCATCTCTATGTGAATTCTAAAATAATTTTGCAACTCTCCAACATTTTGCTGAAAATATCACTGTATCATTATGAAACAGCAAACAATTCATGCCATTATATTTTGGCTAATAAAACTAATGATAAAGAATTTTAACAATAATTTACATTTAATAAATGATAAAAAAAAGTGCAGAGTGGAATTGCTTTGAAAGCTGACACTATCATTACTAGCATTGCAATATAATCAGAATTATGTAGATCTTTAATTTTAAAATCACCTTTTATGCTAGGATAATCTGGCAACACTGCTAGCATTACAGTGGTATATGCAGAAAGCATCTATGCTACATAGCGAGATCAGCAAAAATGTGTGGGGCGATGTACAATAGGATGTGATTCATGCATTTTGAATGCTAGATGAGCACACTGAACAAAAAATGGGTGTTACTGCATTTGATAGGGTTAAAGGAACATGCTGTGAAGGAAGTAGCCAAATTTGTTGGTGTTTCGAAATGAACAGTCCAACAACTGCTAACAGTGGTGTACATCAGCCACAAGTTGATGTTCACAGATAGAGACTGCTGGCGAGTATCACAACTAGTGACTACAAACTTTTCAACCTAGACAGTTAATGAAGGATGCACCAGCCTATTTCAGAAAGAACATTGTGAAGGGAACTGCATTCCATGGATATTTGGAGCAAAGTACCTTGGCCAGCTGCACATAAAGCAGCCCAGTTGCAAGGGTAAACGATGCACATGTACTCGGCAGTCCACACAGTGAAACAGAAAACGAGATTCACTGGACCAGACGACCTTCTTCCAATCATTCAAGGTCCAGTTTTGATGCTTGCTTGCCGATTGTAGGTGCTTTCGATGGTGAACCAAGATTAACATGGACACTCAAATAAGCCTGTGGCTACACAGCCCCATTTTCAGCATGGTTCAATGTACTGTGTGTTGTGATCCATTACTCCTGTCACTAGCATTCAAATTACAGGTGAGTTGTGCCACAGTATCCCTTCTGTTAAAGGATGGTCTTCGCTCACCTCCAGCATCGATGAGCTGTGGTCAGCCCACACTTTGCCAGCGGTTTGTGGTTTTTCCCTCCTCAAACCACTTTTTGAAGGTACTAACCGCAGCTGACCGTGAACACCTCACAAGCCTTGCCATCTCGGAAATGCTCTGACCCAGTCATCTGGCCATTACAATTTGGCCTTTGTCAAACTCACTTAAGTCCACTGCCTTTCCCATCTGAAGAACAAGAATAACAGTGATTAACAGAGCTCAGTATCAGGTGTTATTTATACCATTTCATGACCTTCACACACACACACTTCTTGGACACAACTTCACAGTTGCTTCAATTTGCATAAAGATGTGCTGGTCATAATGTTTTGGCTCTTCGGTGTATGTCCAAGGTTATTTCAGCTGGAGGTGATTCTGTGATGTTCTGGGGATGCTCTACATACCACGAGGTAGGGTCATAAGTTGAGGTATCAACCCATTTAAATCAGGAAGGCTATATACAGATTCTGAATGACCAGGTGTTGTCTTTAGTGCTTCATATGAAGGAAAAACACAACATAGACACTATGGTGTTCCAGGATGACAACTGCAGTGTGCACAGGAACAAAACTGCTTGTGATTGGTATGAGGAGCATGTGTAACATTGGGACACCTGGAATGATCCGAAAAGTCACCAAATGTAAATCCCATTGAAAACCTTTGGGACTATCTGGAACGGAGAGTGAAACACCAAAATAGTCATCCATGTAATCTAGCTGAACTACAAGTACTCCTATTGGAGGAGTGAGTGGACTAGAATTGATGTAAACGAAATCAGGCAAGTGGTAGATTCCATACCTAACAGGATTGCAGCTGTAATTCATGTGAAGTGTGATGTTACACAGCAGGGTTAGGATAGGGAAGCCCCCCCCCCCACACACACACACACAAAACTACATTTTTCTGGCTCAATTGTGTTTCTCGATTTTTTTTCTAGATGAGGGTTGCACAGTATTAGTTGAAAAATTATAGGTTTTTAAATTATATCTTTTGTCCAGTGAACTTATTTCACAGTGTTTAAAAAATATTGTAGCATTGCCAGATGATAAAATGTATGTTGTGCATATTGTTTAATGATTCCCTGTTTTCAAATTTCATTATACTGATATTTTTGGTATACAGGAATTTGTTAAAATAAAACTTTTTTTTAGCTGATGCCAAGAGCAAATCAACAAAAATATATGTGAATGTCTATGTCACACTGCTGAAAAAATTGATTAGCCACTGATGGTATAGTGGTTATCATACCCAGCATGTTTCGGGGAGATGTGGATTCGAATCCTACTCAGGGCAAAATCAATTTTTCTTTTCGGCTAAATATTTCAAGAGTTCCTTGTCTACATGACATTTTATTGTGATACTTTATTGCTGAATTTTTACATAGAGATACATTGTAAATTGGCTGGGGTCAGAAAAACATTCTGTTATGCCGAATATTTCATTATTCTGGTGTTTGTTATATCAACATCTTAATGTATCAATTACATTACAGGATTTCCTGTCTTTTGAGATCTATGCTATAAAACAGTGCATAAATTGTTCAACATCATATTCCCTTAAAGTGCAAGGCCTCTCTGATTGGAGACCAGGTTTATGTAACTAAATTAAAATATAATACATTTACATTAGAATAATAGAAAAATTAAAAAAGTGAAATCTTGGTTTTAGTGTAGGAGGGATGTGTAAAACTTCACATTTTTTTTAAATTTCTAACTTCACTCCTCAGAATTGAATCTTCTTTCAGCTGCTATAATTTTATAATTTTATAACTTTTTTTATTTTTACAATGTTGAAAACATTTCAACCATTACCTGGACACAAGAAGTTTCAGAAACGTGATACATTCTTGGTAAAGCATTTATGGTTAAAAAGCTTTTCAATTTTATAGTAAATAATGGTGAATAAATATTTCTTGATATTATGGCTTTCCATGATTAATATAAAATACATTTCAAACCTGCATATCAAAAGATTGAGCTTATAAATAAAATGATACCATTAATTGATAAAACAAATACATGGTTAGAAATATAACACCAAACTTAGAGATAATTCTTATATAAGAATCTTAATACTTGCTTAGAATTGCTTTCATTAGCATATAGCAATATACTGAGACTGATTACCATTACACAAAACTGATTTCATATATAGATGAAAACTAAGCCACAATGTGTATACTAATTAAAATTTAAGACAACAGTTAATACTTTATAGCCTCTGGTGATATAGACCCTTAATATTAAGGGGAGACTATGTTTAATAGAGTTCAGCTTTGCATTAAGGGTTTTCATCATATTATTTTATTTAACTATCCTTAAGTAAATCAGTCAACTTTTGCATAGACACAAAAGTAAATACCTATTTACATCATAGACAGTAATCAGAAAAATTTGTTTTTGACCATATAATAACATAAATAGGACTTCTAAATTATTATTGAAATCACATCACATAATTAATATTGGGAAACTAATTTTTTTTCATACAATTAATATAGGAACACAGTAATTTATGCTGGCATAAATTTTAGACTGAATCAAAATTTGAATTTTTTTTAAATGTCTATCATTTTCAGTTAAGATATAGTTTTAACAGCTGGGCAATTTTTTAATCATATCAGATGAGCATAAAGATATCTGATCGGATAATTAGCCTCGTGTAAATTATAACTATGTTATAACAGAGTAGTTCAAACCTGCTTATGTTAATACAGGCAAAACATAAGAAACAGTGGGACCTTAAATAACATCTATGATAACAACTATCAACATGGATGTTTGTTCAAAAATCACAAATTCATCACAACAACAACTGTGATAGATGAACTACAGTCTTTACATCAGTGTATAACAACCCTACAGGAAATCTGTATTCGACATCAAAATATAATCTGTTGTGAACTTCAGAAGGATTAAGCAATGTCAAGTCTGCAAACATTAGATGTATTAGCAACCAGGTACTTGCTTCTGTACATAATAAACAGTTTATCTATATTAATTATGTGATATTAAGTTAGATCTTTCTTCTGAAGTTGTGATTTCAGTAATAATTGGTAAGTCCTATTTATGTCATGTATAGGTGAAATGCAAATTGTTTCTCAAATTACTGTCTACAATAAATATTTACTTTTGTCTTTATGCAAAAGTTGACTGATTTACATATAAGGGAAGATAGAGAAAATAATTTAATGTGATGTTACTCCTGAGGTATTAATACAAAGCTGAACACAATTAAATATAGTCTCCCCTTATTCTCACTTGAACATTTAAATTAATATCCAAAATTACCTTACCTTGGCTTTACTGTTACCCCCTGAATGGAATAAATTATTATTAAGGCTACAAGCTTATGAGCATTCATCATCATCATCATCCTCAAGCAGCCATGGGCTACGGAGGTCCAACCAGACCGTGCAATTTAGTTCTCCAAGCAAGTCTATCCTGAGCTACATGTACTGCATCTGGCCACTGCACACCAATTCTAACAAGGTCCTGTTTGACATTGTCCGCCCACCGCATCCTAGGTCTCCCCTTCTTTCTGAGGCCTTTAGGCACACTGTTCATAACCCTATTCGCCAATCTATAATTATTCATACGGGCAACATGGCCAAACCAACGGAGTCTCTCTCTGCACAATATGCTGCTTAAAGGAGGTTGCAAACTCCTTTGCCTAACCTCATCATTAGTTACAAAGTTGAACCATCTAATGCCCAAGATACTGCGTAAGCATCTGGAATCAAAAGCATCTAGTTTCCTGTTATCATGTTTACAAAGTGTCCAAGTTTCACTACCATAACTAACCCTAGAAAGAACCAAACTATTATACAGTCTAATTTTAGTCTTTAGGTGTATACGCCTATTTCTCCACACTCTCCATAGATTCTTAAAAGTAATGGCAGCAATCCCTATTCGTCTGTTAATCTCATGCCGCACATCACCATTATCTGTTACATAGCTCCTAAGATAATTAAACTGTGACACCTGCTCAAGACTGCAACCATTCAGATTAACTGAATCACCGCCTGCCTGACCAATTTTCATCACTTTAGTTTTCTCTCTGTTTATAACCAAACCTACTCTACTACCCGTCTCATCAACAGCTCGAATGAAAGAGTTCATCTCATCAACATCATTTGCCGAAAGGGCTAAATCATCAGCATAATCTAAATCAGAAATTTTCCTATCTTCTACCCATTTAAGACCAAAATCTTTCCCTTGCAGTGAATTTCGCATAACATAATCAATAACCAAACTAAAGAGAAAAGGAGACAAAATGCACCCTTGTCGAACACCAGAAGTAATGCTAAAACAATTGCTACAAGCCTTACCAACTCTCACACACGACTCAGTGTTATTATAGAGAGCTTTCATTATGTTAACTAACTTGTCTGGTATACCATATGATCTCATAATCAACAACAAATTATGACAATCAACAGAGTCGAAAGCCTTTTTGAAATCAACAAAGCTAGCAACCAAAGGTTTCTGAAACTCTAAACATTTCTCAAGAATCTGCCTAAGTGAAAATATCTGATCCACACATTCCCTACCACTTCTGAATCCACATTGCTCATCACACAAACGTCTGTCAACCAGATTCTTAATTCTATTAAGCATAATCATGGAAAGAACTTTACCTGGAACAGAGAGTAGGCTAATACCCCTATAGTTATCACAAGAACTGCGATCACCTTTTATGAAAATAGGGATAACAATAGCTCTGGTAAAATCTTTAGGAACCATGCCTTTATCATAAAAGATATTCAGAATTTCAGTCATCCAAGTGGTAACCGAAACATTTCCAGCTCTAAGCATTTCTGCAGTAATTTCATCTACTCCTGGGGATTTATGAAGTTTAAGTTTAGAAACAGCCAAAATAACTTCAGATTGTGTTATGGGGCCAACATTAAAGCCACCAATGCACCTAACATCATTGCAAACAATGGGAATAGAACTAACCACATTGTTTAGAATATCACTGAAATGCTCAGCCCACCTAGCCAAGACAGAATCCTCACCTTCTATAACCTTACCTTGTTTATCCTTCAATCCCTGTATACCTGTCCGTTTTCTACCACACAAAACATTAACTATCTGGTACAGCTCTCTGCTGTTGTGCTGCCTAACTGCTTCCTCAGCTTTGTCAGCCAAACCATCAAGCCAAAGATTCTTATCAGCAGCTAATTGATCTTTTACACGTTTATTAAGTTCTCTGTAATGCTTTCTATTAGGACTAGTAGGGTATTGATTAAGGACATTCCTGCAGTTCTTTCTTTCCGAAATAAGCTCACTCTGATAATTCTGTCTCTTCTGCTCCTTTTTTCCTAAAAGAGTACTGTTAGTGTCCAAAAAAGCCTGTTTAAAATGATCCCATTCTTCCTCAATTTCAGTAGTAAGCATACCATGACTGTCATAATGACTAAGTAACCTATCATGGTAAGCTTTGGCTATAACTGGGTCTTTCAGAGCTTCAGTATTAAAAGTAAATTTTTTAACCCTAGCACAACACTTTTTAAGTTTAAGTTGCAAGACACTTTTAACAAGGTAATGGTCAGATCCAATTTCAGCTCCCCTATATGCCCTGGTATTTCTAACAGAACTAGCCCATTTGCTGTTAATTAATATATAATCAATCATATTCCTATGCAGCCCATCAGGTGAAACGCATGTGTACTTATGTATGGTACACATGGGTGTACTTATGTATGGTACACATGTATGTCGCGGTGTTTGTAATATGTGTTAGTTATTCTGAAACCATTGAGTTTACTTACCTGTAGGAGACGTTGCCCATTGCCATTGCAGCTACCAATACCAAAAGAGCCAATCACCCCTCCCCAAAGGTCAGAGTCAGTACCAACTTTGGCATTGAAGTCACCAAGAACAAGGGTAATATCTCCTTTCTTGACAGAATTCAAAATATGCTGAAGTTGTCCGTAAAACCTATCCTTCTCATCCTCATCGGCATCCTAAGTGGGGGCATAACAGCAGATAACATTCAGGTCTTTAAAGCTTGTCTGAAATTTTGCTGTAAGAAACCTTTCATTAATGCACTCATATCCTAGAAGAGCATCACTAGTGTGTCTGCTGAGAAGCAGACCCACGCCTTGGTGATGCTTATTGTCGTCCCTCCCTGAAAAGAGAAATTTAAGATTATTTTTAAGAATCTGACCTTTATCTGTCGATCTGGTCTCTTGCAAGCCGAGAATATCTAAATTATAATGGTGGAATTCTTGTGTGAGGACATCAAGAGAAAAAGCTCTGTGCAGAGTCCTCACATTCCAACTACCTATGGAGAGAACATGGGGCCATATTGGATGAGGGATACATCTACCTAGACAACTGTACAAGGTCAATATATTACCAATTAATTGACCAAATGACCTATCAGAAGTGGTAGAGAAAATGTCCTGAAAGGTTTCCCAAAGGTTTTAATGGTCATTGCTGTGTACAGCTATAATGGGAAGTTGCAAATCCATATCGTGGAAAAGAATGCCAAAGTGAACTCCCTATACTGTCAGAAAAACAATCTGGAGCCAATATGCCAGGATGAATTGCCTCCCTTATATAGTATTGACATCAACACCATATGGCTGCATCAAGACAAAGCTTCAAGTCATAGCAAATACATGCACATATCTTCAAAGGATGGCAGAAAAAAATTGCAAGCTACACTGGGGAGTCATCACTCGATAAAAGGTATATCATTTAAAGACAATTCTGTGAAGTCACCAGAAGCTTCATCCATAGACTTTTGAAATACTCGGGTAAACAATGACTGTGAATTGTTGGTGGATTACGGAAAGCTTGTAAAGAGGGTTGGGTTGTTTTACTTCTCAGCGGCACTTTTTTTGCACACAATGGGCTAAATGGCCAAGTCCCAAGGACCCTCAAGGATCAGAGAAGGTTGGGGGAGGAGACCCACTGGAACAGCTGTTAGGAGACAGATGGTAGCCTCCCGTCAAGGCCATCCAGTGTGTTCTTTAACATGCGCAGGGTACAGCTTTCCCACACACAGGGCCACGGATTAACATCACATCTGATGTATGGCAGCCTTTCCAAGCCCATCAGTGTCCCCTACTGACCGTGGGCAGGGTGGGGAGTTTTGCAGAGATAAATTTCAACGCTGACCCAGCTGGGACTCGAACCTGGGAACTGCAGATTACAAGCCTAGTGCACTACTGACTGAGCCACCCCCTTGTAAAGAGGAATGAGACTAATCAGACAACACAGTGCTTCACAAAAGCCTACTACAGTGGCAAGTACACTGTAGGGTAATTGTTGTACAACAGGCACACCAGATCGAGCATGATCAAGGCATGGTCAATGGTGATGTAAAGATATGCGATATTCTACAAGCCTCTGAAACCAGCTTATGTAATCAATCTCAGTATTTTATCAAAAAATGCATTCTTTTTCACAATGTATAATTTACTTGCACTTTACAAATTAAATTAATGCTTACTAATCATTCCAGGAAAAGAATTAACTGCAGAATGAGGATTCAAAATAGGATGAGGTGGAAGCCTTTGTGAAGGCATGTGAGAACCTACAAAAAACAAAGATAAAATATAAACATAAATACCAGAAATCACAAGGCTACCACACAAAATGTGTAGAAAAATTAAACAAAACATGTATTCTCTAATCACAGAAACAAAATATTTCCTTCGTGTGTATGCTACACTACCAAGGAACTTGTGTACCTGCATGCTGTAGCAGATGAATAAGATCTTCAGAAAGATGCTATACAATTGAAGCATTTTAAGCAAACCTAGAAATTATAATTAAGACATAAATTTGAAAGCTATGCATTGATGCTCTGTAATGATGCATGACAGTGTCCAAGCTTAGCATCCCAACCCAAGCCTTATACAGGTTGTTAGTATTCAGTGGTGAAGTGTCATTTTATACATAGTGGAAGCTATTACCAAAAGCAGTGCTCAACTAAACTGGCTCGCCATTGTGCTCATTGGTTGCTTTACCTCTGAGTGGTATTTTTTAGCACACAATGGGCTAAATGGCCATGTCAGGACCCCAAAGGCTCAGAGAAGTTTAGGAGAGGAGACCCACTGTTGGGAGAGAGATCACAACCTCCTGCCAAGGCCATCCAGTGTGTTCTTTAAACTGCACAGGGTATGGCTCTCCCATACACAGAGCCATGGCTTAACATCCCATCCAATGGACGGTGGCCTTTCTAAGCCCATCGGTGTCTCCTGCTAACCATGGGGAGGGCAGGGAGTTTTGTGGAAATATATCTCGATGCTGCCCCAGCTGGAACTCAAACCTGAGAACTGCAGATTATGTGCCTTGCTCCATTATGCTCAATGTTTATGAACCATTGAACTGGAATGCCATTATGAAACTCAATATTTCTTAATCTTTGAAATGGAATGTCACATTGTTACCTAATGATTTTGAATCATTGAGTGCAGCAGTTTTATGCTTTTTAAAACAAATAATATTGGTATATTTGTATTATATATTGTTTAGTAACGAAGATTGGAGGGGGAGGGGGGGGGATTCATTGAGGAAATATATTTGTAAGAAACAATCTTTCCATCAATGTTTTGGTGGCCAAGTGGTTAATATGCTTTCCTGCTGATCTTAGGAACTTTACCTGGGTTCAAACCCTCAATGAAAGGTACGGATATTTTCTCTATTATGTTGTCTTTCTACTGAGGTCTGGCCTCCCTCACAGACGTCTGTGGTGTACTAACTGACAGGATCCTGTCAGACCTCTGTGGCAAGCAGCTGCTGAAGGGGGAATTTGTTTACTTAATTTCTCATTAACTGGTATTAATAAAAATGTAACAAAATTTTGGAAAAAAAAAACTTACTACCAAATATTAAAGATATAATTCTTAAATTTTATTCTTGTTATTTTCTAATTATCATTTGTGTGTGTGCTTGAATAAAGACAGAATTGTTATTAAAAATACAGCACAATTTCTCCTTCCAATGATGAACTCTATACACATATGTTGGTGGATGATGCTAAAATTTTTTTGCCATCATTACTGCCAGATTTTGATAGTCTTACCTCTGAGTGGCATTTATATTCCCAATGGACAAAAGGTCCAGGTCAGAAGGACCCCAAAGAGCTCAGAATTGAGTAGAGGAAGGTGATCCATTGGTGAATTGCTATGAGACAGAGAGAAATCTTCCATTAAGATCATCCTGCATGTCCTTCAACTTAAATAGGTAGGGTTCTCCTGACCATGGGGTCACAGCTTAACATCTCATCCAATGGACTGAAGTATTCCCTTTCTCACTGAAGGCAAGGTGTGGGTTAATGGAAATAAATCTCAGCTTTGGCATAGTTAGGACTCAAGCCTAGGAACATCAGATTACTAGTCTGGCACACTTCAAACTGAGACAACCACCACATGCTAAAAAGTAAATACTATTCTGATGACTTTTGATTTGCAGATCACAGAAAAGGTAATCAAAAGAGACATTTACTGAGCAATTACAAATGTTTGTATTGTATAGATTTCAATGAGACCCTTTTTTGTGTTGTTTATATTTTAAGATGCACAATGACAATTAGAAAATATCAAGAATAAAATTTGGGAACTGTACATAATTCTTTCATATATAATTCTTCTTTTAAGTAAAATTTACAGAAATAATTTGATTCTCATTTAAATTAGCCTAAATTCAATATTTTAAATGTAATACACTGAACTACTGTGCACTATCACCATTATGTCATTGATGTTGACTAAACTTGCATTTAATTAATAAATACGCTGGTTTCCAAAAATTAAGGAAAATCCCTATGTTAAGTCAATGGGAAGCTAATGTCAAAGCTCTATAACTTCTAAAATTTTTTTTTTGTTTTGGAAAATGTGAGTGCAGATAAAAATCTTAATAAAATAAATCAATTTTTTATAATGAAGAGTTTTTTTGATGTATTTAATGAATATTAAGAAAGATATCACTCTGAAGTTAACGTCAATCAATTTTAGAGGAAAAATTGTCTTGAGCCGGGTGGAATACGAACCCACGACCTCCTGATAACATGTCAGGTGCTCTGAACCACTGAGCTACTGGAAATTTTTATAATGCAGGTGGAAAGTTCATAGCATCAATTAGAGGAGATCTTGATTGGTGCCCAGCAGCTCAGTAGTCCAGAGCATCTGACATGTTATCAGGAGGTGGTGGGTTTGTATCCCACCTGGCTCAAGACAAATTTTCCTCTAAAATTGATCGACGTTAACTACAGAGTGATATCTTCCTTAATATCAAGTAAATCAATATCTCGATTTTCAGCAATATTCGCTCAGTATTTAGTGAGATATGGAAGTTTGAATATTTAGCGATAACAATGCCAGCCACAAAAATTGACTTTAAAAGTTAATTAAAACTTAATAATAAGTATTGTATCAAAGTGTTTAATAAAAGAAGCTTGTATTTCAGAACTTTGTGTAAAGAATTCTTTCAGTATTCTTCAGTTTTGTTTAAGTTTCTAAAGACTGGCATTGCTCTTGTTAAATATTCAAACTTCTATAACTCATTAAATACTGAACAAATATTGTTGAAAATCGAGATATTGGTTTATTTGATTGAGATCTTTATCTGCAATCACAATTTTCAAAACAAAAAACTTACTTTGAAGTTATAAAGCTTTGACATTAGCTTCCCATTGACTTAGCGTAAGAATTTTCCTTAATTTATGGAAATCAATGTAATATCCACAGGGTTACCTGTTGGCTTCAGCGTCAATAAATCAAATGTTTGTTTGTTTTTTGGTAAAAAGCCCCCATATCAGCAAAACTTTTTTCCACAAAACCATTTACTAATCTTGCATTATCATTAAATAATCAAAAATGCCAAAAGTATTTTTACTTAAATGCAAAAGCCAGAGTTAATGACAAAATTACATATATATTTTTTAATGTTCTACAATTTTCACCCATTTGTTTTCCACAGTTCATTTGCAAAAACACACTTCAGTTTTTGTACATTTCAGAATTTTCAAGGACCACAGAATATATTTCTTACACCACAGACAGCTACTTTAGTAGACTTAATATAAAGGGACCCTCATACCATTACATTGATATGATTTTGCCCCTATCCCCAACTAAGCTCTTCCATTCATTAATATATTTTTAATTTGAATCATACTAGTTGAATGCCTTTTTTAAAATTTAATGACAAATATTAATAAAATTGTGTAATTTCACATTTTTGAAATGTGATATAATTTCTTATATGAATTATTTTAAGCTTTCCTGTCTCTTTGATAGTTCTACCATTTTTTTTTTAAAGGGAAGCATGTACCTCCCATACAAGATAACCTAGCTCTATTAGGCTTGTCCTGGTTTCTCATACAACTTACAAACACTTACACAAGGGTTGGGTTACCTCTGAGAGAATGCATGGCCAAAGCAAGGGAGTGTATCTGTGCACAATATGTTGCTCAATAAGCGACTTCTTTGCCCAACCTCACCATTACTTATAAAGTTGAACCATCTAATGCCCAAGATACTGCATAAACATTTAGAATCGAATTAGCATAGCATCTAGAATCACACTGGTGGTTAAATGATGGGGCCAGTACTAGTTTAGTGGTTAGAATACCCAGCATGTAACCAGAAGACATATGTTTGAGTCCCATTCATTGGCTGTTGGACTGTTTTTACCTCTAAACAGCACTTTTTTGCACACAATGGGCTAAATGGGCAGGTCACAAGTACACCTAGGGCTCAGAGAAGGGGAGGGGAGGAGACTACTGGAACACTGTTGGGAAACTGATGGTAGCCTCCCATCAAAGCCATCCAGCATGTTCTTTAGTGTGCAAAGGGTATGGCTCTCCCTGCACAGAGTAATGGTTTAATGACCCATCCAATGGATGGCAACCTTTCCAAACCCTTCGGTGTCCCCCACTGACCGTGGGCAGGGCAGGGAGTTCTGCAAAGATAAATCTCAACACTGACCCAGCTGGGGCTCAAACCTGGGAACTGCAGCCATTCTTCAGCAAAACTCATTTTTCTGCAAAAGCATTTCTTGAATTCAATGTCAACAGGTAATCTGAGGATTTACTATTGATTGAAAAATAATCTTAAATTTATCTTCTTGGGTTGAGGTAATGACCAGTATACAGACTAGGTGGGTGCAGGGAATGAAAGATTTCTTATAGCTAACTTAAACAAAGATTATACACTCAGGTTATCATCCACCATACACCCAATGAATATTCAAAGGTTAGAAAGGTGATTTTTTTATGGACAACTTCAAGATAGCTTTAACTGTTTTAGACAAGAGACATTACCCTCATGATGGATGACTTCATGGCAAATTATGGTACAGATTTTGACTTTTGGCAAAAGTGATAAACCAGTTTTTTTTTTTTTTTTTTTTTTTTCAGAAACAATGGAGAATGTCTTCCTAGAGATAACACATTAAATCATTTGAGAATAACTAAATTTATCATATGAATAAAGATGCTTACAAACACACTTGGGTTTTACTTCACTGGTTGCATTGGAACATGACAAATCATTAATTAATTAATAGAAAATGGGCTAATTCTTTACAGGAGGGTCAGACTGAGTCTGACCATTATCTGAAAAAAAGGCATCTTACAGTTTTAGCTAAAGAAATACTAAAGCTAAAACAATTACCTTTAACAACGAGGCTTTGATTTGTTAAAGATTACTATGACAAGAGTGGTTGTTTACAATTCAGACTGAGAGGCAAAAGCACTATTTTAAACAAGCTGTACTTAACTTTAATACAAAAAAATATATCTGGTTAACCTGTTTAAAATAAAACAAGTAATATTGTTCTGAGTAAAAAATAAACAATCTATAAATGGTAGCTAGGCATACACTGGAAGGAGAGCTGTGTACCAATCCACAGTGATGATGCACAGAACCAGCCAGGTATAGCACTTCAAGTTTCAGTCTGCTTTCTCATGATGCAGGACATTAGTACCTTTCAAAAGAAATGATCTCTTCTGAAAGGGAAATGCTGTGTAATCAGGTGGCCTACTGATCTGGTCATCCACGACCACTTTTTTTTTTGCACCCTGCTGAGGAGTGGCCAACTAAACAGGATCCTGATGCTGACCATTTATACCCATTGAACTGGATCCTGGAATTTGCTGCACTGATAAATCCCTATTGAGGGTAAATCTGCCACTGTGTTTGCTGTCTGCCTATGGATTGCCAGCCCTAAGTGAGCAGAAGCACAGGATACCTTACATCTGCTTGTGGATAACTTTGATCAGAAGCCATTGCAGGCACCTGAACCCTTACTTTAGCTAGTTGAGTATTGTCAATCCTACATTGTAGTAATGTGTTTCAAGCAGGTCAGTTTCTATCTAGATTCTGGTTTTTGAAAAGGTCTATTTGAAAAGGTGGTGTCTAAGTTCCTTCCAGCATGGGTGGCTTTAACTTTAGTGGAAGAGGAACGAATTTTTGCACCAAGCTTGTGATTAAGGAGCTGTTTCATATTGTTGACTGTCTCTCTCTCTCTCAATAAACCTAGTTTCTTTAAATATTCTACTAATCATTTTCTCTCTGCAGGTATATGGAATATGAGGAAGTTGCATATAGAGCTGTAGTCAGGGAAAAACAATGTCTACCCAAATCCTGCAAAAGAGAAGACTACAATGGGCGAAACAACATTACCATTAGACCAATGGTGAACAAAAATGTCCCTTTCAGTAATGAATCTTCTTTTTCAATCATTAGTAACAATGAATAAGCTTGTGT
Source organism: Ryuthela nishihirai (assembly GCA_038380435.1). Taxonomy (NCBI): domain Eukaryota; kingdom Metazoa; phylum Arthropoda; class Arachnida; order Araneae; family Heptathelidae; genus Ryuthela; species Ryuthela nishihirai. The sequence continues at coordinate 44,101,833 of JAWZYU010000005.1, forward strand.
AAGAAAATATCCTTTCAAAAAATTATAGTCAGAGTAGATGTGATATGGATAATCAAATCAGCCACTCTATTACTGCTTCAAGAGTTTGATACACATTTGTTATTGATATCATGAATGAACAAAATATGCATTTTTTTTTTCATAATAGAATGATTCTGCCTGCTAGAGAAATGTTTCCAGATGGAGATCAATCACAACATGCCTTGTCATTGTAAAAGTACTGAAAGAAAAAATTAATGTCATAAACTGCTCTGAATCGCTCTCCACTCCCAAGACTTCAGTCCTGTAGTGAATTTGTGACAGCAGAAAATAGAAATGTCTAAGAGGTTCCCTACATATAAAAGTGAATTACAATAGACTCCCTCTTATCTGGCACATATGGGGCCCCGGACGCCTGGCCGGATGAATGGAATGCCGGTTAAACCATAAATTGGGTCAGAAAAAAAAATAAAAATGACAAATGACAAATGACAAAAATACTAACAGTACTGTATTTTAATCAATAATTTGTTGTACAATATTAACAATTACTCACATTCACTCGAAAAAGTGTGTGATTTTCTTTTGCTTCTTTGAACTTAACACTTTTTTACATGCAAAATCTTGCCATTTTTTAATAAACATCACATCAATTGCAAATGAGGCCTGTTGTTGTTCAATGTATCTTACTGCAACATCAAAAGCTTCTTTTCCTTCAATATGGCTAGCTTTCCCTTCTTCCTTTTCTTCATCATTCTTCTCCGTTCCCTTCTTGGCAGACTGCATTGATAATTTCGTAATCATTCAGTGTTTCATTTTCCAACTGCTCACCTTTTAACTATTTTTCAATGTCATCTTCTTCAAGTGTGTCACATCCAGGCAGCAGTTTAAAGTCATTAAGCAGCAAAATATTGTCATTATCCATCATACCTTCGGGAGGCGCATGCTCATTCGATACTTTCATGTTGTTGTCTTTGGTACTTTCTACACAGTTTTAAACTTCAGGCCAAAGTTTTCTCCATGACTTTACAAACGTTGTATGAAGCATTTCTTAAAAAGCTATTGCCAACATGGAGATCACATCCTGGATATTTATTGTTTTCAAAGCATTTAAAAGTCCTATTCCGTTATTTTCGATTGCTGTAGAATTTCTGAAAGCTTTCTCCTGTATCGCCTTTTTAAACTTACAAGCATACCTGGATCCATTGGTTGCACTAAAGATGTTACATTAGGTGGCAAAAACATGGCTTTTATGTTGCCAGAAATCAGTTCGCTTGGGTGTGTTGAGGCATTGTCGAGAATGAGTAGGGTCTTTACAGGCATTTTAAGACTTGTCGAGAGGTTTTTTACTTTTGGAACAAATTCTATAAAGAACCACTCTTTAAACAAGTATGAGTCTATCCAAGTAGACTTTTGAGTTTTGTAGTAAATTGGCAGAGCAGCTAAATTTAAATGCTTGAATGCTTGGGGTTTTGCTGACTTCCCAATTACTAAAAGAGGAAGTTTGTGCATACCTGCAGCATTTGTACACACAGCCTCAATGATTCTTTCTTTGTTTGTTTTAAATCCTGATGCTGAAGTTTCTTGCACTGTCACAAACGTTTTCATTGGAAGAAGTTTAAAATTTAACCCAGTCTGTGCTACATTCTAGATTTGTTCTGCACATAGGCCTTCTTCAACAAGCACTAAAAGTTTTTCTGAAAATTCCATTGCTGCTAAAGGATCTCTGACAATTTCTCCCCACAAACGCCAAGGTATTGAACACCATGTCGTTTTTTCCAGTGAGAAAGCCATCCTTCGCTTGCTGAAAAATCTCCCCCATTATCAATTTTAGAATGAAGGATTAATGCTTTTTCTTTCAAGATTGGCCCACTAATTGACATTTCTTTTCGATGATCTTGCATGAACCATAACCAAAGTGCATCATCAACAATTTCATTTTTTGGCTTTTTAAGACTGCACCAAGAAGAAAACATTTTTTCAGACTCGACTTTAGTGCAAAAATCTTGTAAAGATTTTCTATTCCTTCTCCAGTCATTTACGTGCTTTTACCAACACCTAGTTCATCACAAATGTGCTTTACTGGATCACCTTTGTCAATATGCTTTAATGCTTTTAATTTCATCTCCATCGTAATGACATTATACTTATATTTACATTACATTTTTTTTTTACTTTACATTTACAGTGTACACGCACAGTACACTGTAATATTCAGAAAGAGGAACTGAAGCAAATATGTACTGTACTAAAAACAAAACATGCAGTGACTTGTTTCTGTTTCTCGGAACTGAAGCAAATAAACAAAACAAGCAGCAACTTGTTCCGCTTTTTGGAATGACCAGTTGAAGCGGAGGCCGGTTGAGCTGAGACCAGATAAGAGAGAATCTATTGCAATTGAAAAATCAATATTTTAAATTATATAGTGAAAAATGAGTTATTGGAAAAACTTGTACATGCCATATGCAAAAAATGCCCTTTTCATTAAAAACAAAGTTCAGGTGATAAAATATTAACATGTCAAGAAATATTTTTGTTTAATAATAATTACTTTTTGTTTATTTTACGATATTTCAGCACAAATTTAGATTATTATCACATTATCAATTCTCATTTTATACAAAAGATTTAAATATTTTATTATTATGCATTTCTTTAGTTTTAATGCCAAACTTTGACTTAATAGAGATATTTACCCTAAGCATTCTAAAATCTGCAAAAATTTTTAAATTTATATGTATTTTTGTGTAGAAATATCTCTAATGCCACAGTGTGCATTGTTATCTATAAAGTAAACTTTCATATTGCATGAGGATCATACAAAATTTTTGAACATACTTCTAATTATGACTCTTGATAATCACAACCCTAATATTACAATCCAAACCAGCCTAATTTCAATGTTAATTACATTCCCATCATCAACCTTGAACACCTCCACCTGCTGGTCTTTTATCTGCCATTTATGGGTTGTTTGAACTCTGAGTGGCACTTTTTTTTACACACAGTGGATTAAATGGCCAAGTTAAAAGGACCCAAAGGGCTCAGAGAAGGTTGGGGGAAGGGGACCCACTGGCGAGCTGTTAGGAGACAAATGGTAGCTTCCCATCAAGGCCTTCCAGCTTGTTCTTTAATGTGCACAGGGTATGGCTCTCCCATACATGGGGCCATGGCTTAAAGTCCCATCCGAGGACAGCCACTTTTTCAGTCACATACTGATGAGGGCAGACAGTTTTGCAGAGATAATCCAAGCATTGACCCAGGTAGGATTCGAACCTGGGAACTGAAGATTATGAGCATCGTTTGCTACCTACTGAGCTGCCCCTGCCACTGGTGCATTTATGGATGCCAGTAATAAATTATCTGTATCTAGCATGTGTCAGTTCATGCAGATAGACTTGAATGTTCTTGCTTCATGGAGATTAAAAGAATTTGCATTTGAATAAAGCATTTCATTGTATAAGTATGGAAAAAACATAAGTCCAAAGGATCAAAGCAAACATTTCCCACCAGATTTGGATTTTTGCCTTTTTTTCTTTCATTTCTTCTACATAATATTTTTACAGCTGAACATTTACTGCTTGCAGTGCCCAGCTTAAAAAACTAGTTTGTAACCACAGATCTATGTATTTTTTTCACTGTACCAAAACAATTTACTTTAAAATTTTTTTGCCAAATAACAAATGAACAGAAACATCATCCTCAAGCAGCCATGGTCTACAGAGGTCCAACCAGAGCACCGCCTCCTCTATGACACTGCCTGTCGATGCTTCAAAATGTGAAAAAAACCGGTTCCCACTAGTTCGTGCATTGGCCGCCAGATGGCGGTGGCCACCTAGTATACAGACTTTCTAACAGTGCGTTTCAATGCATGAAGTTCTGTCATTGATGCATTTATAAGATCATCATCATCATCCTCAAGCAGCCATGGGCTACGGAGGTCCAACCAGACCGTGCAATTTGGTTCTCCAAGCAAGTCTATCCTGAGCTACATCTACTGCATATGGCCACTGCACACAAATTCTAACAAGGTCCTGTTTGACATTGTCTGCCCACCGCGTCCTAGGTCTCCCCTTCTTTCTGAGGCCTTTAGGCACACTGTTCATAACCTTATTCGCCAATCTATAATTATTCATACGGGCAACATGGCCAAACCAACGGAGTCTCTCTCTGCACAATATGCTGCTTAAAGGAGGTTGCAAACTCCTTTGCCTAACCTCATCATTAGTTACAAAGTTGAACCACCTAATGCCCAAGATACTGCGTAAGCATCTGGAATCAAAAGCATCTAGTTTCCTGTTATCTTGTTTACAAAATGTCCAAGTTTCACTACCATAACTAACCCTAGAAAGAACCAAACTATTATACAGTCTGATTTTAGTCTTTAGGTGTATATGCCTATTTCTCCACACTCTCCATAGATTCTTAAAAGTCCCGGCAGCAATCCCTATTCGTCTGTTAATCTCATGCCGCACATCACCATTATCTGTTACATAGCTCCCAAGATAATTAAACTGTGACAGCTGCTAAAGACTGCAACCATTCAGAATAATTAAATCCTATCCTGCCTGACCAATTTTCATCGCTTTAGTTTTCTCTCTGCTTATAACCACACCTACTCTACTACCAGTCTCATCAACAGCTCGAATGAAAGAGTTCATCTCATCAACATCATTTGCCAAAAGGGCTAAATCATCAGCATAATCTAAATCAGAAATTTTTGTATCTCCAGTCCATTTAAGGCCAAAATCTTTCCCTTGAAGTGAATTTCGCATAACATAATCAATAACAAAGCTAAAGAGAAAAGGAGACAAAAGTACCTTTGTGGAACACCAGAAGTAATGCTAAACCAATTGCTACAAGCCTTACCAACTATCATGGCACGACTGAGTGTTATTATAGAGAGCTATCATTATGTTAACTAACTTGTCAGGTATACCATATGATTTCACAATCAACCACAAATTATGAAGATCAACCGAGTCGAAAGCCTTTTTGAAATCAACAACGCTAGCAACCAAAGGTTTCTGAAACTCTAAACATTTCTCAAGAATCTGCCTAAGTGAAAATATCTGATCCACACATCCCCTACCACTTCTGAATCCACATTGCTCATCACGCAATTGACTGTCAACCAGATTCTTAATTCTATTAAGCACAATCATGGAAAGAACTTTACCTGGAACAGAGAGTAGGCTAATACCCCTATAGTTATCACAAGAACTGCAATCATCTTTTTTTGAAAATAGGGATAACAATGGCTCTGGTGAAATCCTTAGGAACCATGCCTTTATCGTAAAAGATATTCAGAATTTCAGTCATCCAAGTGGTAACCGAAACATTTCCAGTTCTAAGCATTTCTACAGTAATTTCATCTACCCCTGGGGATTTACGAAATTTAAGTTTAGAAACAGCCAAAATAACTTCAGATTGTGTTATAGGGCCAACAGTAAAGCCACCAATGCATCTATCATCATTGCAAACAATGGGAATAGAACTAACCGCATTGTTTAGAATATCACTGAAATGCTCAGCCCACCTAGCCATGACAGAATCCTCACCTTCTATAACCTTACCTTGTTTATCCTTCAATCCCTGTATACCTGTCCGTTTTCTACCACACAAAACATTAACTATCTGGTAGAGCTCTCTGCTGTTGTGCTGTCTAACTGCTTCCTCGGCTTTGTCAGCCAAACCACCAAGCCAAAGATTCTTATCAGCAGCTAACTGACCTTTTACACGTTTATTAAGTTCTCTATAATGCTTTCTATTAGTACTAGTAGGGTATTGATTAAGGACATTCCTGCAGTTCTTTCTTTCCGAAATAAGCTCAAGTGCCTTATCACTCAGATAATTCTGTCTCTTCTGCTCCTTTTTCCCTAAAAGAATGCTGTTAGTGTCCAAAAAAGCCTGTTTAAAATGATCCCATTCTTCCTCAACTTCAGTAGTAAGCATACCATGACTGTCATAATGACTAAGTAACCTATCATGGTAGTCAGTACCAACTTTGGCATTGAAGTCACCAAGAACAAGGGTAATATCTCCTTTCTTGACAGAATTCAAAATATCCTGAAGTTGTTCATAAAACCTATCCTTCTCATCCTCATCAGCATCCTCAGTGGGGGCATAACAGCAGATAACATTCAGATCTTTGTCTGAAATTTTGCTGTAAGAAACCTTTCATTAATGCACTCATATCCTAGAAGAGCATCACTAGCGTGTCTGCTGAGAAGCAGACCCACGCCTTGATGATGCTTATTGTCGTCCCTCCGTCAAAAGAGAAATTTAAGATTATTTTTAAGAATCTGACCTTTATCTGTCCATCTGGTCTGTTGCAAGCCGAGAATATCTAAATTATAATGGTGGAATTCTTGTGTGAGGACATCAAGAGAGAAAGCTCTGTGCAGAGTCCTCACATTCCAACTACCTATGGAGAGAAAATGGTTAGTAGGATGTTTAAAGAAACTATGTTTATTGAGAGAGGGAATGCCGACAATATCAAACAGCCCCCTAATCGCAGACATGGGGCAAAGACCCGTTCCCCCACCACTAAAGGCTGAAGCCATCTACACTGGAAGACGTCCTCCAATGTAGAATTTGACGATGCCAATAGAAGCAAAGAGTTCAGGTGTCTGCGATGACCTCTGCTCAGGATTATCCACCAGCTGATAAACATATCCTGCGAATCTATTCACTTGGGGCTGTCAACCCACGAACAAACAGAAAACACAGCCACAAACAGAAAACACAGCCACAAACAGAAAACACAGCGGAAGATTTTCCCTCCACAGAAGCCCACCAGTGCAGCAAAATCAGGATCCATAATCAAGCTCAGAGCCATATATCTGTCCAGTCCAGTGGGTTTATATGGTCAGCACCAGGACCCTGTGTGGTTGACCACTCCTCAGCAGGGTAGAAAAAAAAGAAAAGTAGCCATAGTTGTCCAGATCAGGCCACACTATTCTGGCAGCCCTCCCCTTCTGTTCACTTCCACAAGAGAGTATCTCTTTTGAAAGGTACTAACAGTCTGCACCACGAGAAGGCGGGGTCGGACATTAGGTGCTAGGCATTTGGCCTAGGCATGCACAACCAAAATTATAAGTTATTTAACAATGTGGGAAAATAAAATCTGCTTAGTAATGACGTTAGTGGAAGTAGTTCATAAATATACGGCGAAATAATGAATAAATTGCCGTTTTATGACATTCCTTAAACGTAGCTGTTAAAGAGCTTCTTAAAAAATTTTTGTCACAGAACTGTTCAACAGCTTTTTTTTTGTCTCAAAGCAATTAAATTTTTGGGAAACACATATTTAAACTTATAGACCAGTACAATTTTAAAGATTTCTCTTACTACCTGTTTTTATTATGTTACTACCTACCTTAATTAATTTCTCTTACTACCTGTTTTTGTTTTTATGGACTTATCATTTTCTAACAGTGCAAGTTAGGAGATCTGGTTTTGAAATTCGGAGATCTGGTTTTGAAAATACTTTTAGATATAAACTTGATCACGTACAGCCTTCAATATTATTTCCATAAAGCAATGAGACAGTGGGGAAATTTTCATTATTGAAATACTTAATTTTGAAAAGTGAAATGTTTATTATATATATAAATATACATTAAATTTCATATTATTAAATTTCTGGATTTTTTTCTGTAATATTTTGTGAATGAAAGACATTTTAATTTCCGAAATATATTTATTCTAAGTATAATGTTAAAAATTTAAAAGCCAAAATACATGAAAATAGGTCTCTTCATTAAAGAAACAACAATATGGACATTTCATCATCTGTAAATAGGAAGTGTTAAATTATTAAATATCACTTCATTCCAAAATTCTTTTAATATTTAGTTATTCAAGGAACATGCTAATTATCACTTTAAGCAAAACATAAAGTAGAAATTTTGGAAGTATTTTTAAAAATGGGACTCCTGCACTTAATTTATTACAGGTAAAAATTGCTAAAATTGCATGGTACAAGTTGAAAAGAATATACTATTTATATTTTCCAGATATTTTGTTGTTTTTTTTTACAAAGGAATTCTGAAAAGTTAAGGATGCATCATGGTATCTTTAAGTGTCATGGTTTCTATAACTCCAAATAAAATTTATATACAGGGTGATTCAAAACTTATCGTTCAAATTTCGTGGGGAGGTAGGGAATATGTCAGGAAACCGATTTCACATAGGAAAGTATGTCCGCAAATGTACGCATGCGTATGTAGAGGGCGCTGTGTGTACCCAACCAGTGTACAGCTCGCCCGACCACTCCCGCTGTCATCAGTGTACGAGCTGACTTGCTAGTGATAAGATGAATCGTTTTACGCATCAAGAGCTAGCGGATATGCATCTCACATATGGGGCAGCTGGCGAAAGCGGCCGCCGAGCTAGGCAAGTTTACGAAGACCGATACCCCAACTGAAGAATACTGCAGCATCAAATGTTTGCACGTGTGCAACGGCACTGTGAATCCTGTGTCCGTGTAAATGGTCGCAATTTTGAGCACCTACTGTGAACCTGTACTTTACCTTGTTGGAATAAAAGTCACATTCATTACCACTTAACTGTACTGTTTCCTTGTGTTCACTTTACTTGTAAATTTTGTTCATGTAGATGACGTTTGCGGACATACTTTCCTATATGAAATCAGTTTCCTGACGTATTCCCTACCTCCCCACGAAATTTAAACGATAAGTTTTGAATCACCCTGTATACCTTCTATTCCTTCAGGAAGTTATGATGAAAAAAACTGAATAAAAGTAATGAAAATGATTTTCAGCAAATTAAACAATAAAACACTAAATTTTAAAAACGTATGGTACGATTGCTACAATAAGTCAAAGGAACTGTATGATTGTTACAATAGTCAAGGGAACCATCCCTAGAGGGTGCTGATCGCCTAGTAATAAAATTTTGTTGAGAAGGAACATGCTTTTTTCACAAATCAACAGGCAGTGTTCGAAGAGGAGGTGAACCAGACAATGCAGTTTAGTTTTACCAGCATATCTGTCCTGAGCTGCATCTGGCCATTGCACACCAATTCTAACAAGTTCCTGTTTGACATTGTCAGTCCACAGCATCCTAGATCTCCCCTTCTTTCTGAGGCCTTTAAGCATACTGTTCATAATGCTATTCGCCAATCTATAATTACCCATGCTGGAAACATGGGCAAACCAACGAAGCACAACATGCTGCTCGATATGCTGCTTAAAGTAAGTTGCAGACTCCTTTGCCTAACCTCTTCATTAGTTACAAAGTTGAAAAACCTAATGCCCAAGATACTGCATAAGCATCTAGAATCAAAAGCATCTAGTTTCCTGTTATCTTGTTTACAAAGTGCCCAAGTTTTACTACCATAGCTAACCCTAGAAAGAACCAACTATTATACAGTATAATTTTAGTCTTTAGGTGTATACGCCCATTTCTCCACACTCTCCATAGATTCTTAAAAGTTCTTACAGCAATCCCTATTCATCTGTTAATCTCATGCTGCACATCACCAGTATCTGTTGCATAGCTCCCAAGATAATTAAACTGTGACACCTGCTCAAGACTGCAACCATTCAGATTAGCTGAATCATAGCCTGCCTGACCAATTTTCATCATTTTAGTTTTCTCTCTGTTCATAACCAAACCTATTGTACTAGCAGTCTCATCAACAGCTCAAATGAAAGAGTTCATCTCATCAACATCATTTGCCAAAGGGACTACATCATCAGTATAATCTAAATCAGAAATTTTTTTATCTCCAGAACATTTAAGGCCAAAATCTTTCCCTTCCAGTGAATTTCACATAACATAATCAATAACCAAACTAAAGAGAAAAGGAGACAAAATGCACCTTTGTGGAACACCAGAAGTAATGCTAAACCAATTGCTACAAGCCTTACCAACTCTCACACACGACTCAGTGTTATTATAGAGAGTTTCATTATGTAAACTAATTTGTCTCGTATACCATATGATTTCACAATCAACCACAAATTATGATGATCAACAGAGTCGAAAGCCTTTTTGAAATCAACAAAGCTAGCAACCAAAGGTTCTGAAACTCTAAACATTTCTCAAGAATCTGTCTAAGTGAAAATATATGATCCACACATCCCCTACCATTTTTGAATCGACATTGCTCATCACACAAATGCCTGACAACCAGATTCTTAATTCGATTAAGCACAATCATACAAAGAACTTTACCTGGAACAGAAAGAAGACTGATACCCCTATAGTTATCACAAGAACTGTGATCTTCTTTTTTTGAAAATAGGGATAATAATAGCTCTGGTAAAATCCTTAGAAACCATTCCTTTATCATAAAAGATATTCAAAATTTCAGTCATCCAAGTGGTAACCGAAACATTCCCAGCTCTAAGCATTTCCGTAGTAATTTCATCTACACCTGGGGATTTTTGAAGTTTAAGTTTAGAGACAGCCAAAATAACTTCAGATTCTGTTATAGGGCCAACATTAAAGCCACCAATGCATCTATCATCATTGCAACAATGGAAGTAGAACTAACCACATTGTTTAGAAAGTCAGTGAAATGCTCAGCCAACCTAGCCATGACATAATCCTCACCTTCTATAACCTTACCTTGTTTATCCTTCAATCCCTGTATACCTGTTCGTTTTCTACCATACAAAAAATTAACTATTTGGTACAGCTCTCTGCTGTTGTGCTGTCTAACTGCTTCCTCAGCTTTGTCAGTCAAGCCATCAAGTCAAAGATTCTTAGCAGCTAACTGATCCTTTACACATTTATTAAGCTCTCTGTAATGCTTTCTATTAGGTCTAGTAGAGTATTGATTAAGGACATTCCTGCAGTTCTTTCTTTCTATAATAAGCTCAAGTGCCTTATCACACAGATAATTCTGCCTCCTCTGCTCCTTTTTTCCTAAAAGAATACTGTTAGTGTCCAAAAAAGCCTATTTAAAATGGCCCCATTCTTCCTCAACTTCAGTAGTAAGCAAACCATGACTGTCATAATGACTAAGTAACCTATCATGGTAAGCTTAGCTATAACTGGTCTTTCAGAGCTTCAGTATTAAATGTAAATTTTTTAACCTTAGCACAACACTTTTTAAGTTTAAGTTGCATGATATTTTTAACAAAGTAATGGTCAGATCCAATTTCAGCTCCCCTATATGACCAGGTATTCTTAACAGAACTAGCCCATTTGCTATTAATTAATATATCATCGATCATATTCTTATGCAGCCCATCAAGTGAAACCCATGTGTACTTATGTATGTCACGGTGTTTGTAAAAATTGTTAGCAATTCTGAAACCAATGAATTTACTTACTTATAGGAGATGTTGCCCAATGCCATTGGAGCTATCAATACCAAAAGGGCCTATCACCCCTCCCGAAAGGTCAGAGTCAGTACCAACTTTGGCATTGAAGTCATCTAGAACAAGGGTAATATCTCCTTTCTTGACAGAATTAAAAATATCCTGAAGTTGTCCATAAAACCTATCCTTCTCATCCTCATCTTCAGTGGGGGCATAACAGCAAACAACATTCAAGCCACGTTTATATACCAAATTAATCAGCATTTAATTCTGGATTTTATGAAAATAAAATTATTTTAATAGGATTTATAAAATAAAATTATTTTAATAGGATTTATAAAATAAAATTACTTAATTTATATTGACATTATATTAAAAAAATGCATCTGGCAATGCAAATTAAAATTTATTTAAGAAAAACTAATAAGACAGAAATGATTATAAGGCACCTGAATGGATGGAAAGGCTATTTCTGAAAAACAAAAAAATATTTACTGAACAAAACAAAATTATTTTCTTAGTATTATACTTTAAGAAAAGTTCAGGCTTTTCACCAGCTGTAATCAGCCAAATAAACAAGTCAATTTTAGAATTTTTTTAACAAACAACCAATCAAAGGAAACAGGTCATGTTATAAATTAAACAAAATTTATTTCTGAATTTTATGAAAATAAAACATTTAAACAAATCTACAAATATATTACTTTAAATATGATTATTCCCGGTGGTCTAGTGAAAAAAAGGATTTGGCAAAGAAATTAAGGTTTAATTTTGGAAAACTTGATGAATAAAAACAGTTAAATTATATATTGGTGAAAAAGAAACTTCTTGAATAATAAAATATTTACCCTGAAACATGAATTTCAGTTTCTTTTTACAATATCCCTCAGTACTGTATATTTTAAATATTTTAAAACATAGCCACTGTTACAAAAAGTATTTGGACTGATATTTACGGGATTTTTTTGCTCTGTTAATGAAGTCGAGGAACACTTTCTTAGATTTTTTTTTTTACTGAATATTAAGCATTTTTTTCTTTGGGTATTGAGAATTTTTGGGATCTTGGCAAAGCATTGAAAAATTACTGTACCACAGCTAAAAAAAATTCAATTTCCTCAGAGTGGCACAGCCAAGATATTGAGAGGAAGGTCAACTCTTTTAAAACCACTCAATATAAACTTAAAAACTCATAATTTTTTAAAAACAATTTCTACCAAGGGGAGAGCACGTTAAAACACCCTCAGTATAATAGTAGAGAAGGGGATGCAAAGCCGTTGACAAAAAATGCTCATTGTCTCCCAGCTATAGGGGGCTGATTATCATGCCAAGGAAATCCATTTTGCATCTGTATCCAAAACCCTCTTTCATTCTGAGAAAACAGGAAGGAAAAAAAATGAACTTTTATTACTGAAAAATCAAGAAATAATTTTTAAAAATTTAAGAAATAACCTAATGCCATTTTAACTGAATGAATATCTGCAACACATAGTAAGATTTCCTCATCAGAAAAAGAGGACAAAGGTGTCATAACTCCAAAAGATAAATGATTTATAAATCTGCAGAAAAAAAATCAAAATAAATCTATACAAATAAAACTGAAAGCTCAATAAAAAATATCAATGCTAACCAAGAAAATGAAATCTTCCTCCAATGCTTACCATACAAAAGCTGGCACTAGATGACCACATGCACACATGTCTAAGTAGGTCACAAAATGAATAATATCACAGCTGCATCTTTTCTTCCTGATTCCATAAATACACAATAGCTATTCGTTTTGATAGCTTGCTGACAAAGCGTAGGAAACTGTTGAACAACACAACAGCAAGAGGTTGTACCAGATAGTTAATGTTTTGTGTGGGAAGAAACAGACAAGTACACAGGGATTGAGAGATAAACATGGTAAGGTGACTGAAGGTGAGGACCTTGTGATGGCTAGGTGGGCTGAGCATTTCAGAAATATTCTAAACAATGTGATTATTTCTACCCCCATTGTTTCTAATGAGGATAGATGCATTACTGGCTTTAATGTTGGCCCTATATCACATTCCAAAGTCACTTTGGCTATGTCTGGGAACACTAGTGTTGTCACATGCCTAACTGAAATTTTGAATATTTTTTATGATAAAGACATTGCTCCTAAGGATTTTTGAAGAGCTATTATTATTTTTTTAAAAAGGATGATTGCAGTTCTTGTGATAGCTATCGGGGTTACCACTTTCTGTTCCAAGTTCTTTGCATGATTTTACTTAGTAGAATTAAGAATTTGGTTGATGGAGAGTATGATGAACAGTGTGGATTCAGAAGTGGTAGGGGATGTATTAATCAAACATTTTCACTTAGGCAGATTCTTGAGAAATATTTAGACTTTGAGAAATCTGTGATTACTAGCTTTCTAGATTTCAAAAAGCCTTTTGACTCTGTTGATTAACATAATTTGTGGTTGATTGCTAGATCATATGGAATACCTGATAAGTTAGTTAGTATAATGAAAACTCTCTATAATAACACTGAGTCATGTGTGAGTGTTGGCAAGGCTTGTAGCAATTGGTTTAGCATTGCTTCTGGTGTTCGACAAGGATGCATTTTGTCTCCTTTTCCCTTTTGCTTGGTTACTGATTATGTTATGCAAAATTCTTTGCAAGAGAAATATTTTGGCCTTCAGTGGTCTAGAGATTTCAAAATTTCTGATTTAGATTATGCAAATGATTTGGCCCTGTTGGCTAATGATGTTGATAAGATGAATTTTTTCATTAGGGCTGTTAAATGGTATCTAGTTAGTCACTTTAAGGAGAGCTATGCACCATCTCCTTGTGATGACGCATAAAACTGGCCAGGCATAGCACCTAATGTCCAAACCCACCTTCTCATGGTGCAGGTCTTTAGTACCTTTCATAAGAGTACTTATAGGTAAGGGGAAGGCTGCCAGATTAGTGTGGTCTACTGATCTTGACAACTATGGCTGTTTTTTTTCCTACCTTGATGAGGAGTGATCAACCATACAGAGTCTTGACCATATAAAGCTACTGAACTGTACTAGAATAAGGCTCTGAGCTTGATTATGGATCATGAATTTGATGCACTGGTGGTCTTCTGTGAAGGGAAAATTTTCTGTTGCGTTTTCTGTATGCTTGTGGGTTGGCAGCTCCAGGTGAATAGATTCACAGGATATGTTTTATCAGCTGGTGGATAATCCTGAGCAGAGGTCATCACAGGCACCTGAACTCTTGCTTCTATGGGCATCGTCAAATTCTACATTGGAGGAAGTCTTCCATTATAGATGGCTTCAGCCTTTAGTAATGGGGGAATGGGTCATTACCCCATGCTTGTGCGTATGAGGATGTTTGATATTGTTGGTATTCTTTATCTCAAGAAACATAGTTTCTTTAAATATCCCACTAATAATTTTCTCTCCATAGGTAGTTGGAATGTGAGGACTCTGCACAGAGATTATTCTCTTGATATCCTCACTCATGAATTTCACATTATATTTAGATATTCTCGGCTTGCAAGAAACCAGATAGACATAAAAGTCAGGTCTTAAAAATAATCTTAAATTTCTCTTTTCAGAGAGGGAAGATAATAAGCATATCCAAGGCACAGGTCTGCTTCTCAGCAGACACATTAATGATGCTCTTACAGCAAAATTTCAGACAAGCATTAAAGACTTGAATGTTATCTGCTGCTATGCCCCCACTGAGGATGCTGATGAGGATGAGAAGAATAGGTTTTATGGACAACTTCAGGATATTTTGAATTCTGTCAAAGAGATTACCCTTATTCTAGGTGATGCCAAAGATGGTACTAACTCTGAACTACGGGGAAGGATGGTATGCCTTTTGGTACTGGTAGCTGCAATGGGCAATGTCTCTTACATAAGTAAACTTAATGGTTTCAGAGTAGCCAACACTTATTACAAACACTGCGATACATATAAGTACAAATGTCATTCACCAGATAGGCTGCATAAGACTATTATTGATTAAATATTAATTAACAGCAAATCGGCTAGTTCAGTTAGGAACACTAGGTCATATAGGGGAGCTGAAATTGGATCTGGCCAATACCATGTTAAAAGTGTCTTACTACTTAAACTTAGGAAGAGTTGTGCTAAGGCTAAAAAAACTTACCTTTAATTCGTAAGCTTTGAAAGATCCAGTCATAGCTAAAGCTTACCATGACAGTTTTTTTTAGTCATTATGACAGTCATGGTTTGCTTTCTTCTGAAGTTAAGGAAGAATGGGCCTGTTTTAAACAGGCTTTTGTTGAAACTACCATTACTCTTTCAGGAAGAAAGAAAGGTGCAAGGAGGCTAAATTAGGTGAGTGATAAGGCACTTATGCTTATTTCAGAAAGAAAGAAATGCAGGAATGCCCTTAATCAATACTCTACTAGTCCAAACAGAAAGCATTACAGAGTGCTAAGTAAATGTGTAAAGGATCAGTTAGCAGTTGATAATCTTTTGCTTGATGGCCAGACTAACAAAGCCAAGGAAGCAGTCAGACAGCACAACAGCAGAGAGCTGTACCAAATAGTTAATTTTTTGTGTGGTAGAAAATGGACAGGTATACAGAGATTGAAGGATAAACAAGGTAATAGCAGGTGAGGATTCTGTCATGGCTAGGTGGGCTTAGCATTTCAGTGATGTTCTAAACAATGTGGTTAGTTCTACTCCCATAGTTTGTAATGGTGATAGATGCATTGGTGGTTTTAATGTTGGCCCTGTAACACAATCTGAAGTTATTTTGGCTATTTCTAAACTTAAACTTCATAAATCCCCAGGGGTAGATGAAATTATTACGAAAATGTTCAGAGCTGGGAAATTGGTTTAGCATTACTTCTGGTGTTCAACAAGGGTGCATTTTGTCTCCTTTTCTCTTTAGTTTGGTTATTGATTATGTTATGTGAAATTCACTGGAAGGGAAAGATTTTGGCCTTAAATGTTCTGGAGATAAAAAAATTTCTGATTTAGATTATACTGATGATGTAGTCCCTTTGGCAAATGATGTTGATGAGATGAACTCTTTCAGTTGAGCTGTTGATGAGACTTCTAGTACAGTAGGTTTGGTTATGAACAGGGAGAAAACTAAAATGATGAAAATTGGTCAGGCAGGCTATGATTCAGCTAATCTGAATGGTTGCAGTCTTGAGCAGGTGTCACAGTTTAATTATCTTGGGAGCTATGCAACAGATACTGGTGATGTGCGGCATGAGATTAACAGATGAATAGGGATTGCTGTAAGGACTTTTAAGAATCTATGCGGAGTGTGGAGAAACAGGCATACACACATTAAGACTAAAATTAAATTGTATAATAGTTTGGTTCTCTCTAGAGTTAGTTATGGTAGTGAAACTTGGAAGCTTTATAAACAAGATAACAGGAAACTAGATGCTTTTGATTCTAGATGCTTACGCTGTATCTTGGGCATTAAGCAGTCCAACTTTGTATCTAATGATGAGGTTAGGCAAAGGAGTCGGCAACCTCCTTTAAGCAGCAGATTTTGCAGAGGGAGACTGTTGGTTTGGCCATGTTGCCCATATGGATAATTATATATTAGCAAATAGGTTTATGAACAGTGTATCTAAAGACCTCATTAAGAGGAGGATACCTAGGATGCAGGTCGGCAGACAATATCAAACAGGGCCTTGTTAGAATTGGTGTGCAGTGGTCAGATGCAGCAGATGTACCTCAGGACAGATACGCTTGGAGAACTAAACTGCACGGTCTGGTTTAACCTCCATAGCCCATGGCTGCTTGAGGATGATGATGATGTTGACGAGACTGGTAATAGAGTAGGTTTAGTGATAAATAGAGAAAAACTAAGTGATGAAATTTGGTCAGGCAGATGGTGATTCAGTTGCTTTGAATGGCTTCGCTCGAGAAATTTCTTAGTTTAATTATCTTGGTAACTATATTACTGATAATGGTGATGTGCAGCATGAGATAAATAGAAGAATGGGGATTGCTGCCGAGACTTTTAAGAATCTAAGGTGAGTGCGAAGAAATAGTGTTTACATCTGAAGACTGAAATTAGGCTGTACAATAGTTTGTTTTTTGAAAGGTTAGGTATGGTAGCAAAACGTGGACCCTTTGTAAGCAGGATTACAGGAAACTTGTTGCCTTTTATTCTAGTTGCTTATGAAGTATATTGGGCATTAGTCGGCTTGTCTTTCTAAGTAATGATGAAGTTAGAAGGGGGGTCAGCAACCTTCTTTGAGCAGCATTTTGCGCAGACAGAGTCTACGTTTGTTTTCCCATGTTGTCAGTATGCATACTGACTACATTGCAGATTGGCAAATAGATTATGAATAGTGTGCCTAAAGAACCTTTCTGGAATTGGCCTACAGTGGCCAAATGCAGTAGCTCAGGACAGACAGGTGTGGAGAGCAAAATTATACAATTTGGTAGGACCTCCATAGTCCATGGCTACATGAGGATTTTGTATGTATGTATCATTTTACATATAATTTTCATTTTTTGAGAAATCATGCACTGAATACTTTGATGACTGATAAAATGATTCTAGAAATACTGGAGTAGGTTAAAGTGGAAAAAAGAGAGGGAGTACGACAGTAAAAAAATAGACTAAACATTTCATAACTGCTTACAAAATTCTCCAAGATAAAGAAGTCAATTTTAGTTGATTTTTTTGGAGAATTTCAAATTTTACAATTGAAATCAGAGGGTTGCTTCAAAATGGATATGAAAGGAAATAGAACAGTATAGCATATATATTGTGTCAAAGAAGGCCATGAATGAAAGAACCATCACTATTGTTTGTTAACTCCTGGAAGGAAACCCACATATCACCATTCAGGTAATAAGTTTAGATGCCAGTGCATCAATAGGCAATGTGGAACCATTTATTCATCAACATTTAAAGTTCTGAAAGATCTGTGCCAAATGGTCTTGTACCTCACAAACTGACAGAACTACAAAAAAAGAGCCAAAGTCAATTCATGCAAGGAGATATTGGCAATGTTCGAACCTAGAGACCCCAAATGGTTAACAGACATTGCAACAGGTGATGAGACATGGTTTTATTACAACTCCCAGAAAGATTGACAACTAGGTTTGGGTTGTGGATGATAAACAAAATCCCCAAATCCTCCAACAAGACTCTAGGAAAAGGATTTCACATTTTTTTTTTTATTTCTCAAGGAATGATCACCATGAACACCTTATCTGAAAAAAAATGACTATAAATGGCAAATACTACACCAAAATTGTTTTGCCCAAAATGAAACGCCTGTTGCTGACAATACCGAACAACAGTTGTGTCAAAGATTCTCCTTCTTCTGGCAATGCCAGTGATCACAAAACCCAGCAAATTACAGTCTATCTAGAGCAGGAAAAAAACAGTGGCCCCATCCTGCATATTCGCCCTATCTTGCCCCATGCAATATTTTGTTGTTTCCAAAAATTAAAAAGGAACTTGCTGGGAAGCATTTTTCGAGAGTGCAGACCTTGCAGAATGCATTCATTCAAAGTTGCAGAGTATTCCCCAACAGGAGTACCACAAAGTATTCCAGAACTGGGGTAGACTTTTAAAACTATGCATAGAAGCAGGAGGGGAGTACTTTTAAAACTATGCATAGAAGCAGGTAGGACAGCAAAAGTTTCATTGAGGTAAATGCAAAGTTGCAGAGTATTCCCTAACAGTAGTACCACCAAGTATTCCAGAACTGGGGTAGACTTTTGAAACTTTGCATAGAAGCAGGAGGGGAGTACGTTGAAAGACAGCAAAAGTTTCGTTGGGGTAAATGCAATGGTTTTTGTTCTGCAGATGCATGCCAACAACTTTTTGAACACCCCCTTGTAAAGAAACATTTACTAATAACCTAGAAAATGCAATTACCATTCGCATGACATGGAATACTCTACATCCATTACATGATTCAAGAATTCTGAGTCATTACACAATTATGACATTTAAAACTATCATGGTTTAATTTCATTATGTGACATATTTAATAATGCTGGGTTATGTAAAGAAATGCATTGTGACCCTTTTGCTTTTAATTTTTTAAAGGATTTTAACTTGTTTTTAACTCTGAAAACAAAGTTTGTTAAATGCCACTATCCTGTCATGAATATCTTATTGAAATGCTCTGCATCAGAAAATCAGTGATCTCGATTGTCTTATTACAAGTGGCATCTCTCTTCAGCAATGTTCCAAACATTTATAAAAAGAGTGACTATGGCTTACTGTAATTTTATCAGCTGTAACAACAATACTACATGCAATACAACTACAATAATAGCTATGTATTGGTAAGTACTTTACCATAATAACACTTTACTACAATCAGGTGCTTTATAGTAAGTGTACTGCTAATTTTTTATTATTCCAAACTGTTGCTAAAAGAGTTGACTGCTTCAACTGCAGAGAACTTACACTCAAGGAATATTCAACCTAGAATCAGCCATGATACTTTTAATACTGCATCATGGGTCAAGGAAACTAGCATTATTATGTAAGCTCACCGGACAAAAAATCATCTGCTATATTAAGAGGGTTACAATCATTCAACAACAACAGAGGACACACCAGAAATAAACGTGTCCTACAAATAGCAGTGCTGTGCGTTACGGGGTTCATACAGTGACAAGAAGTGGTTGACTGCAACGTGTGTGTTAGTCGCTCCATGAAACATGGGTCACTCCAGACCATTAAAGGCCAAAATCTTTCCCTCGAAGTGAATTTCACATAACATAATCAATAATCAAACTAAAGAGAAAAGGAGACAAAATGCACCCTTGTCAAATACCAGAAGCAATGCTAAACCAACTGCTACAAACTCTCACACATCTGTGTTATTAAAGGGAGCTTTCATTATGTTAACTAACTTGTCTGGTATACCATATGATTTCACAAACAACCACAAATTATGATAATCAACAGAGTCGAAAGCCTTTTTGAAATCAACAAAGCCAGCAACCAAAGGTTTCTGAAACTCTAAACATTTCAAGAATCTACCCAAGTGAAAATATCTGATCTACACATCCCCTACCACTTCTGAATCCACAATGCTCATCATGCAATTGTCTGTCAACCAGATTCTTAATTCTATTAAGCACAATCATCCAGAGAACTTTACCTAGAACAGAGAGTAGGCTGATACCCCTATACTTATCACAAGAACTGCAATCACTTTTTTTGAAAATAGGGATAATAATAGCTCTGGTAAAATCCTTAGGAACCATGCCTTTATCATAAAATATATTCAAAATTTCAGTCATCAAAGTGGTAACCGAAACATTCCCAGCCCTAAGCATTTTCGTAGTAATTTCATCTATCCCTGGGGATTTATGAAGTTTAAGTTTAGAAATAGCCAAAATAACTTCAGATTGTGTTATCGGGCCAATATTAAAGCCACCGATGCATTTATCATCATTACAAACAATGGTAGTAGAACTGACCACATTGTTTAGAACATCATTGAAATGCTCAGCCCACCTAGCCATGACAGAATCCTCACCTTCTATAACCTTACTTTGTTTATCCTTCATTAATAATATCCTTCAAAAACGTATTATCTGATAACAGATGTCCAAGTGTAAGTGACTCAGACATAAAATCATGAAAAGTATGCTTTGGTAAAATGCAGATTTAAAATCATTACAAATAAATTTAATTCTCACAAAAATCACTGTTATAAATCAAAGTTTTTCTCAGATAATCTTTATAAGATAATTCGGTTTAACATTTTTACACTGTGGTAAAAGCTCTGAGTACATTTTTTTAATTCTGGTTCTTATGTTAATCAATCTTATTTTAGCAAAGTCTCATCATTGATTGCTGTCCTGCTTTTGTATAGTGACTGGCCCACTCCTCTTGGGATATATTATTCAAGCATCCGGTGTTCCTTGTGCATGCATGCTTATCTTTCTGAAGTCCCAGTCTTGTTCACTTAGATGGTATTTCTTCATTGGAGGTATCAGTCCATCTTTGCTTAAAAGGACATTTCATTGAGACTTTCTTGAATAAAGTACATTTAACTGATGTTGTAAGTTGATAGCATCCTTTAGAACATACTTCAGCATTACTGCTTCTTCACACTTTACTACTCCTAAATTAATTACTAGTTAAATGCAAAATTTAAAAACAGGAACTTTCCAAGACGTGTTTTCCCCATCAACTGACACCATCATCAGCAGTAGCCACAGCTGTTACCATTGTGGGAATTGTAGTATCAGCCTTCTGATGGTACTGCAGGGACTCTTCCTCCCAGTGATGAAAGAGTAGATTTCAGGCAGGTGGAAAGAGATAATTTCAGTATTGTATAAGGTAGCTTACTTTAAATTGTCCAAATAAGGACCTTTAAACTGTCCAATATAAGGTAGCTTACTTTAAATTTACAAGAATATTTTCAAGATAGTTTAACTGAAACTTAGTGGCAGAAGCAGCTATTAACTTTGGTGTAATATTTGTTACAGGCAATTTATATTCTAGGGCAGCTTGAATTAATGCAGTATTTCCTATCTGCTTTTTAATGTCTGCTTCATGTTGCTTTTTCCTTTCTTCTATTTGTCTATATGTTTCTCCTATGTAACTTTTTATTTTGTAATTTTTGCTCTGGATCTTCAATTTCAACTTGATATACATCTCCTATAGGAGGCATTCTACATCATTTATACATAAGGATTTGACATTATCCCCTATAGTTAATGGATGTTTGGGATGATGTTTCCCAACAATAGTTTTTAATATATTTGTCAATGTTCCATAATACAGAAAGGATGTAGTATATTTTAATTTATTTCTTTTTGTGCTGGTGTTAGATTCCCTTTTATGTTTAAATTAATTTCTCTTGAACATTTTTTCCATATATTTAATTTGATAGTCAGCCTGCTGTCCAATATTATATAAATATTGCACTTCTTACACTAAATTTTCCTGTTCAATTCATAAGCAAAATTACGAGCAGTTCAATAATGTAATGCTTGCTTAAAGTATATATTACAAGCATTAAAGATATCCTAGCACTCTAGTGCTGGTTTCAGTGATGCGACTTAAAACAAAATGGCTGGAGGATGCCAAACCAAAAGAGTACTTTAGTGTACATGAAGCCCTGGACCAGGCCATCTCCTCCAACTGGTTTGCAGTTGATGGTGCAATATGGGAGAAGACAGAGGGGGTTCCTATGGGATGCCATCCTCTGTCACATTGTAACCATTGCTTTACAGCATGCACAGCTAGAACCATTGTTATATATCACATACATCGATGACATTTTAGTTTTCTGGTATTATGGCCCAATGAAGCTACAGAACCTACTGAATACTTTTAATAATGTTATGCAACAGATTCAGTTTACACACGTCAGAAACTGATGGGCAACTACCATACTTGAACATCCTAACTGAAAGGAGTAACAGATGTCACACTAAGGTATACCGAAAACCTACATATATACCCAACATCATACCTATAAATTCTAGACATCCCGAGTCTGCTCAAGTTGTATAGCCAATTTGACGTTTAAAAATATCTAAAACCAAATTCCAGAAACACTACTGAGGATATTTATTCATTGGAGACAACCTTTAATCCAGGGACCTCTCCAGAAAACAGGGGAATATGGTCATCTTAGTTTAACTTATACCTCTCATGTATTTAATTGCAATAGTCTTAAAAGTACAGGGCATTAATATATCTACCAAAAACTTGCTAATAATATAATGGCCCCAACCTTATGAGACTGCATAGTCTCTACTTTGAAGTACCTGTTTTTATTTCATTGCAGTAAAGCATCATTAATACCTTCCTCAGCTATACGTTTTTGTTGTTCACACATAAATTTAGGTGTCTAGAAAATTTATCACAACTTTCAACATTATTTTATTTCAGTTACACATAAAAATAATTTTACACTGTTCCCATTTGTATAATAAGTTTTGCAAAACAGTATCTAAAATATACTTATGTACATTGTATGGACTTCTTTATCTTTCTACTTAATTAAACCATAGGAGTCTGTGAGAAGTAGGATCCATTTTCACTATTTCTACTTTTGCGGGATTCCTATACATTTTTAGCTCTCTCCGTATATAATTCAGGCAAAACTTTTCCCACAAAGCCTGTCATCCCTCTGGACTGCTATCATCAGGTGATAATGAACAACAAGGGTGCTAAGTTTAGTTCCACAAATACATAAAATCATTCCAGGAATAAGTAGCCCAGAGACATTTCCAAAGAACTACTGGGCATTGACCTCTCTAGAATCCATATTTTCTTCAACCAGAATACGTGCTTTCCTTTTTTGCCATGATATCTTTTTTGTACTATTACATTTTGTAATATGTATAGATTAAAATAATATGTGGAGATTTGAATGGTTTCTCATAAAAGGAAGTATTTCCTTGCTAGTACAAATAAATATATTAATTCTGCTACATTGAATTCCTTGCATGTTTTATGTCAAATTCCTATTATATTTTATGTCAAAATATAATTTTGCACTTAGGTTCTGAAAAATTAGAACCATACTTTTGTTGTTACATTTATTATTATTATACTTTTTGTTTTTCATATTATAATTTAAAAGTTTGTAAACAATACTTTGTAAAGGAAGTACCACTCTTACATTGGACCTAAGAGTGGTACTTCCTTAATCTGTGAACCACGTAAGTCGAGTTTATTTAAATTCAATATCTTATAATATCCTTATATATATATATATTCAATTCTGGTACCTTGAAAAACCAACATTCTACAAAAAACAAAACTAACATAAGCATTTAAATATGCATATATAATATGTTCAAAACCTAGCAATTGGACAGGTGGTAATGGTATTGGAGATGTTCTTCCAGACAGTGAAATGCCAGAGATTGGAGATGATTGCACTGCTCCAACAGATGTTATATTCTGTGGGGGGGAAAAAAAACTCCATATATATATATACATACATTCAATATAAGCTGCATACAAATACGTAACACATTTTATCAAATAATGCTTTATTTATGAGTGTAGTCCCAATTATCTGACATTCCGTATTAAACTATTAAAAATGCTTTTTGTATGAATTTTCTTTTTATAAATAAGGAAATTTAACCAATCATATTCATATATGGTTGACACTGTACATAATATGACAAATCATTGATCTAAGAAAATGGCAACAACTATAAAATGAGATGTGCAAAGTCAATAAAAAGGGCTGAATTGAAGAAAAGTTCCATTTTTAAGCAATATCATGGTAGAAATGACAGCAGTTTTTAATAGATGCAGCACAAAAAGTGTAACACTTGATAGCATCATTAAAGTTACAGAAATTCGCACATGAAAATAATTAGTAAATGTGCAAAATTAAAACATACTATCATGAAACATGCATAAAATTCACAATTATGGCAATGTCAGTAATTGCACAGAAGACCACAGAATCAGATTTTGGATATACACTTATATCCTTCATCAGCTAAGTTAGTAATCTATTGAAAATTAATGAATAGAAGATTGATTTGAACATAATTTATTTTAGAAAGGTAATGCATGATGTGCTATCATGTGCAGTTGATATTTGATGTTCATGAGGGTTGAACATGTATTATCGGGTTTTAAATTTTGAAATGTTACACAAATCTAGCAATATTTTGGATTAGTGAATATATTCATACTTTAAAATTCTTTTTATAGGATTCTTCATGCAGGAGACATAGTTGATAGTTCTTCACTGCAGCATAAATTTTAACTAATAAGGTAATCAATTAATGATAATTAATTGATAACCCTGAACTAGGACCCCTGTCTGCTAAGCTCCTCCAAAATAATCACTAGCATCATAATCAGACTGTTTTAAAAGCTGTTTAGGTTTGCTGATAGGTTTAAGTTCTGCTTTTATTTTCCCTCTCCCAAAATAATTATTAGCATAAAATCAGTTTACACTCTAATGAACAATGTTGGTTCCTAAACCTACACTTAACACAGACTTTTAATCTCATGAACTGCTGATCTGCCATTCACAGCAATCTTTAAGAACATACCCACTCCCCCCCCCCCCCATGATAAATGAGCATCTACTATATTAACCTCAATTATTACACTATAATATGAAGACTCTGGTTGCATTGTACATTTGAACTTACCGATGTTGTTACAATTGGTGAAGTTATTCCTTGACGAATCTGTGAAGAGCCAGTTGGAGTCCCTACACCAACTGCCCTAATTGAATCTTCTGTACTACACTGCAAATGCCGCTCTACCTCATCAACCATTTGGGCTCGAGGTTTTAAGAGTATGTCTTTTTCAACATCATCTAAAGTACGAACTCCACCACTAACAGGAAGCGGTGGGGTAGTATTAAGCCACTTTCTTTTTCCAATGGAGAGAGGTGTTGATAATTCCTTGCTATTTCCATGAGATACTGCAACCCATTTTTCTTGAGGAGAAAACTGAGGAAAAGAAGCCACAGGTAACCCTTTTGATGATGCATGAGAGCTTGTGCCTACTACTGTATCTTTAAGAAGTCTCTTTTCCAGATGCTCTAAATGAAAAGCACACGAAGACCATTCATCATCAGCAGGATGATTTACAGTTTTGTTAGATGTAGAATGGAAATCTCGTTCTAATTCTTCAAGTGTCCATGCTTTAGATTGCAAAGTAGGACTATGAAATACATCTCCAGAATATGAAGACAGTGGTGTAGAAGGGCTCTGAAAATATATAAGATATAAATTTAGAACTAGTAGAAAGGAAATGCTTTTTATCTAAAGCAAATATCAAACCATACAATTAGAAAATTTACAAAAGCAATAAAACTATTAAGAACAGCAACAAAGAGTGTATAAGACCATGTATAAAAACAAGAACCAATAAATGCAAAATATAAAAGGTAAGCAATGGCTGCAAAAGATCCATATAGGAAGCAAAATTGATCAAGTTCTAAAATGCAAAATATGAAAGTAAAACATTAAAAACAATTAAAATAAAGTAAAATGTAAGAAAATTCAAAGATAGTTTTGAAAATTAGTGATCAAATAAAACATGTCCAAGTGTAAGGAGCTTTGATACAAAAGAAGAGAGCTAAAACTGGCGTTCACAATTAAACGCTGGACAATCAATTAAAATATGACAAATGGTTAAAATGTTATCACAAAATTAGCACATAGGTTGGTTGTCCACCTGAATAAGAAAAGAATTCATGATTATGTAGAGCCAAGAAAGTACAACTTCCTCCTTTCGATTCCTGTGAGAAGATGGCTGCCACAGTTTGACAACAGGCTAGATCTGAAAAAGCTTGTTATTTACCTGTTCTGACAAAAACCTTTGCCACTGTGTACAAAGCTCAATGATAAAACACTGCCATAAGTTCTAATATGGAACTGGCAGTGGTCAGCCAGATAGAGGCAGGTCAACTTGGTAGCATCAACTACCAAGCCATTGCCCCTGATGCTGACTGATATCACTAGGCACCCAACAAAACATAATGGTAGCAGTGGTGGTCAGATGATGGATCTGCTGGCAGATCTTGGAGAGAAAAGGGTGAGATAAAAATTTCCCCAAAATCAAAGCCTAAAGTGAGAGATAAAAAAAACCTCCCCAAAATCAAAGCATAAAGCATACACCAATGACAATGCTTAGCCACTATATGGTCCAAGGCAAAACTGATGGTGTGAAACTTTGCCTGTCTCCCATGATCAGATCACAGCAGATCATAGTCGATCCCACAAGACCCTAGATTTTGAACAATCTGTAAAGATAGGCAAAATATCTGGGTGTGAAAGCCTTCCCTATCTTGTAAAGAGAAAATCACCAGAAAGGGAAAATGTGAGCCATGGTGGAAGAGGCTTAGCTGTCAAATGGGCAAAATTATTGAGACTGACATTAAGGTCTCTAATGTAGCCTTTAACATAAAAACTAAAATGATGAATGGTTGGGTTAACTTCTGAGAAGCACTTTCTTGCACACAATGGGCTAAATGACCAGGCCACAAGGATCCCAAGGATTCAAAGAACATTGGCAGAAGGGGACCCACTAATAGAGAAGCTTCCTGTCAAGGCCATCCAGCATGTTCTTTAGCATGCACAAGTTATGGTTCCCTTGTCCTTAGAGCAACGGCTTAACATTATGTCTGATGGATGTCTCTTTCTCAATGAGAACAGGGTGGGAGTTAGTCAGGTCATAAGGGCCCCAACAGCTCCAAGAATGTAGGGTAAAAGGGATCCCTGGACAGATGGAAAAAGAAAGAAACAAATGGAAGCCTCTCATGAAGATCATTGAGTGTGTTCTTTAGCATGTACATAGATTATGGCTCTCCTGCACACTAGGCACAGTTTAAGATTTCATATGATGGATAGTGGCCTTTCGAAACTAATCAGTATTCACTTTCTCACCGAAGGCAGGATTTGGGTTGCTGGAGATAAATCTCAATGCTGGCACAGTTGGGACTTAACCTGAAAACTAGAGAATTTACGAGCCTGGTGCATTACTGACTGAGCCACTCCCCCCCCCCCCCCCACACACACACACACATCAATAGAATTATATTCTTATTAGTTTAGTCTGTTAACAAATTCATCTAGAAAAAGAAATTGTAATGTAAACAATCAAATTTAAAAAATATGAAAACAGGCTATAATCCACTCACTGCATTTTTTATGCTGTAAACTTGCATAGAAAGTAAACTAAAAAAAATGAGAGTAGTAAAAACACCTCATTGAGAAATATAAAGTCCAATTTATCTGTGTTGGAGCTGAAAAAATGCATTTATCTTTTTGCATTGTGGTGATCAGAGATCGAAGTTTTGCTCCTGTAGTATAAGGTAGTGAAAAAAAATTTCAAATAGAAATCTGAATTTTTTTCAACTGTTTCTAATCAAATATCGAAAATAACATTTAAATCTTTAACATATATTTTTACCTGTTGATTCTGCTTGAAAAATTTATGATAAAGTTTAAAAATAAATCTATTTTTGAGTCTGCAATGAATGTATGTATGGGCATGTTCAGTCACCGTAAACCGCATCATCCTCCTCCTCAAGCAGCCATGGGCTACGGACGTCCAACCAGACCATGCAATTTGGTTCTCCAAGCATATCTGTCCTGAGCTACATCTACTGCATCTGGCCACTGCACACCCAATTCTAACAAGGTCCTGTTTGACATTTTCTGCCCATCGCATCCTAGGTCTCCTATCTTTCTGAAGTCTTTAGGTACACTTCATAAACCTATTCACCAATCTATAATTATCCATACAGGCAACATGCCAAACCAATGGAGTCTCTCTCTGCACAATATGCTGCTTAAAAGAGGTTGCTGACTCCTTTACCTAACCTCATCATTATTTACAAAGTTGAACCACCTAATGCCCAAGATACTCCTTAAGCATCTAGAATCAAAAACATCAAGTTTCCGGTTATCTTGTTTACAAAGCATCTAAATTTCACTTCCATAAGTAACCCTAGAAAGAACCAAACTATTATACAGTACAAATTTAGTCTTTAGGTGTATTAGCCAATTTCTCCACTCTCTCCATAGATTCTTAAAAGTCCCAGCAGCAGTCTCATTTGTCTGTTAACCTCATGCTGCACATCACCAGTATCTGTTACATAGCTCCCAAGATAATTAAACTGTGACACCTACTCAAGACTGCAACCATTCAGATTAACTGAATCATAACCTGTCTGACCAATTTTCATCACTTTAGTTTTCTCTCTGTTTATAACCAAACCTACTCTACTACCAGTCTCATCAACAGCTCAAATGAAAGAGTTCATCTCATCAACATCATTTGCCAAAAGGGCTAAATCATCAGCATAATCTAAATTAGAAATTTTTGTATCTCCAGTCCATTTAAGGCCAAAATCTTTCCCTTGAAGTGAATTTCACATAACGTAATCAATAACCAAGCTAAAAAGAAAAGGAGACAAAATGCACCTTTGTCGAACACCAGAAGTAATGCTAAACCAATTGCTACAAGTCTTACCAACTCTCACACACGACTCAGTGTTATAAGAGAGAGCTTTCATTATGTTAACTAACTTGTCAAGTATACCATATGATCTCACAATCAACCAAAAATTATGACGATCAACAGTCAAAAGCCTTTTTGAAATCAACAAAGCTAGCAACCAAAGGTTTCTGAAACTCTGAACATTTCTCAAGAATCTGCCTAAGTGAAAATATCTGATACACACATCCCCTACCACTTCTGAATCCATATTGTTCATCACGCAATTGACTGTCAACCAGATTCTTAATTCTATTAAGCACAATCATGGAAAGAACTTTACCTGGAACAGAGAGTAGGCTGATACCCCTATAGTTATCACAAGAACTGCGAGCAACTTTTTTGAAAATAGGGATAATAATAGCTCTGGTAAAATCCTTAGGAACCATGCCTTTATCATAAAAGATATTCAAAATTTCAATCATCCAAGTGGTAACAGAAACATTCCCTGCTCTAAGCATTTCCATAGTAATTTCATCTACACCAGGGGATTTATGAAGTTTAGAAACAGCCAAATTACAGCCAGCATTAAAGCCATCAATGTATCTATCATCATTGCAAACAATGGGAGTAGAACTACCCACATTGTTTAGAACATTACTGAAATGCTCAGCCCACCTAGCCATGACAGAATCCTCACCTTCTATAACCTTACCTTTTTTTTTATCCTTCAATCCCTGTATGTCTGTCCGTTTTCTACCACACAAAACATTAACTATCTTATACAGCTCTCTGCTGTTGTGCTGCTTAACTGCTTCCTTGGCTTTGTCAGCCAAGCCAAAGATTCTTATCAGCAGTTAACTGATCCTTTACACATTTATTAAGCTCTCTGTAATGCTTTCTATTAGGACTAGTAGGGATTGATTAAGGACATTCCTGCAGTTTTCTTTCTGAAATAAGCTCAAGTGCCTTATCAGTCAAATAATTCTGCCCCCTCTGCTCCTTTTTCCCTAAAAGAGTACTGTTAATTTCCAAAAAAGCCTATTTAAAATGTTCCCAATTCTTCCTCAACTTCAGCAGTAAGCAAACCATGACTGTCATAATGACTAAGTAACCTACCATGATAAGTTTTAGCTATAACTGGATTTTCCGTTGCGTTTCTCTGTATTTTGTGCTATTTTATAGCTCTAGTAGAGTTGTAATGCTTTATAACCTTTTAATATAAAGATATTCATTTTTCTATTACTGAAAATTGTGTTCATCTGGGAACTATCATCAATATTATAACAGACTTTTGATTTTAAAAATGTTTTTTTATTTACTTTAATGCTTTTAAAATGGATACTGTGATTATATACAATAATTGGAAATGATCAAGAGTGAAACTGCTAGTGAGTTATAATGGCAGCAATCAGAACAAACATTAGGATTCAACTAAATATTTAAGTGAAAAAAATTTATTGCCGAAGTGCCAGAAACCAAACACGCAATTCTCCAGATTCCTACCAGAACATTCTACCAATTAAACCACACATCAGACAATAACCTTGTTGCACAATGTGACTTACAAATGTCACTTGTAAATCTTTTCTTTACTGAATATGGTGTTGTGACATCTATATTTCAGGAGAGGCAACTTATTTTCCAATTTTTGCTAATGATTCAGATGTTAATGTGGAAGTCACTTCACGCTTTAATGCTATTTAAGAAAATCCATCAATATTAAATACACATATTACCTGTAGATATCGAATTCAACAAATATTTATTGTAAAATAATTAATATGAATTTCCCACTGCATTGACAATATTTTTTTTTCATATAAATATTGGTTGAATTCTATATCAACAGGTAATCTGTGTATTTAATATTGAAACATTAGGATTACTCAGAGCATGATTAAAGGTACAACTTTATTTGGCTGAAAAGTAATTAAAAGTATTGATAAAATAAACTAATTAAGGTCAGGAAATTGCAATTTTTAACCAAATTTCTGCCAGACTTTTAGAGTTAAACTTTTCCTTAGCAGTTAGACAGCTTCATAATAAAGCAATTCATTCTCAAATTAAGTGCTTCAGTCAAACTTTAAATATTTTTAATGAATTTTTTCCTAATTTTTTATCAATTTTTCTGATATATTTTTCAATTTTTATTTAAATTAATTTGTTTTTAAAACAAATTTATTTTTTATGGCACTGCTTTATTTAGTTTGCCGACTGTCAAAAGTCTAAAAATATGCATTACTCATTATATGCATAAACGAACAAATAATTTAAGAAAAACAAAATAAATGAAAGATTTAAGCAATAATAGAAATATTATGAATAGTTTATATTAGAATAATAAAATAATATAAAAAGAACAGGGAAATGTATATATATTTGAAATTTTACTAAAGAGAATGTGGAAAAAAAACAGTAAAATTTTGCAGTGTATTAAAAAAAATGCTTAAAAAATTCAACTTACCATTTTTTTCTTTGAATTTTTGTCATTTTATGAACAATTAAATGAAAAACATATTTCATTTCATTAGCTACTTCAGGGTGACATTTTTAAATCTGTTTATTTTATTTTCTGAAAACACTTTGAAATAAATACAACCACCACAGTGAGTTCAGTTTCAGAAACCCAACACTGTAAGGGCAAATGGAAAATCAGAATATATTAATAACCTGCTGACCTGATAAGAAGAACTGTTTGTATTAACAGTTAAAGACTGTAGCAAAGATCCAATTCCACTATCTTTCGATGGAGTTGAGGAATGGGTAGCACTCCAAATAGAATGTGTTTTTGGTGAACCCTAATATTTTAAATAGAATTAGGAACAATACGAAAAGCAAAAACGAAACTTCAAGTATCATAATTAAACATAAAAATATACAATCATTATCCAATTTATGAAAACAATTCATGCATCAAGAACAATTCATTAACTGCAAATTCACAAATTGAGGTCTATAATCATCATCATCTTCCTCAAACAGCCATCGGCTATGGGAGGTCCAACCAGATTACGCAATTCAGTAGCCCAAACATATATATCTTGAGCTACATCTGTTGCATCTGGCAACTGCACTTTAAGTGTCAAAACTTTAAGTGTTTTCTGTGTCAAAATACACAGAATACACAATTCTAACAAGGTCTTGTTTGACATTGTCTGCCCACCACATCCTAGCCCCCCACCCCCCCACCCCCCCCACCACCACTCTTTCCAAGGCCTATAGGCACACTGTTTATACCCTTATTTGCTAATCTGTAATTATCCATACAGGCAATATGACCAAACCAACCGAGTCTCTCTCTGCACAACATGCTGCTCAAAGGAGGTTGCTGACTCCTTTGCCTAACCTCAACATTACTAACGAAGTTGAACCCATAGCCCAAGATTCTGCAAAAGGATCAAGTTTCCTGTTATCTTGTTTACAAAGTATCCAAGTTTCACTACCATAACTAACCCTAGAAAGAATGAAACTATTATAGTCTAATTTTAGTCTTTAGGTGTAAACACCTAGTTCTCCACATTCTCTATAGATTCTTTAAAGTCCTTGCAGCAATCCCTATTCGTCTGTTAATCTCATGCCACACATCACCAGTATCTGTTACATAGCTCCCAAGATAATTAAACTGTGACACCTGCTCAAGACTGCAACCATTCAAATTAACTGAAACACAGCCTGCCAGACCAATTTTCATCATTTTAGTTTTCTATCTCTTTATAACCAAACCTACTCTACTACCAGTCTCATGAACACCTCGAATGAAAGAGTTCATCTCATCAACAGCATTTGCCAAAAGGGCTAAATCATCAGCATAATCTAAATCAGAAATTTTCGTATCTCCAGACCATTTAAGGTCAAAATCTTTCCCTTGAAGTGAATTTTGCATAACATAATCAATAACCAAACTAAAGAGAAAAGGAGACAAAATGAACCCTTGTCGAACACCAGAAGTAATACTAAACCAATTACTACAAGCCTTACCAACTCTCACACACGACTCAGTGTTATTATAGAGAGCTTTCATTATGTTAACTAACTTGTCTGGTATACCATATGATCTCACAATCAACCACAAATTATGGTGATCAACAGAGTTAAACCCTTTTTGAAATCAACAAAGCTAGTAATCACAGGTTTCTGCCTAAATGATCTATAATCAATCTGCCTAAATGAAAATATCTGATCTACATGTCCCCTATCCACTTCTGAATCCACATTGCTCATCACACAATTGCCTGTCAACCAGATTCTTAATTCTATTAAGCATTATTAGCAAAGAACTTTACTTGGAACAGAATGTAGGCTGATACCCCTATAGTTGTCACAAGAACTGCAATCTTTTTATAAAAAATATGGATAATAATAGCTCTGGTAAAAATCCTTAGGAACAATGCCTTCATCTTAATATATACTCAAAATTTCAGTCAGCCATGTGATAACAGAAACATTCCCAGCTTTAAGCATTTCAGTAGTAATTTCATCTATCCATGGGGATTTATGTAGTTCAAGTTTAGAAATAGCCAAAATAACTTCAGAGTGTGATATAGGACCAACATTAAAGCCAGTAATGCATCTATCATTACAAACAATGGCAGTAGATCTATCCACAATGTTTAGAATATCACTGAAATGCTCAGCCCACCTAGCCATGACAGAATCCTCATCTTCTATTATAACCTTACCTTGGCAGTCTCCTCCTCAGCTATATCTCATCATTTCTCTTTGACACAAGTCAGATGAATCAGGTATGGGCACCCAGCCTGGAACTGTATTCAGTACTTCACAATCTTTGAGAAAAGGCAAGTGAGACAGCCGTACACATTTCATTTTGCACTTTCTAATATGCTGTTTTGTCCACAAATGGTACATTTTCAGCCATGTTCATATTATGATCTATGTTAAATTATTTGCATCTTCTGAACTTTAAAAAAGTTCAGTTATGCCTAGAATAGGGATGTACAAGGGGGAGGGTATAGTAGTCTCTATAGCCTTATGTTGGTTGAGATGAGGGAAAATGTTCGACTCCCTACACTTACGGAGTTCTTCAGTTGGTCAAGTTTTCCCTTCTTAAACATCCTTATCTTCATACGTTGGTCCTATTTGCAAAGGGGGCCTCGGCCCACTTATCATCAGGACCACAAGATTTGGTTCATCGGTGGAGGCAAAAGTTGTATATGCAAATTTTAAAAGGAGATCAAGAAGTCTGGAGGGCAGGAAATGTCTAAAAGTGATCCAGAGATGGTAATTAGATGCCGATTTCGTGAGAGGAGAGAAATAAAATGGGGCAGAGTTGTAAAAATGATAAATGTGGGTGTAAGGTGTTTAATATGTTGTAATGTAATCAAAATGTGTGAGAAAAATATGAATTAGAAGCTACAGAGCTGAGCTAAGCGGGAGCTTGTAGCCGGATCCAGCCAGAGACGTCTCAGCCAATGAGAGTAAAGGAATTTTGGTATTGGCTGAGTGCTGAATCCAATATGGAGACAATTTTGAGAGTGAGTATGATCGAAAGAGAAATGGAAGTGGCGAAATTTAGAAATGAATTTTTAACAGGCCAAAGAAAATTTAATGGAAGAGTGGGAGATATTTAATAACAATTTGGAGATAGTCCCACACTGTGAAATAATCAAGTTGTGGGCTTTTCCCCAAAGCGGTTAGATAAAGGTCCTGGTATTTGCCTAGGACCAGGCCAGTGGGCGATAGTGTTTTTTTCGAGTGGTTTTAGTGATGCTGGGATCTCCCATTCGGCGGAGGCTAATTTAGGATTCACGAGATATTTTAAAAAAATCTGTGATGTCTTCAAAAGTTTCTAAATATTCAGGGCCATCATGTTTTTGTGTTGGTGCAGGTGTTGTGTTTTGGTCAATGATAAAATTTTGGATATTGTCTATGAGGGACGACATGCAAATGAAGTTAGTTGATTTTTGTATTTTGGGGGGGGGGGTCCTCCTTAGGGTGAATCAGGGGTGTAGTAGGGTTTTTCCATTTTTGATGAGTTTTGTCCTCGTTATCAGATATCTGGGAACGAAGAAGGCATGATTACAAGAGGTGTTTGGAGAAAGGAATGCATGATTACAAGAGGTGTTTGGGAGGTACTTACGTTAATGGAATTGTTAGTAGGTGTCAGAGGATCTGTGACAGCCGGGGCTGTTTCAGCTGGTAGGTCCATAGTTGGAGCAGGTGGGGATACCGGAATTTTATTACGATTCTGAAATGAAGCACAGTCCTTAATGAAGTGGCCTGAGGATTTGCACCATTTGCAGAGTAGAGAGATTTTAGGATAGAAGGTGGTGGCTGAGAAACTGTAGGAAGTTGGGAATTGCTTTTTTCATTTCCATATGTACAATTCTTGTGCCCGTTTGGATGGATTCCAGTCCCAGGTGTCCGAGGTATTCATCAATGATACTAGTAACAGTTCCAAATGGTTCAAGAGCTGAGGCAATGGACTTGTTGGTGACGAAAAAAGGCAATTTGGAGATGGAAACTTTCTTTATTGGATATCCCAGTCGAGAGCTATCCACCGGGTGACATTAAAAAAGTCGGAAGGAAGGGCTGCAAAGGCATCAGCGCTTTTTTCGGTCGAGAATGTGATGATGGAAGTAGATTTATTAATGTGTTGCGCGATGGAGATCGCTGACGGTTTCACAAAGTTAGCAATATGTAGTACGATAAACTCATAGTTTAGTCCAGGGTGTTTCAATCGAAAGGAGCATTTAAGTCACACATCACTTTTATAATCCATAGTTAATCCAGTTAATCCAGAGAGAGCAGAAAATACGTGTTGCATCAACGAAATCCGAAATTGGAATCGTAAAGTTTCCCAGCCAGGACTTTCAGGCACAGCACACCCTTTGGAAATGAATAGCATCAAATCTGACTCAGATTATGATTAAGTCTATGTGATTGTTTTGTAAATTCATTAAAATTTCTCAATTTCTATTGTATTTACCTTTTACAAAAATGTAGTAAATTCATTTCTTGTAAATCTTTGTTTTTATCACTTTTATTTGCATAACTTTATGTAAACAAATAGTTTACTTAAAAACAGCCATCCCATGGTCGAGTGATTAGCGCGCTTCGCTACTGATCTACGGGACCTGGGTTCGAGCCCCGGGTAAGGCATGGATGTTTGTGTTGTTTTCTGCTGAGATCCTGCCATCCTCTCAGATCTTCTACTGTGGCATATAAACTGATAGGCTCCTGTCAGACCTCTGTGGCAAGCAGCTGCTTGAGGGGGTATTTATTTTTTTATTTTATATAGATGTAATTGGAAACAATCCCAGAACCTAACCCATTATTTCCTATTAAGCTCCATTTGTGGGAATTTAATGTGTGTGAGGTGTCTGGAGGCATATATGGAGGGTCGAATGTACTTCATGGAAGAAAAACTTATTTATCCCATTTTCACAGCATTGATTATGCAACAGAACTTCAGATTTGGAGGGAAACATCAATGTTGCAAAATCACATCCTTGCATGAAATATTCTCATACAGAAGAGTAAAACTTGCTTTCTCCACCCCCCATGAGAAAAATCACTTACTATATCAAAAAGTATCACTGCCAATAAAAACATATATTTTTCTTTTTATTTTCTTTACCTTTATACCTGATAATTTATACCTGATCTAATAGTGAAGGACTACTCTTTTTAACACCTGCTTTATAAATCTACATAAAAGTTCTCTAAAAAAAACAGTTGGTAGTATGCCAGACAATCGTAATCTGCATTTTCCCAATTCGAGTCCCAGTTGGGCCAACATCGAGATTTATCCCCACATAACTCCATCTGGCCTTCAGTCAGAAGAGGACACTGGTGGGCTTGGAAAGGTTGCTGTCTGTCTTATGGGACATTAAGCCATGGACCAGTGTGCAGGAGAGCCATACCTTGGGCACATTAAAGAATATCTGGATGGTCTTGACAGGAGGCTACAATCTGTCTCCCAACAGCGGTTCTGGTGGGTCCCCTCCCCCCAACCTTCTCTGAGCTTTCGGGGTCCTTGACTTGGCCACTCAGCCTCATCATCATCATCCTCAAGCAGCCATGGGATACGGAAGTCCAACCAGACCGTGCAATTTAGTTCTCTAAGCATCTGTCCTGAGCTACATCTACTGCATCTGGCCACTGCACACCAATTCTAACAAGGTTCTGTTTGACATTGTCTGCCCACCGCATCCTAGGTCTCACCCTCTTTCTGAGGCCTTTAGGCACACTGTTCATAATACTATTCGCCAATTTATAATTATTCATACGAGCAACATGGCCAAACAAACGGAGTCTCTCTCTGCACAATATGCTGCTTAAAGGAGGTTGCAAACTCCTTTGCCTAACCCCTTCATTAGTTACAAAGTTGAACCACCTAATGCCCAAGATACTGCATAAGCATCTGGAATCAAAAGCATCTAGTTTCCTGTTATCTTGTTTACAAGTGTCCAAGTTTCACTACTATAACTAACCCTAGAAAGAACCAAACTATTATACAGTCTAATTTTAGTCTTTAGGTGTATTCGCCTATTTCTCCACACTCTCCATAGATTCTTAAAAGTCCCAGCAGCAATCCCTATTCGTCTGTTAATTTCATGCCTCACATCACCAGTATCTGTTACATAGCTCCCAAGATAATTAAACTGTGATACCTACTCAAGACTGCAACCATTCAGATTAACTGAATCATAACCTGTCTGACCAATTTTCATCACTTTAGTTTTCTCTCTGTTTATAACCAAACCTACTCTACTACCAGTCTCATCAACAGCTCAAATGAAAGAGTTCATCTCATCAACATCATTTGCCAAAAGGGCTAAATCATCAGCATAATCTAAATTAGAAATTTTTGTATCTCCAGTCCATTTAAGGCCAAAATCTTTCCCTTGAAGTGAATTTCACATAACGTAATCAATAACCAAGCTAAAAAGAAAAGGAGACAAAATGCACCCTTGTCGAACACCAGAAGTAATGCTAAACCAATTGCTACAAGTCTTACCAACTCTCACACACGACTCAGTGTTATAAGAGAGAGCTTTCATTATGTTAACTAACTTGTCAAGTATACCATATGATCTCACAATCAACCACAAATTATGACGATCAACAGAGTCCAAAGTCTTTTTGAAATCAACAAAGCTAGCAACCAAAGGTTTCTGTAACTCTAAACATTTCTCAAGAATCTGACCAAGTGAAAATATCTGATACACACATCCCCTACCACTTCTGAATCCATATTGCTCATCACGCAATTGACTGTCAACCAGATTCTTAATTCTATTAAGCACAATCATGGAAAGAACTTGACCTGGAACAGAGAGTAGACTGATACCCCTATAGTTATCACAAGAATTGCGATCACCTTTTTTGAAAATAGGGATAACAATAGTTCTGGTAAAATCATTAGGTACCATGCCTTTATCATAAAAGATATTCAGAATTTCAGTCATCCAAGTGGTAACCGAAACATTCCCAGCTCTAAGCATTTCATTAGTAATTTCATCTACCCCTGGGAATTTTTGAAGTTTAAGTTTAGTAATAGCCAAAATAACTTCAGACTGTGTTATAGGCCAACATTAAAGCCACCAATGCATCTATCATCACTGCAAACAATGGGAGTAGAACTAACCACATTGTTTAGAACATCACTGAAATGCTCAGCCCACCTAGCCATGACAGAATCCTCACCTTCTATAACTTTACCTTGTTTATCCTTCAATCCCTGTATGCCTGTCCATTTTCTACCACACAAAACATTAACTATCTGATACAGCTCTCTGCTGTTGTGCTGCCTAACTGCTTCCTCGGCTTTGTCAGCCAAGCCATCAAGCCAAAGATTCTTATCAGCAGCTAACTGGTCCTTTACACGTTTATTAAATTCTCTGTAGAGCTTTCTATCAGGACTAGTAGGGTATTGATTAAGGACATTCCTGCAGTTCTTTCTTTCCAAAATAAGCTCAGTGCCTTATCACTCAGATAATTCTGCCTCCTCTGCTTCTTTTTTCCTAAAAGAATACTGTTAGTGTCCAAAAAAGCCTATTTAAAATGATCCCATTCTTCCTCAACTTCAGTAGTAAGCAAACCATGACTGTCATAATGACTAAGTAACCTATCATGGTAAGCTTAGCTATAACTGGTCTTTCAGAGCTTCAGTATTAAATGTAAATTTTTTAACCTTAGCACAACACTTTTTAAGTTTAAGATGCAAGACACTTTTAACAAAGTAATGGTCAGATCCAATTTCAGCTCCCCTATATGACCTGGTATTTCTAACAGAACTAGCCCATTTGCTGTTTATTAATATATCGGGTGTCTCAAAAATATAGGTACAAACTTTTAGGGGAGGTAGATAACATCTAAAGGAATGAGAATTGCATAGGAACCCATAACCAGAAAAGTCATGGGAAAGTGGTAGCAGAGGTACAAGATCTGAAAGGACACAAGACAATCATTAATGGGAAAACATTAATTGGACGTAATTATTACAAATGGCGTACTAGATGATACATTTCATAATGTTAAAGCAGATGCTCGAAGTTTCCACCATGAGACGTGATGCATGTGTGACACCGACAGAGCACTGATTGCCAGACATGGTCGAACAAACCTGGAGTTTCTTTGATGGTAACAGCAGGGCAAACGAGCCTTGCCACGAGATCCATGTCAGACTCCACAGGTGATTCATACACGGTAGCTTTGAAGGCCCCCAACAGAAAGAAATCAACGCTCGTTAAATCAGGTGAGCATGGGGGCCAGGCAACTGGTCCAGCACGCCCAATCCATCGTTGCCCAAAAGACATGTTCAAATGCGCACGAACACACCTTCCATAATGGGGAGGCGCCCCATCATGTTGAAACCACATGTTGCGTCTCACATTTGCTGAAACATGGGCAAGCCTGGTAGAACCTGTTCCAAAAAGATCAGATACTTCGCAGAGGTCATGCGGGATGGTAAAAGGTATGGCCTGACTAAGTAGTCCCGACCAAACCTGCCCACACATTTACTGCAAAACGATGTTGTGCCACATGGGTGCGCACACCATGGGGGTTCTTGTGAGCCCACAAATGCACAGTGTGCTGATTGAATACACCATCCCGAGTGAAACTGGCCTCATCAGTAAACAAAACATAAGCTGGGAAATTCACATCTTGAGCACTTTCTTGGAGATACCACTGCATAAAATGCACATGTGCAGGATGATCTGCGGGGAGAAATAACTGAACCCTTTGGAAATGAAAGGGGTGTAAGGACTCGCCGTGCAAAACACGCTGTACACTGCAACGAGACACTCCTAAGGCAGAGGCAACGGCATGTGTACTAGGATTAGTCTCCACGATACTAGGATTAGTCTCCACGACATCCAACACACTTTCTTCCATGGCAGAAGTACGCATCAAACGTGGCCTGCCCTCACTTCTGATACCTCTTAATGACCCATAATTGCACAAATTTTGATGTGCACGCACAAACACACAGTGGCCCGGTACATGTCTGTGTGGGAAGCATTATCTGCTGTTATGCCCCCACTGAGGATGCCGATGAAGATGAGGATAGGTTTTACGATGAGGATAGGTTTTACGGACAACTTCAGGATATTTTGGATTCTGTCAAGAAAGGAGATATTACCCTTGTTCTAGGTGACTTCAATGCCAAAGTTGGTACTGACTCTAACCTTTGGGGAGGAGTGATAGGTCCTTTTGGTATTGGTAGCTGCAATGGGCAACGTCTCCTACAGGTAAGTAAATTCAATGGTTTCAGAATAACTAACACTTATTACAAACACCATGACATACGTAAGTACACATGGGTTTCACCTGATGGGCTGCATAAGAATATGATTGATTACATATTAATTAACAGCAAATGGGCTAGTTCTGTTAGGAATACCAGGGCATATAGGGGAGCTGAAATTGGATCTGACCATTACCTTGTTAAAAGTGTCTTGCAACTTAAACTTAAAAAGTGTTGTGCTAGGGTTAAAAAAATTACCTTTTGAAGCTCTGAAAGATCCAGTTATAGCCAAAGTTTACCATGATAGGTTACTTAGTCATTATGAGTCATGGTTTGCTTACTACTGAAGTTGAGGAAGAATGGGATCATTTTAAATAGGCTTTTTTGGACACTAACAGTTTAGGAAAAAAGGAGCAGAGGAGGCAGAATTATCTGAGTGATAAGGCATTTCAGCTTATTTCGGAAAGAAAGAACTGCAGGAATGTCCTTAATCAATACCCTACTAGTCCTGATAGAAAGCTCTACAGAGAACTTAATAAACGTGTAAAGGATCAGTTAGCTGTTGATAAGAATCTTTGGATTGATGGCTTGGCTGACAAAGCCGAGGAAGCAGTTAGGCAGCACAACAGCAAAGAGCTGTATCAGATAGTTAATGTTTTGTGTGGTAGAAAACGGACAGGCATACAGGGATTGAAGGATAAACAACGTAAGGTTATAGAAGGTGAGGATTCTGTCATGGCTAGGTGGGCTGAGCATTTCAGTGATGTTCTAAACAATGTGCTTAGTTCTACTCCCATTGTTTGCAATGATGATAGATGCATTGGTGGCTTTAATGTTGGCCTATAACAAAGTCTGAAGTTATTTTGGCTATTTCTAAACTTAAACTTCAAAAATCCCCAGGGGTAGATGAAATTACTAATGAAATGCTTAGAGCTGGGAATGTTTCGGTTACCACTTGGATGACTGAAATTTTGAATATCTTTTATGATAAAGGCATGGTACCTTAGGATTTAACCAGAACTATTGTTATCCCTATTTCCAAAAGAGGTCTACTCTCTGTTCCAGGTAAAGTTCTTTCCATGATTGTGCTTAATAGAATTAGGAATCTGGTTGACAGTCAATTGCGTGATGAGCAATGTGGATTCAGAAGTAGTAGGAGATGTGTGTATCAGATTTTTTCACTTGGGCAGATTCTTGAGAAATGTTTAGTTTCAGAAACCTTTGGTTGCTAGTTTTGTTGATTTCAAAAACGCTTTGGACTCTGCTGATCGTCATAATTTGTGGTTGATTGTGAGATCATATGGTATACTTGACAAGTTAGTTAACATAATGAAAGCTCTCTCTTATAACACTGAGTCATGTGTGAGAGTTGGTAAGGCTTGTAGCAATTGGTTTAGTGTTACTTCTGGTGTTCGACAAGGGTGCATTTTGTCTTCTTTTCTCTTTAGCTTGGTTATTGGCTATGTAATGTGAAATTCACTTCAAGGGAAAGATTTTGGTCTTAAATGGACTGGAGATATAAAAATTTCTGATTGATATTATGCTGATGATTTAGCCCTTTTGGCAAATGATGTTGATGAGATGAACTCTTTCATTTGAGCTGTTGATGAGACTGGTAGTAGAGTATGTTTGGTTATAAACAGAGAGAAAACTAAAGTGATGAAAATTGGTCAGGCAGGCAACAAAAATTTCTGATTTAGATTATGCTGATGATTTAGCAATTTTGGCAAATGATGTTGATGAGATGAACTCTTTCATTCCAGCTGTTGATGAGACTGGTAGTAGAGTAGGTTTGGTTATAAACAGAGAGAAAACTAAAGTGATGAAAATTGGTCAGGCAGGCTGTGATTCAGTTAATCTGAATGACTGCAGTCTTAAGTAGGTGTCACAGTTTAATTACCTTGGGATCTATGTAACAGATACTGGTGATGTGCGGCATGAGATTAACAGATGAATAGGGATTGCTGGCAGGACTTTTAAGAATCTATGTAGAGTGTGGAGAAATAGGCATCTACACCTAAAGACTAAAATTAGAATGTATAGTAATTTGATTCTTTCTAGGGTTAGTTATGGTAGTGAAACTTGGACATTTTGTAAACAAGATAACAGGAAACTAGATGCTTTTGATTCTAGATGCTTACACAGCATCTTGGGCATTAGGTGTTTCAACTTTGTAACTAATGATGAGGTTAGTCAAAGGAGTTTGCAACCTCCTTTAAGCAACATATTGTGCAGAGAGAGACTTCGTTGGTTTGGCCATGTTGCCTGTATGAATAATTATAGATTGGTGAATAGGGTTATGAACAGTGTGCCTAAAGGCTTCAGAAAGAGGGTGAGACCTAGGATGCAGTGGGCAGACAATGTCAAACAGGACCTTATTAGAATTGGTGTGCAGTGGCCAGATGCAGCAGATGTAGCTCACGACAGACTTGTTTGGAGAACTAAATTGCACGGTCTGGTTGGACCTTCGTAGCCCTTGGCTGCTTGAGGATGATGATGAGATAGGAATAAATGTCTATCAGCAACTCATGAATTGTGATAGGAAATTTCTTCACAGCCTTTTCTGCAGCCAGGTGGAGAAGATGACAGACAACCTAAGGAAATTAAATTTGGTTGCTTAACTTTAAGATAAGCAATTACTCATTTCTCCTGACAAAATATGACAGGAGCATTGACAAATGACAACACAAAATGCTCAGAAAACATTAAGATGGCTATATTTTCCCCTGTTGTACCACCCTCCAAGCATGACAATGATAAAAGGCTGCAATTCACTCTTTGACATTTTCATCATCATATGTTCCCACCAGAGGAAACAACTTATCAGAATTATTGCTACCATAACAGCAACAGAAAATGGAGAAGTCTTTATATTACATATAACTTTTCCTGAGTAACTGGTAGCAAGTTCTTGAACAATAAAATTTGTTTTGGTCTGACTCCATGA
This sequence comes from Ryuthela nishihirai, assembly GCA_038380435.1. Taxonomy (NCBI): domain Eukaryota; kingdom Metazoa; phylum Arthropoda; class Arachnida; order Araneae; family Heptathelidae; genus Ryuthela; species Ryuthela nishihirai. Next base: position 44,145,675 of record JAWZYU010000005.1, read on the forward strand.
CTCAGAAACATTATGGCAAATAGCTTGTTACCATGATTGCAGCTGATAACAGGATGTTATGCTCCAACCAAAATGTTGTAAATAAGACCTCTGCATTGATTTGCTGATTGTCATCATATTTTAAAAATTGATCCTACTTAGTCAGATTCTTAGCCTGTGTAATTTAAAATGCATTTAGCATCTTGCTGTGCAGTCAAGTATCTCTTCGGTCTCCATTCCAAGTGCTAATATCACAGTCACAGATAAGCATAAAGCAAAACTTTCCACTTTATGTGACAATTTCACAAATTCAAATTCCTGAGAATATTCTGCTAAATATTTCTAACTGTGTAAACATTTAGTAAAAATTTTAACACAAAACTAGTAATGAAATTGTTTACACACAACAGCATATGGCAAAGTGCAGAGATAAGAACAGAGACAGTACTGCTACAGTGCTGAAACCAAACTAAGGAGAGGAGCTTTAATCAGCTAATTGAAAGGTCAGAGCAATAGCTCAGCTGTTAACTTGTCAAAACTCTAGTGAAAGAAACGTTTAAATCCCTTATCAACCCATTAGTCCAATCCAGATAACAATAGACATGAATGAGACATATTCAAGTTGCAATGTCAATCATGGTCGACAATTAGGGAAGTTCTCTAATCAATATTATATCCTTCACTCTGAAGTTTTCAATTTTAAGTAATCCAGTTAACGTTCACTTGGTCATAGCTGGGAGAGTAGGATATAAGTTAAATAAACACCAATTCAGAAACAATCTATGACCATCTCTGTAAAAGAATTTAGATGTGGACTTTGCCATGCGTTCTGTCTGGAAATGGTCAGCTGAAGACATAGAATTCTTCTGATTGGTGTGCAGATTTTTAAATTTGATTTATTCCCTAATCTGTGCTTAACAAGAGTGTAAATTTAATTTATAATTTAAGTTTAAATTTACTCCCTAATCTGTGCTTGCTTGTGGGTACAAGCAAGCACAGATTAGGGAGTGGTGACACAACTAAACCTTTAGTACAGTAAAAGAGCTATATCGATAACAATTCTTCCTTTTTATTAACATTCTCCATTTGGGAAAAGGGCAAAAATATTGTAAAATTTGGGAGCAGATTTTCTTAAGTGTAAAACTAAAAAAAAATCCTAAAAATCAAATTTCAATAACCAATTTGGATGTTTGGAATAGTTGGCAGCTCTGTATACTGAACACTTACTTGAACAAATATTCTCCCCCTTCCATGATTTTTAATATAACTCTGAGAAATTGCTTGTGGCAGCGTCATCAGAATTAGCCTTTTGTCCTGTTACACAGATTAAGCAAATAAAAAATTCTTATTTCTTTCTTTAAGTTTTTACCAAGAAAAGATTAAGCAAGTTAACATGATTTTTGAATCTTTCAAACCACTCATGACATGTTTTAAAGTCAAAATTTTGTGGCATGGGTATGCCATCTTCTTTATGCTTATTCTGAAGGGCTAGACCAGGGAGGGCCAAACGTTTGGACTCTGCAATCGACTTTTAAGACAGAAAATCTTTCGCAATCAACCATAGTTCTTAAGTCATAATAATGATTTAACACTGCTTGGCCAGCTAAGCATAAAATAACAAATAAAATTATAAATTATACTACAATTACACGATTATACTAGAATTATTCACCTTATAAAAAAAATCCATTAAATCTAGCTGCAAATTTGCTCACAAACACTAAGACTTGTGATGCAGTAGTGGCATTGACCAGTATGTTCATATTAGCAAAGCTGATAACCAGCTATGGCAGCTATGTGATCAACCAAACAGTTGAATGTGAGAGATTGATTGATCACAATCGACTGTTACGCCACCTCTACGATAGATAATACAAGCACCTTCTTTTAGATAAGAGAGCTTAAAAGTGACTATTGCCATTACTGCTTTTCAGGGCCAGATCTAGGGAGTTGGAGGAAAGGGGGCCATGTCCCCTCTTTCAGAATGCTAGTAAGGGTAAAGGGGACAAAAAATTATTAAAATTATATTTTATTTATTTCTCAAGAAAATTATTAGACCTGTAAAAAAGAAGAAATGTTACACTGCAATGGAAATCCAGTCTCTTAGTCTACCCTTTCCACTTTTTCAGTACATTTGTGTTTCTTGTGACCTCCCCCCCCCACCTCAACCTAATTTTTTTTCTAGATCAGAGCCTACTGCTATCAATCCATTGGCCTAACAGTAGCACCAATTTCTCCAAGATTGCCTCTCTATTCTTAGTTACTTGTTCAAATTCCATTCCATTAGCACATGTTTCAGCCTCCAATTTGAATTTTTTTTTCTCTCTGCAAAAATATCTTAAGTGCTACTGAAAGTGACAAGTACATGATGAGTCTTACGTCAGTTAACTTTTCACCCTTTTCAACCTACAACAACACAACAGACCTTCATCCTTGGAAAATTACCCCATGGAGGGATCAAAATGTTAAGAATTTCAAAACATTTCAATCCCTCCATGGGATTATTTTCAAAGGATGAAGTCAATTACTACATCAATCTTTGGCAATAATGTTCGAAAAGACACAAAGGACAACATTCCAACAGGGGTGTACCCCTTGTAAGTGAACCCAGCAGGGATCAAAATATTAGGAGTTTCTAATCACAAGTAAATGACTTTGCTCCCAGTTTATTCTACGAGATGTAAGTAAATATTTGGGCTTAGTGTATTCCTTTGCGAGGCAAAATGGAAAAGTCTAAATGTTTACGGAGAATGAATCACTCACCAAGTAAGCTATAGTTAGTGATTCATTCTTCATTGATTCAATTAACCAACTCTTCGTTATGGCAAAAAAATTCGCAAACTGAAATTACAGATATTCAAATACTTTGTCTGTTATAGCAAAAATTCTTAAATTAGGAGCTCATAAATTGAAGGATGGATGTTACTATATATATACTATTTATAGAGTATAGCAGAATCTCTCTTAACTAACCTCCACTTAAGCAACTCGCTGGATTAACCAAAGCTTTACATCCCCTGTGTATTTGAAGAAAATAAACTTAACTGAAAAGGTAAAGCTCCTTCTAGATAACACTCCTTCACATCCCAGCTGTGAGGAACTTAAAGAAGGCAACATAAAAGCCATGTTTTTACCACTGAATGTAACATCCTTGATCTAGCTTATGGATCAAGGGGTTCTGAAATGTTTAAAGAGATACAGGGAAAAGTTTTTGATTTCATTTTGTAAAAACATAAGACAAGATTATAGGTCTTATAGAATCACTAAAAGCCCTTGATGTCAAAATGTTGTTTACAATGTAGCATTAGTGCAAAACGAAATTCCCAGTTCAACATTTACTAAATCTTTGGAAAAACTGTAACCTGAGGTTAATAACACTACAGAATATCCTGAACTACTAAAAGATAATGAAGAACATAGTTTATTAACTGATCTCAGAAATTAAATGGTTCCAATCATGCATCCTGTAATAGAAACTGATGGATCTAAATATGAAAAAGAAATGGATACAACATGGAAATACATTTTTAGAGCCAAAAATTGCTGATGCCATAGCAAAAGATGACAGAGTTTTACACTATATTGAACAACAGCCTTAATCAACAACAGTGGCAAAGTGTCCACAGAAACAAGGGAAGCTTTGCTTCCCTTAAAATTCTTATTCATCAAAAGAAAAAATGTATTGAATATTCGATAAGGTAATAAACATTTTCAGATAAGAGTATTTTTCTTAACTTTAATTGTTTCATTCTAACAAAATATTTACATTTTTCTTAATATTCTTTGAACTTTCTTGTCATATTGCACTGTGTAATTAATAGAAAGTCATTCTGCCAGGATAACTGAGCTAGTAGGGTATGAAAAACCTCACTTCCCTTCTACTGCATTGGGCATCAAATCGTGCAGTCAAAGTTCCAATTTTCATCCTTGTCAAGGAAAATTTTTTGCGAGAAGGCAATATTTTCTAATTTCTTTTCTGTATTAATTCCCATTCTAAACAATTCAGGCTCTGCTACAAACATACAGCACATGCTCCACTCTCTTAGTCAACTTGGATACTTAGTGGAAGATATGAATTCCAAGCAGAAGCTTTGTAAGTGTTAACATTCTTAATACATTTTTAATAACAGGACACACAGGTTTCTTGTTTTCATTTGCAATTTAAATCGTTATGAGGTGAACACAACAAGGAAGAATAATAAAATGATTTATTTCCACAATATCACTGTTAGGAGAATTAATGTCTTCTATGTTGCAGCTTGAGATGCCAAAATGATGCAGTGGTAAAAGTTCGTTTTACAATACTGTGCAGTTAAAACCCTAGTTCTTTCATTTACCACTATAGGAGGATAGTCTCTGGCTGGCACACTTGCTGTAGTTGCTAATGAGGTTCATGCTTGGTTGCTATGGTGTTCTGTCAGTGGTTCGTGGTAATGGATACGATACATTACAAGCAAAAGTTGTATGATGTCTCACAGAAAACATTTCGCTTAATTTTTTGACGTATGTGTGCAAAAGAAATTTCTCATGTGCAGGGGCAGTCATTAGTTAACTTTTATGCTTGGAGAATGGTAGGTGTGATTGGGTATATTTTGGAAGGTAAAGTTAATAAGAGTTGGTCTCTTTTGATGTTATAGCTATTTCTCTGCATAGTAGCATACCAGAAACTTTCAATGGGTGGTTATGTTTGAGTGTCATTTGACATACTTGAATCTGTTTTTCGAGAGCTGCCTTAGAAAGCAATGATATTTATGTCTGCAAGAAGGGATGAGGTTATAACCCAAAACCCCACACTTTGAGTGCATTACTCTTTATGTAATCTGCCAATGTAGAGTCATCAAAATACCCTTGAATAGATCATTACTGTTTCTGGTGGGAAAATATTACACATCTATGACATATATTTGTCATAGAATTTGATATTGGATGGAGGAATATTTTATATATTTCAATAATAGTGCCCTTATAGGAGTGCCCAAGACAATGGCAGTTAACTTTCATCTAACAAAAATTGAGATACACTAAAGATAAGGAAAGAGAATTGATATATACTATTCTTTTATATAATCAGCTACCAATATTAAATGAAATTCTTGGAAATTTGCGATTTTGAAAAATTTTGTTAATATTTTTGTTAATGAAAATTGATGAAATAATGGTTTTTTCAACATAAATTCCCCCATAAAGAGGGGAATTAAACCTTCAATCCATTCTTGCTACTACATTATATAAAAAAAAATACCCCCTCAAGCAGCTGCTTGCCACAGAGGTCTGACAGGAGCCTGTCAGTTTATATGCCATAGTAGAAGATCTGAGAGGATGGCAGGACCTCAGCAGAAAAACGACACAAACAGCCATGCCTTACCCAGGGCTCGAACCCAGGTCCCGTAGAGCAGTAGCCAAGCGTGTTAACCACTCAGCCACGGGACGGCTCACATTATATATATAACACTAATATTATAGAAAAATTTACTTTAAAAATTAAGTATAGAACTATCTGCATGCGAAGATTCGGAAACATCAGATACTGAAACACATTCCGATTCATGATTCAGAAACATGAAATATCAAACAACAATGTTATGTTTAAATGATTTTAAAACTTCAAGTACTAGAACAGTATACTGATTAATTGATTTGGAAACATGAGTACCGAACTGCACTCTGACTTAATGATTTGTTAACTCAACTACCAGAATGGGCCATTAGGGTTAATGATTTACAAACATAAGTACTGGAACACCTTTCCAATGTAAATTGAGCATTTATTTATATCATCATTATCATTTATATCATTTATCCTACCATTCTATGCATATTTCCCACTTTTCAAATCGAAACTAAATGTAAAAACACCCTTCTTATGCTCAAAAACTGGGTGCAGTTGCACCAATTACTTTACAGCTCACTGCACAAGGGGAAGGCAGGTGGCTCACACATGCCATCTCTGTACCGTGCTACAGTATTTATTATTTTACATACGTATTTTCATTATAAGTGGCTCCATAATTGTTTGTTAACAGTGTTGTTCCAATATATCAGATACCCTTTGTAAAATTAGTATTTACTTTTTTATATTTCAGTAGATTTATTTTATTTCCACAAATTATTGATCTTTTGGTCAGTTGATCTATTGATTGATTTTTCGGCCCATGCAGTATCGGATAGCAGTCTTACAACTTGTTGCTATGGATACTTTATTTAACATTGCATTAGGTTTCACCTTAATTTTTATTTTATTATTTCTTCATTTTCCAGTAAAAAAACCTTTGACCTTGTATCATTTCCTGAAATTCCTGAAAATGAATGAGGTCTTGGAAACGGAGGCAAAAAGGACTTAGAATGGAAATCAGTCCTGTTGGAGAGCAATTTTGGCATAGGTTTTCAACCCACCCTCACACCACATTCACTGAGGATGGTTTACTCCTCCCCACCAACAAAGTTTCATTAAAAAAACAAAAAAATTACAAGTTTTTTAATTTATGTTCAATGATTTTAAAAGATTTTTCCTCTGTAACTTGGCTGTGCTACTCTGATGATATATAGGTGTTTTTTTTTTGGCTTTGGTGCACTAGCTTTTCGGTACTAAGCCAAGACCCCCAAAATTCAACATACATATACATACATACAAAATCCTCATGCAGCCATGGGCTACAAAGGTCTAACCAGACTGTGCAACATTGTTCTCCAGACGTGTCTCTTTTGGGCTACAGCTGCTGTATTTGGCCACTCTAGGTCAATTCTAGCAAGGTCCTGTTTCACATTGCCCATCGCATCCTAGGTCTCCCCCTTTTTCTGATACCCTTAGGCACACTGTTCATAATCCTCTTTACCAATCTGCAGCTATGCATATGGGGCAACATGGCCAAACCAATGCAGTCTCTCTCTGCACAATATGCTGCTCAAAAGAGGTTGATGACTCCTTCTTCTAACCTCATCATTACTTACAGAGTCAAACCACCTAATGCCCAAAATACTGCATAAGTATCTAGAATCAAAGGCATCAAGTTTTTTGTTATCCTGCTTACAAAGGGTCCATGTTTTGCTACCATAACTAACCTAAGAAAGAACTAAACTATTATACAGCCTAATTTTATTCTTTAGGTGTATATGCCTATTTTTCCATACTCTCCATACATTCTTAGAAATCACAGCGGCAATCCCTATTCTTCTATTTATCTCAGATCACACATCACCAGTATCTGTTACATAGCACCTAAGATAATTAAACTGAGACACTTGCTCAATAGTACAGCCATTCAAAGCAACTGAAGTACCATCTGCCTAACCAATTTTCATCACTTTAGTTTTTTCTCTGTTTATCACCAAACCTACTCTATTACCAGTCTCATCAACAGCCCTAATGAACGAATTCATCTCATCAACATCAATAGCCAACAGAGCCAAATCATCTGCACAATCTAAATCAGAAATTTTGAAATCTTGACATCATTTAAGGCCAAAATCTTTCCCTTGCAGTGAATTTTGCATAACATAATCAATAACCAAACTAAAAAGAAAAGGAGACCAAATGCACCCTTGTCTAACTCCACTAGCAATGCTAAACCAATCGTTGTAAGATGTACCATCTCTCACACACGACTCAGTGTTATCATAGAGAGCTCTCATTACACTAACTCATCATGTATTTCATATGATCTAACAATCAACCACAAATTATGTCGAATAGAGTTAAAAGCCTTTTTGAAATCTATAAAGTTAGCAACTACAGGTTTCTGAAACTCTAAGCATTTCTCAAGAATCTGCCTAAGTGAAAATATTTGATCAATACATCTCCTACCACTTCTGAATCCACACTGTTCATCACACAGTTGTCCATTAACCAAATTCTTAATTCTATTAAGTATAATCATGCCAAGAACTTTACCTGGAACAGACAGTAAACTAATTCCCCTATAATAATCACAAGAACTGCGATCAATTTTTTCAAAAATTGGAACAATGATAGCTCTAGTAAAATCCTTAGGAACAACACCTTTATCATAAAAAATATTCAAAATTTCAGTCAGTCATGTGACAATACAAATGTTCCCAGCTCTAAGCATTTCACTGGTGATTTTGTCTACCCCTGGGGATTTATGCAGTTTGTCAGTTTGTAGGTTTTAACTTAGAGATAGCCAATGCGACTTCAGAATGTGATATAGGGCCATCATAAAAGCCAGTAATGCATCTATCCTCATTACAAACAATGGGAGTAGAAATAATCACATTTAGAACATCTCTGAAATTCTCAGCCCACCTAGTCGTCACAGAATCCTCACCTTCAACCACCTTGCCACATTTATCCCTCAATCCCTGTGTATCTGTCTGTTTCTTCCCACATAAAACGTTAACAATCTGGTACAACCCCCTGCTGCTGTGCATCTAACTGCTTCCTCTGCTTTGTCAGCCAAGTTATCAAGCCAAAGTTTCCTATCAGCTGTTAACTGATCCTTTACATGTTTATTAAGCTTGTTGTAATGCCTTCTGTTAGGGCTAGTAGGGTGTCGGTTCATATTAATCCTGCACTTCCTTCTTTCAGAAATAAGTTTCATAGCCTTATCACTCAAATAATTTTGTTTCCTCTGTTCCCTTTTACCCAAAAGAGTACTGTTGGTTTCAAGAAAAGCCTGCTTAAACTGATCCCATTCTTTCCTAACTTCAGCAGTAAGCAGACCACAATTGTCATAATCACTAAGTAGCCTCTCACGGTATGCTTTGGCTATATCTGGATCTTTCAGACCTTCAGTGTTGAAGGTAATTTTCTTAACCTTCAGCTGCAAGACACTTTTGTCCAAGTAATGGCCATACCCAATTTCAGCTCCCCTGTATGATCTGGTATTCCTAAACTGAACTAGCCCATTTGCTGTTAATTAAAATATAATCTATCATATTCCTGTGCAATCCATCAGGTGAAACCCATGTATATTTATAAATGTCCTGGTGTTTGTAGTATGTGTTGATTATTCGTAAACCATTATGTTTACTTACCTGACCCAAATTAAAAAAAATATAGTGTTTAGTAAAAGAGTTGCCTAGAAAGTATTCCTCCATTTCATAAACAGGACAGAAAATCCCATTAATGTGAGCAATCCATGTCACCTTGTATAACACTGGCCTGTGTTTTACAATATACTACAATGAAAAGAATCATTAAAATAAATAAAACTAATGTTTCAGGTAAATATAATATTATTGGGAAGAACTTTACTTTCAATTAATGTATAATTTAAGTTTTTATTCAACATGTTTCTCAACATTAAGCTTTAAATTTATAATATGATAGATTTTTTCACTATATCACTGTGAAAAAGTCTTATTAAAATTAATATGCTTGTAAATTTGTTGAAACTTTTCATTTTCAAAAGATTTGGAGTTAAATTCTGTTTAATTTTGTATGTAACATGACCTGTTTCTGTTGATTGGTTTTTTTTTTTTAATTCTAAAGTTGACATATCTGACTCATCACAATTGGCTAAAGGCTTGGACATTTCTCAAAATATGGTACTAAGAAAAAAAATTACAAAATGGGAGAAATATTTACTTGAAACAAGAAAATGACATTTTTTTTAATTAAGAAATAAATAGTCTTTCCATTCATGTGCATTATAATTATTTCTGTATATTAGAGTTTTTTAAAAAAAATTTACATTTGTGTTGCCAGATTGAATACTCTCTGAATAAAATTTCTCTGATACAGACTCTAAAAAATCCCTATTAAAATAAAATTAGTCATTTTTTTTGCTAAATATTTTATTTTCAGAAAATCCAGAATTATGCTGATTAATTAGACATATAACATGACATAATTCCTTTCATTAGTTATTTGGCAAAAAAAGCTCTCAAGTTAATTTTTTTGGCTGATAATAGTGAAAAAATAGCTGGATTTCTGGACATAAATCAGTTTTTCAGGCAGGACCCTGACGGGTTAAACAACTTCTAATTACTGATTTTACTACACGTACGTAAAATATATATTTTAAATGGAAGTAAAATGTTGAAGGTATGTATCTTTTTTATGATTCCACATTTAACCAACTTTTTTGATTAACCAACCAACTACCGGTTCCGATCACATCAGATAAGAGGGCTTCTACTGTACAGAAATAAATATAATAATATATACCACTATTCATTTAATAATAGATTACTGCTCAATCCAATAACACCAAATCAATCTCAATCAAAAATTACAGTATAACTTCACAGCAGTATTAAAATTAATTTTTTTAATTCTCTATGACACTGTTAAATGTTTTAAAGCAATTTCAACAAAATACCTATGCTACCTAGTATCAAAAGTAATGAATGAGATTTTACTTACCAGAGGGGTGACAAAGAGAGGATCTTTATAAATGAGAGTTGATAGCAAGTGACAAGTACATTTTGTAAAGTCCTTGGCAAGTAATGAGTCACAGCAGATTCGAAGTGGAGGTAATGAGGGATTCTGATGAGTTGGGAGTTCATTCCTTAAAGTGAAATTTCCTTCTCCTGATCAAAGTTTCATGAATGCAATGGGGTCAGTAGTAACTGGTGATATTTATGGTATCAATGCCAATAAACACTGCAATACCAAAGAAGCACTAAACAATGAAATCAAATATATTTTTGAACTTGCTGAACAACCCAGTAACACATCATATACCATCAGCAAAGTTCATTAAAGGTTCAAATGCAATCAGTCCAAAAAAAAACCTAACACCAACAAATAAAGAAAAGGAAAAACACAAAATAGTCCTACCATACATCAATAATAATTTCCCGTAACTCTGTTAAAAATACCCCGAAACCTTTTCATTATAAAGTTCCCATTAAAAGTCTCAGATAATCTCAACTTGTTCTAAATGATCACAACCATATACTCAGTTCTGAAGGGCTATACTATATCCAACTCAAAGATTCCACAGGCAAAATCTTCCCTGAAAACAAATACATATGAAAAACACACATCCATTTAACACCAGACTTAAACGTAAATGCATTTTAAATAAATCACAAAAAACTGCACTATCTCAGGTAATCATTAAAAATAATCCACCCACAGATTTACACTCAGTGAAAATCATAATATCCCCACCTACCAAATTCCAGCTTGGCATTACGCACAAAAAAAACCCTTACTAACATAAAATTAAATGAACTATGCACAAATATCACCCCAACTTCTCCTAGCTTGGCATTTGATCCTTAGAGGATATCAGCTACCCCTCAGAGATATGATGCTTCCCTAACTATGCCTATACATAAACCTAAGATCACCATTTCCACCTTAAATCACTATATATCCCCAGGCCTCCTTCAAATTCTTAAACTATCAAAAATTTATACCAGGAAGTGATTAGAGGATAATACCCCTCCCACCACCATTTTCTAATGCAACATCCTACTGAAATGATAATTAACTTCCTATGTTACACATACTTCCAACCCTTAATTCCCTGGTTAACACATTTATTATAAATCTCATACAACAGAAAACTAACAATATGTGAAATTAGTCACACAATTATCACACTAATTAAAATACCTGCATATCATATTACAGCCACCAGCGTATCTCCTGATCACTCTGAACCTTAGAGCTGAGCTGATGATGTTGCAATTTATTACACCCCACCTCTTCCCCACACTCAACAAACAACTGCTCCTTGCACAATGCCTATGGCTGCTCACTTCTAACTGACGATGTGCCCACAGTAAGGACATGAAATGAGAGTCATGGATTTTAATGGTTATAAGTGCTCTATGCTACCATAAGTATCATTAGTTATTATTGAAGCCATTGCAAGTCATGAAACTTCAATCAGTGAAGAAAATTTCCCTTTAAGCAACCAACTCCAATCATCAGCATCCCTCATCACCTTCTCCACTTCTAATCTAATGTGAGTCATTAATTGCTTACGACTTTACAAGATAAACTTGTCATTCACTATCAACTTTCATCTATGAAAATCCTCTCACTCATCACCTCTATGGTACGTAAGGAAGGTTTCGTCATTAGGGGCACACCAACATTTCTACAATATATATTTATCTGAACTTAAATTTTGGTTTCATCTCAACTTAAAATTTTAATTTTACCTTAATTTAAATTTTATGGTAATTAAATTTTTATTTTATGTTAATTTAAATTTTTATGGTAATTAAATTTTTATTTTATGTTAATTTAAATTTTTATGGTAATTAAATTTTTATTTTATGTTAATTTAAAATGAATAAAAATCATAATTCACTTTTTTTAAATAACTTTGCCAGTTTTCTATTTATTAATTGGGAATTATATATATATACAATATTTTGAAACTATTAAATCATCTTTACTTTGTATGTATTACTTGATTTCAGAAACTATAAAACTCTTGATAATATTAGAAATAATGAGACTTGTAAATTTCAAAATTGAATATGAAACTATGGCAACTCCATGATAAAATAATTCTCTTCCATCCAACAACTTTGTTACAGCTCATACAGAGTTACTGGAGGCTCCAAAGTAAATGCTATGCAATATACTTTAGGATTATAAATATAGATCTATTGCTGAATATTTGGACCTGTTTTTTATTATTAACTTTGTTGCCTATAAATAATATTTGCTGAAAATATTTCTGATAACATTAACCTAGCTTACACTAATATTTCATAATCTTACCTGAATCATGATTTCAATTCAATATGACGACCTAGGGTGACTGCAATTCGGAATTTGAAATACAAATTAGAATAGTCACTATATGTAAATTATAAATTAACTTATTCAAATTAAAGTATCTTAATGACATTGTTTGAATTGCATTTGTTTCCAACAAATACTTCACATTCTCTGTATACTTTAGTAGTCATGTAATGCATTATATGCTAATATGGTCATTTTCTGAACAACAGTTAAGAGAGGAAGTGAATTACCACTGAAGCTTTTAAATATGATTAAAATTCTCTAATTACAATGGTAGTTTGTGTAAAAAACTTCCTCTTAAATGAATGTTAAGTTCTAATGTAAAAGTAGTTTTATTGCTCAAATACGTTTCTTCGATTTTACACCATGTATTGGTTGATCCTGCATATAACTTTTTTTTTTAATATGGTAATGGAATTTTTTGTGGTTGTTTACTGGTACTTTCAAGGGGTTTTAGTAAGATTATGATAAATATGATAAATAGGTGTATTTTAAAAGGTAAATGTGGATGAAACACTTGTATAGAATTAAGATAGTTTTTGTAATGGACTCCATCTACTGTTAATCTAATGAGAAGTCTATAGCTGGGAAGTGAGTTGGTATAGGTGCATGGATTCAATTCTCACATATTGCACAGTATAATAGTGATATAGGTAGGCATTGCTAATGGTATTCTGTACAGCACCTTAGGGTTCCTAATGGTATTCTGTACAGCACCTTATTATGAATGAGGCAACTCGACCTGCTGTTTTCTTTTCAGGAAAAACTTATTTGCTTAAAAACTGTCTTTTTAACTTTTCAATATATACCTTTTATACAACCTTTGTAAACAAGAAAACAGGAAACTTGATGCTTTTGATTCTAGATGCTTATGAAGTATCTTGGGCATTAGGTGCTTCAACTTTCTGAGTGATGTTAGGTAAAGGAGTCAGCAACCTCCTTTGAGCAGCATATTGTGCAGAGAGAAACTGTTGGTTTGGCCATGTTGCCCATATGCAATAACTACAGATTAGTGAATAGGGTTATGAATATTGTGCCTAAAGGCCTCAGAAAGAGGGGGAGACCTAGGATGCAATGGGCAGACAATGTCAAACATGACTTTGTTAGAATTGGTCTACAGTGGTGAAATACAACAGATGTAGCTCAGGTCATATGTGTTTGGAGAACTAAATTACAATTGCACAATCTGGTTAGACCTCCATAGCTGCTAGAGGATTATGATTAGTTTTTTTTTATAAATTTTTATTTTCAGTGCCAGATTTTTCTTCAGGGATGGAAAATTCCCATATTTCCATCCTATTTAGAATGCTGCATATGTTCTTCTGCAGCAGTTATTTCATTTCCTCCAGTTACCTATGTTTTTCTCTTTTGCCACTTTAATCTTGCCATCACACCTTGATATCCCCAAACTTTCCTTACGAAGAGTATGTTTTTTTTTCATTGCTTCTCAGAGTCAAATTCTTATGATGCATTTTTTACTTGTTTCAATGAAAAGTTAAAACTTGCATCTGCCAAAATTAGCACAAGTATAATATCAGATTCTCAGCATTTAGAAGATAAAAAAAAATCCATATTAGCATAAAATAAAAAAAGAAAACTTTTATTAGCCTGAAAAAATGTGCTGCCTCAGTGAACAGTAGCTCACCTATAAATGGCCTACCAAGATACTGTCTGGTGTCCCAGTAGCTCAATCCACCCCTGGGTATAATGTTGCTTCAACAATACTAAAAAGAACATTTACAGCAATCCTGTGATAAATGAATTGCATGTAATCAGAAATTTTCACTTACTAATGAAAGAATATTCAGTGTGTATTATATTTATTCATATATTGAAACAAAAACTTACACATAACTCAGAATCCAATATTGCTGGTGGTGGAGGTGAATGTCCATACATTGACTCCAAAGGGCGCTATGAAATATAACAATATATAATAAACTTTATCAGCAAATTGTAAAATTTTCAGTTATAAAAATATTACAGCAAAAAAAAAGCATGTCCAGGTTATTCAATATACATTACAATCAAAAAGTACCATCACCTTTCCATGAACTTAAAATATTTTTTCAAAAATATTCCTTAGTAGAAAAACTGGCTACTCTAGAATCAGTCATCATTAAACTACTAGCAGTTATTAAACATCCCCTTTATGAAAAATACACCCATTCATCGAATTACATGTACATTGTTTCCAGAAAATCACAGTGCAATACACCAAACACTTATGGAAAAAAGGGAGATAGATTAAAAAAAAAATCATTGTTATTAATAAAATGAACTTTGATGATTTTATTTGTATTATCTGAAATTTCAGTTCAGTAGTAATAATAAAAATGCTAATGTAGATGTACACTAGCAAATTTGAAGATAAAATTTGAAAGATGGATGTTTATGAATTGAATGTAAATTAGAAATTAAAAATTTGTATCAACACTTCAAAACTAATTTTACAAAATAAAGCATTATGTGATATTTTATAAAACAGTGTACTTAAATCAGTTACATTTAATATACAGAGTTAAACTTGTCTGCTAAAAATGTGAAAAAATATGGCTTTTATTAGCCTGAAAAAGTTTAGTCTATAGTCAAATATCACTGCTGATCTAAACTATGTTTCATTTTATTAAGATGTCACAAAACATATTGCATTACGATGGCAAGAATAAAATTTTAGCTTAGAATTGAATCCACCATTAATTCTACTACCACAGCACAAATAATAAAAAAAAACACACTTTACCCCACTTGGCAACAAATTAAACCCTATAAACCCACACAAACACTTCCCTATTGGTTACTTAAAAAACCAAACATTCACCTAACTCTACCACACATCACCAAAAAAAAAAAGCTCACCTCCCCATTGAACTAAAAATTGCTGCAGACAACTTAATCACACAACTATCAGACACTGACCATACAATTTACACTGATGGATCTCATATTCCACACATCACCTCTGGCTCTGCTGCTTTTGACACCCCTTCCACCAAATTCTCTTATGTTATAAAATTAAATCATGCTGAAAATAGCAACTCTTCAGAACTAGCAGCAATACATATGGCATTAGGCTGGGCAACCCACCTCAACAAACAACACATTAACATAATCACAGACTCAAAGCCTGCATTACAACTCATACTAATACTACTAAAAAGACACACTAACAGAACCATTCCCTTTTCCACATACAAAACATAGCACACAACATTATAGACAAGGGAAACACCGTAACATTTTATTGGATTCCCTCCCATTGCAACATCATCCATAATGAGACTGTTGACTCACTTGCTAAACAAGGCCTCACACTCACAACCCCAAATTACCACACTGTCACTACATGCAAACATCACATAAGAGAATACACAAAATTTTTTTTATCACACATGGACCCAGAATTGGGTACAACACACTACAGATAAAAACATATTCAGAGCCACAATAGCACCCTCTCCAAACACACTACATCTTAACTACCTATCCAGAAGGGCCCAAACAGCAATACACAGACTCCGAACTGGCAGAGCGAACATCAACAAAGACTTATTTATGATTAGAAAAATACATACTGCACTCTGCCCAAACTGCCAAGTGATAGAGGATATCCCCCACTACCTACTACACTGTCAAATATACAACACACAAAGACACACCCTCTATCACAAACTTGCTACACTTGGAGTCACCACATTCACCTTACAGACCATCCTAAACCCCACCCATACAAAGGCAAAATCACATTTCAGGGCCCTGGCCCATTTCATACAAAGTACTGGCAAAATCCTTTAACCTTCCAACTTCCTGCAGACTCTCCATCTCAATATGTGAAATATGACTCTCCTCCCTGCAGACACCTCCTACTCAAATGATCCATTGGACACCAAAAGATCCAGATGCCAAAAAGTTCCAAAGGGACAAAAAATATCCAGTACAGGGACAAAAAAGAAGCATTTTGGACACATTACTGCACCACCTTATTTCCCTAGTGTAATTGTATTGATGTTTTCAAAAATATATATATACATAATTATACTCTGTAACAATAAACTACAACTCCCAAAGTACCCTTTTTCAAAAATGATTACTGGTGGTGGCAAACCATCTGCCTGACCAATTTTCATCACTTTAGTTTTCTCTCTGTTTATAACCAAACCTACTATACTACCAGTCTCATCAACAGCTCGAATGAAAGAGTTCATCTCATGAACATCATTTGCCAAAAGAGCTAAATCATCAGCATATTCTAAATCAGAAATTTCAAGATCTGCTGACCATTTTAGGCCATCCTTAATTGTAAGAAATTCCAGGCGATTTTGAATATTTACCTTGCACCCTTCTTACCAACTTCCGGCCAACATGGGCCACACAGTGATCACACACGCTACAATTTTCACTCCCAGAAGAACTTTACTCCAAACCTCTCCCCTCCCCACCACCTTGCCACAAAACTACGACGCAGTATTTCCTTGGCACAAAACTTCAACCACCTCCTTCACTTTTTGGCGGCCTGCGGCCAAAAGCCTAGCCTATCGCCAACATGTAGGGTCGCTAGCACTTCACTGTACTGGTCCCTACTTTTGACGCACACAAAAAAAACTTTTTCTCGTGGACCAGATGATAAAGGGGCCAAGGTCCCTTTTACAAAATGGTCCAGTTTTTAAAGAAGGATGTTAGACTCTTACTGAATCAGTTGTATTCTTGGATTTCAGTTTTATTGAAAAAAATAATATGATTTAGATGTTTTTAAAATTATTTTCGTACTTAAAGAATTTTTTTTATAAAGGAAAATTAATGTTTCACTCGTATTGCAATTTTGAATAC
Organism: Ryuthela nishihirai; assembly: GCA_038380435.1. Classification (NCBI taxonomy): domain Eukaryota; kingdom Metazoa; phylum Arthropoda; class Arachnida; order Araneae; family Heptathelidae; genus Ryuthela; species Ryuthela nishihirai. Next base: position 44,163,157 of record JAWZYU010000005.1, read on the forward strand.
TCAACTTACATATTTTAAACTCAGAAGCCAAACATAGCATTTCTTTAGAATAACATTTATCAAAGATTTGGAATAGCCTATAAAATTTATAAATCTTAATCAATGATTACATGACATACCGAAATTTAGCCTCTGACTTATCCCCGATAATAGATGCGAAAATGCAGTTTCCGCATTCAAAATGAGGTAGGAAAAGAGTGACTTTTGTCAAAAAAAAAAGTTGCAAGATGATTTTGTTGAGCGCTCTTGTGTGCCAAGCAAAGCCATCTAGTTTTCCACTCTTGTCACGGGTACTATAGGTTGGCCATACCTACAGTAGAAAAATTAATCATTTCACTTTTACATGTGATATACGTATTTGTTGGCACGTGATTTGTAATCTATATTGCTCCTCCAGAGCACATCAAAGCTCCCAGAGGCTTACAGAAGCAGGATTCAGGGTAGTAGCCTATCGTCTTAGAGCATATCATTCATGTCTATAGGATTTAGGGAGGGAGACCAGCTTCATAAGGTTAATAGTGCTATTCTTCAGACAGCAATCAACAAAGCATCAACAGCGTGGGTGGGCATATTGTCTTGTAGAATAATGAAATCACCTATTGCACCAGCTTGTGATGCATGAAGGAGTCCAAGATTGCATCCCTTTAGCTGCAACAAGTGTATTGGTTGTTTGATGGCAATGATGCTCAGGTAGCTTGTGGCATTGAAATAATGCTTCACTAGTAAAAGGGGAACTAATGTGTGCCATAAAAACACTCGCCATATCATTATATCCCCTGTTGTTATTGTATGTTGATTCCTGGCAAGATGGATCCATGGATTCATATGTTTTCCATCATATCTTAGTCTTCCCATCAGCATGAAACAGCAGAAGCTTGGATTCATCAGACCAGGTGATGTTTTCCCAATCCCCCAATGTTTGTGTTCCATAACCCACTGAAACTGCAGTTTCTTATTTTTTACTGACAGGAGTGGAACCTGGTTAGGTTATCTACTGCCATACACCATTAGGAACAATGAGTTGTGCATTTGAGCATGCCTCTTTTGCCATCACTATTGTACTCAGCAATTATTTGATTGACTGTAACCTGCTTGTGAGTCTACACAAGTCATACCAGCCTGTCAGTTTCTTTCATAAATGAGCTGCTTCCGACCATAGGATTGCCACATAGACTGGATTGTCACTGTCATGCATGAAAACTCCAACACTGCTGCTGCTGTTTCTGAGATGCTTATACTGTTACATCTGGCAACAACTATTATGCCAAGTTCGAAGTCACTGAATTCTTTCATCTTGCCCATTCTCACAATGAGTTGCACAAATACAAAATTCCTAGGATTTGTAGATCTATTTCAAATAGCATGTTACGAACACACTGTCACTGAATGAGCAGTCTATTCCATGGAAAGGGAAGGCACACAAAAAGTGGACACTCAGTGTATATACACACTAAAAGCACAATTTATTATAGACACCTCATCCATCCACAAACCTGCCCTACCATGACACAATAATTCAGCTAACAAAAACTTGTGAGCTATAAATAGGTCAGATACCTACCTGCTGTATAGCTTTCCTGCAACTGTTATAATGGGTAATACGGCAGCCTGAGCAAGTTCAATCATGGGCAGATAGCTGGTGCAAGGAAGATGGGGTATTCCATATCTGTGACTGCACCATGTCTGGGATATCACGTGTGTATCGGGACTGCATCAAAACCAGCAAAACCTGCAGCCACTGGGAAAAAGTGGTCGAAACCAGGCCATTGATTTTTGAGGGTTGGGTTGTTTTACCTCTGAGTGGCACTTTTTTGCACACCGTGGGCTAAATGGCCAGGTCACATGGACCCCGAAGGCTCAGAGAAGGTTGGGGGAGGGGACCCACTGGAACAGCTGTTAGGAGACAGAACATTGAAGGGTTTCTTCCACTTATTAAGTGATATCAACTGTATATACTCATAACATACAATTTGCCATTTACTTTACAAAACTGTTTGAAAAACAGTGAAGAATCTGCCTTCATGAGACACAGAATTGTACTGCAGGTTTTGCTGGTTTTGATGCAGTCCCGATACACACGATGCACATAAGGAAGTTCTTAATATCAATTAGGAGTGATTTTGAGATGCTTATACTGATTTTATACTGTATATGGTAGCCTCCCATCAAGGCCATCCAGTGTATTCTTTAACGTGCACAGGGTATGGCTCTCCCGCACATGGAGCCATGGCTTAACGTCCCATCCGATGGACGGCGGCCTTTCCAAGCCCACTAAAATCCCCCTAACTAACAAACCCCTACTGACTGTGGGCAGGGCGGGGAGTTTCACAGAGATAATCTCAATGCTGACCCAGCTGGGACTCTAACCTGGTAACTGCAGATTACGAGCTTGGCAAGCTACTGACTGAGCTACCCCCGCCCCAATTTTTGAGGTGAGCACTTCCTCTCCCATATCATAACATCAGAAAGGAGGGTCACAGTGCAGATGATAATGTCAGCATTCAACAATAAAGCAGTTACAAAGGTTTATGCAAAGACCATTCGGCATACGATGGCCTGACTGAACTATGGCATCTGACACCCACATCAAGCACCCTTGTTAGCAGCACATCACCAAGCAATGAGGATGCAGTGGGAGAAGGAACATTGCCAATGGATCGTGAAAGACTGAAAATGGATAGCTAGGTCCGAAGAATTGAAATTCCAACTACAACACGCCGTCAAGAGGTTGCATGTGTGGCATACACCATGAGGCCATGGCCCCAACTGTTACATTGGGATGTTACAGGCTGGTGAAGAAGATGTAATATTCAGGGCATGTTTACATGGGCCACCTTTGGACCCCTTGTACCTATTGAGACCACCATCACTGTACAAGGCTATCCGTTTCCCACAGCAGGATGCTTTCTTTCAACAAAACAATGCCCAGTCTCATTGCTCCCATTTGGTGAAGGACTATTTGGTGGAGTATCCCAGTGGGTTTACAACCCTCAAATGGCCCCTCTCTCTCCAGATTTAAACCCTCTTGAGCCTCTGTGGGACGAAATGGAATGATACATTCGAGCCCAAAACCCACCACTGGTAACTCTTGGTGTTTTATGGACAGCTGCCCCGGAATCATGGGCCACAATACCACCCAAACATTTCCAACACCTGGTAGAGTTCATGCGACGATCTGCTGCTGCTGTTGTGAGGGCGAAAGGTGGACCCACACATTTTTAGGTGAGTAGGTGGGTGTAATAAATTGTTCTTTTAGTGTATATATGTTATACACCAAATGAAAATATTTCAATTTAAATAATAAAATAACACAAATTATTAAAATAAAATGAATGCAACTTACATCTGATTTTAAAAAATGGTTAACTGCCTTTGGACATTTTAAGAGTTAACAAGTTTAAATATTTTCTTATTTAGATTAGAGTCACTGGCCCAATATCAATGAAGTTTAGTACTGCAATTCTCAACTAGGATAATATAAAATGTAAAAGAAAGTTTGCACAAAATTTTTAGAAAAAAATTGTTTTTAATTATATCTGAATTTAGCAATAAATAAATATTTAGCTTGCAGTTTGCCTCACATTTTGTCATTAAAGTTATGCTCACGTCAACATGTCCTTAATGTATTAATTTGTGAATTTCCATTTTGATACAGGTGGGAAAATATATTTTAAAAGGTGACATGAAGATAATAAAATGACAATGGGATGAAGCAAAACAAAAAGAGATTTAATGCTGCTTGACTGATAGGGTATCAACCTTAACCAGGGGATGAAATGAAATTTACAGAACACACATTAGGAAAGCCATGAAAGGCAAAGACAGTGCTTAGGGTACTATAAAAGCTAAGGCTGTGTTTGGAGAGTACTTGAACGTAACAAAAGAACTTTAAATTTTGAGCTAGCTTTTATTTATATATTTAGCAAAAGAAGAGATTTTAGAGCTCTTAAGTAATGCTACTCTTCCAATTTATTCAACTTGATGCATCAAAGAGTAATAAACCTCTGTGAACCTTCAAACTACCATTAGCACATTCCAGATGATGCTAATGCCATGGAACATTTCCAATTTTAGCATGAGCCCCAAACAGCTGCACTAGTTGCAAAACATTAACTTGTTTATGCTCAGATTCATCCATGCTTATTTTTAGTCAAAGTCAGATACTGAAGGAACTTTTTTTATTACAAAGATTTCAATGATTTCCACAAAAGTACAGCCATGAGTTTTCTTCCCTTAGTATATTACGTGATTTAACACTGTTTCAATGTGATTAATGAACTATTCAGCTAATAATTTGTTTTCAATGACTGGGATCCCACTCATAGCAAAACAAATTTTTTCAGCTAAATATTTCATGAGTCCCATGTCTACAGGTCATTTCCTGTGATGCTTTACTATTGTTTCAATGTTTCTAAACTGTTTTTATCATTTATGAGATAAATTTTCAAAATGAATATGGAAGGCATTCAAAAAGTTCTTGACACGTATCTGTAGATTTGAACTCATTCCTCTGAAGTTAATGAGCTACAACTTGTTTGTAAGCTTGTCTAAACTTGTCATTAACTATCAAAACCAAAGGCCATATCATCATTACTCTCTTCACTGGTGGAGCATAAGATTTGGTCTGTGAAATCTCTGCACTGTTTCTATGGACCCTCTAAAGATGGGAAAAGATTTTACATTTTTGCAAGGATGCAGCTTGGGGATGATGCAAAAAAAATTCATGCTGATTTATCACAAGTACATGCTGATCTTGCCTGTTCATGTGGCACTGTTTCAGGATGGAGGTGCAATTCAGAAAAAGACAGCAGAGCTTCGAAGATCTCCCTTGAACAGGAATACCAAAGTGAGCCATTAATGAATAAAAACCATTGCTGCAGTTCATAAACTTGTTAAGGAAAACCCACAAATCACCATTCAGATAATAAGTTAAGATGTCAGTGTATCAATTGGCAGTATGGAAACAATTATTTATCAACATTTAACATTCCAAAATATTTGTGCCAAATGGGAACCCTACCAACTGACAGAACATCAAAAAAGGGCTAGAGTTAACTCTTGCAAGATATTGGCATTGTTTGAATCTAGTAGCCCCAAACAGTTAACAGACATTGTCACAGGTGATGAGACAAGGTTTTATTAGAACTCCTAGAAAGATAGACAACAATGTTTGGCTATGGAAGATGAACCACATCCCCAAATCATCCAACAAGACCTTTGCTCAAGGAAAAGGTTCAGAATTTTTTTCAATTCTTAAGGAGTGGTAACTGTGGACACCTTACCTGAAAAAAATGACTATAAATGACACATACTACACCAACATTGTTTTGCCAAAATGGTTAAAGAGATGAAGGAGCATTGTCGAACAACAGGAGTTGTCAAGGGTTCTCCTTCTTCATGACAATACCAGTGCTCACAAAATCCAGCTAATTATGGCCTATCTGGAACAGGAATAAAATCAAACAATTATCCATCCTGTATATCCAACCAATCTTGCACCATGCAATTTTTGGTTCCAAAAAATTCCAAAATTTAAAAGGAACTTGATAGAAAGCCTTTTTCAAGGGTGCAAGACCTTGTAAAATGTGTTCATTCAGAGTTGCAGAGTATTTCCCAACAGGAGTACCACCAAGTATCTCAGAATTAGTGTAGACGTGTGCATATTCACATAAATGCTGGAAGGGTGTATTTCGAAGAACAGCAAAAGTTTTTGTTGAGGTAAGTGCAATAGCTTTTGTTCTGCAAATGCATGTCAAGAACTTTTTGAATGCCCTCATACAAGGGGAATTTTTATCTTTGAATAAGTGATTGGTAACATGATTGGCACATAGTGATGAACATATGATTTGAAACTTTAGTATGTATATTCACTGATGATGTATTTGACTTGAAACTTTAGTGTGTGTGTTCAGCCCAAAGGATATGTCTTCACATTGTGTTCCACAACTACTATTTTTTTTGGCTTTTCTTTTTTACTAATATCATATTTATCTTTTAACCCCTCTAGGTCCCTGATGAATATAGATGTTGACAGAATCTGAAACGTGAGACCCAAGGCATCTGTGTTTGTTTTTAGAACAAAAAATTTATTAAAATAAATAGTATTGGTTTTCTTTTTTTTTTTATTTATCATGGCACAATGTTGTGCAAATTCACGTGTGAATGAATGCTAGCATTAAACTCAAGTACCACTGGCAGAAGCTTTGTATACCACAATTTGGGTTGTTTTACCTCTGAGCAACACTTTTTCGCACACAATGGGCTAAATGGCCAGGTCAAAAGGAGACCCCAAAGGCTCAGAGAAGGCTAGGGGAGGGGACTCACTGGAAAAGCTGTTGGGAGACAGTTGGTAGCCTCCCGTCAAGGCCATCCAGTGTGTTCTTTAGCATGCGCAGGGTATGGCTCTCCCGCACATAGGGCTACAGCTTTACATCCCATCTGACAGACAGCAGCCTTTTCAAGCCATCAGAGTGGCCTAATGACCGAGAGCAGGGCAAAGATTTTTGCGGAGATAAATCTCAATGCTGACCCAGCTGGGACTCGAACCCGGAAACTGCAGACTACGAGCCTGGCGCACTACTGACTGAGCCACCCTACCACAGTTTGGGAATCGCTGTTTTAAGGTGAAAATGTACTAAAACGGGAGTGGTTATGAAGTTTAAAATCAAAGAAACAAAATAATACTTGAAAAAAAAATTTAACCCTTTCACTGCCAACCAGCCCTAAAACAGCAAAGATTTTAAATGGAGTCATCCAAATAAATGCTATTCCTTCCTCTTTACTACCTCTTATCTGTAAGTTGCAGCCATTTTAGGCCAGTATGGTAAGGAAAGGATTAACAGGGAATTTTTAAACTTACTGAATGGTGGTGTGTACGACCCACAGTCATTATAGCAGGATCATCTAAATCATCTTCTAAACCCAGTTGGGAAATGCTTTTCTCAACAATCTCCTACATTATGAAATACAATAAATCATTATAAATGTAACTACATACTACACTGCAGTAAAAAAAATTTAACACATAACAGCATTGAAATAATGAAAACTTTAATGCTAATTCCCCTAATCCTAATCTACGTTTCATTCATTGACGCTGTCAATTTTGAGGTAGCTTTTAGTAATGCACACTGGTACTCAAAAGTTAAGGATACACCAGAATAAAACAGTTTGTATTATTTAGCATGCAAAACATCAAAGTGAGTCTAACTTAGGACCTCAACATGGTAAAAAAAAGATTTTGATGAAATAATGGTGGGATATGTGTTATATTACTAAATATTGCACAACCACTGGACAATTCCTGATCTGAAAATAAAGAGTTATACTAATGAATTCATTAGTAGGAACAAAAAAAAAACACAGGTGGACTGGGTTGTTTTACCTTTGAGTAACAATTTTTACACACAATGGGCTGAAATGGCTACATTACAAGGACCCCCCCCCCCCCAAGGACAAATTTGGAGTGCAGATCTAGCATACAACTGTTAGGTGATAGATGGAAGTCTCCCATCAAAGCTATCCAGCTTGCTTTTTTCATTGCACAAAAAATGGCTCTACGGTACATGAAAGTATGGCTTAACACCTCATGTAACAGACAGCAGCATTTACAAGCCCCATCAGTGTCTCTTCTCTCACTGAGGGCAGAAATGAAGGTTAGCAGAGATAAAAAAGTGGATCAAGAATCAATGGAAACATCCCAGGTCTTGACATACTTTTCAATTAAAAAAGTGAAAAGTTAGATGAAAGTAAAAAAAAATAGTATAAGAGACTTCACAGAGCACATGTGGTCACCCAATGGTTTGAGTATATGAGACTGAACATTTTCACATATCATAGATGTCACCAGATATCAACCAGCTGGAAAATCTATTGAAACTTCTAGAATGACATCTCAGGCAGCGTTTTCCAGCTACAATGAACAAGCAGGAATTGATCACATTTGTTGCAGATGAATGGTGTTGTATCCTTCGACTTTCAAACACTGGTAGACTCTACGCCATGACATATACAGGGGGTATGGGACTCAAGTGAAGGTTCAACACTGTATTAGTGATTTTATGCTGATGTTTCCATTTTTTTTGTCCCTTACCTGTATGTTCCTAATCAAGAAACAACACTTCTAAATTAGTATAAATCAATTGTACTAATGGCTGTTTTCCAAAATATTCCTGTAAATTTTGTAAATAATGTGGTACTAAACAAGAGTGTAAAACACTTCATCTCTAGTTGATAAAATTTGTAAAGTTTCTTTTCAGAGAAGTTACTGAATCTAAGTTTAGATTTCTCTTGGGAAACAAGAATTAAGAACTAAGTAACATCCATTATTCTAACAGGTAGTAGTTGATATGATTTTCTCCAATAGACCTTCACTTCACATGCATACACTTACTCTCTTCAAAGACATTAGTTATCATTTCATTATTAACACATCTGTATTGTATTATACACCTTGTGCACATAAAGTTTTAATTTAAAAAGACCTTTTAAAATTTCAACAATAATGAGTTTTTTGTTTGCAAAATATCTCCCTTTCCACAAGAGTATTTCTGAATGCACAACTCCTACCTCAAAAGCACATCTCTCCTGTTTAATCAATTTTGCACTTGATACCTATGCTCCTTATAAAACCTTTAGGGTTCGCCCTTCTCAAAAGCCTTGGATTACAAAAGAGCTTCTGAAAATGATCACATTAAAAAACAAACACTTCAAGAATGCTATTAACCCTAATCGCCCATACACATGGGAGAACTATAAAACTTTCCATAATCTAGTCGACAGTATTAAATAGTAAACACTAGTAATTAGTAGTAGACTAGTAATTAGTATTAAAAATGCCAAGCATTTATATTTTCTTAATCGACTTTGTTATTAAACCAAATGGTAATGAAATATTTTGAATTTTTGATTCTCTTACTGGTAACTTAAGAAACCAAACCAAAATTAATAAGATCATTCACAATGACAACGCCTTTTATGATCCTAAAGACGTTGCTAATGTTTTAAATAATGTATTCTGTAAATCCTAAAATTATGTAAACACAAATGAGTCATTATCCTATTCCAATAAATCATTTAATAATCTGGAAACCTTTAAGCTCAAATATGTTACCAAAATCTTAAAACATTATTGTAAAACTTTATTGTGAACTTTATTGTAAAGATTTGGAAATTCGAGTTTTGGTCAGATATAAATTTTTAGGAAAACCTGTCACTTTTATATCTTGTAATCTAATAATCTTGACTTTTAGAATCTCTAACACTTACTGGTATTTGTTCTAACTACCAAATTCCCACTCTTGAATCTAGAAGCTGCGGTTTATTACCCTTATTCCGACACTATTTATAGTAAGTCTCATCCCCTTCATTCAATTCTTACACCCTATATTCGATTACGACATCGCCACATCCTACGCTCTGATAATAAAATGTTTTCTACTCTTAAGACTTTTAAAGCTAAGTATGGTGAAATTTCCTTTGCCTTTCAAGCAACCTCAACTTGGAACTCTATACCAAGCAATCACTTCTTTAAATTCTAAAACAAAATTCAAAAACTATATTACTCCACTCCTATTAGAATACTGAAACGTTTGACCAACAATATCTCCTCATCCCTATTCCCACTCCTCATCTTTACTTTCATCTAACTTTAAAGTTCTTAACTTTATAAATTCGCTAAAAAACACTCGCATTGTCAGACCAGATGGAATCCCTGTCATTATTCTAAAAAATTTTTCCCCATTAATTTATGCACCCCTTTGTGATCTAATTAATTATTCATTTAACTCTAATAAAATCCCAGTTCCATGGAAAGAAGCCATCATCTCACCTATTCCTAAAATTACAAATCCTTCTAACCCTCTGGACTATCGACCTATTTCAGTTACATGTACTTTTAAGTAAAATTTTAGAAAAAGCTGTCAAGAGACAATTATCGACTTTTGTTCAAAAATTTAATTTACTTTCGTGCAGACAATTCTTTTTAGGAAAAATCGTTTAGGAAAAATCGGTCAACTGAAACTCTCAAGACACTTGGTAATCAATGGAGATTGGCTTTACACAGCAAAATGAAAACGGTTGTGGGACTGGTTTCCCTTGACATCTCAAAAGCATTTGATTCGGTTAAAAACAAACTTACCTTGCAAAAACTGGGTGATAATTTTAATCTATTGCCCTCAGCTCTTTCCTGGTCTAAAAATTATCTCAACAACTGTGTTATCTGAACTAAATTAAGCACTAATGAGATCTCTACACCTCTTAAAAATCAATCAGGAAGTGCCCCAAGGAACCATTCTTAGCCCACTTCTCTCCAACCTTTTCATTAATGATCTTCCAAAATACCACACTAACTGTAATATTTTTATGTATGCAGATGATTGTCTTCTTTCTTTTACCACAAGTTCGTTTACTTCTCTAAAACAAGAAATAGAAAATAATATTCATGATGTTCTTTATTGGTATACTAAAAATGGATTCACTGTCAATATCAAGAAAACCAATATGTTTTTCTTTCAACTTCAAATTCTCCCCCGTCTGACATAAACATTAAAATTAATAACACCAATATTAAAGTTTCCACTTCCATGAAGTACTTAGGTATGACGATAGATAATAATCTTGACTTTGGAATTCACATAAACAAAACCATCGCTTCAGCTTCTAAAAGAACTTATATACTGAAGTACATTCAAAACTATATATCCTCCGATGCCTCAATGTTCTACAAAATTTACATCTGACCAAAACTCGAATACTGTGCTTCCACTCTTTTTGGTATTAATAAAAAGAACTCTTATAAATTAGAAAAAGTTTAAAATGAACTCCAATTGCTGGATTTGTTTGATGGCAATTCCATATTTACAGGAATTTTTCTGATAAATTCAGTCACAAAATATTCAGATTACTTTTGTAGCTTAATTACAAAAAGAATTATTACACTGCAAATTTTAGAGGTTTTGACAAAGAGAACTAACAATGAGACCCTTTCTATTAAATGAACTGAAATAATTTGACCTGTTCAGTGTTCTGCTGGTCAGAAAGAAAGGAAATATTTTGGTAGCGTAGGTAAGAAAAAAATTCAGTGCATTGATGAATTTGATTTAATTTCTTTAAATAAAAATTAACAGATTGAGACTAATTCCTGTCTAATTAGAAGCTCCCACTAAGAAATCAACGGATGAATATGAAAATGAGAAGTATGTCTTAATTGCACGAAGAGTTATAAAACTTCATAAGTGAACTAGAAATTTGTCTGTCTCCAATTCATTCAAAATTTAGATTCCTCAAAGGTTGATCTGTGCAACCCAAACTAAGTGAAGATCCACTAGAAAAGAAATAATATTCTCAAAGAGCACAGGAAAAATTCTCTATTTCAAACAAATAGATTTCTGTTGGGTAATGAATCGTAAAAAAAATATTTTTAAGGAATCAAGGAAATTGTTTATTAATATATATATGTTTTTAATGAATAATATGAATTGCCAAAATCATTTATTTATGCACCTAAAAATGTATGGCTAAAAAAATTTTAGGAAAAGAACCAGATTCAGCATATTGATGATATATTTATTAGTTGCAAGTTCTTCAGTGAGCCATGGATTAGCCAGGATTCAGCAATATAAATTGAGTTCTATGGCTTTGATAAAAGGCAAGTTATTAAATTGCAAATCTGAATGTAATTCAATATGAATCAGAGCTAATACTACAGGTAATTAATAATTAATGTTAAATAAATTGCAAATAAAATGATAAAATTAAATTATTCCAGCAGCTATTTGCCACAGATGTTTGACTGCAGCTTGTCAATATAATATTCCAAGGACAAAAACATCTGAGGAAGAAGAGACCTCAATACAAGGGTAATACAAGAAAGGAAACATCCATGTTATCCAGGGTGCAAACCTGGATCTCTTTGATCATTAGCCAATCTTGCTAACCATAAAATCAGTTTAAAAAAGTTAGGAGATTAATGAATGTATAATTTTTTTTCTGATAAATTCAGTAAAAAAAGAATACTAATTTTTAAAAAAATTTATTATTTCAGAAATTGTTTTCGAAAAATTTGTGATTTGTAAACTTGTTATTTGACAATTGATTTTTTGAAAACTTATTTTCAAGCAATTGATTTTCTAAAAAAACTTTTTCAGAGTAGTTGAGTTTTGAAAAACTTGCTTCACAATGATTGACACTTTTGATACCCACATAATTTGTAAAGTGTATTGTAAAGATTTGGAAACCTTTAGCCATGATATTTCCGATTTTTTAATTTCTGAGTTGTTTTTATCTCTGACACTTCTTTTTGCATTCAGTGGGCTAAATGGCTATGCCGCAAGGACTCTGAGAGCTCAGGGAAAGTTGGGAATAGGGGACCCACTGGACTGCTGTTTGGTGACAGATGGTAGTTTCCCATAAAGGCCATCCAGCATGTTCTTTAATATGCACAGGTTATCTCTCTCACACAGAAAGGGTCATAGCTTTATGTCCCATTTGACAGATGGCCACTTGGTGTTGCCTTTCTGACTGATGGTGGGACTCAAGGTCACTTCACTCCCAGGTGGGACTCAAGCTTGGTATGCTTCTGACTAATAATAATTTAATTCATGCAGTGGGTTACAGTAAAGCCAAGGTGCAGGTAATTTTGGATATTAATTCAAATGTTCAAGTGGCTTGATGCCCCAGTACATTTGAGAAATTAAAAGAAATACTGATGATAGTACAAAAATACAAACATATATACAGGAGTTGCATAATTATTTGATACATATAAACAAAATGACAAGTTGCACAGATGAAGACAAACATATAATATGAAATATGATAAAAAAACATAGTAAACTTAGGAAGGTTTAAGACAACCGAGAGTAATATTAAATGAATGAACAGAGAAAAGAAAAAAAGAGTTGGATAATCCAGACAAAGGGCAAAGATGAGGAGTGGGGATAGGGATGAGGAGATGTTGTTGGTCAAACGTTTCAATATTCTAATAGAAGTGGAGTAATATAGTTTTTGAATTTTGTTTTAGAATTTAAAGATGTGATTGCTCGGTAGAGAGTTCCAAGTTGAGGTTGCTTGAAAGGCAAAGGAAATTTCACCATACTTAGCTCTGAAAGTCTTGGGAGCAGAAAACATTTTATTATCAGAGCATAGGATGTGGTGATGTCGTAATCGAATATAGGGTGTAAGAATCGAATGAAGGGGATGAGACTTACTATAAATAGTGTCGGAATAAGGGTAATAAACCGCAGCCTTCTTCTAGATTCAAGAGTGGGAATTTGGTAGTTGGAACAAATACCAGTATGTGTTAGAGATTCTTGTTTGTTAAAATAGATTTTACTGATAATTTTGAGAGCTTCATTTGATCTTATTTAGTCTTAACTTACCATTGTGCTTTTTGTGTTTGATACTTCATAACTCTGCAGCTTAATGCATATCACCATTTCCAATTCAGCCCCAGAGTTGGTTTACATATTGGTACTTAAAATTTAGGTAAGATCTTCATTCTAATTAAATAGAAATCAGTCTCAACCTATTTTCTTACCTATTGAGACTGTTTTCATATATGACTGCAATCAGTTAGCTATATTATTGCAACATTTAGAATTTTTTTCTCCAGTCCACAGGGGATTCCAGATACAATGCATTCACCACTGAATCCCAGGCAGAATTGTATACCTGGATCTGTAATCCAGTTGGTTTGTTCTACCTCTAAGTGCCACTTTTTTTGTACACAATGGGCTAAACAGCTAGGCCACAAGGACACTGAAGGCTCAGAGAGGGTTGGGGAGAAGGAACCCACTGGACAGCTGTTGGAAGACATGGTAGCCTCCCATCAAGGCCATCCACTGTGTTCTTTAATGTGCAAAGGGTATAGCTCTCCCACTCATAGGATCATGGCTTAAAGCTGTAATCCAGTTTCAACTGGACAAGTACATAGTACAAGCAGAGCAAAGAACATCAGTCCCAGGAGAGAAAATCTTGGCGATATTCACTGTCCATGTTGAGATGAGGTATGTGAAGTAAAAAGGTCAATTTCCAGTCAAAGATGAGACCAATAAACTGGGTCTCTGCTACAACTGGAATGACTGAACCCCAAGCCACAGATCAGAGTCCAAAAGAGGATTACACTTATGGCTATTAGTTTGAAATTGTCTTAAGAGTAAAAAATGCTAAAATCAATCATCAATATAGAAGATTTATATTTTGCAATACCATTGCCTACAGTCTTGAGAAATTATCTAGTACTTAGAATTTAGCTTGACAGCAAAAGGCTGGCATGAACATAAAAAGAATGTGATAAGAAGTTGGAGATTAAGATTGGCTTGCGATCTCTCATGTCAATGGCATAGGGGTCACAATGAATACCAAATCTCCAAGCCATGTTGTACGCTTTTTCGACGTAAAAGAAAATGACACTAGGTGCTTGCTACATAAAAATGAATTCCTGATTGCCATTTTGAAGTGACTCAGGTTGTCAATTGTTGATTATCCTGTGAAAGCCACACTGGGTATTTGAAAGAAGGGTTTTGGTCTCTAAATGCCAAAAAAGTCTGGCATTTACCAATCATTACACCTTACACACACAGTTCACAATGCAGCAGGGCAATAACTGAAAGGAATCTTGGGATCCTTTCCTGGCTTCAGAAAGGCCAAGATGAAAGCCTCCTGATAAGAATCCAGAAACTGCTCCTTGAGAAAAACTAGACTGAAAAGTTGGAGCCATAAATCCTAACTTGATGGAAAGAGATATTGGATCATGCCATAATGGATATTGTCTGGCCAAAAGCAGATGCATTACAAGAGTATAGAGCAACGCACAGCTCCTCTGCTGCGAATGAATTGTTGTAGGACTCCAGGCAATTTGAATGGAGAAACAGTAGAGAGTGTTTGGTCTTGCTAGAAATTTGGAGGAATTGGATGATAAAGAGATGGATGGAGAAAAATTATTCCCCAGAGTGTTGTTCTCTGGGAATCGGAAATTACCTATCCATGATGCTCAAGGATCAATAATGAGTGGAAAGTGTAGTTCACACCCGCTTTCTATACTTTATTGAACACAAGAACTGGTCATGCGGAAGACAGAAGAAATATATTCAATCAATATTCCATCTGACTGTGGTGCCAGACAAAATGGGTTTTCAGCATGACAAGCTTGAAAGCCTGGGTTGAAAGCAATGTTGGAGGATGTTAGATATCTCCAAAACACCCCTCAAACCTTGTTCCGATCCTTATGGGCTGCAGTACAGTCAGAATTTCACCACAGTTTTGGAAAGAGAGGAAACTGTGCCAAAGTCTGAGGGATGGCTGAGGCAGCTGCTTCATGATACAGTCACCTAGACCACTGTAACACTGATTGACTCCTGGCTGACCAAGTATTGATTGAACTTGGCAGAGGAGTTCAAAACCATTGCAGTCAGCCCAGTCAAAGGCCATCATGGGAGATGGTATATACCATGAGGAGGTGATCTCTCCCAAGGGGGTTGTCCTCAACCACCGGCATAAAAATTGGAAAAACCAACGAGGAACAGATGGTGAGATCAAGAGAAAAGATTTGTGGGTTGGGGAATGAAATTACATTGTGACCCCAGTGTTCAACAGGGAGAGCAACAGATCCACAAGCCATTGCTCGAGGACCCCACCCCTCCCACTGGTGTCAGCACTGCCCCAAAGCAGACTGTGACTGGTAAAGTCCCCCATGAGAAGGGGGATGCCAGCTGCGAGGCAAGGTCATCAAGGTCTGCCTGGAAGATGATACTTTAGGGCAGAAGGTGTACAGATGGATAGTCAATAAAAATCCCGAAAGATGCAGATGACTAACACCTCTAAAACTCGGTGGTGAGGGGTATGGCCTGGAATGGACAACAAGTGGCTCAAGAGCATGGGTACACCCCTGAAAGCTGGACCATCTCCATCCTAGTCCCAGCAAATAAGTGAAAAGTTCCAGATCACGTGATCAGTAATCATCTACAAGTATGTCTCATGCAAGCACATGACAATGGGCTTGTATGCCTGAAGCAGGCCTTTATGTTATGAAGTTTCATCTGAAATCTACAGCAATTCCATTGTAGGTATGTGACCCTTTCAGGTATAGAAGAGTGGGAGGATAAACATTTTTTGATTAAGTGTCACAGATGATTGTTTATTAAAATGAGGGCAATATGTGTCCAACTCCTCCAAGGCATCCGAGGAACACTAATCAGAGACTGCCTTTCAAGGAGGGGGAAGCATTTGTTTCTTTGGGCCCAGTTGAAGAAGCCCCTATGGTATGAAAAGTCTGGCTGTTTGCAATCAAGAAGAAGGCTGCCACCTTCTTGACTGCAAACAGCCAGACTATTCAACTGCTTCAAACTTTCTAATTTGTCTCTCAAAACCATTGTCATAGCCTGTTGACTATAGAAGGGTTCACAATGAGCCTCTTGCAACTTCTGCTTAGGATTGTCTCCTTTCAATTTGTCCAATTGCCCCCAATCTCAAACTTTCTAATAAATGTGTTGCATTGTGCAACAGAAATCACCTTTCAGTGAACAGAATACTAGCTAAATATCAAATGATGCAGTGATCATTCAAAATAAGGTGATATTCATTGCAAATGTTCAAAGCATTCACTTGCATATAGTCATCATTTTCAATGATTTTACACACCTACTGAAGTATATTTTAGTTATATTTTATTAAAGATATTTTGAATTATTCTTAAATATTATTGAAGATATTTTCAACTGTTTTGAAATGTTATGAAAATCTGTTTAAATTGCAAATCAGTAATATCTGGTCTCAAATCATTTAAAATATTATTCAGCTTATCTTTTGATTTTTTTTCTAATAATGCCACTGACCAATAATGTTATTTCTCTAATTATTTAATGATAACAAAATCAAGTATTTAAAAAGCATAAAATCCTTTCCCACCCCTTAATGTCCCAAGTCATTAGCTGAAAATTTTCCAATAAAAAAATTTTCATGCTTCAGAGTTTTACTATATACTAAATTTTAAAAGTTAATAAAACATCTGATATTTATTTTAAAAAAATTTAAATATTAACATACATGCTGACTATCTTCTCCATCAAGGATCGAATCATCAAGTAATGATGATATCTGTGGCTTTACTTCTTTGTCTATGAGCTGTGCTAATTTTTCATGATCTTCCTCCCAGTCTCCTTCTATATTAAAAAGTAATTTGCCAATTATTACATACATACAATATAGTCCAAAACAAAAAAATTAATTAAAACTGTAATAACAGCTATCAAAAAGAAAAATGCATATTTTGCTGGGGGAAAAATAAGGCATATCTTTTCCAATAAAACTGAAACCATCAATTCGTTCAGAAACAAATGTAATAACAACTTAGTATACTTTTATGCACATAAACTAAGACTAAATACATACATATAGAATTCTCAAGCAGCCATGGGGTACAGAGGTCCAACCAGACTGTGCAACTGAGTTCTCCAAACATGTCTGTCCTGAGCTGCAGCTGCTACATTTGGCAACAATAGGCCAAACTAAGTCCTTTTGACATTGTCTCTCCACTGCATCCTATGTCACCCCCTTTTTCTGAAGCCTTTAGACACACTGCTCATAATCCTATTCTCTAATCTATATTTATGCATATGAGCAACGTGGCCAAACCATCTGTCTATCTGTGCACAATATACTGCTCAAAGAATGTTGCCAACTTCTTTCCCTAATCTCATCATTTACAAGCTCAAACCACTTAATGCCCAAGATACTATGTAAACATCTAAGCCATAACTAACTCTACAAAGGATCAATCGATTGTGCAAATTTTAGTACACTAACAGTAGAGATATGGAAATACTGCAAATTTAGGTAATGTTTCATTTATTCTAAATATTCAAATTCTCGAATATCTAAAATTTGAATTCTAGTATTGATATTATTACATAAGCAGTGGAGATGCTTCAGCACACAGTTCAGAACAATACACATGGCCACAGCTAAAAAAATAATTCTGGATTGAATGTTATTCTGATTCATTTTATCACTAGGGTTGATTTGGGTATTTAGGCTATATGGTTCATTGCCAGCTAATCCTATTATGTGTCAAACAAGCTAAAAAGGAACTGTTAAAAGATGGAATCCACAATTAAATTTAAAAGTAATATACAAGAAAAAAGCACCAACAATAAAAGAAATCAACAAATGGGTGCAAAAACGATGAATAACTATAGTAAAATAGGAAAGGTAAACAATGGGTGTAGAAGGACCGTTAACAAATAATTACAATAGAGCTTCACAGTGCAGTAATGAAAACTAAATTCATTACCTTTAATACTCTATGACACTGTTAACTATTTTAAAGTAAAATTCCTATTCACAATGTATATGATATTTAATAAATATTATAAAGCACAGTTTAAGCCGTCCCGTGGCCGAGTGGTTAGCACGCTTGGCTACTGATCTAAGGGACCTGGGTTCGAGCCCCGGAATTAGGCATGGTTGTGTGTGTCGTTTTTCTGCTGGGGTCCTGCCATCCTCTCAGATCTCCTACTGTGGCATATAAACTGACAGGCTCCTGTCAGACCTCTGTGGCAAGCAGCTGCTTGAGGGGGTATTTATTATTTTTTTTATAAAGCACAGTTTACATCATTATCTATATTGTAAAAAGCAGAGATCAAGAAGCTAATAACTATTCTCTAAACAACTTACAGTCTTAGCACACCTTAATACCTCTTTACCAATTATGAAGGTTAGTTTCGATTTACTACCTATATATAATGTATTGTAGGGATTTTAACTAACATTACATAACAAGTAGTTGCTACTGACTTTGTACAGGAGTTCAGAATCAATAGCAACTACTTTGCATTATCATATTATATTGAACATGAAAGTTCATTAAACAGATCTATCTACTAGAGTGCTAACAGTTAACTGTTTACCTTATTACAAGAAATAAAGAATCGACTCCACTGACAAGTCTTAATTATGATCACGTGTGATCAACTTGTACAAGATTTCACAGTTGATGGTCGATTCACTGTCAGTAACTGGCAGTACGGAGCCATCCCGTGGCCAAGTGGTTAGCATGCTTGGCTGTGATCTATGGGACCTGGGTTCAAGTCCCGGGTAAGGCATGGATGTGTGTGTGGTTTTTCTGCTGAGGTCCTGCTATCCTCTCAGACCTTCTACTATTGCATATAAACAGACAGGCTCCTGTCAGACCTCTGTGGCAAGCAGCTGCTTGAGGGGCTATAAAATAAAAATATAAAAAAACTGGCAGTACATTGCTAGCACAGGTCTTACTGTAGCATCTTGCTACCATTGCTAAGTAGTTTTGCTTCAGGCATATCTGGGCGTTTTGTTGTTATTCCACCACAAGACACAGTTCTGCAGTCCAATTTTATCCAGTTGCATCACGTACTTAACAGTAAAGATGTTGATTGACAAATAATTCACAACAGTGATGGTAAATACGTTTGCACGGAGAACAGTATGCTTAATCAACTCTCTGCCATTTATACTTTGTTAAATGTAAATTCAATTTACCACATAATTTTCAACATTACAAGTTTAAAACAACTTAAAAGATTTGCATGACGTATTTTGACGACCACTTGTCGGCTTTGCCAAACATACCTAACTAGAGAAGGAAGTTGTTTAAATGGCATTATCGTTTACCTGGAAAAGTTTATGCAAATGGGATTGGCAGTCCCACAGCAGCAGATTCCATGTGGAGGGCAAGGGTGCTGCATCAATACTGCAGATCATATTTGCATATATATTTATTAATAAATTTTCTGTATAACCGAGTTGAAATTTAGTCGATGGTGAGATTTAAATTTTTTGTCAGATTTTCATTAATTGTTAAATTATTATTTATTGCTATGTCTGCTAATGTAGTATTATAATTTTTATTTCTAATATCAGTTTGCTGTTCTTTAAGATGTTAGAAAAACTTTCTGTGAGTTCATACCACATATTGATTTCTAGGATGTTTTTGTTATTGGAGGTAATACAGAGTAACTAAATATATTCCCACCTGTAAGTGGGATATTATCCCTATCATTTTTAATTTATTTACAGTATGTGTCATTGTTATGGCACCACTATTCAAATTCTTTAAGGATTTTTAAGTATCATATATGTTAAATTTCTGTACAATGGACATGCTATCATATATATAGTTTCTTCATTTAGTGGCTGAATTGTTGGTGGTTGCAAGTCAGCTGTACATTTATACTTAATTCTGTTATGTATTTTGTCAATCTGGCTTTTGGTATAACCTGCCTCATAACCTATACGATATATATATATATATTGCAATTCTTTTTGTAATAAGCTATGGGTGGATGAATATCTATAGGCTCTAATAAAGTATGTTCTTTGAATCAATTGCTTATAATTATATGGATGGGCTGAGTTGGCAGCTATAATACATGGGATGTATGTGGATTTCCATAGACTGCCATTGTTAAGTGATTCAGATATCTGGTTATTAAGAGGTCCAGAAAGGGTATTATTCTCCTCCTTATGCATAAATTTAATGGAGGGCATTACAGTATTAAGTTGAAGTAATTCTTCTAATTGCACTCTGGACCCCAGAATGATCAAAAAAATATCAATGTATCATTTGTAAAATATTGTTTTTTTTGTGAGACAATTATTTAAAACTTTTTCTTCAATATGTCTAAGCACAACATTAGACACGAGTCCAGACAGAGTAGAGCCCATCATCACCCTTTGTCTGGAGCCAGGTACAGATGCCTACTCTAAAATAATTGTTGGTAGCCAATCCGAGTGTGTCATACACACTAAAGTATGTCAGGGCAGTCAGAGTGGCATCCGCCAACCATTTCAATTTGAGTCGCATCGCTGCATTGCAGACCGGAATGCTTGCATACAGTGATACATCAAATGAATGTAAGGTATATGTAGGTAATATTACAACTTCTTGCAATTTATTACTCAGTTGTTCTCCTGAGAGAAAAGTATATTCCATAGGGGAAAGAATGGTGCAAAAATTTAAATAAGGCTTTCTCTAAGTTATATGTTGGTGCCTTAACATATTACCATCATATTTACCATCACTGTTGTGAATTACATTGTCAATCAACATCTTTACTGTGTTGAGTATGTGACCCAATTGGATAAAACTGGACTGCATAACTGTGTCTTGTGATGGAATAACAACAAAATGCCCAGATGTTCCTCCAACGAAACATCTTAGCAATGACAACAAGATGATACAGTAAGACTTGCATTAGCAACAAACTACCAATTATGAAGTGAAATCTTATACAAGTTGATCCCAAGTGATCATAATTAAGAACTTGTCAGGAGTTAGTTTTATTTCCTGTAATAAGATAAACAGTTAACATTCTAGAAAATAGATCTGTTTAATGAACTTTCATGTTCAATATAATTTGATAACATCAAATAGTTGCTACTGACTCTGTACAGGAGTTCAGATGTTAGTCAAGATCTCTGCAATACATTATGTATAGGTAGTATATCCAAACTTACCTTCATAATTGGTAAAGAGGTATTAAGGTTTGCTAAGCCTGTAAGTTGCTTAAAGAATAGATATTAGCTTCTTGATCTCTGCTTTTTACAATATAGGTAACAATGTAAGCTGTGCTTTATAATATTTATTAAATGTTTTAAGCATTTCAACAAAAAATTCTATGCTAGCTAATATCAAAAGTAATGAATGAGATTTTATGTACCATACCTACTGTACCATATGGTTCATTTTACAGCTCTTGCCAGCAAGGGTTAGTCAAAGTAGAAGGTGATGCAGTATGCTGATGAGTTGGTTGCTTACAATGAATTTTGTGTGATCGAAGTTTCGTGATTGTAGTAGCATTAATAATTGCTAATGATATTTATGGTAGCATAGAGTGCTTAAAAATGTTAACATCCATGATGCACATTTCACATCTTTAATTTGGGCACATTGTCAGGTGGCAAGTAAGCAGCTTAAGGCATTGTGTTAGGAGCAGTTTTCCATTGAGGGAGGGATGGGGTGCAATAAATTGCAGTGGCTCAGTTCCGAGGTTCAGCATAGTCGGCATATGTGTGGGTGAACTTAATGCTATCTTGACTCATCACTTGCTGGCAAGCTGTAAAATGAGCTTGTAACTCACTATCAAATGTCATCTCTGAAGTTTCTCTCACTACCCACCTCTATGGTATGGTACATAAAATCTCATTAATTACTTTTCATTCTAGGTAGTATAGAACATTTTGTTGAATTGCTTTAAAACATTTAACAGTGTCAGGGAGTTGGGTTGTTTTACTTCTGAGTGACACTTTTTTGCACACCATGGGCTAAATGGCCAGGTCAAATGGACCCCGAAGGCTCAGAGAAGGTTGGGGGAGGGGACCCACTGGAACAGCTGTTGTGAGACAGATGGTAGTCTCCCATCAAGGCCATCCAGCGTGTTCTTTAACATGCACAGGGTATGGCTCTCTCCTGCACACGAGGCCACAGCTTAATGTCCCATCCGATGGACAGCAGCCTTTCCAAGCCCATCAGTGTCCCCTACTGACCATGGGCAGGGCGTGGAATTTTGCGGAGATAAATCTCAATGTTGACCCAGCTGGGACTTGAACCTGGGAACTGCAGATTATGCCTGGTGTGCTACCGACTCAGCCACCCCCGGCCCCAGTGTCAGGGAGTATTAAAGATATTAATTTAATTTTAAGGACCTTTATAAAATGCAAAAACAATTCTAAAATATCAAAGTAAAAGATTAAATGAAATCAAAACCAGATGCAAAACAAAAATGGAAATGAAATTATATTAATGAAATTCTTATCAGAATGAAAATGTAAATGAAATGACTCTTTTGTTCAAAATTGAAAAAGGAAAAAATAATTTCAGTTACTAATTTTAACCATTATTTAGTATTACACTTAAAAAAATACTGTTAGTATTTTTTTTTATTCCTCCCTGTATATTGATTCAAAGTCATATTAACAGATGCTCAAACAGATGCAAAGAAATACATCAACTCTGCTCTTGTTCTAAAATGTCCTAATCATAAAAGCATACAAATAGACATATGTCTTTGGTATCTCATTTGAAAAGTTTTTAAAACAATGAAACAAAGTATATCTGAAAAGTAAAAAGAACATATACATTCTCTTATTATTGAATGCATATTGTGAAGAACTTCATCAAAAATGCTCTTCTTGCATTTAAAATATTGGGCAACAAAAGAACATTCTATGAAGGAACTTTGTAACACTGCACGAAAATTATTACTTTTCCAGTGAATCAAGTAAATGTTGAATGCACATTTTCTACAACAAAATTTAAACCTAGTTCCCAGACAACAAACATCATATAGTATTTATAAAACAAATTTGAGGTATATCATTTAAGGTTGCGTATATCTGTGGCCTCTCTCAATAAACCCCTCTCCACCTCTCTCAATAAACCTAGTTTCTTTTAAAATCCTACCAATCATTTTCTCTCTGCAAGTAAGTGAAGGTTGTCACATAGAGATTATTCTCTTAATGTCCTCACACAAGAATTCCAATGTTATAAGCTAGATAGATATTCTAGGTTTGCAAGAAACCAGATGAACAGATAAAGGTCAGATATTTAAAAATAATTTTAAATTTCTCTTTTCCTCTTTTCAGAGAGGGAGGGTGGGAAGTATCTCCAAGGTGCAGGTTTGCTTCTCTGCAGACATGCCAGTGATGCTCTTCTAGGATATGACTGTATTAATGAAATATTTCTTACAGCTAAATTTAAAACAAAAATTAAAGACTTGAATGTCACCTATTGTTATGCCCCCACATAGGACTTTTATGCGAATGAGAAAGATAGGTTTTACATACAACTTCAGGATATTTTAAATTCTGTCAAGAAAGGAGATATTATCCTTGTTCTAGGTGATTTCAATACTAAAGCTGGTAGCAACTCTGACCTTTGGGAAGGGATGTTAGGTCCCTTTGGCATTGGTAGTTCTAATGACAATAGGGAACATCTCCTACAGGTAAGTAAACTTAATGGTTTGTGAATAACTAACAAGTACTACAAACACTGGGACATATAAATATACATGGGTTTTGCTTGATGAGTTGTACTGGAATATATTATATTTTAATTAACAGCCAATGGGCTAGTTCGTTTAAGAATACTAGATCATACAGGGAAGCCTTGTATACAGGGGCGGATTGGGCCGCCAGGACACTGGGCAATATCCAAGTGGGTCAGTCATATTTGGGCCACTTGAACCAAAAGTTTCTGGCTTATAAAAACTTCGCTTTTTTTTCCTCATTAATACATCACTATTTCCTTTTTTTATTTTCATGTTCGTATGCACAGTTTAAGTTTTCCTTCAACAACAAGAATGCCACTCAGAGTTTGCCTCCGAGTAGCATTCAGAAGAACCCTCTTAGCAAGTAAAGTTCGGGGATATAGAGATGTGTTAGCTATAAAGCAGCTGCAAAGGAGGAAAAACAAAGATAGTCTGAGGGGAAACACTAAACACTACAGAAGAACAAATACGGTAGTCTCAATAGGTTGAAAAGTGGGAACAGAGCGGTTAACTTTCACGGATTTAAAATCCCACATTTTACAATATTTCCTCTAATCATTTAACCATGCAGAGAAGGGTTGGATATGCGGAGAATGGACTTAGTAAACTGTTATATGATAGGATGCAACCACAATGTTGTCTGAAGAACACTGATCATTGCCAGAAGGCAGACTTTCTCACTTGGTTGTCGATAGCAGTTCCCTTTAATCTTGAAGAGCAAGATGATTTCACTAAGTGGTAGACTTCAAATTTATAGAAATTCTTTCCTTGATGGAGGGATGTTTTCTTAACAGTTAGACATAATGATGACAACTCTTGTGAATGATTAATTATGGCACATGTGAAGCTGTAGAGTAAGGTGGAAGTGGTGCGAGAGACAACGTGGAGTTGGGAATGTCATTTACCCTTAAGACACATGTAAAATAGAATAAAAAATTTTTATTTACGGTAATTGTTTTTTACCCCCACATCATGAACAGACAGACAGTCAGTCAACATTACACAAGAAAATCATCTTGGAAACAGAGGAGAACTATAAAGCAGCATAAAGGTAAATACTCATTGCAAAACTCCAAACGGAATTTATGCTATCATATATTTTTCATCCTTTATTTGTGGTTCTCACTGTATTTTTTTATAACAATATCCAAGCAAAAAATTCGATATGAAGAGCTACATCCATCGAAGACTGTATTTTTTTGATATTAGGTCATTTACTAAGATTTCACATAATAATAATTTCGTGATAAATATAAATACTGAGAATTTTGCTCAAAGGTAAGCATTTTATACTGTAGTGATCTTCTCTTGTTATATGCTTGTTCTGAATTTTACTTTTTGATGACCAGGTAGAGAACAAACCCAAGACACCAGTTTTTTAATTTTTTAACTTTTTATTCATCCACCGATCATGTTTTATTTAAATCCAGTTATTATGTTCTTTCTGAGTAAAATATTGTCTCAAAGTTACAAAAAAATTCTGAAAACAATTATTTCCAGACTACAACTCAGTATGAAAAATGAAATGTAAAATTTTTAAATTCCTGTGCAAAATTGTGCACTTTACTCTAGCTAAATTGAATATCATTTATTGCATTTTAGTCTCTTTCAGTTCGAATTTTAAATTGAGAAGAAAAATCCTAGTACGCCCATATAAAATGAAAATTCCCTGAATTCGTGTTTTTTTCGCCTAAGCTTCTGTCGTCCTATTTTAGGTGATATGTTTGCTTCATTTACATGGTCACTTAAAATGTCTTATTCTACATTAGAACAGAATAAAAATCCGATTTTCTAAGATGATTTAAATTGCATATTACTGAAACAAGCTAAAAACACAAAGTTACATTTACAAGTACAGCAAAGAAAATGCAAGTTTGTTTTTTAAATTAACCCTTTTTACTAAAAATGGAGTCCAAAATTTATTGAAATTTGAAAAAAAAAGGAAAAATAATTTTTTCGACATTTCCCACATGAATATTTCACGCAATTTTTTTTTCTTTTTCACAATTTAAAAACAAGACAGTTGCTTGGGGTCCTTTCATCAGTAGTGAAATGCCCTAGCTGTTTGGCTATCAAGAGAAAAAGCATTATTTGTTCCAAGAGTGAGGTTTATCAGCAAAATTTTAAAGCATTTAAATATATAATCTTTGAAAGTGAAAGAGAGATCTGAAAAGATGTTCTTTATCTCGTTTTAACCCATTAATCCCCAACGTTGCATAAACGAAACATTCTTCAAATAATAATAAAAAAATATATATTTGCCTACTAATCCAATTTTAAGCCAATATATGTTATATAGGACATAGTCTTTTATGCCCAAACATAAATATTTATTAATATAAAATAAAAGCCTAATTATTATTCATATTAAAACTATACCTAAACAGTCTAATATTTTGCAGTTTGACAGGTCTAAAAAAGATACGTAGAAATACTAAATGCCCTAAGAATTTATGAAAATAGCTTCACATATATTTCATTCAAAGTTTCATATAATTAGAAAAGATTTTTTTATTTGCACAGTATAACATTTAGAGTAATGTTGCATTTACGAAACATTGGGATTGCACAACATGTGCAAATTATGTCTGCCACAAGTTTGATTTTGATGCCTTGCCACGAGTCTATTCTCACGATTTTAGTTTTGTATGAGTGATATCGTCAGTGTTCAGAGATTTGTGAAGTTAAACTAAGCTTTTCATCTTGTTAGTGTAACAATAATTGGTGTTAGATAATTAGTGAAGTGTAAATTCGGCAGTATAGCTAAAAATATATAGTTCAAGTATTTATTATGATGTAAATACATTCAACAATAAATTGTTGTTTTGCTATCTTAGGATATTTCTTTTTAAATATGTCTTGAGCTCGGTGGTGGGAAAAAAATAGACCTTTGTCAACTGCAGAGCTAATGGCTATATTAGAAGAGGATTACGATTTGCGACAAACTGAAATTATTGATGTGGTGTACATACCACCAACGGTTGACGAACTTACAGATGAGGAGGATATTAGTGATGATATATGTGAGAGTGAAAACGTTTTGCCAGGCGTAGCTGGAACCTATAAGGTGCATGGAAATTTACTGGATGAAGCTCAAGATGTTGAAGATGAGCAACCTACAGCATCAAGTTCCAAGAAATTGAAAACTTCCACTAGAACAGCTGTCAAAACAAAAGCAAAGAAAGTTATTCCGAAGTGGAAAAAAGAAAATCTGACTTACAAAAGTTTACCACAAAAAGAAGAACATATTATGATAAAGGAAATTAAAAACAAAATTAGTGGCAGGTCTCCATACGATATTTTTACTTTATATTTTAGTGATGATGTCTGGGAAAAAAATTGCTGGTTATTCAAAAAAATATGCAAATGATCATAATCAACATTCTTTTGAACTAAGCAAGGCAAGTCTGAAGCACTTTTGTGGTATATTGATTTTCACCGGTTACCATACCTTACCAGCTATAAAAACGCATTGGTCAAAGGATGAGGACAAAGGTATACCATTGGTAAGAAATTGCATGAGTAGGAATAGATTTGATTCCATCAAACAAAATATACACTTATCAGATAATGACCAATTAGATGTAAATGATAAATTTTCTCTTTCTCTCTTCTATACTTCCTCTCCAATCTTCTTTCTTCCCTATCATTTTCTTCATTCCCCCTATCCCTTTCTGCCTTCTCTCTTCTATACTTCCTTTCCAATCTTCTTTCTTCATTCTTCATTCTCCCTATCCCTTTCTGCCTTCTCTCTTCTATACTCCCTTTCCAATCTTCTTTCTTCCTTCTCACTATCTACTCGAATCTAGGACCCCCCCCCCCCAGCATTTTGATGAAAATTTGCATCACTGAAGCTTGACTATTTTGTCCTTTATGTGCTATTTTTCTCCTTTACAAATTTACTTGTTTAAGCAGTTCATGGGTTTGCACAAAACGAGATGGCGGGTGACAGTTTGCAGAGGCCTGGGTAGAGTGTCGTCCATATATTGTGAAACACCTCAAGAAGGTGGTTAGTGATTATATTAGATCGTACATGAGGGAAAATAGTGTCTAGGTGGTATCATGCAGTGATTTAATTTTTGACTGAAGTTAGCATTTTACATTTTGCGATGAAAAAAAATTGCTAATGTGGTGTATCTTTAATTGCAATTTAACTACTACTATAATACTTCTTTGCCATGCTGATTATTGTATCAAAAATGAAGACTTACCAAAAAGAAAAATTACATAACACGGAATCGAGGGGAAAGGATTAGGCCAAGCCTAATGTGGTGTTGTGACATAGAAGGGAGTTGGCCTTAAAATTCTGCTAAAACAATGTTGCATATTTGTGGATCTTTTTCCCTACTAATCAAAAATATATGAATATATAATGGCACTGCAACCAAATCTGGTTATATTTCATGGAATGATCCTATGGAGATATAAGTATTAGAATTATCACAGCTCAATTAAAAAACTAAACTTATTGCAATTTTAGACTTTGAGTAAGTTCATCTTCCGACTGCTGAAAAAAAGAACATAATTTAATTTGCTTTTTAAGGTGAGATGTTTTTAAGTGCTGAACAGCTCCAGACTGTAGTAGAGTCATCTGTAATCTAAATGCTGTGATATTGATGCGTGATGGTTCATATGACGATTACACATTGAAGGCAGTGGTGGCTTTAAAATTTAGACACCACAGGCACAGGAATTACTTCACAGCACCCCAAGGAGAGAGCAGTTTGTTAAAGGCTAATTTTTGGTTCAAATAAACATTCGCAATATTCATTAAAAGTTTTGGCATTTTTCAAATTTTCCACCACTATAGGACATATTAAAATTATTGGGAAATTTGGGAAATGCGAATCCTAATATTTCATTAATACCTATTCTAAAGAAATTTTTAATTTGTTTCTAAACACCAAAAAGTTTATTTTTTATAGATGGAGAGACAAGTAGACGACAAAATGAAAATAGTAGCTCGCTTTTCGTTGCTTTTTTTTTTGGTAAACGAGCTAAAAATACACAGAAGGAGATCCCTGAGGGGTGTTTCTCGGGGCCAATCCTAGAATACTTCTCACCTGGGGCAAAATTTGGTTTAGGGTCGATCTTGGCTGTATGGGCTGGTATAATGACTGGCTTGTATAATGACAATAACAAACCAAATGCAGCATTTCCATACATTTGACCAGGCTGTTTTTTGCTCACAATCTGCCCCTGCCTGTATATGTACCCTTTGTAAGAGGGATAACTAGAAATTTAATGCCTTTGATTCTAGATGCTTGCACAGTATCTTGGGCATTAAGTGATTTGACTTTTTAAGTAATGATGAGGTTAGAAGATGAATCAACAAGCTCCTATGAGCAGCATTTTGTGCAGAGAGAGACTGCATTGATTTGGCCATGTTGCCCATATGCATAGCTGCAGATTGGTAAACAAGGTTATGAACGGTGTGCCTAAAGGCTTCAGAAGAAGGGGGAGACCTAGGATGTAAAGGGCAGAATGTCAAACAGGACTTCCCAGAATTGGCCTACAGTGGCCAAATGCAGCAGCTGTAACACAGGATAGACATGTCTCAAGAGGAAAATTACACTGTCTAGTCCTCCATAGCCCATGGCTGAATGAGGATTTTGTATGTATGTATATATGTATGTTTTTTTAGTGGTGGTTCAGTGCCCATGGTCCCCACCCACCACAGAGCCCAACAAGGGGATGCCCAATTGGGTGCCAGGGATGGCACTATACTCACACAGCCAGTGAGCCAAGTTCTCATAAATTAATAAAGGGAAAAAGAAAGGAGAAGTGTGAGGAATTCACTTTAGTCCTCTCAAAATTAAATAAAGTGAAGAAAATAAAAAGAAAAGCATTAAAACAAAACTGTTCTCTCAAAATTAAAATTACTGCAAAAAGAAAATAATGTGTGGGAAAACTCATTATTCATCATGCACCCAGATGTGGGCAAGGCACTCACCATACTGCATAGTTAGCCTTAGCAGGTCCAGCCCACCAGCTGATTATCCTGAGGGGGCCACCCGAGAACCTCATGTTTACCGAAGCAGAGGCCAAAGCAGTGTGTATCAGCAGCCCTCAAAATTGCTGCCAGCCCCACAACAAAAACGCTCCCCAATGGCAATACAGGCCAAATGGGACCATGCTAGTCATGAGCTGAGAGCAGACAATGACCTCCGAGTAATTATCAGGATCCTCCTTTCCAGGGGCATGGGCAACTGTGCATGATAAACATGCGATCAAGTGTTTAGGATCCTGTGAAGGCACCCAAACTAGTGGAAACTTCACAGGATGGTCCTCTCGCAGCAGACAAAAGATCAAGGGGGGTGGGGGGTAAATGAAGAAATAATAAAAGAAACATTAATATTTAACCTAATGCAATGTTAAATAAAATATTCACAGGAACAAGTTGTAAGCCAGTCATCAATGTAGACAATATGTAAGTAGACCATCAACATAGCATGACTACAAAAGATCAATAACAATTGATCGATAATCTACAAAATAAATCTACAGAAATTAAAACAAAGATTTAATTATAAAAGTACAGATAAAATATTAACTGAACAAATGGAAATGATATCCAATGGGTGAGTGACATTTCAAACAATCCATCTTGCAGCAGCCTAATACATGGCTGGCTTGTATGCATCAACAATTAGTGGCACCTGCATCCTGCTTTTGACAGGACCTAGTTTACATTGTATGCAAGCTTGAACATTGGTTGGTTGGTTGTTTGGGGTTTAATGGCGCATCGGCAACAAGGCCATAATGCGCCAAACAAAAGACAATATAAAAGATAAAAAACATAGAACCCCGCAACCAAAATTTAAAATACATTTTCAACATTGTACAGTGGTAAAACAACAGAAAACAAGTGTATATGAACAGAGTAAAACAAGTGTAGAAATATTAAATAAAATAATCCCAGGTGTAAGAGACCTGGGGTAAATAATGCATATATTAAGGTAAAATCAAATTCGGTTAAAATATCCACAATATTTCAAATAACTAAAAACTGCAGATAAAATGCAATGATCAGATAAAAGATGTCCGAGTGTAAGAGGCTCGGACATAAAATTATGAAAGCTAAAATAACACTGACGTTCGAAATTAAAACACGGACATTCGACTAAAATATGTTTAATAGTTAAAATGGTGTCACAAAACTCGCACTTAGGTACGTCGTCCGCCCGTAAAAGAAACGAATGAGTAATAAACGAGTGACCTAAGCGGAGCCGAGCAAGTACAACTTCCTCCTTGCGATTCCTGCGGTAACAAGACTGCCATGGTTTGATGATAGGTTTGATCTCAAAGAGCTTGTTTGTAAGCTGTTCCGACCAAGATCTCTGCCACTGTGCCCGGAGCTCGGTGGTAAAACGCTGCCGGAAATCCAGATAGGGAACCGGCAACGGAGAGTCGGACAGGGGCGTGGCTGACTTGGCAGCAGAATCTGCCAAATCATTACCCCTGATTCCGACGTGACCGGGCACCCAACAGAAATGGATTTTGGTTGTGGCTGCCAGACGATGTAGCTGCTGGCGGATCTTAGTAAGAACTGGGTGAGGACGATGCCTCACCGAGATCAAAGCCTGTAGCGAGCTAAGCGAGTCGGTGTAAAGCACACACCGACGATGATGCTTAGTCGCCACGTGGTCCAAGGCGAGGCTGATAGCGTGCAACTCTGCAGTGAAGATGGAACACTGCAGTGGGATCTGGTCTGCAATGATTACATCACAGCAGACCATGGCCGATCCCACTGATGTGCCGGACTTCGAGCCATCTGTAAAGACAGGCAAGAAGTCCGGGTGCTCAGCACGATGGCTGGCAAAGAGTTGCCGGTACACACAGTCGGGTGTAAAGGCCTTCCCCATCCTACACAGGGAAAAATCGCAGGAAGGGGAAACAGCGAGCCATGGTGGAAGTGGCTCAGCTGTCGACTGTGCAACGCTATCGAGACTGGTGTTGATGTCTCTGAGGTAACCTCGGACTCGCAAACCAAATGGACGAATGGCAGTCGGCCGATTAGTGTAAAGCATTTCCCACTTCGGACTGAAAACGCAGTCCCAAGTGGGATGGCCAGGCAGGGATCGCAATTTAGAGGCATATTGTAGGGACAACTGCTGACGGCGAACAGATAAAGATGGTTCGTCGGTCTCAACATAAAGACTCTGGACCGGTGAGGTGCGGAAGGCTCCCGTGCAAACACGGAGGGCCTGATGATGGAGGGGGTCCAGCACCTTCACCACCGAATCCCGGGCCGAGTCGTACACCTGGGATCCGTAGTCCAGTTTCGACCGGACAAGTGCACGGTAGAGGCAGAGCAAAGAACATCGGTCCGCCCCCCAAGAGAGGGAGGAGAGGACCTTGACGATGTTCAATGCCCGCGTGCACTTGGACCTGAGATGACGTATGTGAGGTAAAAAGGTCAATTTCCGATCGAATATGAGACCGAGAAACTTGGTCTCCGCCACAACTAGAATGATGTTACCCCCGAGCCGCAGCTTGGGATCCAGATGAAGATTACGCTTGTGGCAAAAGTGCACACAAGCGGTCTTCTGTGGGGAAAACCGAAACCCGTTTGCCGTTGCCCAAACCGAAAGATTGTTCAGGGCAATTTGCAGTTGTCTTTCAATGACCCTCATGCTGGACGATGAGCAAAAGATGCTAAAGTCATCAACGTAGAGGGCATTGCCTACTGATGGAGGAAGTTGTCTAGTTATAGAATTAATCTTGACAGCGAAAAGCGTAACACTCAGAACGCAGCCTTGTGGCACCCCCTGTTCTTGGGGGTACGGCCGCGACAGAGTGTTACCGACACGGACACGAAAAGAGCGTGTCGATAAGAAGTTGGAGATGAAGATCAGCATGTGACCTCTCAAGCCGAAGCTGTGGAGGTCACGAAGAATGCCGAATCTCCAAGCCGTGTCGTACGCTTTTTCGATGTCGAAGAAAATTGACACCAGGTGCTCTCTTCTTAAAAATGAATTTCTGATAGCCGATTCGAGGCGTATCAGATGGTCAAGAGTTGACCGTTGCCTGCGAAAGCCACACTGGGTGTTGGAAAGAAGGTTGTGATGTTCTAAATACCAGATGAGTCTGGCATTTACCATTCTTTCCAACACCTTGCACACGCAGCTCGTCAATGCGATGGGACGATAATTGGAAGGAATCTTGGGATCTTTGCCTGGCTTGGGGAAGGCCAAGACGATGGCCTCCCACCAGGAGTCCGGAAACTGCTCCTCGAGAAAAATGCGATTGAAGAGATGGAGCAGCCGATCCTTACTCGATGGTGAAAGATGTTGGAGCATGGCATAATGGACATTGTCCGGCCCTACAGCAGAGGCACGAGAAGAGTGCAGAGCAAGGCGAAGCTCCTCCGCTGTGAATGGCCTGTTGTAAGGCTCCAGGCCATTCGAGTGGAAAGACAGCGGAGAGCGCTCCGCCCTGCCCTTCTGGGCCAGAAACTCGGGGGAGTAAGAGGAAGACGAAGAGATGGAAGAGAATGACTCCCCCAGAGTGTCGGCAATTGCTTTGGGATCAGCAATTGCCTGTCCATTGTGCTCCAGGATCGATAACGAGTGGGACGTGTAGTTCCCACTCATCTTCCGGACTTTATCCCACACGACCTTAGAAGTAGTCGTGCGGGTGATAGAAGATGTATATTTGATCCAAGATTCCTTCTGGCTCTGGCGTCGGACGAAACGTGCTTTCGCCCTGGCGCGTTTGAAATTTTCGAGGTTGGGGGTTGTCGGATATCTCCGAAACACCCCCCAAGCCTTGTTCTGAGCCTTACGAGCTGCGGTGCAATCTGGATTCCACCACGGTTTCGGAAAGCGAGGAAACCGTGTAGAAGTTTGAGGAATTGTTGATGCAGCTGCATCTACGATACAGTCCGTTATCTCCGCTACTGCCACATTGATTGGCTCCTGGCTGACAGAGTGGTCATCGAGCTCAGAGAGCAGCTCGAAACCACCCCAGTCAGCCCGATCGAGTCTCCACCGCGAGACGCGTGAAGGGCTGCAAGGCCCCCCACGCGAGATGGTGCACACCACGGGGAGGTGATCACTTCCATAAGGGTTGTCCTCGACCTCCCATGTAAAGAGTGGAAGGATCGAGGAGGAGCAGATGGTGAGGTCAATGGCAGTGAAAGTGCGGGTTGGGGAGTGAAAGTAAGTACTGACACCGGTGTTCAACAGGGAGAGAGAAGGATCCAGGAGCCACTGCTCTAGGACCCCACCCCTCCCGTTGGTGTCAGCACTGCCCCAAAGTGGACTGTGTCCGTTGAGGTCCCCCATAATGAGGAAGGGGGACGGCAGCTGCAAGACGAGATCATCAAGGTCTTCCTGGAAGACGATGCCCCCAGGTGGAAGATATACAGAGCAGACAGTCAGCGAGAACCCCACGAAGAGACGGATGGCTACCGCCTCCAAGTTGGTGGTGAGGGGTACGACCTGGAATGGAGAATGGTTGCTCACGAGGATGGCGACACCCCCGCGAGCTGGACCATCTCCATCCCGGTCCCGGCGAACCAGTGAAAAGTGCCGGATCGTGGGATCTGTGACTGGCTGCATGTATGTCTCCTGCAGGTACACACAGATGGGCTGGTGTGCCTGAAGGAGGGCCTTGATGTCGTCTAGATTCCTCTGGAATCCACGACAATTCCATTGTAGGAGTGTGGCCATCTCAGGACTTAGAAGAGTGGGCGGACGACAAATTTCTATTCAGTTTAACCGCCGCGGAGGACGGTTTACTGAATAGAGGGCGGTCGGTATTCATGTCCTCGGAATCGTCCGAGGGGCATGGATCGGTGACCGCCCTTTGAGGAGGAGTGATGAGTTTCTTTTTAGGCCCCGGTGGGGGCCCCTTCGGTTTGGAAGGTCTTGCTGTCTGAGGACGGGAAGGAGGAGGCCTTCCGGTGGAGGTGGAAGGCTGAGCTGCAGGAATGGAAACCGGGGTTGATGTCGAAGTCGACACCACCCTCGGTCTCGCCTGCGTGAGGAGGTACTTCGCAGCTGGCGAGAAAGACTCAGTAGGTGGTACACTGATGTCAGTCTGCACCGCAACCGAAGTCATTGGAACGATGGGCTTTCCAATGACTGCACTGGCATAGGAAACCTTGCCAGGTGGGGCGGGCGGTGCAGCAAGCTTTCTCGCTTCAGGATACGAGATGTTGTTGATGACTTTGAGGCGTTGTACCTCCTTTTCCTCCTTCCACTTCGGACAGTCGCGGGAGTACGCCGGATGTTCGCCACTGCAGTTCACACAGCATGCCTTTTCTGCTGTGCAGTCAGGATCGAGATGATCCTTACTGCCACAGCGAGCACAGGTGGGCTTGCCCCTGCATGCTGTGCGGGCATGACCGTATATCTGACACTGAAAACAGCGCAGAGGGTTCGGTATATACAGCCTTACCTCACAATGTAAATAACCTGCCTTGATGGAAGAAGGCAGGCGTGGCGTGTTGAATGTCACAATCAACACCCGGGTGGGTGTTAATTTCCCATCACGGCGTGTCGAAACCCGGTGGACCGCTGTTACTCCTTGAGGTGTGAGCTCCGAGAGGATTTCCTCCCCAGTGACTTTGAGGAGGCCCCACTCGGTGATCACACCCCGAGAGGAATTCAAAGTTTTATGGGGAGTGACTTCGACAGCCACCCCACCAATTTCTTTGACTTTCAGGAGCAGTTCAGAGTGTTTAGAACAAGCGGTCTCAACCTGCAAGTCGCCAGATCGTAAGCGCTTGACGGATTTCGGCTCTCCCGCAAGACCTTTCAAACCTTTATTTACGAAAAATGGGGACATGTCCCCAAGTACCTGATCACCCGTGGAGTGGATGATCAGGAACTTTGGGAACGAAGACACAGACACAGAAGACGACGGCAGAGATAACGTAGACAACGAGGAAGATGGGGGCTCACGTCGAGCCCTCTTGTTGGCGGCGATCGCATTATTTTCTTCATTCTCTCGCATGTTTGTTTTTGTGTGGTTCAGTGCCCGTCCCCA
This sequence comes from Ryuthela nishihirai, assembly GCA_038380435.1. Classification (NCBI taxonomy): domain Eukaryota; kingdom Metazoa; phylum Arthropoda; class Arachnida; order Araneae; family Heptathelidae; genus Ryuthela; species Ryuthela nishihirai. The sequence continues at coordinate 44,199,174 of JAWZYU010000005.1, forward strand.
CCCTCCACGGAGCCCAACAAGGGGACGCCCAGTCGGGCGCCAGGGCTACGCAGGCACTATACCCACACAGACAGTGAGCCAAGCCCTCACAAAGAAATATAAGGAAAATAAAAAGAGAAATGTGCAGAACAAAACAATCTACACAAATCAAACAAAGCGTAAAATAATAAAAATTATGAATGGCCAAACTGGCCTCACAAAGAAAGGATAACTACAAAAGGAAAATAATATGTGAGGAAACTTGTAAACCTGTACCTGGACCGTGGGCAAGGTTACTCACCGCTCTGCACGGTTGACCCTAGCAGGACCTGCCCACCAGCCGATTGCTCCTGGGGGGGCCACCCCAGGAGCTCCCGTTTACCGGAAGCAGAGGCCAAAGCAGTGTATAGCAGAGGCCCCGGAATCCGCTGCCCAGCCCCGCGACAGACAGGCTCCCCAATGGCAAGACGGCCAATGGGGACCACGCCAGTCATGAGCTGAGGAGAGAAGACGGGGACCCCCGAGCAACTACCAGGATCCTCCTTTCCCGGGACACGGGTCTCCGCGCACGGCAAACACGCGGGCGAGCGTTTAGGACCCTGCGAAGGTAACCGAACCAGCGGAACCTTCACAGGGTGGTCCCCCTCACCGCGCAAGCTTGAACAACAAGCTCTGGTTAAGACTCTATAGTTTCAATATCAGTAGTGGGAACAATGCATTATATTCTGGGATAAATCATACAAATAATTCTAGGAATACTGATATAGATTTAAAGCAGGAAAGCAAATAAAACATGAAAAAACAGAGATACATACTTCCTAATTACTTCCAAAATTTTCATATTTTAAAAATAACAGTTTTTGGTCATTATTTATATCATAGTTAAAAATATACACCAAATGTAAAAAAGAATGTATTATTTTTGAAGCCTGAATTATTTATTTTTTAATAAGATAATTTTAAAATCGCAATTTCTATTTTTTAATAATCAAACTTTCATATATTATACTAAAAACAGACAGACATCTTGGGCCTCTCATTTAGATTCTGTCAAAGGGGGCCCAGAAGGGATTACTAAAATTAAGGATTTAGTCGATAGACTTCTGAGGTCAGATTCTTAAAAATAATCTTAAATTTATCTTTTCAGGGAGGGAAGATAATCAGCATCACCAAAGCATGGGTCTGCTTCTCAGCAGAAATACTAGTGATGCTCTTCTAGGATATGAGTGCATTAATGAAAGGCTTCTTACAGCAAAATTTCAGACAAGCATTAAAAACTTGAATGTTATCTGCTGCTATGCCCCCACTGAGGATGCCAATGAGGACGAAAAGGATAGGTTTTACAGACAACTTCAGGATATTTTGAATTCTGTCAAAAAAGGAGATATTACCCTTGTTCTAGGTGACTTCAATGCCAAAGTTGGTATTGACTCTGATCTTTCAGGAGGAATGATAGGTCCTTTTGGTATTGGTAGCTGCAACAGAAATGGACAACCTCTTCTACAGGTAAGTAAACTTAATGGTTTGAGAATAACTAGCACTTATTACAAACACTGTGGCATACACAAGTACACATGGGTTTCACTAGATGGGCTGCATAAGAATATGATTGATTATATATTAACAGCAAATGGGCTAATTCTGTTAGGAATACCAAGCCATATAGTGAACTGAAATTGATCTGACCATTTTCTTGTTAAAAGTGTCTTGCAACTTAAAATTAAGAAGTGTTGTGCTAAGGCTAAAAAATTTACCTTTCATTCTGAAGTTCTTAAAGACCAAGCTATATCTAAAGCTTGCCATGATAGGTTACTTAGTCATTATGGCAATCATGGTTTCCTTACTACTGAAGTTGAGGAAGAATGAGACCATTTTAACCCATTTCTTCCCAAGTGTTGCGTACACGCAACACTTCGTATTGCGTGTACGCAACACTGGGAAGAAATGGGTTAAACAGGCTTTTTTGGAAGCGATGACAAGGCTTCTGGGGAGCTCATTTAGTTATGGTACCTTCAAAAAGTGGTCTGAGGAGGGAAAAACCACAAACCACCTGCAAGGTATGGGCTGACCACTGTTCATCAATGCTAGAGGTAAGCGAAGGCTGTCCCATATGGTAACAGCCAACAGAAGGGTTACTGTGGTGCAACTCACCCATAATTTGAATGCTGGTGATGGGAATAATGTGTTACAACACACAGTACATCGAACCCAATGACCTAGAATACATAGACTGCTTATATGGTGGCCTTTGTGAGACAATTTGAACACTTTGGCAGCCATGTTCATTTAGGGCAAAACATCAGCACCATCTAGTGTTGGTAGAAGCTGCTACCTTGGTAATATCGTATTCGAGTGGTTTTAAATGATTACTTTAAATATATTTATTACTCATTTACATTGTGAAAAACAATGATATATGTATTAAAATATAGATGTTTGATAAGAATCATACCTAGAAGTCGCAATTTTAGTATGGTATTTTCTATGCATTCAAATTTTGAAAGCCTAAATAGTACATTTGAGAATGGGCTGTAAATGAATTCAGGCTAGAACTACACATTGGAGAATTTTAACATCTGGAATGATAGCAGAGGAAAAAAGCAAATATCATATTTGTTTTAGATCACCTGGAAAAGAAAATGTGTCATTTAACACTCAGTTCCCCTTATCTTTTCCCCCCAGCATGATCTTATCTCTGACAAATTCATGTTTAATTTTCTCATAATACCTACCTGATAATGACAATATAAAAAAATATTCCTTAACTTTCACTATTTGCAAATTTTTGCCACTGTGAACATTTTTATTTAAAAATACATTAATTTAAACAGTGCACAATACTTTAATGCCCAAGAATTGTGTAACTGGAAGAATCAGTAGACATGTTGAGAACTATTTTTTTTATTTCTTAAAAGTTCAATAAAGCATATTTCTTGCATGTCAAAAATGACATGACACTGAGGAATGGTCATTGAATTATGATCATTCCACTCCATGTTATATTGTCATAGAGCTTCAAAAATAGCTTCTCATCAACTTCTAACATAAATCTTTTATAGGAAAATGTGGCTGAAAAGAAATTAACTTTCCCAATCAAATCAATTTAAATATCAGTTTTTAACAATATTTATTCAATATTTAAATGGCTATAATATTTAAAACTTGCATATAACATTTATTTAATCAACATTATTTCATTTTCAATTTTTTCATTTCATACTGAATGCTCAAACTATATTAAAAATGATGAATTTTACATTTTTAATTCTCTAGTTCAAACTATCTACAGATCTATTATGCCATTTTATGGTTATTAATCTTATCTAAAAGAGTCTTGTTTAAAATGCACAGAACAAATTTTTGTCTTTTCTTTCAATGTCCAATTTAATCTTCTTACTTGATGCATCCATTTGTTACACAGCTCTCTATTTAGCAATGGAAATCTAAAAAAATGTAAACAAATTGCTAAGAATATTTTCTTAAAGTAGCGAATATCGAACAATTATTCATCCGAAAAAAACTATTGCTGCTGCGGCAGGACAGCAATAATTTTATCAGATGAATTCTATATTTACCACAGGTGTATTTACTACGGAGCGAACATTGATTCTCACATGTATAATATTAGTAACTATAAATTGTGTTTGCATACCCATGAAAGATAAATCCATTATCTTTTCTGTACCTATTGGTGCAATTAATTGCACAGCATGAATTCGGCATTTTTCTCACCATTTAAGGTACTTTATAAACCTAAATACTTGCAAAATTACAGTCACAGAAACAAGCGTTATGTTACGGAGCTGAAGCATGATTATCAACAAGTTGCCCTAAAGTGTCATGGATACGAAGTTTCCCGAAATCATGTGTGGTGACACTGAAAGCAGTGATAGGAGCTGTCTATGTATTCTAGGTCATTGATTGAACCCTGCTGAAAATGGGGCAGTGTAGCCGCAGGCCACTCCAAGTGGCCATGCTAACCTCGGTTCACTGTCAGAAGTGCCTACAATGGACGTATGAGCATCAAAACTGGACCTTGAATGATTGGAAGAAGGTCATCGTGTCCGATAAATTTAGTTTTCTGCTGCACCATGTGGATGGGCAGGTACATGTGCATTGTTTACCTGGAGAAGTGTTGGTACCAGGATGCACTGTGGGATGAAACAAGCTGGTAGAGGAAGTGTAATGCTTTGGCAATGTTCTGATGGGAAACCCTGGGTCCAATCATTCATGTGCAGAAAACTAAGATGTCTACCACTTACATAAATATCATTACAGACCAGGTACATCCTTTCATGGCAATGGTATATCCCTCTAGTAGCGACTTCTTTCAGCAGGATAATATGGGCCATGCCACACTGCTCGGATTGTTCAAAAATGGTTCTCGGAATCTGCTGGTAACGTGTTGGTATCAGATACCTTTAGAAATCTTGTAGCGTCCAATGCCTAGCCAGGTAAGAGCTGTTTTGGAGGCATGGAGGACCAACATCATATTAGGCAGGTAATCATAATGTTTTGGCTCTTCGTTGTATAACACAGTGTGTTACATATTAAAATATTCAAACTGCTCCTTAAAAGCAATATTTTCCAAATGAAAATTTAAAATATTAATGCACCCCCAAAAGGTCAATTTCACCCCATTTACAGTATCAGAATTGGCTGCTCTAATATATATTAATTTGAATTCTTGTTCATTTTGTGCTCAAATTTACTCTTGAGATTTAACAATGAAATTACTAACTTAATAACAATGTTTCAAAGAAAACACACATTTAAGGATTAAAAAAGTTTCTTTAAACTATTATAAATTATACCAAAATATTTCTCCATATAACTGAAATATCTCTAACATTAATTATTCTGATCTCTCATCTCTAATTACACCAACCTAAATTAATACACTTACCTACTGCTCCAATACCAAATGTTTCATCATTCAGAGCATCATATTCTTCTTCAACATCAGCTGTTAACAATTCTTCATCAAATTTTCCAGATCCAAGAGTCTATGAAATTGAAAAAAATATGAATTTCTGTAAGTTAATCAACAAGTGTAATACTTCCACTTTCTGAGAGATATATGAAACAAAGTTTTATTTAGTTGTTCATAGTTTTAATTAATTAAAATATTAACTGAATAAAAAGTGTAGTTAACTAAATGCAACCCATTTAAAGTATTTTCAAACTAAAATTTAAAAATAATCACTTTAATTGAGTTTTAACATATAATTAACCTAGAGTTGAAAAACATATTTGCATGGAGAAAAGGTTATTACACAGTCTGCAGTACAAAACATTTAGCAATTTAGGATTTACAATTGTAAGTGTAATAAGAAACAAAAATATTCAAACAATTTTCATATCATAACATTCAAAAGAAAAACAAAGATCACGATTTATAAATCTCGCAATTAAAAAGATGCAGTAGTAAAAATCACTTATTTATATGGCATTATAATGAACAACTCAAACATGCTTTGCAGCGAAGTGAAAAGACATGAAAAAAGTATGTAAAACTCGATTTTTTTTTTTTGGTTTGATGTTTTCTGAATAAATTTATTCATGATATCCATCTACTGTGTCTCATCAATCTGCTTATCTCATGCTCTTCTGAGCACAAAAAAAATTCTCTTTTAGAATTTTCAACACTTCTATTTAAGTCTATTACACTTAAAACTCTAATATTGCCCTAATATTGTACTTTTATTATTTGTATGAAAATTGAAATATCAAACTTTAAAAAAAAAAGTTTTTGTGAACAAATTTTTCTCCAATTTATATAAACTCTCATTTTGACTGTTATGATATATTCTTAATATGGTAATAACCAAAATATATTTATTAAAACAAGTTTAATTGTTATATTAAAATGCCAATCAACTTATTTAGATATTTACAGATATTAATTAACCCTTCCATAGTAAATAAGCTGATTACCTATAGATATAGAATTGAATAAATAGTCGGGTGAAAAAAAATACTGCCAACATGGCATGAATCGAACCTGAAACTCTCCAGATACATGCCAGAGTGCTCTATCATTAAACCACACATCAGGCAATAATCACATGCTTCCACGATGTAACCTATAAATATTTCACTGAATGTGGTGGACCTTGCACCATCTATACTTCAGGAGTGGTGTATCATCCGATGTGTGGCTTAACGATAGAGTGCTCTGACATCTATCTGGAGAGTTGCGGGTTTGATTCCTGCCGCATCAGCAATAACTTTTTTTTACATGACTATTTATTCAATTAACTCTTTTTTTTTGGATCCGGAAATTTAATCATTTCAAGCAGCTTTAATTAGCTGCACATTTTCAAAAACTAGAAATTTACATTTGCCATATAAAATTTAAGTCTGTTAACATTCAGAGGTTGTTCAAAAAGTAATAAGTCTGTGAACAGAATAATTATTTTAGACTGCTTGAAAAGAATTTCATAGAAGTTTTTTCATGATGCAACATCTTTGTGATAGGGAAATCAATGAAATGCAGTAGAGTTTTCCATTGGCCTGAAGCATTCTGCAAAGGTTGTTTGGTCTGATTATGATCTTTAATTTCTTTTCAGTCATATTTTTACATTAAGTGCATATTTTAGAAGTTAGAGAGCTTTGAAGTCAGATTCCCATTGATATAACGTGGAAATTCTCTAAAATATTTTGGTAGGGCAGTGTAGTTTAGTATTGGTCATGTTTGTGTGTATGTGTTTCATAAGCCTGTTAGTTATATTTATTAATTTTAAAATGGCTCCCATACAGCTAATGTCTGCATTTTGCTCCACCTGCAAAAGGAGTACAGTTTAGCCTCATTAATATGACAGATTTTGCCAACTGGAAAAAGTTGTCATTGTACATAGTTTGCATAAATGACCATACAATTTTAAAAAATTTAAAGATTTAAGTAATGACAAAACTCCTCCTCCTCCTCCTCAAGAAGCCATGGGATACGGAGGTCCAACCAGACCGTGCAATTTAGTTCTCCAAGCAAGTCTATCCTGAGCTACATCTACTGCATCTGGCCACTGCACACCAATTCTAACAAGGTCCTGTTTGACATTGTCTGCCCACCGCATCCTAGGTCTCCCCTCTTTCTGAGGCCTTTAGGTACACTGTTCATAACCCTATTTGCCAATCTATAATTATTCATACGGGCAACATGGCCAAACGAACAGAGTCTCTCTGTGCACAATATGCTGCTTAAAGGAGGTTGCCAACACCTTTGCCTAACGTCATCATTAGTTACAAAGTTGAACCACCTAATGCCCAAGATACTGTGTAAGCATCTGGAATCAAAAGCATCTAGTTTCCTGTTATCTTGTTTACAAAGTGTTCAAGTTTCACTATCATAATTAACCCTAGAAAGAACCAAACTATTATACAGTCTAATTTTAGTCTTTAGGTGTATACGCCTATTTCTCCACACTCTCCATACATTCTTAAAAGTCCCGGCAGCAATCCCTATTCGTCTGTAAATCTCGTGCCGTACATCACCAGTATCTGTTACATAGCTCCCAAGGTAATTAAACTGTGACACCTACTCAAGACTGCAACCATTCAGATTAACTGAATCATAACCTGTCTGACCAATTTTGATCACTTTAGTTTTCTCTCTGTTTATAACCAAACCTACTCTACTACCAGTTTCATCAACAGCACAAATGAAAGAGTTCATCTCATCAACATCATTTGCTAAAAGGGCTAAATCATCAGCATAATCTAAATCAGAAATTTTCCTCATTTAAGCCCAAAATCTTTCCCTTGAAGTGAATTTCGCATAACATAATCAATAACCAAGCTAATGAGAAAAGGAGACAAAATGCACCCTTGTCGAACACCAGAAGTAATGCTAAACCAATTGCTACAAGCCTTACCAACTCTCACACACGACTCAGTATTATTATAGAGAGCTTTCATTATGTTAATAAATTGTCAGGTATACCATATGATCTCACAATCAACCACAAATTATGACGATCAACAGAGTTGAAAGCCTTTTTGAAATCAACAAAACTAGCAACCAAAGTTTCTGAAACTCTTAAACATTTCTCAAGAATCTGCCTAAGTGAAAATATCTGATCCACACATCCCCTACCACTTCTGAATCCACATTGCTCATCACGCAATTGACTATCAACCAGATTCTTAATTCTATTAAGCACAATCATGGAAAGAACTTTACCTGGAACAGAGAGAGTAGGCTGATACCCCTATAGTTATCACAAGAACTGCAATCACCTTTTTTGAAATATAGGGATAACAATAGCTCTGGTAAAATCCTTAGGAACCATGCCTTTATCATAAAAGATATTCAGAATTTCAGTCATCCAAGTGGTAACCGAAACATTCCCAGCTCTAAGCATTTCAGTAGTAATTTCATCTAACCCTGGAGATTTATGAAGTTTAAGTTTAGAAATTGCCAAAATAACTTCAGATTGTGTTATAAGGCCAATATTAAAGTCACCAATGCATCTATCATCATTACAAACAATGGGAGTAGAACTAACCACATTGTTTAGAACATCACTGAAATGCTCAGCCCACCTAGCAGTGACAGAATCCTCAACTTCTATAACCTTACTTTCCTTATCATTCAATCCCTGTATACCTGCCCTTTTTCTACCACACAAAACATAACCATCTGGTATAACTCTCTGCTGTTGTACTGTCTAACTGCTTCCTTGACTTTGTCAGCCAAGCCATCAGCCAAAGATTTTTATCAGTTAAGATAAAGAAAATAAAAAAAGATTTTTTTTTATTGGCAGTGATGCTTTTGATAATAATAAGTCATTTTTCTGATGGGGATAAAAAGTGAGTTTTACAATTCTGTTGGATAATATTTCATGCAAAGGTGTGATTATGTAACATTGATGATCCCTTTAAAATCCTAAGTTCTGTTGCATGTTCAAGTGGTGATATGAAAAGGGGAGAAGTTTTCCTTCCATTAAGTATTATATTAAAACTTTGCCATCTTTCATTAAGAAACAAAATGAAACATCTTTGAATAAATTGTTGGGTTGTTTTACCTCTGAGTGGCACTTTTTTTTCACACAATGAGCTAAATGGCCAGATGCCAAGGACCCCAATTGTTCATTGAAGGTTGTTGGGGGAATGGACCCATTGGACAGCTGTTAGGAGACAGTAGCCTCCTGTCAAGGCCATACAGTGTGTTCTTTAACGCGCACATGGTTTGGCTCTTCTGGACATATGGTGACAGCTTAACATCCTATCCGAAGAATGGCAGCCTTTCCAAGCCTATTATTCATACTGACCAAGGGCAGGACAAGGAGTTTTGTGGAGGTAAATCTCCATGATGGCCCAGGTGGGACTCTAACCTGGGAACTGCAGATTACGAGCCTGACACTCTACTGAATGAGTCACCCCCACCTTCTGGCTAAAGTTATAAGTGAACTTGTAGAAGAATTGTTGCGGTTTCAGATAGCTGTTATACCTAAAGATATTTTATCGATCCAAAAAATTGTATTCAGTGGGCCATGCTTGCCGATGCCCACTGTTCTAAAAAGGGCTGCTCAGAGGTAAAACAACCCAACAACTTTAAATTTTCATGTTGTTGAACAGAAAATGATAATTAATCTGGCACTTCAGGTGTTAATAGAAATATCAAAATATAGGAAATTAATGAACCCTTAAATAAAAATGTGTAATTCTAGTCACAAAAAAAAAGAATTTTTGGCTCAAAGGTGATTTCAAAAATTTGTTATTTAACAGGTTACAGCCAATCAAAATGAATGGTAAAAACCTGTATATCAAAATGGTAAATTTGAGAGGGGGGGACATATGTTTTGAAATCAAACTGATGTTTTAAACACAATGAATTTCCTCTTGAAATTCATTGAATCATTTGAATTATTTTTCCCCTAATAAAGCAGAAAAATAAGTGTTTTATCATAGGCAGAGACATGAATTTTTGATGCAGTACTGGATGGCAAGGGAGAGGTTGTGTTGCTTTACCTCTAAGATGCACAATGCTCAGAGAAGGAAAAAGGGGACTTGCTAGATAGCTGTCAGTAGACAAATGGTAGCCTCCTTTCAAGGCCACTCATCACTCTTTAACATGTAAGGGGGGAGTGGGTGGTTCAGTCAGTAGCACTCCAGGCTCATAACCTCTAGTTCCCAGGTTTGAGTCTCAGCTGGGTTAGCGTTGAGATTTATCTCCGCAAAAACTCCCTGGCCTGCCCATGGTCAGTAGGGGACAGTAATAGGCTTGGAAATCTGCCGTCCGTCGGATGGGACGTTAAGCTGTGGCCTCGTGTGTGGGAGAGCCAGACCCTGTGCACATTAAAGAACACGCTGAATGGCCTTGATGGGAGGCTACCATCTGTCTCCCAACAGCTGTTCCAATGGGTCCCCTCCCCCAACCTTCTCTGAGCCTTTGGGGCCCTTGTGACCTGGCCATTTAGCCCATGGTGTGCAGAAAAGTACTGCTCAGAGGTAAAGCAACCCAGCGTGCAAAGGATATGAGTTTCCAGCACATGGAGCCACATCTTTTTATCCCATCTGACAGATGGCAGCCTTTCTAAGCCGATCAGTATCTGATTTCTGAAGGCAGAAGGGGATTTAGGGGAGATAAATGAATGCTGGCACAGTTAGGACTCGAAACTGGGAATTGCATATTATGAGCCTGGGGCTCATAATATGCAGTTCTGACTGTGCCAACCCTCCAACTCCCACCCCAGTAACAAGGGAGAACTCCACTTTGCCATCCAATATTCAGTAATATCACTTATTGACTATATTAGGGCTATCAGATATACAAGCCCTTAATCCTTCCAAGGTCCAGGATGATTATGCGCATTGACAGAATCTGGAAAGAGATGCTGAAGGCAGCTATATCTGTTTTTAGTACAATGGAAAAAACTTTGATTTAAAAAAAGAGATTGTAATTTCAAAATTTTCTACCAAGTATCTTATAAAAATATATAATTGAAGCTCGAAAAATAATACTTTTTTTTACTCGATGAATATTAAGCTATAATATGAATAATTTGTTAAAGATATCTAATTGCCATTTTTTAGAACCGATATATGCCAATTTTGAAATTCTCTAGGAAATTAACCAAAACCTACTTTTTTAAAGTTGGAGGATTTTTCAAGCAATTGCAAAGGATGTGCTTCTATATTTTTTGTTTTACACTCTCTTTTCAGCCATACCAAGAAACCCTGTGGCCAGGCTATTTTCCAACTTAGTTCAGTAAAAAAAATAGTGTAAAAAAAAAGTGAACTTTAGAGCTTTGGTGCCAAATGAAAGGAATTATGGCTTGTTGTATGCCAAATTAATTATCATTTCATTCTGGATTTTCTGAAAATAAAATACTAACAAAGAAAAAAACTATTTTTACTTTAATATGGCTTTCATAGAGGTATAGAGTAAAAAAAAAGCATCTGGCAATGCAAATAAAATTTTAGTTTAAAAAATATACAAAAATATACTATTTATGAATAGAAAGGGTACTTATTTCTAAATAACAGAAAAATAAATTTTCACTTAAATCAGGAAAATTACTCTCATTTTTGAATTTATTTCATGGTACTATACTTTGAGAAATTGGCTTTCACCAGCTGTAGCCAGTCAAATAAACAAGTCTGCTTTAGAATTAAAAGAAAAATTAATGGAAATAGGTCATGTTATATACAAAAAGAAAAAAACATTTAATTGGGGTTAAGAAAGTGATGTATATTAACCCATTTCTTCCCAAGTGTTTCGTGTTGCGTGTACCCAACACTGGGAAGAACTGGGTTAAAAAAAGATTGATAAGTAAAAGTTGATAAGCATTTTTACAAAAATTGCGAGGTTCTACTGTAATTTTTGCATTTTAAATTCAGTAAAATTTTTTTTTAATTTTCCTGTTGGCTGCATGAGGATTTTGTATTATGTATTTTCTGAAGCATTTCATTACTTTATATAGTTCATCTGTAAATGGTAGCTAGGTAGTCACTGGAAGGAGAGCTATGCACCAATCCTCTGTGATGATGCATAGAACCGGCCAGGCCTAGCACCTAATGTCCGACCCCGCTTTCTCGTGGTGCAGACCGTTAGTACCCTTCAAAAGAGGAAAGGTCTCTTGTGGAAGTGAACGGAAGGGGAGGGCTGCCAGATTAGTGTGGCCTACTGATCTGGACAACTATGGCTACTTCTCTTATTTTTCCACCCTGCCGAGTAGTGGTCAACCACACAGGGTCCTGGTGCTGACCATATAAACACACTGGACTGGACAGATATATGGTTCTGAGCTTGATTATGGATCCTGATTTTACTGCACTGGTGGGCTTCTGTGGAAGGATAATCTTCCGCTGTGTTTTCTGTTCGTTTGTGTGTTGACAGCCCCAAGTGAATAGATTCACAGGATATGTTTATCAGCTGGTGGATAATCCTGAGCAGAGGTCATCGCAGGCACCTGAACTCTTTGCTTCTATTGGCATCGTCAAATTTTACATTGGAGGAAGTCTTCCAGTGTAGATGGCTTCAGCCTTTAGTGGTGGGGGAATGGGTCTTTGCCCCATGTCTGCGATTAGGGGGCTGTTTGATATTGTCGGCATTCCCTCTCTCAATAAACATAGTTTCTTTAAACATCCCACTAACCATTTTCTCTCCATAGGTAGTTGGAATGTGAGGACTCTGCACAGAGCTTTTTCTCTTGATGTCCTCACACAAGAATTCCACCATTATAATTTAGATATTCTCGGCTTGCAAGAGACCAGATGGACAGATAAAAGTCAGATTCTTAAAAATAATCTTAAATTTCTCTTTTCGGGGAAGGACAACAAAAAACATCACCAAGGCGTGGGTATGCTTCTCAGTAGACACTCTAGTGATGCTCTTCTAGGATATGAGTGCATTAATGAAAGGTTTCTTACAGCAAAATTTCAGACAAACATTAAAGACCTGAATATTATCTGCTGTTATGCCCCCACTGAGGATGCCGATGAAGATGAGAAGGATATGTTTTACAGACACCTTCAGGATATTTTGAATTCTGTCAAGAAAGGAGATATTACCCTTGTTCTACGTGACTTCAACGACAAAGTTGGTACTGACTCTGACCTTTGGGGAGGAGTAATGGGCCCTTTTGGTATTGGTAGCTGCAATGGCAATGGGCAACTTCTCCTACGGGTAAGTAAACTCAATGGATTCAGAATAACTAACACTTATTACAAACACCGCGACATATATAAGTACACATGGGTTTCACCCGATGGGCTACATAAGAATATGATTGATTATATATTAATTAACAACAAATGGGCTAATTCTGTTAGGAATACCAGGTCATATAGGGGAGCTGAAATTGGATCTGACCATTACCTTGCTAAAAGTGTGTTGCAACTTAAACTTAAAAAGTGTTGTGCTAGGGTTAAAAAATTTACTTTTAATACTGAAGCCCTGAAAGACCCATTATAGCCAAAGCTTACCATGATAGGTTACTTAGTCATTATGACAGTCATAGTATGCTTACTACTGAAGTTGAGGAAGAATGGAATCATATTAAACAGGCTTTTTTGGACACTAATAGTACTCTTTTAGGAAAAAAGGTACAGAAGAGACAGAATTATCTGAGTGATAAGGCACTTGAGCTTATTTCGGAAAGAAAGAACTGCAGGAATGTTCTTAATCAATACCCTACTAGTCCTAATAGAAAGCACTACAGAGAACTTAATAAACGTGTAAAGGATCAGTTAGCTGATGATAAGAATCTTTGGCTTGATGGTTTGGCTGACAAAGCCGAGGAATCAGACAGCACAACAGCAGAGAGCTGTACCAGATAGTTAATGTTTTGTGTGGTAGAAAATGGACAGGTATACAGGGATTGAAGGATAAACAAGGTAAGGTTATAGAAGATGAGGATTCTGTCCTGGCTAGGTGGGCTGAGCATTTTGGTGATGTTCTAAATAATGTAAACATTGTGGTTAGTTCTACTCCCATTGTTTCCAATGATGATAGATGCATTGGTGGCTTTAATGTTGGCCCTATAACACAATCTGAAGTTACTTTGGCTGTTTCTAAACTTAAACTACATAAATCCCCAGGGGTAGATGAAATTACTACAGAAATGCTTAGAGCTGGGAATGTTTCGGTTACCACTTGGATGACTGAAATTCTGAATATCTTTTATGATAAAGGCATGGTTCCTAAGGATTTTACCAGAGCTATTGTTATCCCTATTTTCAAAAAAGGTGATTGCAGTTCTTGTGATAACTATAGGGGTATCAGCCTACTCTCTGTTCCAGGTAAAGTTCTCTCCATGATTGTGCTTAATGGAATTAAGAATCTGGTTGACAGTGAATTGCGTGATGAACAATGTGGATTCAGAAGTGATAGGGGATGTTTGGATCAGGTATTTTCACTTAGGCAGATTCTTGAGAAATGTTTAGAGTTTCAGAAACCTTCGGTTGCTAGTTTTGTAGATTTCAAAAAGGCTTTGGACTCTGTTGATCTTCATAATATGTGGCTAATTGTGAGATCGTATGATATACCTGACAAGTTGTTAACAAAATGAAAGCTCTCCATAATAACACTGAGTCGTGTGTGAGAGTTGGTAAGGCTTGTAGCAATTGGTTTAGCATTACTTCTGATGTTCAACAAGGGTGCATTTTGTCTCCTTTTCTCTTTAGCTTGGTTATTGATTATGTTATGCGAAATTCACTTCAAGGGAAAGTTTTTGGCCTTAAATGGATGGGAGATACGAAAATTTCTGATTTCGATTCTGCTGATGATTTAGCCCTTTTGGCAAATGATGTTGATGAGATGAACTCTTTCATTTGAGCTATTAATGAGACTGGTAGTAAGATATATTAAGGTTTGGTTATAAATAGAGAGAAAATTAAAGTCATGAAAATTGGTCAGGCCAGCTGTGATTAGGTTAATCTAAATGGTAGCAGTCTTGAGCAGGTGTCATAGTTTAATTATCTTGGGAGCTATTGTAACAGATAATGGTGATGTGCGGCATGAGATTAATAGATGAATAGGGATTGCTGCCGGGACTTTTAAGGATCTGTGGAGAGTGTGGAGAAATAGGCGTATACACCTAAAGACTAAAATTAGACTGTATAATAGTTTGGTTCCTTCTAGGGCTAGTTATGGTAGTGAAACTTGGACACTTGTAAACAAGATAATAGGAAACTAGATGCTTTTGATTCCAGATGCTTACGCAGTATCTTGGGCATTAGGTGGTTCAACTTTTTAACTAATGATGAGGTTAGGCAAAGGAGTTTGCAACCTCCTTTAAAGCAGCATATTGTGCAGAGAGAGACTCCGTTGGTTTGGCCATGTTGCCCGTAAGAATAATTATAGATTAGCGAATAGGGTTATGAACAGTGTGCCTAAAGGCCTCAGAAAGAAGGGGAGACCTAGGATGTGGTGGGCAGACAATGTCAAACAGGGCCTTGTTAGAATTGGTGTGCAGTGGCCAGATGCAGTAGATGTAGCTCAGGACAGACTTGCTTGGAGAACTAAATTGCACGCTGTGGTTGGACCTCCGTAGCCCATGGCTGCTTGAGGATGATAATAGCAAAATTGAGGCAACTTGGCAAAATTTAGAGCAGTCTGAAAAATTCAATGCCACTTGGTAAAATAAGGGCAAGTTGTGAAATTAAAGAGAGTTTCCGAAATCAAGGAAAGTTGGAAAAATTCTAAAGAACTTGGCAAATTCAGTGGAGATGTAAAAAATTGGGATTTCTTTCTGTAAAAGTATGGTAAATATGTAAAATTGAGGCAACTTGGCAAAATCTATGGCAGTTAGCAAAATTTGAAGCCACTTTGTAAAATGCAGGTTAGTTGTGAAAAATTGAGATTGGTTTTGTGAAATTAAGGATAGTTTGATCTATGGGAGCAGCAGCAATTCGAACTGACTTGGTAAACTTCAGGTTAGATTTTAAATTAGATTGTTTTGCATAAATCGCAGGATGGTTGTGAAAATGAGGCATGGTAAAATATATAATAGCGAAATTCTTGGTATGTCCTTGACAGAGATGTATGTAAAGGTCTTATTTTCTCATTTTGCAAAATTTGATATCCGAGTAGGAAAATTTTCGTGCTCTCTCCACCTAACCACAGTCCTTCGCTACACCCCTGCTGGAAGTGAAATTTCTATTAACAACTGGCTTATTTTCGGGTGTCATAGACTTCCTTATCATTTTTGCATTCCTACTTAAAGTACAGTAACAATGGCCGTCATTGATCAAATAGATGGTCAAGGCATCTTCCAAAGGATAGCCACGTAGTACATCCATGTTTTAAGTCTTTGAATGTTTGCATTGCACAATGATTAAAATATTTCAGGTTTTCTTTTCATTTTGTACTTTTACAAATACAAATAAATGTCTATCAGCAACTCATCAATTGTGATGGGCAATTTCTTGGCAGCCTTTCCTGCAGCCAGGTGGAGAAGAAGACAAAGACAACCTAAGGAAATTAAATGTGGTGACAGGAGCATTGTCAGATGACACTGACACACAATTCGACCATGAAATGCCCATGGGCATGAATGCAATAGGGCAGCCAACCCACCACATGCAATGGTAGTAATATTTGTCACTCATGCTCACTGCGTTATATAAGCGTTAGCCTGAGTGACAAATATTACTACCATCATATGTGGTGGTTTCGCTGCTCGATTCCTGATAATAGATAGCACCACTGGCAAATAAAATAATTGCAATAATGTGTATTTATCACTTTGTTAGAGAAATTGGTAGTTTCTTGGTGGTCTAGCAGTTAGGATGATCAGCATGTTTCTGGGAGGCATTGGATTTGAATCCCACCCAGGACAACCATTTTTTTTTTCAAATAATTATTTAAAGTGTTTCATGTCTACAGGACATTTTCCTGTGATACTGTATTAATAAATTATGTATAGCTGCATTTTCCTAAAAATCCTCCAATATATGACTGTATTTTCCTGAATTTCTCCAATAAAAATGTTCTTTTGGCATCTTTGTTTTACTGAAAGCTCTTCAAACAAACTCTGAACATTTAGTCAAACCTTTAGTAAACAAATCAATTAACTCATTGGAGCTCTCTCTCAGCCAGTGGAAGAGTGTTAGGAGCATAAATTTAGACTGCAGCAATCCCATCTCCTGCAATGTATTAATGGTTGTTTCAGAAAGAGAAAGGGATTTTTGTTTTCTGATACATCAAGTTGTGGAATATATTGAAAAACATTTGCAAAAACTTCATTTTTTTTATGGTACTAACAACAGAGTTCCAATATTATGGTAAATAGTAACAAAACGATTCAAAGTGAATTAACATTAAAATAAAAATATACATAAGTAAAATAAGTTGGTGAATCACAAGATGAAGAAATACCATAATCGTTTATGAAAACACAGTCAGTGGCAATAATTAATCATGCATTTATAGTTATGAAACAAATGCACAGATTAACTAGCTAATACAGATAAATGACTGAACACCACTATTTACAGACCACCTATAGCAACTAGTTCTGCTGACATTCTTTGCTTTGAAGTTCCACATTTACCAGTTATTTTCTTTATTGCATTTCTTCTTACTTGAACTACTTTAATCATTTTTGGATAGTCTAGAAATGGCATTTGTCATTGCAAAGTAGAAGTTTATCAGAATGCTTTCTTTAACTGTACATTTCAAGTTCAACCTATCATGAAAAGTAATCGGTTGCTTTCAGTTTTTAATATATTTTTCAAATGTTATATACAAATGTTTGTTAACCTTTGTCTGTTCATCCAGTTAAAAATTACCTTTATTGTTCAGATGTAATTTGTGCTAAAAGCATTTATATTAGAATGTTATATGTATATAAATTGTATATTAAGATAACATGTATATGCATTGTGCACTAAGCTAATATGTATATGCATTGTGTATTAAAGCTAAGTGAGAGACAAACTCCCTTATATATATAATAAATTAATAAAATATGAAATTGTTCAGAATTTTTTGGCACCAAAAAACTTACCAAACAATTGGATCAAAACAAATATTTTCACTTTTTATTGAATATAATACATTTGCAGTCTCTCTCTGCACAAAGGAGTTGCTGACTCCTTGGTTTAACATTATCTTTACTTAAAAATCAATACACCTAATATCAAATATCAAGACACACTAGTTAAGCATCAAAAATAAAAGCATGAAGTTTCCCATTATATTGTTTCAAAATGGTCCATTTTTAGCTATCATAATTTTAGAAAGAACCAAATTATTGTGCATCCTAATTTTGGTCTTTAGGTATATAACCTTATTTTTCCACACTTTCCACAGATTCTTAGACATCCCAGAGACACATCCAGAGGCAAAAAAAAAAATTCTTAGACATCCCAGAGGCCTGTTTGTCTCATGCCTCACATCACCAGCATCCATTACAGAGTCATAGAGATGATTAAATTTAATCATATTATATCATTTTTTATCAATTTAATTAATTTGAGTTCTCTGTTTACCACCAAACCTACTCTACTGCCAGTCTCATAAACAGCTCTAATAAAAGAGTTCATGTCATTAACATCATCATCCTCAAGCAGCCATCGGATATGAAAGTCCAACCAAACCATGCAATTTAATTCTCCAAGTATATCTGCCCTCAGCTATATCTGCTGCATCTGGCCACTGAACACTAATTCTAACAAGGTCCTGTTTGACATTGTCTCCCCACTGCATCCTAAGTCTCCCTCTCATTCTGAGGCTTTCAGCACACTGTTCATTAACTTATTCACTAATCATGGCCAAACCAAGAGTCTTTCTGTACAATATACTGCTCAGAGGAGATAGCCAACTCCTTTGCATTGCTCACAAAGTTGAACTACCTAACACACAAGATACTGCATCCCATCATCAACAGGGCCAAATCATCACCATCATTTAAATCAGAAATTTCCAAATCTCTCATGATCATCATCACCCTCAAGCAGCCATGGGCTATGGAGGTCCAACCAGACCGTCCAATTTAGTTCTCCAAGCAAGTCTGTCCTGAGCTACATCTGCAGCATCTGGACATTGCACACCAATTCTAATAAGGTCCTGTTTGACATTGTCTTCCCACCACATCATTGGTCTCCCTTTCTTTCTGAAGGCTTTAAGCACACTGTTTATAACCTTATTCACCAATCTATAATTATCCATACTGGCAACATGGCCAAACAAACGGAGTCTCTCTCTGTACAATATGCTGCTTAAGGGAGGTTGCCGACTCCTTTGCCTAACCTCATCATTAGTTACAAAGTTGAACCACCTAATGCCCAAGATACTACGTAAGCATCTACAATCAAAAGAATCTAGTTTCCTGTTATCTTGTTTACAAAGTGTCCAAGTTTCACTACCATAACTAACCCTAGAAAGAACCAAACTATTATACAGTCCAATTTTAGACTTTAGGTGTATATGCCTATTTCTCCACACTCTCCATAGATCCTTAAAAGTCCCAGCAGCAATCCCTATTCATCTGTTAATCTCATGCCGCACATCACCATTATCTGTTACAATAGCTCCCAAGATAATTAAACTGTGACACCTGCTCAAGACTGCTACCATTTAGATTAACCTAATCACAGCTGGCCTGACCAATTTTCATCACTTTAATTTTCTCTCTATTTATAACCAAACCTTAATATATCTTACTACCAGTCTCATCAATAGCTTGAATGAAAGAGTTCATCTCATCAACATCATTTGCCAAAAGGGCTAAACCATCAGCATAATATAAATCAGAAATTTTCATATCTCCAATCCATATAAGGCCAAAATCTTTCCCTTGTGAATTTCGCATAACATAATCGATAACCAAACTAAAGAGAAAAGGAGACAAAATGCATCCTTGTCGAACACCAAAAGTAATGCTAAACCAATTGCTACAAGCCTTACCAACTCTCACACACGACTCAGTGTTATTATAGAGAGCTTTCATTACGTTAACTAACTTGTCTGGTATACCATATGATCTCACAATCAACCACAAATTATGACGATCAACAGAGTCGAAAGCCTTTTTGAAATCAACAAAGCTAGCAACCAAAGGTTTCTGAAACTCGAAACATTTCTCAAGAATCTGCCTAAGTGAAAATATCTGATCCACACATTCCCTACCACTTCTGAATCCACATTGCTCATCACACAAATGCCTGTCAACCAGATTCTTAATTCTATTCAGCACAATCATGGAAAGAACTTTACCTGGAACAGAGGGTAGACTGATACCCCTATAGTTATCACAAGAACTGTGATCACCTTTTCTGAAAATAGGGATAACAATAGTTCTGGTAAAATCCTTAGGTACCATGCCTTTATCATAAAAGATATTCAGAATTTCAGTCATCCAAGTGGTAACCGAAACATTCCCTGCTCTAAGCATTTCAGTAGTAATTTCATCTACCCCTGGGGATTTTTGAAGTTTAAGTTTAGAAATAGCCAAAATAACTTCAGACTGTGTTATAGGCCAACATTAAAGCCACCAATGCATCTATCATCATTGCAAACAATGGGAGTAGAACTAACCACGTTTAGAACATCACTGAAATGCTCGGCCCACCTAGCCATGACAGAATCCTCACCTTCTATAACCTTACGTTGTTTATCCTTCAATCCCTGTATGCCTGTCCAATTTCTACCACACAAAACATTAACTATCTGATACAGCTCTCTGCTGTTGTGCTGCCTAACTGCTTCCTCAGCTTTGTCAGCCAAGCCATCAAGCCAAAGATTCTTATCAGCAGCTATCTGATCCTTTACATGTTTATTAAGTTCTCTGTAGAGCTTTCTATCATGACTAGTAAGGTATTGATTAAGGACATTCCTGCAGTTCTTTCTTTCCGAAATAAGTTCAAGTGCCTTATCACTCAGATAATTCTGTCTCCTCTGCTCTTTTCCTAAAAGAGTGCAGTTAGTGTCTAAAAAAGCCTGTTTAAAATGATCCCATTCTTCCTCAACTTCAATAGTAAGCATACCATGACTGTCATAATGACTAAGTAACCTATCATGATAAGCTTTGGCTATAACTGGGTTTTTCAGAGCGTCAGTATTAAAGGTAAAATTTTTAACCCTAGCACAACACTTTTTAAGTTTAAGTTGCAAGACACTTTTAACAAGGTAATGGTCAGATCCAATTTCAGCTCCCCTATATGACCTGGTATTCCTAACAGAACTAGCCCATTTGCTGTTAATATATAATCAATCATATTCTTATGCAGCCCATCAGGTGAAACCCATGTGTACTTATGTACACCCAAATTCAGTACATAGCATCACTTCACTGAAGACGGAGCGCTATCTTTGCTCCGAAAAGCTTCTGAGAGTTTTCTCCTAAGAACTTTCAACATGCAAATAGTTTGAAGGATAAACTCTAAAATTTTATTGCTCAATGACAGAGAATTTTAAATTATTTTAAAATACTTAGGTATGTCGTGGTGTTTGTAATAAGTGCTAGTTATTCTGAAACCACTGTGTTTACTTACCTGTAAGAGACGTTGCCCATTGCCATTGCAGCTACCAACACCAAAAGGGCCTATTACTCGTCCCCAAAGGTCAGAGTCAGTACCAACTTTTTCATTGAAATCACCTAAAACAAGGATAATATCTCCTTTTTTGATAGAAATCAAGATATGCTGAAGTTGTCCATAATACCTATCCTTCTCATCCTCATCGGCATCCTCAGTGGGGGCATAACAGCAGGTAACATTCAAGTCTTTAACACTTGTCTGAAATTTTGGTGTAAGAAACCTTTCATTAATGCACTCATATCCTAGAAGAGCATCACTAGCGTGTCTGTTGAGAAGCTGACCCATGCCTTGGTGATGTTTATTATCCTTCCTCCCTGAAAAGAGAAATTTAAGAATATTTTTAAGAATTTGACCTTTATCTGTCCATCTGGTCTCTTGCAAGCCGAAAATATCTAAATTATAATGGTGGAATTCTTGTGCGAGGACATCAAGAGAAAAAACTCTGTGCAGAGTCCTCAAATTCCAACTACCTACGAAAAGAAGAGAGTTAGTGGGATGTTTAACGAAACTATGTTTTTTGAAAGAGGGAATGCCAACAATATCAATCAGCCCCCTAATCGCAGACATGGGGCAAAGACCTGTTCCCCCACCACTAAAGTCTGAAGCCATCTACACTGTAAGACTTGCTCCAATGTAGAATTTGATGATGCCAGTAGAGGCAAAGAGTTCAGGTGCCTGTGATGACCTCTGCTCAGGATTATCCACCTGCTGATAATCATATATTGTGAATCTACTCACTTGGGGCTGCCAAACAGAAAACACAGCAGAAGAGTTTCCCTCCACAGAAGCCCACCAGTGCAGCAAAATCAGGAACCATAATCAAGCTCAGAGCCATAATTCCGTTCAGGTTGGTATATATGGTCAGCACCAGTGTTCACACTGGTCAGCACTTTGTGGTTCAGCAGGCCGTATCTTTGACATGCCTGCTCTACACCCATCTCAATCAATCAAAATGAAAACTTGGGAAGATTTTGTCAAACTTATCATTTCAAACACTCCTAGTTTTAAGTGCAGTTCATCCTGTTACTTAAAACAGCTTAATAGTAGTTAAATATCCTGTAAAACAATAAACTGTTTAGTTGTCTGATGGATGAATGGTCAGCATGCTTGGCTACTGGATCAAAAGGACCTATGTTCAAGCACAGGGTAAGGCATGAATGTTTATGTTGTTTTTCTGCTGAAGTCCCACCATTCTCACAGACCTTCTCTATGGTATATAAACCAAGAAGCTCCTGTCAGACCTCTGTGGCAAGCAGCTGCTAGATAGGGTATTTATTTCTTTTTGCTGTTAACATTTTCATGAAAATTCTATAGGAGCTGGTGTCTTAAAATAACCTGCAAAACTGATCAAAATGTAGAGGCAGTTCAAACATGAAATTTTCAACCTGTTGCTACATCAGGTATTTAATTGAAGATCCCCTGGTTATTATTCAGAGTACATATATTACACTTATTAAACAGTTGGGAGACTTGGAATTATGCTTAATTGTGTTTGTGATTGGTAAAGTAAGTGTAGAAAGCACTGTTTGAAATTTTGATCAGTTATGGAGTTAGAATTATTCTTGTAGAGGTCTATTTTGTCATGGAGTACTGCTATTTGTTTAATGTTAAGTCTATGAAGTGATAAATCAATAAAAGAGTATGGATATAAATAAATCAATAAAAGAGTATGGATATGGAGTAAGGATTTGGGTTATTTTACCTCTGAGCAGCACTTTTTTGCACACCATGGGCTAAATGGCCAGGTCACATGGACCCCAAAAGCTCAGAGAAGGTTGGGGGAGGAGACCCACTGGAACAGCTGTTGGGAGACAGATGGTAGCCTCCAGTCAAGACCATTCAGCATGTTCTTTTATGTGCACAGGGTATGGCTCTCCCGCACATGGGGCGACAGCTTAACGTCCCATCCAACGGACAGTGGCCTTTCCAAGCTCATCAGTGTCCCCTACTGACCATGGGCCGGGAGGGGAATTTTGCGGAGATAAATCTCAATGATGACCCAGCTGGGACTCGAACCTGGGAACTACAGATTACGAGCCTGGCATGATACCAACTGAACAACCCCCATTCCTGTGGTGTAGGAATTCTTGTGTTGTGGAAAAAATGCAAACATTGTAAATTCGGAATGTTTGAATTGCTAATAAACTGTAGTTTTGGAGTTTCTTGAGGAGCCTGTTTTAAAGACATCCCATTTTCGGTGTTGAAATAAGAAAATTTCAAGGTTTATAAATAGTATATTTTTATTGTTTTATATTAATTTTTTTTAATTTATTGGCAGAAATTCTGCAGACACTGGCAGAATTTGGCAACCTCCAAAAATGTGCGGTAATGAGATAATTAGTGATTTTTTTGTTCCACACTTTACTGATTCACTTCCCCTGTGACCTTATATTTTTGGTAGCTTTTTTACAATGCTGCCGACAGATTCATATGAAATAAGAATTCTTAATTTCATAATTGAATATTATATAATAATCATAAAAATTCATTATTATGCTTGGTACTGATGGTAATAGTGCTTTGGATTAGAGAGTATAAAAAAAATGAATTACTTTAAAGGGCTACCTTTGTAGAAAAAAAAATGGTGGGGTGAGTACCAAATTCTAAATAATTGCCAAGCCCCATACGGTATATGAAAGAAATAATGAAAGAAGAGAAAAATACATGATACACAAAACCATTTTCAAATATCTCTACAAGTTTAGCATTTAGAGTTAAATCAATTATATTATGAACTGCGCGTTCTACTCATACCTCAGATGATTATCAGCCATTTTTGTTCTAATCAATGGAGCTATTTCATCTCAGAACATAAATATTTTTATATAAAAAGATCATTATACCAAATACTAAGATAATCAAGGCAACAATTTGAGAGTTATTGCTAAATAAATGCACACAAACTCATAATGACAATGGCTGTTGTGGCACCAAGGGGGAATCCCTAAAACTTGCCGTACATCTTTGAATTTAGGATATTTCCACTTTATTCTTACCTCTATGATTACCTACTAATTTTTTTAGGTATTGGCACTACTATCCTATTAATAAAATATCTGCTCTTGTTGTACAGTTAGTTCAATATTTAATAAAAAAAAATATCTAAGAACAAATTTTGTGGGTAATTCATGAGTCATTTATTCATTAGGGGCAGAGCTTTTCATCAAGGGACTACCAGTAAACCCATTATTATAGAAAAGACAAACAGTATGTTTCAAATTTCAGAAACAGTAGTAAATACATGAATAGAATCTTGTCAAATGTGCTTTTTAATTATAAAAAAAAATCAAAAACTACAGAAGTCAACATAAAATGCTAATTTTAATATTCACAAAATCATTCCCAAACAAAAATACACCAGAAACAATTTATATTAAACGAATCAAAATACAAAATCATTTGATATGAAATATTAAAGTTAAAAGCGTGATAAAAACGATACTTACGTTTACTTTTGATGGCATTTCCGTAGTGAAACCAAAGAATGAATCCGACATAACTGCGAATTAATACGTATTAAATTGGTAAAAATTTTCGGAATTTTATATTACACTGTAAACAAACCTTATCCTTACATGGCATTCCTTTACGAAGCTCGAGTATTGATATTATACGAACACGTTAACTAAAGGATAATGCTTTATACAAAATATTTCAAATTCCACCAAATACTTTTTTTCCTCTACAGTCCGGTGCTTATCCTGTAAACTAATCTAAATCTGCACATTCCTTTGCACATATTTTTAAACGTACATATACATTAAGCCTAAATATTTTGATAACAGAGTAATATATCTATTCGGCAGTTACAACAGCTGAACCCACATATTATAATTTTACCAAATGCTTTTCATACCCACATGATGTATACGTTTAGCAAATGTTAAAATCCGCAGCATAATACGAAAATTACAAGTTATCCTCTTTCAAACATAAAATACATGCGAATTTAAATCGAAACCCCAACTTTCTGAATAAATTGTTGCCAACTTTCATTTATATTTGTCAAATGTAGTGCACACAAATACCTAACGGTTCTTCCGTTAGCCTTTTGCTAAACTACTCCAGCCTCTTTGCTATATTTCTATGAGTGATCATAAACCTCGCAAATCATTAAAGAAATAAATTTATAACTACTTAATCTTTGATAAAATATACTGTTATAATAGAGCACCAAGCTATGAGCATATTACCTCTACATCTGATCATAAGGCTTAAAAGGCATAAAACACAAAGGTCAGAAAGTTAAACCAAAACTGGCTTAAGGGGCAAAAGCGATAAGCAAAAGAAATTGATATGGAAGACATATGAGTTTGGTGTAGGATAAGCTTTGGATTTTTCACCTGATTGAGGGTAAAGGATCCTAAACTGTAACTGAGCTAATTCATCATCATCATCATCATCATCATCATCCTCAAGCAGCCATGGGCTACGGAGGTCCAACCAGACCGCACAGTTTAATTCTCCAAGCATATCTGGATTCTGCTCAACAACTTCAAAAGGAGCTTTAGATAGTTCTCGAATATGACTGAAAATGTGGCCAGTGCCGGGTCAGTATTCCAGGTCTCTATGAATGATTTTCTTCTTCACAAACAATAGATCATTAGCCACAGCTCTCTTAATCTTGTTTTGCAAGCTCTGCAGCCTTCCAATATTGAGTTACTTTCGTTCTCCAGAGAGTTGAGTATAGGTTAAAACTTGATGCATGATAGTACACACAGTCCTATCAGAATACTATGACCACCCACAGAATCACAGTTTACCTCCCAGGGGCGTCACAGAGTGCACATGACAAGGTCGACCACATGGAGATATAAGTTGCCGGCCAGGACAGATGAGATATAATGCGTAACGTGAGCACAATGGGCAGATTTGACGGACGTTCAGAAAAGAATGATCATCGGCTACAATGCCAATGGTGGAAGCATCTCCGAAACAGCAGACTTCATGGGCTGTTCACGAGGTTTTGTAGTAAGGGTGTACCAAGAATGGACCTCTGACACACCGAGTACCTGCAGACTTTATAATTGTGGAACCCCAAAGGCCATCGAGCCCAGAAAAAACGTCCTCTCCGGCGAATGGTAAAGGGCAATCGACGGACAACAGTGCAGCAATTGACCACTCAAATGAACGCTGGTGCACCCAGGTTCATTTTAGACATCGGTTCACCCCCGCTGCCTAAAGGAGACCTTACCAGACATGCTTGTCGGTAAAGTACAGGCCGGCAGTGTGCATGCCTGGGAGATGTTTCTCTGGAATGACCTGGGACCACTGGTATCACTGGATGGGTCCTGAACGCCAATGGTTACCTGTCCATCCTCGCTGACCACATGCAACCCTTCATGTCGGACATATACCCTGGTGGTGACGTCCGACATAATCCAACAGGATAATGCGCCCTACCATGGCGTTAAGATGGTGCGTGACTGGTTGCAGGAACACGACAGCTATGTCTCCTTTCTCCCTTGGCCGGCGAAATCGCCCAACCTCAATCACATAGATCGCTTGTCGGACCATTTGGAGCAACAGGTTCGCCGTGCGGACCCACAACCAAGTCATCTCGGGAACTCCGTTCTCTACTGTAGCCCAAATGGGCATGTGTTCCAGGGCCTCATTGTGTCCATGCCAGGACGCCTCGCCGCTGTCATCTGGGGGAAGGGTGGTTATTCCCATTATTAGGAAGGTAGTCATGTTATTCTGAAATGACTGTGTATAGAGAAATAACTTTTTCCCTCATGGTGGCCTCTAATGGCAGAAAATGCTGAAAAATACAAAATTTTTAAACCAATGTTGCAAACGATCTATTTATGCTATAAACTTAAAATTTTGGCGAAATAATGCAATGGTTAAGTGGTTTACAGTAATAGTAATGGTTTGTCCTCTTATACAGCTTTTCTACTTTAAGAGATAAAATGAAACACTTTTTTGTGTTGTACGGATACTAATGAAATATTAATAGTTTGTTTTCCCAATTATGCAGTAGTTCGAATTTCCACTGTCAGAGGGTACTGAATGTGTAAAATAAATAGAAGCAAGTATATCGCTTCTGGCGCATATGGGAATTCGTTTTCAAGGGGAATGACGTTCTTTCTTTGTCTATTTTTTAACTGCTACAAATTTTTAATTATAGATGTTTGTGTGATATTAGACATCTGTCAGACCTCTGTGGCAAGCAGCTGCTTGAGGAAATATTTATTTTTATTTTTTTTAATGTATGATGGGGTAAAATGCACATAGTAGTATTTTATTAGTTATTATCGCATAAAAAATATTTGTCTTTCAGTTCTTATATATAAAAAGTTGCTTTTCTCCTACCCCTCTGAAAATAGTGGGCCGATTATTGCTCTCAGAGGAATTTCTAACATAACAGAACTCTACTTTCGAAATTTCTACCACAAACAGATCAATTGAAACATCCGTTAAAAGTTTTTCCGTTTGAATATTTAGTGATATATAATAATATAAATTAAAAATACCTTTGAAAATTCGAATTATATTTCATTAGTACCAATTAAAAAAAGAGATTTCCAATTATCTCTAAAACTAAACCACTCCATTTCCTACCTACCTTGGGTGTAATGGTCAACTCTTTGTTCTCAATGAATCTTCAAGATTGTCCCATTCCACAACCAAAATTTCAAATTTCTACTATAACCCATCGTTTTCAATATTCGTTTTAATCTTTGGAAATTTTTTATTTTTTCCACCGTTAAAGGGCGCAATCATAGCTTTTGGGAAATTCGGAAAATGCAAATTGCAATATTTCATCAATACCTGTTCAAGCCAAAATTAATTTTTAATTAATGCTTAATAACATACAATTTCCTGCTAAAACAAAAAAGAAAACCCTGGGTATAGTGTCTTTAAGTATAGAATTGGCTTTCGCCTATCAAAATCTGGCAGAAAAAGTGTCCCATACCAGTAGAGGGCGCTGGGAACGATATTCCTGCCTTCTTAACATTACCCTCTATGAAAGTTTCGCTTTTCATTGACTTTTAAACATAGAAGCATTTATTAAATGATTTTACCATTCAAATGCACATTATTCCTAAGTATTTTAACTGAACTAGTAAAAGTAGAGAACGCTTGAGCAAGTATATTTTTTTAAAACAAAGTAAATTGATGGCCGTTCGTCAAAACAAACCGCATTCCTCTTTATGTATCAGAGCACTGAAGTGATCGTTTAGATTGGCTCTTTGGTAAACTCTTCGAATGACACCTGATGTAACATATGTTCTAACATGTGACGTTTGAACTTGCCAATTGTAATAGAAGTCTTATGGCGTAGATGTCCTTGTAAATTGCAAAAGCAATTTAAAACGTTGTAATTGGCTAAACAGAAATGCAAGTTATTAATATCGTGATTATTCTTTCTTGTTTAGCAAATTATAACGTTTTAAAATGCTTTTGCAAATTACAAGGATATCTACACCAGGACTTCTATTACAATTGGGGAGTCTAAACGTCATATATTAGTACGTATGTTATTTGTCACATCTTCAAATTATAAAATATACTTCAAGCAATAACAACTGGAATTAACCGCAGGTTAGATCATTTTAATACTGCAAATTATTCGTATCATGATTATTCTGTATTAAAATGCTCTAACCTATCGATTTATTCAAATTTTTATTACCCCCTCTCAACCCACAACCCCACTTCATCATTCTGAATACACCAATTGGTCATAAACAGACCCCAATAACCCGCTTACCCCTCACTATAAGGAAAACAAATTATGGTAACAAATATCCTTTAATTCACAAGGAATACAGTTTGCACTGGACCCTTCGAGTCTACTTCACTGCATTCCACTTGTTTATTATTGCTAATCTAACTGGCTAACAACCATCTCGTTACTCCCATATACCTCAATTCACATCCCCATTAGATTAATGGCAGATTTTAAAATTTTTAAGGGCAGTTAATTAAAGGCCCCTCTCCCCCTCATCCCTAAAAATTCAATTTCTACAGTTAACTCCCTCCAATGCAAGAGGATTTAAAGAATACAAAAGTTCGATCTTAGCCCCCCCCCCCCCCCAGGTCACAAATTTCCACCCTTATTCAAGACCCCAGACCCCTCCTCCCCCACATCATTAAAAATTTATAACTATCTCAATCCCATACCATTAACTACAGTCCATCCCATTTCCTAGATAGTTACGCTACGTTGTGTAACCCAACGCAAGCACTAAAAACTACCTTATTGACACCAATTCACAGCATGTCCCACAAAAAGCATTATACATTTCACCCTCTATCATGGATCATCAAGTTCCCTTTGCTTCTTTTTTTTTTCATTCTTCAAGAATCTAGGCGGCCTGCAAGCCATTAAGCATAATCGCCAAAATGTGGGATAACCAGCACTTTACGTTCCTAGTCGCGCCAGTCATTGCTTACAGTGCCCAAAATTCAATTTTGCGATTGGACCAGATGATAAAGATGCTGAGGCTCCTTTTACAAAGTGTTCCAGGAAAGGATGAAGAATTGTTAAACGCTGTTACCATCCCGTGCTGAATGCCACAGTATTTTATTACCGTTAAGTACTGGAACATAGGTCATGGAGTTAACAGGAACCAATAACAGCTTTACCGTACCCACAATGCATATTAGACTTGAATGTTCTTAAACGTAAAAACAAAACCTCAGTAATTTATTTATATTTGAGTAGAATCTAAAATTCTAAATATTACTCTTAAAAATTCTCGTCTTAACTGCACTGTGCAAAAGAAAGTTGCTATACTGAGAAAAATACTTTTAAACTGTTCGTTGCAATCGTGAGGCTAGCGGTTCCTATCGCTTCAAGATGCTGCATGCAAAGCACACCTTACTACGCTAGAAGTACAACGGACGCGATCATGCCTTGACGCTTTATATTTTAGCCACGGCGAGCGGAATTTCTTACGGCGACACAGTATTCAGCAAGTTGCACTTGAGATTGTATTAAATGTCACGTGAGGTTAAATACGAGCAAATATAAACTATAGAATTCTCTCCTTTTCATAACGTTAAACATAGCAGCAATGAAATTTACAACTGCCCTGAAACTTCTATAAACGATCAGTTATGCTAAATAAATCAAACAAATTAAAGGTTTATTCACTTTATATTTATGAAATTAAAATGGATGTACAAATGGGATTTGTGAGGATGCCACCCCAATTAAACAATTTTTTATTGTAAACTACTTCTTCATATTTAAATTTCTGGAGGAAACGAACGAAATATTTTAGCTGTTTATAGAGTATCATGTTTTTTCATGCCCATAATGTTTCGCAATATCATTTTTTATATAGAACTACTTTTTTCCTATCTAGAACTACTTCTGGCGGAGTAATTTGTCGTAAAACGGTACCTTACCAATATAATTGCACTGCGCATGTACGAAGTTATGATGCGACTCTAGTTTCCTTGTCCGTAGGGGACCATCGTCCCCTACCGACAGGGACCCTTACTCTTTAATGGCTAGGCTATTGACGATTGTCACATTATTACTTATAGGCACTATACCCTGGGTGTAAAAGTCACGGAGGTATGAATGAGAGGAGACGTCCTAACGCGCTTTCCCTGTCCAAGGAAAATGATGCTGACGCAGCAGGGCGGTAGCCATATTGTTGGAACCAAAACAAACCGTCTGCCGCTGCAATCAGGCTTACTTTTCACGTGCTATACTCAGTTTTGCTGTGCGTTATATACGGGAAGATTATTTTTTTACGACTAAGAGAAAGCCCATTTAAGCTATTTGGAATTTATATTGCTTTTTTAACGCAATGAATATTTCCATACAGAATTACTGTATAGCAGAACTATTTATGTATTTCGTTGAATACGACAATAACAAACAATTACCAGATATTGAAAGTTTATTTATACTGCACTGATAATAACAGAAAACATTTTATGGATAAAAAGCATTTAAACTGCAAAAAATCACATTTGTAAGATTCAGAAAATAGCTGCTTTACGTTAAAAAAATTCTCATTCCACAAAAATAAAAAAAATTTGCTTATCAAAACTAACTAAAGCCAATAGTATAAGAAGTAAAAAAAAAGAACTAAAAAATATACGTATAAAATATATGTATATATATTCATACAAAAAAACGCCCCAGATGGTGACTCGAATCCACCAGCTCTATGTTTGTACCCTCAGCTACACATCTCTCCCCCATCTCATGCTCATTCTCCTCCCTCAACCAGAGTTAACAATCAATACAAAATACACAATTATTACAATCTCTCAAAAAAAAAAATCTCATAACGATTGAAATACATCCTTCCTCAGCCACAAAGGAAAATTTCAAAATAATATCTGAAAAAACTATATGAAAAAAAAAGCAACTAAAAACTATACTAAGCAAAAATAATAAAAAATTAAAAAAATATAAAAAAAGAGAAAAAATATATTCACAGGGTGAAGGGAATATAATATCCATTAAAAAAAAAGGCAACGTTCCAGACAGTGGCTTGAACCCGAAATCTCAGTGCCTGACACCTCAGTCTCTCCTACCTATCTTCATGTACGCCAAACCTACCCCTCAACCAAAGTAAAAATAAAATAACTACAAGCAATAAACTCGCTCTATTTGAAATCCATACAGAATTAAATAAATTCAGTATTCACCTTAAAAGGGACAATTAGAACCCTAGCAGAAGAATTAACGAAAAGGAGAAAAACATTACACTCTCCTCTCCTCTTTTAACTAAAATTATTTAAACAATTTGAAAAATTTTCACCCTAACTAATGATCGCTGTCACTAACCTATGACAATTTACACCAGATACATTAAATTAATCTAAAAAGAAATTCAAAAATATAAGACTCCAATCGAGGAAAAAAAGGGGGCATTTAAACAAAACCCTTAAATGCTATCCAAATTTAAAAAAAAAAAAGAAAGATTATATTTCTCACCTTATGAAAATACTTTATTGTAATTTACTTTTCCCTTCTTACACTGAACTTATTAAATCATGAAGAGAGAGGAATTTAAACACTGAAATATTTAAACAAAATAATATCTAATACTTCCACCTAAAATAAAAAACAGAAAAGAAACTCCTTGATATTTTAATCACCTCTATTTAAAAGTATGTAAATTCATCATCCATTAAATAGAATACACACTAATATTCAATTACAGCCAACAAAATTTTTTAACTGAGAAAGCCTGAAGAAGGAATTCTCAAATAAGTGTAACGTAAAATCAATCAATCAATATAAGAAGTACATCTTCACATTTATCACTGAGTACAATCCGAAGAAAATAAAAAAAAATCTGGTGAAGAATCGAGGTTTGTAACACGAAATAAAACCAATTTTATAGTGGCGTAATTTCAACACGAAGTTGCTTGTATCATTATATAATTATTTAAACTTTTATAAAAATGACAAACTTACCGATGAAAGGTAATTCCTGGTATCTTTTTTGAAGGGCGATTCGTGCAGCCGTAAGCTGAACCGGTTGCCATAATACAAATGTGGAAAAAAATTTAATTTTTATAGCGCAACACTTTGTTACTCACCTATACTACTGATCAATGGTTTGAATAGAACAACATGGCTGCCGCGCAGGCGCCGTAGCATAATTCTCAAGTGCTTAGGGCTCCTCCTCTTATCTTTCTACCTCCATGGTAAAAGTCAAGTGAATGCTGCCAATGGTATTTCGTAACCTTCACATTTCAACATCAAAATTTCAAGTTTCTGACATAACTACATCGTTTGGAATATTCGTTTGAAATTTTGGAAATTTCAACTTTTTCCACCGTTAGAGGGTGCAGTTGTAACTTTTGGGAAATTCAAAGAATGCAAATCGTAATATACCATTAATACCTATCCAACACAAAAAGAATTTTTTATTTATCTGTATAAACAAAATAGTCCGATATCTACAGACGAACAGACGGCAAAACAAAAATTATTAACTCTTTTAAAAAAAAAATCCTAAAATTTATTTTTTTGTCTTAGCCGTTTTCTAAAGTGATTCAATCGCGAGAACTGAATTCTGTACCAAATATTACCCTACCCTTTTCCGGAATCCGTAAGTATTCCTGTAATACCATTGTTCTTTGCGCGCAAAACAATCCCAGAGACGACAAAACATGGCGTGGATTTTGAGATAGCCAATCTCTCCCTATATAGGGCCTCTAGTTTTTACTACACTAGCGACCTATGAAAAGCGATTTTTAAGGGCTCCATCCACTTGTCAGAATGCATGTATGCTGAAAAGTGACACGCATCCTTGTCTGCTGTTCACACCAAGCTTCTACAGTACTTCGCCAAAAGTTTTCAACGAATCGGCCATCCATTTGTCAATTTTTTGCACGGAGAAATTGCTGCCATCTGGTGAGCAATTAGTTCATTAATATAAATGGCTCCTTTTTTTAATAAGAATAAAATAACATGTTTAAGAATTATTTTGTCCTATTTTATGAAAAAAGAAGAAGGGTAAACACAGATTTTGGGGTCGGAAATGCCACAAGAGAAGGAATTCACATATGAATTTGTTAAATGAACTGCGTTTTGATGATTCACACAACTATCGCAAATATTTGCAAATGAGAAGAAACGTATATTACAAAGGGCCACGGTGCAGTTCACGGCACTACGGAATAAATGTAAGGTTTTGAATGGAAAATATTGTCTGATGCTGAGAGTTGCAGTTATATGTAAATATCATATTTCGATATTTTTTAGATTTATGAAGCGGTTAGGTATGATCTGAAATGAATATATAGTTTTTTTTTAACTATCATGTGGAGGTGGGGGTCACGTGCATTTTAGAATGTTGCAAATTAAAAATGTTTTTAGTAATGCAGAGTATCTACGTATACCTCCTAAGAAACTAAATTTCTGGATATTTAGGCTTTTACAAGTAAGCGTTTTATGTGTGTTTATCCTTTGATGTCATATTTTTTTGGGGGATTTGTTTCTAAGTACGAAACGAAAGTATGTTATTTAGTGATATGCTGTAGTCGAAATATTCTTCGACAAGAATATTTACTTTGGGGAGGGGGAGCTTTTGTAAAGTGTGGAACCCAAATTTGTTGTTTTGGTAGAAGTTCTGGTTGAAATAGTTGCCTCCGATATGGATTTTTTTTGGGGGAGGGAGGGAGGGACTTTTTATATGTGGGAAGACAAAATTCTTTCCTAAGCGATATGTGTAGATTAAAATTGTTGTCTCGTATAAGATATATATACAGGGTGATTCAAAACTTATCTTTCAAATTTCGTGGGGAGGTAGGGAATACGTCAGGAAACCGATTTCACATAGGAAAGTATGTCCGCAAACGTCATCTACATGAACAAAATGGACAAGTAAGTGAACACAAGGAAACAGTACAGTTAAGTGGTAACGAATGTGATTTTTATTCCAATAAGGTAAAGATGCATATCCGCTAGCTCTTGATGCGTAAAACGATTCATCTTATCACTAGTAAGTCAGCTCGTACACTGATGACAGCGGGAGTGGTCGGGCGAGCTGTACACTGGTTGGGTACACACAGCGCCCTCTACATACGCATGTGTACATTTGCGGACATACTTTCCTATGTGAAATCGGTTTCCTGACGTATTCCCTACCTCCCCACGAAATTTGAACTATAAGTTTTGAATCACCCTGTATATATTGGAGCTTTGTTTTTTTCGTGTGGAACGAAAATCTGTTATTTAGCGTTATGATCTAGTAGAAATTATTGTCACCGATGAGATTACATACTTTTAAGGGTTTTTTAATAGTGTGTAACAAAAGTGTGCTATTGAGCGATATGCGTAGTTGTTACTATATACCCTAGATAGAGTTAATTTGGCTGATTTTTTTTATATGCTAAGCAAAATTTTACGTTCGTAAATAAGCATTTATCTTTAAATTCTTGTTCGTGCATTCTCGTTGTACTGTGCCAGGTAATGCAAGTTTTAAGCCATTATCTGTACAACAGTTGAATACTCTTGATAATGTTCTATTTCCGTGAAGTGTATTTATTATGTTGTATATTTAGTAATAAGTTTCTTTATAGAAGTAAATTAGACTTTTTTTTTATAAGTGCGAAAACGTTTTTCGTTTTCATCGGTAACCGGCAGTGGCCGTGAGTTACGTAAAAGTAACGCGAACTGTACTACAACGTATATCGTAATATCACAATGTTGGAGTATAAATATCATCTGTTCCAGTACCAGTTCGCCTTGTATCAGTCACACTCTTGTGTTCTTTACGTAAAGTAGTCAGGAACGAATTTTTTTTTCACCACGAAATCTCTTGTCGGTTTGGGTTTGACTTCGTGGCACATATCTACAATTTCATACTACAACTTCATGTTCTCCTTTTCTCGATTTCTGTAATCATTGTCGCAGATTATATTTTCCACAGACACGTCATGGAAATATATGCATTTAAGGAACTTTTTGACCTATTTCAAATACAGCTTCACGAGTTATCGATGTATACGAGAGATCACAGACGACGACGACTATAGTTCGCTCAAGCGCACTAGTCAGATCCAGGAGCACTTCAGCTAAATTATCTATCGTGATCAGAAGCCTCTAACCATGCAAGTTGTCGGTGAGCAGCACTGAGCAAGCTTGTTCTTGTTGCCATTTTCACGCGAAGTTTGGATTGGAGTAAACTTGTCTTTGCCATACTTGTCATGCATTCCGGTAAGTGGATGGGACCCTTAACGGCGCCTCCCCCTCTTCCTACATCCATGGTAGCAGCACTGAGCGAACTTGTTCTGGTTGCCATTCACGCGAAGAGTGAACCGAAGCAAACAACTCTCGATATAGCGACAGTTATCATCGATATTTCGCACCACTATGTTTTGGTTCTGTTGCTGTTTAGGCATGTTTCTAGCTATGAGAAGGACTTGGTATTTTACTTAACTCTGGATTTTGCATGAGATGCGAGTAATGCTGTTATCGAAAGCTTTTAAACGCTAAGTAGAAACTTGAAAGATTATTAGATGAAAAACGGTAAGCATTTTTTGAAACTGACAAAGCTACAGTATGAAAAGAGCTTTATGAATTTTTAATAATTGCATACAATATTTTAATACTTTTATAGTGCTGATAAGTATAAAGTACCCTATCTCGTTTCATTTGTATAAATTTCGGTAAGTGAAATACATGTACTATAAGTTGTCCTCTTGATATGAAAACACCTTACTAAGAGCAAACCATTGCTGGAAGACTGAGGCACCAAAGAATGGCAATGATATCTTTAGCACTGCATTTTTGAAGGATTTCCAGCAATTGCTATTTTTTGTGGAAGTGCGCATGGCGGTAAATGCGGCTCCGGTGATTTAAGGGCGTCAAAAGTTTCGGGGCATTTTCACAATCGTCATTTTGCAACAGTTTATTTGGAAAAATATGCCTTTACAAATCCGAAAAAAAATAGCAGAATTATTTTGCATTTTATGTTATTTCTGTGGGTATTAAAATAGTAAATATCCTTTTGAAATAGTATATTTTCTCTCGGGATGGTGATAGATTCCAGTAGACTATATGGGTGCCACCATACCTAATAAGATTTGCACAACTATCAACTTATCTGTAGTTTATAATAGCAGAAATGACCACAATATTGAAAGAGAAGAAGATATGATCCATCAATTAAGCCATTGCCCTCTAGGAAGATGTATTTTTTAGCTTTTGAGATACCTTGTGTTACATGTCAGCATGGCCAACTAGGACCTGCTATGACCTGCTCACAAGTGGAAATCACATTTGTTCTCACATACATGTTTTCTGACAGTGATCTGCTTGGTTGTCACTAGATAGTGCTGCCACCGCACTGTAGTTCATTAATGTTTACGTTTAGAAATGAGGAAGTTAGTACAATGTACGAAAACTACCTAAGTGGTAAAGAAATATTTTTTTCCCTTCACTAGGTTTGCTCTATTACATTTAATTATACCCCAGTGCTCACAAATTTACTAAAATAATTGCTTAGAAATAACTTGGGTCAGTGTATTGTTCACAATCCTTGGCTATCATTTTTTTTTATGCAACTAACAAAACGGTCCTTTCAATGATTCTCACAACCCCCCAGACCTAAACCCAAATGGGTTTAAAAAAAAAAGATTTTTTTTGTTACCATGGTAATGATAATTCAAGTTTACGTCAAACGCAAAGTACCATTACCATGGTAACGTACTTTGTGTTTGGTAGCTCCAATTGTACTAGTCTAAATGCTGACCCCACTACTAGCATCAAAAACAGGTTGCAGACTAAAAAAACAAATTGGCTCCCCGAGGACATCAAGAAGAGTGCAGTGCGTCCACTGTCATGCATCACAAATGTTCACCCAGTGTAAAGTGCACAAAGATAATTTCACCCCATTAGGCCTTTAGTGCCCAAAAGATCATCTCCAACATTCTTTCTAAAAAAGATGCTTATCAAATTTAGTTTCATTTGTGAGCACCCTTTTTTCATTAAATCTATGGTAGAATTTCTTAAGATCTGAGGATCTGTCCATTCCTCAACAGAAAATTAATCATATTTGATGTAGCCTCCTTGCTCTGCTTTTGATGCCATTATGTTATTTCAGACAAAAAACATTGAAACACAAAAGTTTTCACCTCCTGCAATCAATGCCATTCGTGAAGCACTGAAAATAATTATTTCTAATTTGGCAACAAAATCTACAGGCAGGACTTGGGTGGCCCCAATGGGCTTGCCTCTTTCTGGCATCCTGTCTGAGATTGTTCTTAACCCTTCCCAGGTTCACCTATTTTTTCATTATGATCAGGCAAAAAAAATAATTTTAGAACTTTTTTTTGCCAAATAACTAATGAAAGAAATTACGACATTTACAAAAATTAACAATATAAGCAAATTTGCAAGCATATTGATTTTTAATAAGTTTTTCAATATGATATGGTAAAAAAATAGATCGGAGTACACAATTAAGACTTAATTTTGGGAAACCTGATGAAAAAAATGGTTAAATTATATATTGATCAACAGGAAATTTCCTCCTGAATAATATAATATTTAACCTGAAGCATGATTTTTATTTCTTTTACTGATTAATTTCAGTATCGTATATTTCAAATATGGTCAGTGTTATACAAAGTGACTTCGACTTCTCACATTCACAAGATTTTCTGAACTGGTTTTAAAATGTAAAAAATTTTTCTTGGCTGCTTTTTTTTTTTTCACTAAATACTATGAATTTTTTTCTTTGGGTGTTGAAGTTTGGTGATCTTGGTGGTGGGGGTGGGGGTAAAAAAATCCTTCCTGAAATTGCCCTCTCCCCTTGGCATTGGAAATCATTTCCATGCCAAGGAAGTTCATTTTGCTTCCATATCCAAGATATAATTTATTTTCAGCAAATGATGCAAAAATCAATTTTTTTACTATAAAACAAAATAATAAAATAGAAGAAATAATAAAGTTAAAAATAAGATATAACCTAATGTGATGTTATAATATCCACAGCAAAAAGTTGTCAATCCAATGTAGCATAACTTGGATATCGATCGGTCAAAAACTTGATAACTTATGGAAATAATGTAAATCTACTGAAATGAAAATTAAGGTTTAATTATAAAAGGAAACGAAATACTAACTTTATGAAGGTAGTGTATATGCTACTTCATTTACATCAACTTGCACTAACACTTTGCAGATGAGCAAGCAATTAGAACACCTTCTACTTTCTCCTTCTATTGTGATGCTGTGCATTGAGCAATATGAAAGCTATTTTTACTTTCAGTTTTGATCTGAAGGGTGGAAAAGATGCATAGAATGCTTGGATAAATGATAAAAGTAATCATCATCATCAAGCTGCCAAGGGCTACAGAGGTCCAACCAGACCGTGCAATTTAGTTCTCCAAGCAATTCTGTCCTGAGCTACATCTGCAGCATCTAGCTACTGCACACCAATTCTAATAAGGTCCTGTTTGACATTGTCTGCCCACCGCATCCTAGGTCTCCCCCTCTTTCTGAGGCCTTTAGGCACACTGTTCATGACCCTATTCACCAATCTATAATTATTCATATGGGCAACATGGTGAAATCAACAGTCTCTCTCTCTGCACAATATGCTGCTTAAAGGAGGTTGCTGACTCCTTTGCCTAAACTCATCATTAGTTACAAAGTTGAACCACCTAATGCTCAAGATGCTACGTAAGCATCTAGAATCACAAAAGCATCTAGTTTCCTGTTATCTTGTTTACAAGTGCCTAAGTTTTACTACCATAATTAGCCCTACAAGGAACCAAACTATTATACAGAATAATTTTAGTCTAGGTGTATACGCCTATTTCTCCACACTCCATAGATTCTTAAAAGTCCCGGTAGCAATCCCTATTCGTCTGTTAATCTCATGCCGCACATCACCATTATCTGTTACAATAGCTCCCAAGGTAATTAAACTGTGACACCTGCTCAAGACTGCAACCATTCAGATTAACTGAATCACAGCCTGCCTGACCAATTTTCATCACTTTAGTTTTCTCTCTGTGTATAGCCAAACCTACTCTACTACCAGTTTCATCAACATCTCGAATGAAAGAAATCATCTCATCAACATCATTTGCCAAAACGGCTAAATCATCAGCATAATCTAAATCAGAAATATTCATATCTCCAGTCCATTTAAGGTCAAAATCTTTCCCTTGAAGCGAGTTTCGCATAACGTAATCAATAACCAAACTAAAGAGAAAAGGAGACAAAATGCACCCTTGTCGAACACCAGAAGTAATGCTAAACCAATTGCTACAAGTCTTAATAACTCTCACACACGGCTCAGTGTTATTATAGAGAGCTTTCATTATGTTAACTAACTTATCAGGTATACCATATGATCTCACAACCAACCACAAATTATGATGATCAACAGAGTCGAAAGCCTTTTTGAAATCAACAAAGCTAGGACCCAAAGGTTTCTGAAACTCTAAACATTTCTCAAGAATATGCCTAAGTGAAAATATCTGATCTACACATCCCCTACCACTTCTGAATCCACATTGTTCATCACACAATTGCCTGTCAACCAGATTCTTAATTCTATTAAGCACAATCATGCAAAGAACTTTCCCTGGAACAGAGAGTAGGCTGATACCACTATAGCTATCACAAGAACTGCGATCACCTTTTTTGAAAATAGGGATAACGATAGCTCTGGTAAAATCCTTAGGGACCATACCTTTATCATAAATGATATTCAAATTTTCAGTCATCCAAGTGGTAACCGAAACATTCTCAGCTCTAAGCATTTCTGTAGTAATTTCATCTACCCCTGGGGATTTATGAAGTTTAAGTTTAGAAATTGCCAAAATAACTTCAGATTGTGTTATACGGCCAACATTAAAATCACCAATGCATCTATCATCATTACAAACAATGGGAGTAGAACTAACCACATTGTTTAGAACATCACTGAAATGCTGAGCCCACCTAGCCATGACAGAATCCTCCCCTTCTATAACCTTACCTTGTTTATCCTTCAATCCCTGTATACCTGTCCATTTTCTACCACACAAAACATTACCCATCTGGTACAGATGTCTAAGTCATCTAGCCAAAGTACTAAGTCATCTAGCCAAAGATTCTTATCATCAACTAACTGATCCTTTACACGTTCATTAAGTTCTCTGTAGTGCTTTCTATTAGGACTAGTAGGGTATTGATTAAGAACATTCCTGCAGTTCTTTCTTTCCGAAATAAGCTCAAGTGCCTTATCACTCAGATAATTCTGTCTCTTCTGCTCCTTTTTTCCTAAAAGAGTACTGTTAGTGTCCAAAAAAGCCTGTATAATATGATTCCATTCTTCCTCAACTTCAGTAGTAAGCAAACCATGACTGTCATAATGACTTAAGTAACCTATCATGGTAAGCTTTGGCTATAACTGGATCTTTCAGAGCTTCAGTATTAAAAGTCAATTTTTTAACCCTAGCACAACACTTATTAAGTTTAAGTTGCAAGACACTTTTAACAAGGTAATGGTTAGATCCAATTTCAGCTCCCTTATATGCCCTGGTATTCCTAACAGAACTAGCCCATTTGCTGTTAATTAATATATAATCAGTCGCATTCTTATGCAGCCCATCAGGTGAAACCCATGTGTACTTATGTATGTCATGGTGTTTGTAATAAGTGTTAGTTATTTTGAAACCATTGAGTTTACTTACCTGTAGGAAACGTTGCCCATTGCAGCTACCAATACTAAAAGGGCCTATCACGCCTCCCCAAAGGTCGGAGTCAGTTCCAACTTTGGCATTGAAGTCACCTGAACAGGGGTAATATCTCTTTTCTTGACAGAATTCAAAATATCCTGAAGTTGTCCGTAAAACCTAATTTCTCATCCTCATTGTCATTCTCAGTGGGGGCATAACAGAAGATAACATTCAAGTCTTTAATGCTTGTCTGAAACTTTTCTGAAAGAAACCTTTTATTAATGCATTCATATCCTAGAAGAGCATCACTAGCGTGTCTGCTGAGAAGCAGACCACACCTTGGTGATGTTTATTGTCTTCCCTCCCTGAAAAGAGAAATTTAAGATTATTTTTAAGAATCTGACCTTTATCTGTCCATCTGGTCTCTTGCAAGCTGAGAATATCTAAATTATTATGATGGAATTCTTGTGTGAGGACATCAAGAGAAAAAGCTCTGTGTAGAGTCCTCGCATTTCAACTGCCTATGGAGAGAAAATGGTTAGTGGGATGTTTACAGAAATTAGGTTTATTGAGAGAGGGAATGCCGACAATATCAAACAGCCCCCTAATCGCAGACATGGGGCAAAGACCTGATCCCCCACCACTAAAGGCTGAAGCCATCTACACTGGAAGACCCTCCAATGTAGAATTTGACGATGCCAGTAGAAGCAAAGAGTTCAGGTGCCAGCGATGACCTCTGCTCAGGATTATCCACCAGCTGATAAACATATCCCATGAATCTATTCACTTGGGGCTATCAACCCACAAACAAACAGAAAACAGAGCGCAAGATTATCCCTCCACAGAAGCCCACCAGTGCAGCAAAATCAGGATCCATAATCCAGTTCAGAGCCATATATCTGTCCATTGGGTTTATATGGTCAGCACCAGGACCCTGTGTGGTTAATCACTCCTCAGCAGGGTAGAAAAAAAAGAAAAGTAGCCATAGTTGTCCAGATCAGTAGGCCACACTAATCTGGCAGCCCTCCCCTTCCGTTCACTTCCACAAGAGAGTATCTCTTTTGAAAGGTACCAACGGTCTGCACCACGAGAATGCGGGGTCGGACATTAGGTTCTAGGCCTGGCTGGTTCTATGCATCATCACAGGAGATTGATGCATAGCTCTTCTTCCAATGACTACCTAGCTACCATTTACAGATGAAAGTAATTCTAGTAATAGAGAAATAGGCTTAAGGCAGAAAAGAGTGTAAAATGGTGAAAACAACAGTGGTACATACCTTGTAATTACTTCCAATATCTAGTATTTTTTAAAATAGCAGTTTTTTGGTATTAACAGTTGTAACAATCTTATAATAATCTCAAAGTAGTCTACCTGCTTTGAAATCCAAAACAGTTGTCTTTGTATAATTTTAGTTTAGCCCCATATTTATGTCCGGCACTGAAAAATAGATAAAAAAAATACTATAAAATCTTATTTCATATAATAATAATAATAAATAATACCCCCTCAAGCAGCTGCTTGCCACAGAGGTCTGACAGGAGCCTGTCAGTTTATATGCCACAGTAGGAGATCTGAGAGGATGGCAGGACCTCAGCAGAAAAACGACACACACATCCATGCCTAATTCCGGGGCTCGAACCCAGGTCCCTTAGATCAGTAGCCAAGCGTGCTAACCACTCGGCCACGGGACGGCTATTTCATATAGAATATCATTTTAATCTTTTCTGTCTGGTGGAAAATTTTGGTAATTTTTGTAATTTGGAA
Organism: Ryuthela nishihirai; assembly: GCA_038380435.1. Taxonomy (NCBI): domain Eukaryota; kingdom Metazoa; phylum Arthropoda; class Arachnida; order Araneae; family Heptathelidae; genus Ryuthela; species Ryuthela nishihirai. The sequence goes on from JAWZYU010000005.1 coordinate 44,242,522, forward strand.
ACCCCACTCAAGTCTTATTGTATTCAATTATATCCAGCTACATAACATGGTCATAACCCACAGTTTGAGAAACACTGCATTAAGTCCCTAAAGTGGTGGCTTCACTTTCCTTGATCCTCTTTCCCAGGAATTTTTTTTTTTAATTTTGATTGATATAACAGACCTCTACTATGGCAGATAAACTGACAGGCTACTCTATGGCAAGCAGCTGCTTGAGGGGATATTTAGTTTTTATTTATTATAAAATCATTAAGTGATAACCCCCCCCCCCCCCCCTCCCACACACAAATACACTTTTGTTTGGACCTTGTGGCCTGGTGATTAAGATAATTTTACCCATGAAATGGCTGTTATAATTTAATAGAGACTTGCATAACGTTCATGGAAAATATATTTGATTCAAGTTTCTGAAAGCATATATATATATACACCCCTCAAGCAGCTGCTTGCCACAGAAGTCAGACAGGAGCCTGTTAGTTTATATGCCAGAGTAGAAGGTCTGAGAGGATGGCAGGACCTCAGCAGAAAAACGATGCATACATCCATGCTTACCCAGGGCTTAACCCAGGTCCCTTAGATCAGTAGCCATGCATGCTAACCACTCGGCCACATGACGGCTAATAATACAGTAAAACCTAGTTAATTCAACATGCAAGTGGATGGGAAAGAAATTGAAATTACAGAAAACCTGGTTGACTCAAAATTTACAAATAAAAGTAAAACAGAGAAATTGCATTGCTCTGGTGCTATGCTGGGAAGACCATCAGTTGGTGAAGTATGTTGATTTTATGAGGCTGTTTAATTGCAGGAGTTAACTGAAATGCAAGTTATACAAGTGTTTTGTATTGTGGTTCAAATGATCATTTATTGCATTTAAATTGTAAACATGCTGTAATGCAAATTTGAATGATTTAAAGATGTATTCAGTATTCTAAAACTCTGTTTTTCAGATTCAAATTTCAGCCTATTTTCTAATTCCTTTCATAATAACTTAATGAATAATTTTATAGGACATATATTGAATCCTGTTAAATTTTTAATATTATAGTTGTCTGAGATCTCTGTTCAAAGAAATGGAAAATCTGAAGGACAAGCAGGATGGAGAATCATGTGCAAGCTTTGGTGATAATGAACACCCTTTGCAAAAGCATATATCACAAGGTATTTTTGTTTTACCCTTGTAATTGCTAACTAAATTTTCTAAAATGCCAGTTACTTTAATTGATTTGTTTGTTTTTAGTGATTAATAATAAAATACTAAATATTCCCTTAAGCAGCTGCTTGCTACAGAGGTCTGGCATGAGCCTATCAGTTACTATGCCATCGTAGGAGAACTTTAAGAATCCTTTAATTTTTAATGGAATCTTGAACTAGTTTATGAAAAATTAAATCGGCAGCTAAAGAATTTGCCCTTAACTTAATACTTAAAAATAAAACTCTTAACAATTCTGCACATTTTATGATAGGGCTGACATCATCAAAGATTTTAAAATCGAGAACTTAAAATCAATCCAAAGTGAATGCACAGTATTCCCTGTTAAGAAACATTAATTAATAGATTCTGAAAAAAATTCATCGCCGCCACGGTGGGAATCGAACCTGCATCTCTCCAGATTCATGCCAGAGCGCGCTAACCATTGCACCACACGTCGGACAACGAATATTTTCAGAATATGACCTTTTAAATCTTCTTCTTGAGACGTGACTGAGACAGCGCCATCTATACTCAAGGAGATGCAACGTTTTCAGTCGTTGCATTTGATTATCAGATGTTAATGAGAAGGTCGCTAATGCTACCGCGTTAAATATATAATTGAAACAATCCAAAGTGAATGCACAGTATTCCCTGTTAAGAAACATTAATTAATAAATTCTGAAAAAAATTCATCGCCGCCACGGCGGGAATCGAACTTGCATCTCTCTAGTTTCATGCCAGAGCACGCTAACCGTTGCACCACACGTCGGACAACGAATATTTTCAGAATATTCGTTGTCCGTTGCGTTGCATCGCCTTGAGTATAGATGGCGCTGTCTCGGTCACGTCTCAAGAAGAAGATTTAAAAGGTCATATTCTGAAAATATTCGTTGTCTGACGCGTGGTGCAATGGTTAGCGTGCTCTGGCATGAATCTGGAGAGATGCGGGTTCGATTCCCGCCGTGGCGGCGATGAATTTTTTTCAGAATCTATTAACTGGAGAACTTTTTAAAAATGCTGATTTTAAACAGTCTTCATTAAATTACCTCCCAAAGGAAGATAGTTTCAGGTAACAAAAATAATTTAAGCAATCATTTGTTTTGAAGTGTTATTAACAAAAAAAAATTAACTTGAATTTAAATTCATAGTTTAAATTATCTTTATAACTTTTGAAGGGCAGAGGTGGCTCAATCAGTAGTGCACTAGGCTTATAATCTGCAGTTCCCAGGTTTGAGTCCCACCTTGGCAAGTATTGAGATTTATCCACAAAATTTCCTGCCCCGCTCTCAGTCAGTAGGGGACACTGATGGGCTTGGAAAGGTAGTCATCTGTGGGATGGGACATTAAGCCTTGGCCCCATGTGTGGAAGAGCCATTCTCAGAGCACACTGAAGAACACACTGGAAACACTGAGAACACACACGATGTCTCCTAATAGCTGTCCAGTGGGTCCCCTTCCCCCAACCTTCTCTGAACCCTCGTGGTAATTATGACTTGGCCATTTAGCCCATTGTGTGCAAAAACATGCTGCTCAGAGATAAAACTACCCAACCCTATAACCTTCAAACAAATGTTTTTCTTCCAGCATCAGATATATTCAAAACATTTTGCATAGTTTATATCATAATTAATTGTTATGCGCATAGGCACTGTTTTAAAGTATTAATATCTGAGTAAGATATTTCACGTGCATTATGCTGAAATATAGAAGGAATGGTCATAAGTATATGCCACCTTGGATACATTTTGGAAATTGTGTTTATCTGTCCATAAAATTTTTGTCATGGAAAATACTTGTTTAGCAAATGCATTATTGATAGGTATGGATAGTATTTTCCCCACTAATTTAGGTAATTCAGAAAAACTCGATTCTTGCTCTTAAAATTTTTTTATCCATATTTTATTAACTTAAGCATCAAGTTTAACAGTTTCTGCTTGTACAGCATTAACAGAGCAAACTTTGTTGTATAATGTGCCTTCATTCAGATTAAAAAACAACAATTTGCTAGATGATTTCAAAATGTTGCCAAAATTTAACTTCTGCTTTAAAAAATACTACATAATGCAATCATGTAATAATTAACAAAATACCAATGACAGTTTGATATTTTTTTCTCTTGTTAGACTGAATTTGTGTTCCATAATTAATTGATGCATTGTCAGCACAATAGGATGATATCTAACTAATACTTAAAATTTTTGATTAAAAACTATATAAATATTTTGATAGATATCATTTGAACTTTCGTGTATATCTCCAGAAGATTCCATCAGTTTATGTTGAATTTCATGAGTTGAAGTGAAATAACCAATGACAATAAGAAACAGTTTCTGTGATTTCATTGATGCATCTATTGAAATTGAAAAATAACTGGGATTATCAGTCCAGATCACTCAAAGCCATTTCAATTGATTTGGGACCATGTATATATTTAACTATTTCTTTTGATTTGGTTCTTCCACAGTATACCTTCTTTGCCACAGCTGAATAATTATGCTATGTAAAATTTATTATTATGCACAATGCAATGTTGATTGTGAGATCGTATGGCATACCAGACAAGTTAGTTAACATAGTGAAAGCTCTATAATAACACTGAGTCGTATGTGAGAGTTGGTAAGGCTTGTACCAATTGGTTTTTTAATTGGTGATGCCCAACTAGCTACAGTAAAGTTCATGTACCTGTATTGACCTCTGACCAGATTCTCCACCAGTTGATATAAGTTTCAGATATCTTGAGCAGAGGGACATAATAAGTATCCTGTCTCTCTGCTCACTTAGGGCTGGCAATCCATCAGTCCATCGCATGCTAAGCTCATAATCTAATTCCCTGGTTTGGGTCACCAGCTGGGTCAGTGTTTTGATATTTATCTGCAAAAACTCCCAGCCCACAGTCAGTAGAGGATACCAATAGGCTTGGAAAGGCCGCTGTCCATTGGATGGCACATTATGTCATGGCCCCATATATGGAAGAGCCATACCCTGAGCACGCTGGATGGCCCTGACTATTTTTAGGAATACTGAAATAGGTTTAAGGTATGATGGGAGGCTACCATTTGTCTACCAACAGCTGTTCCAGTGGATCCCCTCCCCTAACTTTTTCTGAGCTTTTGAGGTCCTTGTGACTTGGCCATTTAGCCCATTGTGTGAAAAAAAAGTGCTGCTCAGAGGTAAAACAACCCAAACAAGCAGCAAGTTTGGGATCTGTACTGAAGATCAAGCCATAAACCAAGTCCAGTGGGTATAAATGATCAAAACCAGGATCTTGTAAAGTTGACCACTCCTCAGCAGGGCAGAAAAATAAAAGAAAAAGTGGTGATAAATGATCAAATCCGTAGGCCACACTGATCCATAGGCCTCCCCTTCTGTTCCCTCCCAGAAAAGACTACCTCTTTCGAAAGATACTAACTGCTTGCAGCACAAGAAGGCGGGGTCGGACATAGGTGCTAGGCCTGACCAGTTCTGTGCATCATTACTGGGGATTGCTATATAGCTCCTTCTATTTTACTTTATAATTTTGCCTTAAATCTATTTCAGTATTCGTAGAATCATCTACACCAACATTCAGTGTTTAATTTCTTATGACTGAAAAGCACTTGTTCATTTAATTATACTTCCTATGCTAATAATACTGCAAATTATACTGTAAATATATAAAAAAAGTACTAAATTAAATTAATACTTAATGAATCAGCATTGTGCCATTTATCATCTAGTGTTTAGTTTTCACAAACATACCAATATGTACTATATATAGCTAACACTGTTGATCTGAGATCCATTTTGCTATTGTATTGAAATATAGATCTACAATCATTCTACAAGTTCTACAATTCGTTAGGTAAGTATTGTTGATGCACATATTAGCCTGCATTAGTGATGTCTAGCAGAAGTTTATCTGCTATATCAGTAAAGTTGATTGTATTATACTTTTAAAGTCAATCTGATTGATGATAGTATTGATCATGCTTTGGTGACATTGGTAAAGAAATATAAGTCCACAATGTCAGTAGTGGTGACATTGACTAATCATTGCTGTTACCATTTGTTCATGATAGGAATGCTAGTTCATAGTCTAAATAGAACTTGAGCCTTTTAAGGTAGGTAGAGCTACTGTAAAAATGCATAGTACATGATGCTCTCACTAAGATAAGCTTTGGATAGCTTATAGAAACAACTGATACTGTAAATGGTAGTAAGCATTGTAGAACTTTTAAGTTCAGTTAAAATTAACTTGTTGATAGATAAACTTTGTTTAAAAACTGATCAAGGAAAATTAAAAACTGTTAAAGGAGTGCATCAGATAACAAAATACCATCATAACTTGATCCTTGCCAACTATTTGATAAGGCAAAAGAGAATATTTATTTCTTGCAGGTTTTGTATTGCACAAATGAAGAGTATTTAGAAGCTAGAATGTTACAGGGAAGATTTCTCCAGTTAAAAGCAGTTTCCAGTAGACAGAGATTACACTGTTTTACTTCTGCATTGACTATAGAATTGTATATATTGAATGAACAATTTATTATATACACCTACCTGATAATCTATTACTCCACCTTTTGCCCTCACAACAGCAGCCATATGTCTTGATAAGGATTCAGTGAGATGTTGAAAACACGGAGGTGGTACTATTGCCATGAAGCGAGGATTGCCTGTCGTAGAGCATCCATACAAAATGGTTCATTCCAACATTAATGCATTATGTGACCACGGTGTATGGTATAAATTAGGCAGACCAGCTCTTTGAGCATCAGTTACAATTGAATTGAGTGTCAGAATGGGCAAAACGAGCAACCAGAGTCACTTTGAATGTGGCATGATAATTAGTGCTGTAAATGCACAATTAAAAAGAATTTGCTCAGAAAATAATTAAAATAACTTGCAATTCTGTGTTGTTGAGCAATAAAATTATTAAGTTTATTTTACAAACTATTTGCATATTAAAAGTTTCTAGGTGAAAACTCAGAAGCTTCACAGCAATGACTGCTCTGTCTTCAGTGAAGGGACACAATGTGGTGATGTTAGGGCTGCCTCATTAATAGAGCCAACAGTACCTATCCTCCAGTACATTTTACGAAGGAGAAGGAAAACAGCAATACTATTCCGTATTCAGATGTTTTTATTTAAAAAGGTGATACAGGAGCCTTGACTGTCAATATACCGGAAGCTTACCTCTATATCCTCTATCATATATACAGACTCGTGCACTTCATGGGCATACAAAATTTCGGTTTTCCATTCTCTCATCCATTGGGCCTTCACCAGTCATCAAACTAGCATTTGCTTAAAAAATAAATTCAAAACATTCATTTGACTGCTGCATCCCATGAATTCCACCCAACACATTAGAAAAGTTAATCAATAAATGTAGAAATGACAATAGAAGAGGTTAGGCTCTCTTCCCAATCACCGACTCCAAGCAGGCAGCCTTTGCCAGATCTGTTTCTTACGTTCCTATCCTATGCAAATCAGTCTGCAAATTTTCCAGAGACCAAAAAATTAAGATTTCTTTCAGCCCAGCTCTGATGCTGAAGCAAATTATTAAAAGGCACAGAGACAAATTCAGCTTCCTTCAAAAATCGGGCATATACAGATTTCCCATCCATTTGCTGAATAATTCAGTTGTTTATTATATCACAAAAACTATACATTCTCTACAGGAGAGGTTCACAGAGTATCAGATAGATACCAGCTGAAACAAGCTAACATCTGCTAAACTGGCAATACAACACACAGGTATCATAGACTGGAAGTAGGCAACATTGCCAGACGTACATCCACTTATTACAGAACCATTGTCTGCAAGGCTGTTGAAATAATGACCTTGCCCTCCTCACCTACAACAGAGACACTGGAATCACCTTTCACAACATATGGAAAGAAGTTCTTAACACCCCTAACGTCACCCCATAGTGTCACTTCACTGAAAACAGAGCACTGTCCTTGCTCAGAAAAGCTTCTGAGTTTTCTCCTAAAAACTTTTTAATATGAAAATAGCTTGAAGGATAAACTTAGTAATTTTATTGCTCAATGACCGATAACTTTAAGCTATTTTAATTTTAAGTAGTGCTAGGTGTACTGGTTCTAGCATCTCCCAAATGGTCGTTCTCTTCTGATTTCACGCCCAACCGTTTCAAGGTTTACCAAAAATGGTGCAAAAAGCAAAATAATACTAGTGATAGGTGATCCAGTGGGCAAAAACAACTTGTAGTCAGAGGTTCAAAGGAGACTGGCAAGAATTGTGCAAGCGAACAGATGGACCATGCAAATTCACAGCAGAATTAAACATTCGAGTGCAGATGGTCATCTCTGAATGCACCACATATTGGACCTTGCTGTGAATGGGCTACAACAGCCACCGACTATGCTGAGTGCTGATGTTGTCAGCGAGAACCGAAAGCATGTCTCCGGTGAGTGCAAGAGCATTGACACCGGACCATTGAAAACTGGAAAAAGGTAGCATGGTCAGATGAATCGAGGTTCATTTTGCATCATGCTAATAGAAGGATCAGAATTTGCTACAAGTGACAGGAGGCCATGAAGCCATCTTGTCTGATGTCAATGGCACACATTAGGTCCCCTGATAACCATCAATGGACATCTGAATGTCATGGCATATTTGAACATTGTTGTTGACCAAATTCATCCCTTCATGTCTACAGTTTATCCTCACTCAGATGGACACATTCAGTATGATAAATGAATCTGTTCACAAGGCACATATCATCATGAAATGGTTCCAGAAACATACTGAAAAGTTTTCCTTGCTCCAATGGTCTTCACAGTCCCCAGATCTACCCTATCAAGCATCTTTAGTATGAGATGGTAAGGATTGTTTGCAGTGAGACTGTGCTGCTGTCCAATTTACAGCAACTGTGTGACACAATCATTTCCACATGGTACAGCATTCTTGTGCAACTCATCCAGCATCTTGTAAATTCCATGCTCTGACAAATTTGAGCTGTTTTAAGGCCAAAGAAGGTACAACACTTGACTAGGTAGGTTTACCAAATAAACTGGCATCTCAGTGTAGGTAGGCTTTCAGTATATTAACATCAAGGTTCTTGCATCATCTTTTTGTATAAAAGCATCTAAATAGGGTATGGCATTGCTGTTTTCCTCCTCCTTCATAAAACATATTGTAGGATAGATACTGATGGTTATATTAATAATGCAGCTTAATTGCTCATTGCTGCCATTCCAATTTAAAAATATATCAACAAAGCGATACCAGAAGACAGGTAAAATTGCTGCTGAGTTGAATAATTTTGTTTTGAGGTCTTTAAGGAAAATCTCAGATAGGATGCCAGAAAGAGGCAAGCCCATGCCCCTCCCATGTGGCCTACCTGTGGATTTCTTGCCAAACCAGAAATAATTATGTTCAGTGACAAGTTTCAGTGCTTCACAAATGCATTATTTTAAATAATTATAAACACAGCTAATTTTGTAAGATTTAATATCGCATGATAATGCTGTTTTACATTAATAATTCACAACTCTTTAAAATTCTTAAAACGTCAAGTAGAGAGGAGTGCTTAACAGTCATTAAAAATGAAATACAGAGGATTTTCCGATAGGCCTAACCATTCTAAAATTTAAATTTCTAAATTAATACCTCACAATAAGATTCAACTCTATATAGATCCTTTTGACCATCAAAGGGAAATCAGAGTGAAAGATATTTCAAAAGAAAAAGGTATTTACCAGTGTCCATGAGGCTGGTACACTTGGATTGATTGACTCCACCAGATGATCTTATTGCTGATGCTATATCAAATGCTACCAGTCTGTAATACAAGCACAACATTTTAATCCAAGGTGTGTAGATAAGTCTTTTCATCTTTACTACAGTTCATTCATAGTAAAGTTGTAAGTATCTTTCATAGATGCCATCCGTAACTCTGATGAGGTAGTTTGGTCGTATAGGTAGCCATAACATACCAAAGCTGTTACACCATAGGAGATATTTTTAACTTGAATTGTTCCATTAAATGAAGAACACTGTTCCACTGGAGGTTCCATTGTTTAATACCTTCTGAAGCTTTCTTTTTTTTAACACTTTTCTTTAAGGTTTGATGTTAAAGTGAAGAGGAACGTGCAGTTATGAAGAATGAAATAATGTAAGCACAATTAGTTCATTCCCTCCAGTGGAACAGTGTTCTTCATTTAATTTCACTCTTAATATCATAAATTCAATATATTTATCACAAGGATCTATATAGTTGATCTATATAGATCAACTATCTATATAGAGTTGAATCTTATTGTGAGATTAATTTAGAAATTGAGATTTCAGAATGGTTAGGGCTATTGGGCAATCCTCTGTATTTCATTATTAATGACTGTTGAGCACTCCTCACTACTTGATGTTTTAAGAATTTTAAAGGGTTGTGAATTATTAATGTAAAACAGTGTAACGCTCCAAACAAATGCAAAATACTTGAAGTTTTATGCTCCGGATAGCTTAGACGGGCGCCAGGCAATAATTAACAAATTGCCAAAAGTAGAATAAGTTGATAATAAGTTGATTTAGGGTTCAAATACCAGCGAGCGTTAATGAGTAAGAATCAAAATGATTGTCAAGTAAATTTAAATATAATTTAAAAATCCTTAATTCACATTGCTCAAGAGAAAAAAACTGTACAGACTCAAAAGGTTTTAAATATAACAAAACAGATTTATTTCCAAAATAATTCAACTCACCAAGACATCAATGAAGATACAACTCCTGTGCTACACGCACTGTGCTTAGTGCTTCTGCACTAACTCCCCGTGCACTAACTTGTGCTTATGTTAGTGCTTGTGCTTATGCTGTGCTACTGTGACTCGCAGGTCACCGGTTTTTGACAATAGCCGGCGCATGCCGGGAAAGATATTTACATACTATGACGAACGAAGCAAGCTGTGACGCAAGAGGGGGCGTGTCCTTGGCACGCGCTTTAGCGGTACAGTCGGAAGATCGGAGTTGCGCGTACGCAACTCACAACATCTTGAAAACGAGTGCTGTGATTCCAAAAAGGAAATAAAAATCCCCAAAATGATAAATATAGCGTAAATTAAACAAAACTGGTTAAGGTAAAGCAAAAGTGAACGATGGGGCATCACAACAGCATTATCATGTGATATTAAATCTCACGAATGCATTGATTTCAGGAAGGGAAAATTTTTATACTTCAATGATTTTTGTCTGAAATAACATAATGACATCAAAAATTGGAGTGATGGGAACAAGGAGGCTACATCAAATATAACTAATTTTCTGTTGAGAGGAAGAACAGATTCTTGAGTCTTAAGAAATTCTGTCAGATTTAATGGAAAATGGGTGCTCACAAATGAAGCTAGATAAAAATTTGGAAAAAATTTTTTCTAGAAAGAATGTTGGAGATGATCTTTTGGAAACTAAAGGCCGAATGGGATGAAATTATCTTTGTGCACTTTGCACTGGGTGAACATTCATGGTGCCTGACAGTGGATGGCACTGCACTCTTCTTAATGTCCTTGGGAAGCCAAGTTGTTTTTTAGCCTGCAACCTCTGTTTTTGATGCTAGTAGTAGGGTCAGCATTTAGACTAGTACAGTTGGAGCTATTTATAAACAGCATGATTTTACTTAATGGAATTAAGAATTTGGTTGATGGGCAACTGCGTGATGAACAGTGTGGATTCATAAGTGGTAGGGGTTGTATAGATCAAATATTTTCACTTAGGCAGATTCTTGAGAAATATTTAGAGTTTCAGAAACCTTTGGTTACGTATTTTGGTTTCAAAACGGCTTTTGACTATGTTGATCGACATAATTTGTGGTTGATTGTTAGATCATATGGAATACTGATAAGTTGAATGATAACCGATAAGAATTGTTCCAGATTCACAGCAAGTTTTAAACATAAAGTTGGTAATGCTTTCCAGTGTTGATAGTAGGTCATTCTGCATAGATGGACTTTGTTATTTAATTGATTTTTTTTTTAATTCATTAAAGTCAAACATTATGGTGAATGATCTCCAAAGTATTTTATGTATTGACATATCTGTTTTATTTATAATTTTAGATTTTCTTTTTTAGACTAGGGGTTCTCAACGTGGGGTATGCGGTAGAAGTTTTTGGGGTATGCCATGAGAGCTCAAAAGTCTATTACCTAGTAAAAAGTTTATAATTTTATAAGATTTGTTAAATTGTTTGTCATTTTTTATGTTTATTGATGTATGTAATTTATGAATACAAAATTTAATGTGTATTTATATGTTTTATTTTATTCCCATTGTTATATTATAACTGTAGTTTTATCTGTCTATACAAGGGGTATGCCAGTTACATACACATTTCCAGGGGTTACATGAAACATAAAAGGTTAAGAACCACTGACTTATACAAAGAGCTTTAAAATGAGACCATATTTATTGCTGGATCTTCAATTGAATTCAAGATATGAGAGGGGGGGGGGAGGGGGCAAGAGACTGAAGGAGAGCTGTGTACCAATCCCTAGTGATGATGCACAGAATCGGCCAGGTCTAGCACCTAATGTCCGATCCTGCCTTCTCGTGGTGCAGGCCGTTAGTACCTTTCAAAAGAGATATTCTCTTTTGGAAGGAAACGGAAGGGGAGGGCTGCCAGTTCAGTATGGCCTGCTGATCTGGTCATCTACGGCCACTTTTCTCTTTTTTTTCAACCCTGCTGAGGAGTGGTCAACTTCACAGGGTCCTGGTGCTGACCATTTATACCTACTAGACTGGACTTGTTTATGGATTTGAGCTTGATTATGGATCCTGGACTTGCTGCACTGGTGGGCCTCTGTTGAGGGAGAGTCTGCCGCTGTGTTTTCTGTTTGCTTCTGGGTTGCCAGCTCTAAGTGAACAGAGGCATGGGATACCTTATATCAGCTGGTGGATAATCCTAATCAGAGGCCATCGCAGGTACCTGAACCTTACTTAGCTAGTTGGGCATCGTCAAGCCTCAACTGGAGTAATGTGTCTCAGGCAGGTCATATGGTTCTTGAAAAAGTCCACTTGAAAAGGTGGTGCCTGAAGTTCCTACCAGCATCAGTGACTTCAGCCTTTAGCGGAGGAGGAACAGGTCTTTGCCCCATGCCTGCGATCAGGGGGCTGTTTGATATTGTTGGCCCTACCAATCTCAATAAACCTAATTTCTTTAAAAATCCTACTAATCATTTTCTCTCTGCAGGAACGTGAGGACATTACATAGAGATTATTCTCTTGATGTCCTCATGCAGGAATTCCAGCGCTATAACCTAGATATTCTAGGCTTGCAAGAGACCAGATGGACAGGTAAAGGTTAGATACTTAAAAATAACTTTAAAATGCTCCTCTAGGATATGAGTGCATTAATGAAAGGTTTCTTACAGCAAAATTTCAGACAAGCATTAAAGACTTGAATGTTATCTGCTGTTATGCCCCCACTGAGGATTCTGATGAGGATGAGAAGGATAGGTTTTACATACAACTTCAGGATATTTTGAATTTTGTCAAGAAAGGAGATATTACCCTTGTTCTTGGTGACTTCAATGCCAAAGTTGGTACCGACTCTGACCTTTGGGGAGGAGTAATAGGCCCTTTTGGTATTGGTAGCTGCAATGGCAATGTCTCCTACAGGTAAGTAAACTAAATGGTTTCAGAATAACTAACACATATTACAAATACCGCGACATACATAAATACACATGGGTTTCACCTGATGGGCTGCATAGGAATATGATTGATTATATATTAATTAACAGCAAATGGGCTAGTTCTGTTAGAAATACCAGGGCATATAGGGGAGCTGAAATTGGATCTGACCATTACCTTGTTAAAAGTGTCTTGCAACTTAAACTTAAAAAGTGTTGTGCTAGAGTTAAAAAATTTACCTTTGATACTGAAGCTCTGAATGACCCAGTTATAGCTAAAGCTTACCATGATAGGTTACTTAGTCATTATGATGGTCATGGTTTGCTTAATGCTGAAGTTGAGGAAGAATGGGGCCATTTTAAACAGGCTTTTTCGGAAACTAACAGTACTCTTTTAGGAAAAAAGGAGCAGAGGAGGCAGAATTATTTAAGTGATAAGGCAATTGAGCTTATTTCAGAAAGAAGGAACTGCAGGAATGTCCTTAATCAGTACCCTACTAGTCCTAATAGAAAAGATTACAGAGAGCTTAATAAACGTGTAAAGGATCAGTTAGCTACTGATAAAAATCTTTGGCTTGATAACTTGGCTGACAAAGCTGAGGAAGCAGTTAGGCAGCACAACAGCAGAGAGCTGTACCAGATAGTTAATGTTTTATGTGGTAGAAAACGGATAGGTATACAGGGATTGAAGGATAAACAAGGTAAGGTTATAGAAGGTGAGGATTCTCTCATGGCTAGGTGAGCTGAGCATTTCAGTGATGTTCTAAGCAATGTGGGTAGTTCTACTCCCATTGTTTGCAATGATGATAGATACATTGATGGCTTTAATGCTGGCTGTAATTTGGCTGTTTCTAAACTTCATAAATCCCCTGGTGTAGATGAAATTACTATGGAAATGCTTAGAGCAGGGAATGTTTCTGTTACCACTTGGATGATTGAAATTTTGAATATCTTTTATGATAAAGGCATGGTTCCTAAGGATTTTACCAGAGCTATTATTATCCCTATTTTCAAAAAAGTTGATCGCAGTTCTTGTGATAACTATAGGGGTATCAGCCTACTCTCTGTTCCAGGTAAAGTTCTTTCCATGATTGTGCTTAATAGAATTAAGAATCTGGTTGACAGGCAATTGCGTGATGAGCAATGTGGATTCAGAAGTGGTAGGGGATGTGTAGATCAGATATTTTCACTTAGGCAGATTCTTGAGAAATGTTTAGAGTTTCAGAAACCTTTGGTTGCTAGCTTTGTTGATTTAAAAAAGGCTTTCGACTCTGTTGATCGTCATAATTTGTGGTTGATTGTGAGATCATATGGTATACCAGACAAGTTAGTTAACATAATGAAAGCTCTCTATAATAACACTGAGTCATGTGTGAGAGTTGGTAAGTCTTGTAGCAATTGGTTTAGCATTACTTCTGGTGTTCGACAAGGGTGCATTTTGTCTCCTTTTCTCTTTAGTTTGGTTGTTGATTATGTTATGCGAAATTCACTTCGAGGGAAAGATTTTGGCCTTAAATGGGCTGGAGATACGAAAATTTCTGATGTAGATTATGCTGATGATTTAGCCCTTTTGGCAAATGATGTTGATGAGATGAACCCCTTCATTCGAGCTGTTGATGAGACTGGTAGTAGAGTAGGTTTGGTTATAAACAGAGAGAAAACTAAAGTGATGAAAATTGGTCAGGCAGGTTGTGATTCAGTTAATCTGAATGGTTGCAGTCTTGAGCAGGTGTCACAGTTTAATCATCTTGGGAGCTATGTAACTGATACTGGTGATGTGCGGCATGAGATTAACAGACGAATAGGTATTGCTGCCGGGACTTTTAAGAATCTATGGAGATTGTGGAGAAATAGGTGTATACACCTAAAGACTAAAATTAGACTGTATAATAGTTTGGTTCTTTCTAGGGTTAGTTATGGTAGTGAAACTTGGACGCTGTGTAAACAAGATAACAGGAAACTAGATGCTTTTGATTCTAGATGCTTACGCAGTATCTTGGGTATTAGGTGGTTTAATCTTTGTAACTAATGATGAGGTTAGGCAAAGGAGTCTGCAACCTCCTTTAAGCAGCATATTGTGCAGAGAGAGACTCCGCTGGTTTGGCCATGTTGCCCGTATGGATAATTATAGATTGGCGAATAGGGTTGAATTGAATTGAATTGAACAGTGTGCCTAGAGGCCTCAGAAGGAGGGGGAGACCTAGGATGTGGTGGGCAGACAATGTCAAACAGGACCTTGTTAGAATTGGTGTGCAGTGCCCGGATGCAGCAGATGTAGCTCAGGACAGATATGCTTGGAGAATTAAACTGCGTGGTCTGGTTGGACCTCCGTAGCCCATGGCTGCTTGAGGATGATGATGATGATGATAGCATTCTTCCCACCTTCCCTCTGCCCTATTTTAAAAGTATCAAAATTCTTGAAAAATCTGAAATTTACATTGAATATCATTCATTTGTGAAATATGCATTACACTTACTAGAGATATGGAGGTGGTTCAGTTGGTAATGTGCCAGGCTCATAATAGACAGTTTCTGGGTTTGAGCCCTGCCTTGGGCCAGCATTGAGATTTATCTCTGCAAAACTTCTCATCCTACCCTGGTCAGTAGGGAACACTGATGTGCTAGGAGAGGTCGATGTCTGTCGGATGGGACATTAAGCTGTGGCCACCATGTCTGGGAGTGCCATACCCTGTGCACGTTAAAGAACATGCTAGATGGCCTTGATGGAAGGAAAATCCACGAGGAGAAGGTGTTAGACACTGGCTTATTTCTCATGGAACAATTCATTTGCAGAACTACAGATTGAATAGAATTATGAATGATCTCAAATACTAAAGGAGTAGGCCTGAAATGCTGTTGGTGGACAGTGTCAAAAGTATTGTATTGGAATTGAACTGTTGTTACCAAACGCAGTAGCTGTTGTTCAGTATAGATGCATTTGGAGACCAAAATTTACCCGGTTTGATTGTACATCTTTGGCCTCTAACTTCTTGTGGATTATGTATTTGTATCTCTGAACATACTTCATTGGATCAGTAAATAGGAAGGGATAAAACAAACTAAATGTCTATTGTATGTATTTTCATTTATTGTTCTTTTGATTTCTGAATTTGAAACAAGTATTCATAACTCCACCAACCCTGTTGGCCATTCCTGACGAATTACATATCAGTTATATACTTTTAGTATGAAAGTATCTTACACTATGAAACACTTCCTCACACCCTTCCTTAAAAAAAAGGGAATGTGTATAAACTATTTTGGTACTGTGTCTCCCAGAGATGTGTTGGTTTAGGTTGTTTTACCTTTGAGTTGTACTGTTTTTTCGCACCATGTCACAAGGACTTCAAAGACTTGGAGAAGATTGGGGGACACTGGACAGCTGTTAGAAGACATACAGAAGCCAATTGAGATCATCCAGTGTGTTCCTTAATGTGTAAAGTGCATGACTTGTTCTTGCTGCACGAGCCATAATTTAATTTTTTTTATCCATCCAACAACAACCTTTCCGAGCCTATCTCAGTCCCCTTCCTCACTTAGGGCAGAAAGAGGTTTAGAGGAGATAAATCCTAATGCAGGGATTGTTGGGTCTCAAACCTGAGAGCATTAGATTATGAACCTGGTATGCTACAGACAGAGCCAACCCCTACCTCTTTCTGAGAGCAGAGATGATCACAATATGTTGTATGTGAAAAGTGAAAGTGTGTGGCATAAAAAGTGTGCCTAAGCTATAAAATATTTGTCCTCTTTCCAGAAGAGGAAAATTTTTGTAAATTTTTATTCCACCCTTTGCTCCAATGTGGAGTGATCTTAATGTGCTGTATGTCAAATGAAAGCCTAATACATGGCAAATGTCATTGCAGCAAAGCAGCTGCTTCCACTCTGTTTTGCTAATATCCACTCTTCCCTTAGTGAGAAATGGGACACTTTGAAGGTTTTGAAAATGCTGCCAGCCATCAGGTGGGACATTAAGCCTTGGCCTGTATGCAGGAGAGGTTTCCCTGTGCATGTTAAAGAACACTCTGGAAGGTTTTAAAATCAGGTTTCCTGACAGCTATTTAATGGTTATTCTTCCACTCAACCTGGACTCTCCTGTCCTTGAGACCTGTCATTTAGCTCATTGCATATACAAAAGTGCTGCTTGGAAATACTCTGGATGGCTTTAAAATTAAGTTTCCCTCTGTTTTCTGACAGCTGTCCAATGGTTACTCAACCTTAACTCTTGTCTTTGAGACTTGCCATTTAGCTCATTGTGTATGCAAAAGTGCTGCTTAGAACTGAACATAACAACCTAAACTCAGACAAATATCCGTGTTGATGAATATACAAATAATTGAAAAAACACAAATAATTTACGTAGCATAATTTAAAATGATTCTGTAACATTTCTCTGCCATTTTTACCCCCTTGAGACTTCTGTGTTTGAAATGTGTGTTGTTCAAGTGAGTTTCAAATCAGGTAATTGTTAGCGTTTTTTTTTTTTCAGAAAGCCTCACCCAAAGCAGTTCATAACAGTTAATCATAAGCACATTTCTGCAATCTGTTTATGGAGTAAAATATTACCTGTTTCTTGCTTCCATTAAATGGTCTTTGTAATATGGTGGTAAGTGTCTCATTACTTCAAGGTGTTGATCAAGTTATCAAAAGTTTTTACAGTTCTGATAAACACCAATTACTCTGAAAAGAAATATGAAGGGTTGTAAGATTTTTGGAATTGTTTTTCATTTTAATGTCCCTGATGTCAAAGTGAAGTTTAGAAATGAATTGAAATCTTGAGTTAAAACATGGTTTTATAAGAACAAAAATAACAAGCTTGTACTGTTATGTATGTAAAACTATAGATACTTTTTATGTTTGTTCAAAATATGTAATCCCTTGAATAATTGAGACTTTGTTGTATGTTACATTAATTTTATGTGGTAAATATTAGGTAAAAAATAGAAATAAAAATTATCTGCATTTTTCAGAACCAAAGATAGCCAATGTAGGTTTCAGTTATTGCAATTTATTAATGCTAGATTTTAAGGTTAATGACTTTATTTATTTATTGCTTATTAATATTTTATTATTTATTTGCAGCATCAATATCTGTTTATCACAGTGCAGAGAATTTGAGTGATTCTGGTGATGTTGAGAGAGAAAATCCTCAAATTCATCCTTACCCTTTGTTACTTGAAGGGGAAAACTGTTCGGAAAATAAGCCAGTAGACTTTTGCCAAGATAACCATATTGGTGATCATGAGAGAGAAAAGCACATAACTTCTGATCATAAAGATAAACAGAATGCCAAAAATTATTCTAGTCATGAAACTATTAGAATGGATAAATTGTCACCAAAGAAGCCAGAATTTTTGGATACAAGTTCAATGTTGTCACTTGTGAGCATTTTTAATGTATTTATATTCTCACTCTAAATATAAACCTTTTGCTCTTTGTATAAACAGGTAATAAGCACAATGTTCTGTTGTCACATATATTGTTGATGAAACCCCAATCACCACAATTGAAAGTTTGTTTATTGGTAGTTGAATCTCCAGCACAATTTGAGTGTCAACTCTACCATTTTACCCAAATATCATACCATGGGTGGCTCTCTTTCATATGGGATACATAGAGCAAAGGGCTGACACTGACCTGTAGCTTCAAGGGAACCTTTTTCAAGGGGTCAAATATACATTTTTATCTGTTTATACGGGATGTCCAGAAAAGATTGTACCTATTTCTTCCTTTTTTTTTTCTAGGTGACCAGTGTGCGGAGAGACATGTAACTAATGAGATAAACTCGATGGTTCAACATCCACTAATAAATCGGCACTTTGACATCGATTCTAATTTTAGAGGAAATATTGTCTTGAGCCTGGTGGGATACGAACCCACGACCTCCTGA
This sequence comes from Ryuthela nishihirai, assembly GCA_038380435.1. Classification (NCBI taxonomy): domain Eukaryota; kingdom Metazoa; phylum Arthropoda; class Arachnida; order Araneae; family Heptathelidae; genus Ryuthela; species Ryuthela nishihirai. The sequence continues at coordinate 44,261,226 of JAWZYU010000005.1, forward strand.
CAACGTGTCAGGCACTCTAGACCACTGAGCAGTGGGCCAGAGTGGACATGTCAGGAGGTCGTGGGTTCATATCCCACCCGGCTCAAGACAATTTTTCCTCTAAAATTAGAATCGATGTCAAAGTGCTGATTTAATCGTGGAGACATGTAACAAGTACTGATTGCAACTAGACTGCAAAAGTGTCACTTGAAATACCTGCTGTGCTCATGCACACTGTTTTCTCAAAATGGCGCTGGCCAAACAACAGAAGGCGTTTTGTGTTGTTGTAGAATATGCGAAACAACTTTTGTTATCAAAGTTGATTCAATTTTTGGCAACAGTTTGGGGTCGATCCACCTGATAAGAACTCCATTAAACATTGGTATATGCAATTCCTGAAGAGAGGTTGCCTGTGCAAAGGCACTGGTTGCCTGTCATGTTTGGAGGAGGTAGTGGATAGAGTTTGGCAATCCTTCCAGCGCAGCCCCATGAAGTTGGTTCAAAGGACGAGCAGTGAGTTGGAAATGCCCCTCTCCATGATATGGGATGTGCTTCATAAGCATTTGAAATTTAAGGCTTACAAGCTGCAACTTCTGCAGGCACTCAGTGAATGAGACAAAGCACTTTGCTCGGTCTTCAGCGTGAACATACAGGAATTGCTTCAGAATTATGATTTCAGGTAGAGGATCATGTTCAGTGATGAGGCGACCTTCCACATCAGCGGCAGAGTCAACAGACATAATGTTTGAATCTGGGGTTCCAAACACCCTCATGCAGTCATTGAGCATGAAAGGGATTCTCCAAAGTTTAACGTCATTGGTGCCATATCCAGAAGGAAGCTTTACGGGCCATTTTCCTTTGCAGAAAACACTGTTACTGGACTCTCGTATCTGGACATGCTTGAGAATTGGATGATGCCCAACTTGAAGAGGATTCATAGGATTTCGTTTTCCAACAAGATGGAGCTCCACCTCACTACCATCAAGCAGTGAGAGAGTACCTCAATGAACATCTTTCACAATGGTGGATAGGTCACATTGGTCCTGATGATGAGGCATTGCTAAGATGGCCCCCGAGGTCCCCAGACATGACACTGTGCACTTTCTTCTTGTGAGGCTTCGTCAAGGACAGAGTCTTTGTCCCACCTTTGGCTCGAGATCTGGTGGAGCTGAGAAAGCAGATCATTGGAGCCTTGGCTGCTGTTACAGGAGACATGTTGATTCGAATATGGGAAGAAATGGACTGTCGACTAGATATCTGTCGCGTCACGAATGGTGCACATATTGAGTCTTAGTAAGGTATGCTAAAAAAACTTGGAGAGATTGTCTTACTTTTGTTTTAGAAAGCATCCTCATATCACATCATAGGGCCGTGAATAAATTTTTGGAAAAAGGTACAATCTTTTCTGGACACCCTGTATATATGTACATGTTAATTTGATAGTTACATTTACTATTTGATAATATGTTTATATATATATATATAATTTCTTATATAATAGAGTATGAATTATGTGTGCAGGACGGGCACCTTTTGCTAATCTGCACCTGATCATTGCAAATCTTGTTAAATTATAAATTATTATGACATTTGATTCACCTGTAGTTCTTAAATGTTTAATTGGGGTTTCATGACCCTGTTATGACATAAACATAACTTTGAGATGTAGTCATAGGATGCTTTGGAATCGGTCTTTTTATTACTGTTCAAGTTGTTTAGAATTGCTGGCATAGCTTTGAGATAACAGAAGGTACACACCAAAGAACATGGCCACCTCCTTGATTGTTTGCCTAGCACATAGCCTTCTAATGGCTCTCCATTTTGAGTCATAAATATTTTCTTTGAGCATTGTGAAGCATTCAGCTATTCCAGACTGACAATGTAGCATTTCAATTTGAAATGATCAAGCGTCTTGAAAGTACTCTTTTTATAAGATATCTGTATCTTACTGCATTTATTTCTAGCAATTATTTTTTAAATACAGTTCTGATGACCCCTTGACAAAAAAAAAAAACCCTCCTATATCCAAAGTGCATCTTTTCTTGTAATACTCTCACATGCAAAAGGACCAAAAAAAGTAAATAATCAACTTAGAAATTTTATCTTTCCAAAACCAATTTGTGGGCAGCCTATCTAAAAGAAGAAAGTCACATAAGTATTTTTATTAACTGAAAGAAAAGTTGTAGGGAACCGAATTAAATAGAATGAACATAATGCTGAAATATTATAGAAGTAAAACTAGGTCACTTTTTCTTATGATATTCCACATGCCTTCTAATCAAGAAAATTGTAAACACTGCTATGTTTCATAATTTTAATTTACTACAATACTGCTGTCATAGGGGCAGGGGTGACTCATTTGGTAGCATGCCAGGCTTGTAATCTGCAGTTCTCAGGTTCAAGTCCCAGCTGGGTGAGTATTGAGATTTATCTCTGCAAAACTCCCTGCCCTTCCTATGGTCAGTAGGGCACAATGATGGGCTTGCAAAGGCTGCCATCAGTCAGATGGGATGTTAACCATGGCTCCGTGTGCAGGAGAGCCATACCCTGTGCACATTAAAGAACACACTGGATGGCCTTGACATGAGACTATCATCTGTCTCCCAACAGCTGTTCCAGTGGGTTCCCTTTCCCAACCTTCTCTGAACCTTTGGGGTCCTTGTGACCTGGTCATTTAGCCTATGAAGTGCAAAAAAAAAAAGTACTCTCAGAGGTAAAACAACCCAACTGCTGTCATAATAAGTTTTTGCCTATGAGTGCCTATGAGCAAGCAATCAAAAAACTATATAGTTAACTATCCATTGCTGCTTCGTCAATCATAGAAACTCGCATGCGAGTTTAAATATACTCCAAGTTCTTTTGCAACATAAAAGTTCTTGAGTTTCTAATGTATGCCACATTAATGGTTGATTATATATTGATATTTGCAAGTTCTTATAATGTAAGATGAAAGTGAAAATTGGCTCATACCACTTCCAAAGTCACTGTAGTTGGCTGGCTCACTGATGGTTTGACACTTGCATTGTTAGAAGTGTCTCTTGTTGAAGTCTGACACTTATTTTCATGTCGGATACAGCCCATTTTGTTGCTCTTGTTGCAATATGACTTTAACTTGAAGTGGATATTTCCTTTCCTCTTCTAATGTAGTTGCTCTAAGCATTAGAAGCATGCTCAGTTGGCTCGACTTTTAAAATCAGTCCCCTCCATATATAACCAAATGTAAATGTTAAAAAATTCTTTTAATGACTCAACTCATCAAACACTCAAAAAATTAAAATACTAAGATCATTAAAGTAATCCAGGTGACATGTTTCGCCTCTCTTCCACTGGCAGTGTTGTTTGTTGCAAGTGTAGTTCATATGCAACTATCCCCTGGCTAGCTACCTATTGTTAGGGCTATACTCATTGAATAAGAGGTTCCATGTTGCTGGGAGAGACACATCAGTATTATAGTTTATATTTTCAATGTTCTTTTTACATATTTATTAGGACATTTTCATATAATTTAACTGGAATCTTGTTGAGTGTGCAGCTAAGAGTGTAGATGGCAGATCTTCTACCTCTGTTTCATTTTCAATTATTGTTTCTGCTAAAGCTGTTGTTGGATTTCCTTTTTCTGTATCTCATTTGTGCACTGTTAATCTTTGTTCTGTTGTTTGGTAGGTCTTTCGTATGTAACTATTTTTTTCGTGTAATATATTATATCGGTCTGAGATTTTTACTTTTGTACACACTTCCAGTGGGTCTGATTTTGTCTGTCATTTATTACAAGTTTTTTAAAGCTATTAGTTATTGTATAGGGTAATTTTAAATCTTTAGTTACTGTATTTTTTACATTACTTAGTTACTGTGTATTTTAAGGTTTGGGAAATTCCTGTTATAAATGGGAATATACATGTGTAGTGGTAATTTTTGTTATTTTAAGCAGGCTTGGGTGGCAAATTTTGTTTTATATGTCTTGTTTGCAAAGTGTCCAAGTTTCACTACCATAACTAACCCCAGAAACAACCAAACTATTATACAGTCTAATTTTAGTCTTTGGGTGTATATGCCTATTTCTCCACACTCTCCATATATTCTTAAAAGTCCCAGTAGCAATCCCTATCCATCCATTAATCTCATGCCGCACATTGCCAGTATCTGTTACATAGCTCCCAAGGTAATTAAACTGACACCTGCTCAAGACTGCAACCATTCAGAGTAACTGAATAACAGCTTGCCTGACCATTTTCATCACTTTAGTTTTCTCTGTTTATAACCAAACCTATCTACTACCAGTTTCAACAACACCCCTAATGAAAGAGTTCATCTCATCAACATCATTTGCCAAAAGGGCTAAATCATCAGCATAATCTAAGTCAGAAATTTTCGTATCTCCAGCCCATTTAAGGCCAAAATCTTTTCCATGAAGTGAATTTCACATAACATAATCAATAACCAAACTGAAGAGAAAAGAAGACAAAATGAAGCCTTGTCAAAGACCAGAAGTAATGCTAAACCAGTTGCTACAAGACTTACCAACTCTCACACAGGACTCAGTGTTATTATAGAGAGCTTTCATTATGTTAACTAACTTGTCAGGTATACCATATGATCTCACAATCAACCACAAATTATACTGAAAAGAATCATTAAAAGAAATATAAATCATATTTCAAGTTGAATATTATATTATTCAGGAGGAAATTTCCTTTCAATTAATATATAATTTAATTTTTAAAAACTGGTTTTCATCCAGAGGCCAAGCTATTTTTTTCCCTATGCTCAGCCACACACACACAAAAAAAATTAGAACTTTTTGCCAAATAGCTTGAAGGATTTTCCAGGATTTTTTTTTTTTATCAGGTTTTCCAAAACGAAGCCTTAATTGTATAGTGGGATCTTTTCTCATTGAAAAAGGCTTATTAAAATCAATATGCTTGTAAATTTGTTTATATTGTTTATTTTCATAAAATTCATAATTAAATTCTGTTTAATTTATTGTATAATATAAGCTATTTCCATTGATTGGTTATTTGAAAAAAAAAATTCTGAAGTTGACTTGTTTATTTGACTCAGCACAATTGGCTAAAAAGTCTGGGATTTTCTCAAAGTATGGTACGAAGAAAAAAAATTCAAAACTAGAGTAATTTTCTTGCTTCAAATAAATATTAATTTTTTTTGTTATTCAAAAATAACCTTTCTATTCATGTGAATTATTCTCATTTCTGTATTAGTTTTTTTAAAATAAATTTTATTTCTGTTGCCAGATGCATTTTTTCCCTACTTGACTCTAAAAAAGTCATATTAGAATAAAATGTCTTTTTTGTTAAATATTTTATTTTCAGAAAATCCAGAATTAAATGCTGATTAATTTGGCATATATCATGCCATAATTCATTTCATTAGTTATTTGGCAAAAAAGTTCTAAATTTAATTTTTTTGTGGCTGAGTATAGGGAGAAAAATAGCGTGGCCTCTGGGTGGAAACCAGTTTTTCAGGCTGGACACTAGAATGGTTAATTGTGTAGTCTGATCAATGTTTTCACTATATCACATTGAAGAGGGCTTATTAAAATTAATATTCTCGTAAATTTGTTTAAATTACTTATTTTCATTAAATTTGTAATTAAATTCTGTTTAATTTGGTATATAACATGAACTCTATTTGTTTTGATTGGTTATTTTTTTAAAAAATTCTAAATTTGCTTTGTTTGTCTGACTCAGAACAATTAGCTAAAAGCCTGGAATTTTCTCAAAGTAAATGGTAGCTAGGTAGTCACTGGCTATGCACCAATCCCCTGTGATGATGCATAGAACCAGCCAGGCCTAGCACCTAATGTCCGACCCCGCCTTCTTGTGGTGCAGACCGTTAGTACCTTTCAAAAGAGATACTCTCTTGTGGAAGTGAATGGAAGGAGATGGCTGCCAGATTAGTGTGGCCTACTGACCTGGACAACTATGGCTACTTTTCTTTTTTTTCCTACCCTGCTGAGCAGTGGTCAACCACACAGGGTCTTGGTGCTGATCATATAAACCCACTGGACTGAATTAAGGCTCTGAACTGGATTATGGATCCTGATTTTGCTGCACTGGTGGGCTTCTGTGGAGGGAAAATCTTCCGCTGTGTTTTCTCTTTGTTTGTGTGTTGACAGCCCCAAGTGAATAGATTCACAGGATATGTTTATCAGCTGGTGGATAATCCTGAGCAGAGGTCATCGCAGGCACCTGAACTCTTTGCTTCTATTGGCATCATCAAATTCTACATTGGAGGAAGTCTTCCAGTGTAGATGGCTTCAGCCTTTAGTGGTGGGGGAACGGGTCTTTGCCCCATGTCTGCGATTAGGGGGCTGTTTGATATTGTCGGCATTCCCTCTTTCAATAAACATAGTTTCTTTAAACATCCCACTAACCATTTTCTCTCCATAGGTAGTTGGAATGTGAGGACTCTGCACAAAGCTTTTTCTCTTGATGTCCTCACACAAGAATTGCACCTTTATAATTTAGATTTTCTCGGCTTGCAAGAGACCAGATGGACAGATAAAGGTCAGATTCTTAAAAATAATCTTAAATTTCTCTTTTCAGGGAGGGATGACAATAAACATCACCAAGGCGTGGGTATGCTTCTCAGTAGACACGCTAGTGATGCTCTTCTAGGATATGAGTGCATTAATTATTAACCTTTGGGGAGAAGCGATAGGCTCTTTTGGTATTGGTAGCTACAATGGGCAACGTCTCCTACAGGTAAGTAAACTCAATGGATTCAGAATAACTAACACTTATTACAAACACTGCGACATACATAAGTACACATGAGTTTCACCTGATAGGCTGCATAAGAATATGATTGATTATATATTAATTAACAGCAAATGGGCTAGTTCTGTTAGGAATTCCAGGTCATATAGGGGAGCTGAAATTGGATCTGATCATTATCTTGTTAATAGTGTCTTGCAACTTAAAGAGTGTTGTGCTAGGGTTAAAAATTTTACCTGTAATACTGAAGCTCTGAAAGACCCAGTTATAGCTAAAGTTTACCATGATAGGTTACTTAGTCATTATGACAGTCATGGTTTGCTTACTATTGAAGTTGAGGAAGAATGGGACCATTTTAAACAGGCGTTTTTGGAAACAGTATTCTTTTAGGGAAAAAGGAACAGAGGTGGCAGAATTATTTGAGTGATAAGGCACTTGAGCTTATTTCAGAAAGAAAGAATTGCAGGAATGTCCTTAATCAATACCCTACTTGTCCTAATAGAAACCATCGCAGAGAGCTTAATAAATGTGTAAAGGATCAGTTAGCTGCTGATAAGAATCTTTGGCTTGATGGCTTGGCTGAGAAAGCCGAGGAAGCAGTTAGAGAGCATAACAGCAGAGATCTGTACCAGAATGTTTTTTGTGGTAGAAAACGGACAGGTATACAGGGATTGAAGGATAAACAAGGTAAGGTTATAGAAGATGAGGATTCTGTCCTGGCTAGGTGGGCTGAGCATTTCAGTGATGTTCTAAGCAATGTGGGTAGTTCTACTCCTATTGTTTGCAATGATGATAGATACATTGATGGCTTTAATGCTGGCTGTAATTTGGCTGTTTCTAAACTTCATAAATCCCCTGGTGTAGATGAAATTACTATGGAAATGCTTAGAGCAGGGAATGTTTCTGTTACCACTTGGATGATTGAAATTTTGAATATCTTTTATGATAAAGGCATGGTTCCTAAGGATTTTACCAGAGCTATTATTATCCCTATTTTCAAAAAAGTTGATCGCAGTTCTTGTGATAACTATAGGGGTATCAGCCTACTCTCTGTTCCAGGTAAAGTTCTTTCCATGATTGTGCTTGATAGAATTAAGAATCTGGTTGACAGTCAATTGCGTGATGAGCAATGTGGATTCAGAAGTGGTAGGGGATGTGGGGATCAGATATTTTCACTTAGGCAGATTCTTGAGAAATGTTTAGAGTTTCAGAAACCTTTGGTTGCTAGCTTTGTTGATTTCAAAAAGGCTTTCGACTCTGTTGATCATCATAATTTGTGGTTGATTGTGAGATAATATGGTATACCTGACAAGTTAGTTAACATAATGAAAGCTCTCTATAATAACACTGAGTCATGTGTGAGAGTTGGTAAGGCTTGTAGCAATTGGTTTAGCATTACTTCTGGTGTTCGACAAGGGTGCATTTTGTCTCCTTTTCTCTTTAGCTTGGTTATTGACTGTTATGCGAAATTCGCTTCGAGGGAAAGATTTTGGTCTTAAATGGACTGGAGATACAAAAATTTCTGATTTAGATTATGCTGATGATTTAGCCCTTTTGGCAGGCAGGCTGTGATTCAGTTAATCTGAATGGTTGCAGTCTTGAGCAGGTGTCACAGTTTAATTATCTTGGGAGCTATGTAACAGATAATGGTGATGTGCGGCATGAGATTAACAGGCGAAAAGGATTGTTGCCGGGACTTTTAAGAATCTATGGAGAGTGTGGAGAAATAGGCGTATACACCTAAAGACTAAAATTAGACTGTATAATAGTTTGGTTCTTTCTAGGGTTAGTTATGGTAGTGAAACTTGGACACTTTGTAAACAGGATAACAGGAAACTAGATGCTTTTGATTCCAGATGCTTGTGCAGTATCTTGGGCATTAGGTGGTTCAACTTTGTAACTAATGATGAGGTTAGGCAAAGGAGTTTGCAACCTCCTTTAAGCAGCATATTGTGCAGAGAGAGACTCCATTGGTTTGGCCATGTTGCCCGTATGAATAATTATAGATTGGCGAATAGGGTTATGAACAGTGTGCCTAAAGGCCTCAGAAAGAAGGGGAGACCTAGGATGCGGTGGGCAGACAATGTCAAACAGGACCTTGTTAGAATTGGTGTGCAGTGGCCAGATGCAGTAGATGTAGCTCAGGATAGACTTGCTTGGAGAACTAAATTGCACAGTCTGGTTGGACCTCCGTAGCCCATGGCTGCTTGAGGATGATGATGATGATGATGAAAAACCATTAAATTATTGAATTATGCATTAAGCAAAAGTAAAGTTCTTCTGAAATAATGTAATATTTATTACTTGAAACATAATATTTATTTCTATTAATGATACTTTGCTGTGTGGTATATTTAAAATGTGGGCTAGCATTGTACAAGGTGACTTGGATTGTTTGCATTAGTGGGATTTTCTGGCCTGTTTATGAAATGGAAAAAACAATTTCTTGGCTGCCTTTATTTTTTACTGGATATTATGAAATTTTTCTTTGGATGTTGAAGTTTGGCATTCTTCGCTGAGTGCAGAAAGGTTTGTGTACTAAAGCTAAACAAAGAATCTGTATTGTCAGAGTGGCATTGCCAATGTATTGAGAGTGTGTGGGTAGGTTTAAAATATTTTAAAACCATTGAATATAAAATTAAAAACATGATTTCATATTTTCAAAATGAAACTTTGCCAGGGTAGTGGGAGTAAAATGTACTCAGTAAGTGTAGAGGGGGGGGGGGGAGCTGTTCTGAAATTGCTCTCTCTCAGAAGGACTGATATTCATTCCAAGGAAGTTCTTTTTACTTCTTTATCCAAGACCTCAATCATTTTCAGGAGATGATACAAGATGAAAGTTTTTTTTACTGAAAAACGAAGAAATAATAGGAGAAAAATTAATATATAATGCGATGTCAAATAAACTATCCACAGCTTTTCTCTTATTATTTCTAGTTGTAAGCTGGCCATTTTATTTATTTATTTATTAGATTACACTCATCTGGGACCTCAGTGAGCTAGCACCTCCTACCCACATATGGTTTTGTCTTAGCATAACTCTGAAAAATCGATAATTATCGATAGGCAGAAAGATTGATAATATATGAGAATAAAGTACATCTACAGAAATGAAAACTAAAGTTTAAAAAAAAAAGGAAATAAAATTCAAGCTTTCTGCCGGGAGTTTATAATCTAATTTGTTGGGAGGAAACATTTGACTTAAATCATCCATGTAAACTACTTGCCATGAATTTAAAGAAGTCCTTTTTTGCTTCCATATCCAATACCTCATTCATTTTCAGGAAATGACATAAGATCAAAGTTTTTTTTACAAGAATAGAGGGAAATAATAAAAGAAATATTAACATATAACCTAATACTTTGTTAAATAATATTTGCAACAGCTTGTAAAGCTGGCTATCTGATGTAGCATAACTCCAAAAGATCTATAGATCAGCTGACAGGAAAATCAATAATTTACCTAATTGTTTTACAAATCTAGGGAAATGAAATCGAAGGTTAATACTGACTATATGCATGGTGACATTATCCTGTATCTGAGAAGAACTCTTTCTATAAATGTCTATTATAAAGCCACTTTACTGCACGTGTGAACAATAACTAGGTGACTGCACTCAATTGCATTTGCTGCCATGACATACTTTGAAACAACAACTCTGCTTGCTGGCTAACTGTTTCTAAAAAAGCTCATATTACAATTTCGGATTTAAGAGCATTAAAAATGCACAGAATGCTGAGATAAATGATATAAATTATAAAAATAATTCTGGAAATAGTGAAATAGGTTTATGGCAGAAAAGAATGTAAAATGGGAAAAATTTGTGGTACATACTTCATAATCACTTCCAAAATATGCCATTTTTAAACATAGCAGTTCTTTTTTAATTTTTAGGTGATTTTCGAAAATCTAAGAAAAAATTTGTTGATAAAAGTTCAATTAAATTTGTGAGCTTAAATCAGAAGGTTGCCTCAGCAGAGAGGAAAGTTAACAAGCAAATCGGCAATACTTATTAGAGCTTTTAAGAAATGGCAATCAAATGGCTCTAACAAATTATTTGTATTATAGTTTAATAAAAAAAACATCAAAAAGCATCAAGAGCCATGCTTTAGAGTTCTCGGAACTTTCAGTTCCTGACCTCTGATCAAGTCTGTTACAAGCCCAGAATACCCAATTTGTACTGATGAAATCTGTGTGTGACAGAATTTCCAGAGTATAGTATTTGGTTAAAGTACTCATGTTCTAGGTAGTTGAGGAAATAAAATAATTAGTAGGATTTTAAAAAGACTAGATTTATTCAGAGTGTAGGACCAACAGTATCAAACAGCCTACACAGGGTAGAGACCTGTTTGACATCTTCAGGACGCATAAGCCATCGTGCTGCTAGAAACTCGGGCAATCAGTAGCTCTGTAGTAAAGAATCGCAAGATATGTCCTATAGACATAGAACTCATGAAGTAATAACCGAAAAAAAATAGCTTTCTTCCGCCAAAACCCACTGGGCCCTTCAGCAAGCTAATGAGCACCAGATTCCAGCTTATTGGAAATCTGATGTTCATAATTCAATTTAGGATTAGTGATACTAAAACTAGTTTTAAGGTACCTGCATTGGCTTCTGATCCAAATCACCTGCTCACTGATATAAAGTATCATCTCTATTTGTTTGGTTTAGGGGAAGGTAATTGACTATCACACAGAAAACAGCAGTAGATTCTCATACCAGTGCAATATATATGGGATCCACAATTGAAATCATAGCCAGTAGATAATGCAACTGCTATGTATGTGGTCAACAACAAGACCCTATGAAGTTGAACACTCCTTAGCAGGGGTGAATAGAAATAAAAAAGTGGTAACAGAATTCAAAATCAGAAGTTCAAATGGATCTGGCAACCATCTTCCAATTCCCATCTGTGGCAAAACTTGGAACTTTTTTATGCAAGATACAGAGGGCATTCAAAAAGTTCTTGACATGTGTCTGTAGGTTTGCATCCATTCCTCTGAAGTTAATGAGCTACGACTCGTTTGAAAGTTTGTCTAAACTTGTCATTGCATGTTAAAAACAAAGGCAGTATCACACCCTTTCTCTCTTCGCTGGTGGCATGTAAACTTCAGTTTTCCAAATCTGTGTTTTGTTGCTATGGAGACTACTAAAGACCGAAAGATTTAGCATTTTCACAAGATTCAGCTTGGGGAACGACACACACACACAAAAAACACAATGCAATTTATTACAAGTGTATGAGGATTATACCTGTTCATATGGTATTGTTATCGGATAGATGTGCAAATACAGAGAACATGGCAGAGACCAAAAGAGGTTGTGAAGGAGAGAACCATTGCTCCTGTTCAAGAACTCATTAAGCAAAACCCACACATCACCATTCAGGTAATAAGTTTAGATGTCTGTGTATCGATTGATAGTGTGAAAAAAATTATTCATCAACATTTAAAGATCTGTACCAAATGGGTACCCTCCAAACCTGACAGAACTGCAAAAAAGGGCTAGAATTGATTTGTGCAAGGAGATGCTGGCAATGCTTGAACCTAGTGGCCCGGAACAATTAACAGACATTGGCACAGGTGATGAGATGTGGTTTTATTACTATACAACTCCCAGAAAGATCAATGACTATGTTTGGATTACAGAAGATGAATGCTGTCTCCAAATCCTCTGACAACTTTCATTCAAGGGAGAGGATATTAATAATTATTTTTGATTCACAAGGAGTGGTAGCCGTGGACACTTTACCTGAAACAATGACTTTGAATGGCCAATACTACACCAACATTGTTTTGCCCAATATGGTTAAAGAGATGAAGGGGCAGAGCCCAACAACAGGCATGTCAATGATTCTCCTTCTTCAGGGGAATGCCAGTGCTCACAAAATCCAGCAAATTATGGTCTATCTGGAGCAAGAAAAAATCTAACAGCTGCTCCATCCATATTCACCAGATATTGCACTATGCGATTTTTAAGTTTGTTTCCAAAAATTAAAAAGGAACTTGCTGGAAAACCTTTTCAAGGATGCAAGACCTTGCAAAAATGTGTTTATTCAGAGTGGTAGAGTATTCTCCGACAACAATATCACCAAGCATTCTAGAATTGGCGTAGACATCAGCAACTTTGCATAGATGCTGGTGGGTAATACTTTGAAGACAGTAAAAGTTTCGTTGAGGCGAGTGCAATGATTTTTATTTTGCAAATGCATGTTGAGAACTTTTTAAACACCCCTCGTAAAACGTTAGAAATGGAATATAAACCAAAATATTATATACAGGCTTCACACTTCCATGTGAATTTAACATATAAAACTGTCCCCAAATCTCTAAATACATGACTGCTACAATCATACATACATACATACATACATACATACATACATACATACATACATACATACATACATACATGCATGTATGCATGCACGCACCCACGCAACAAAATTCTCATGTAGCTATGGGCTATGGAGGTTCAACCAGACGTTTTTGACCATGATTTTTTTATATAGACTATGTAATTTTCCTCTCTAGATGTGTCTGTTCTGAGCTACTGCTGCTGCATTTGGACACTTTTGGCCAATTCTAGCAGGTCATGTTTGACATTGTCTGCCCATCGCATCCTAGGTCTCCCCCTTTTTTTTTCTGATACCCTTAGGTACACTGTTCATAATGCTCTTTGCCAATCTGCAGCTATGCATACGGGCAACATGGCCAAACCAAAGCAGTCTCTCTCTGCACAATATGCTGCTCAAAGGAGGTTGATGACTCCTAACCTCATCATTACTTACAAAGTCAAACCACCTAATGCCCAAGAAACTGGGTAAGCATCTAGAATCAAAGGCATCGAGTTTCTTGTTATCCTGCTTACAAAAAGTCCATGTTTTGCTACCATAACTAACCTTAGAAAGAACCAAACTATTATACAGCCTAATTTTAGTCTTTAGGTATACACGCCTAGTTTTCCACATTCTCCATAGATTCTTAAAAGTCCCAGCGGCAATCCCTATTCTATTTATCTCATGCCGCACATCATCAGTATCTATTACATAGCTCCCAAGATAATTAAACTCGGACACTTTCTTAAGAGATCAGCCATTCAAAGCAACTGAAGCACCATCTGCCTGATCAATTTTCATCACTTTAGTTTTCTCTTTGTTTATCACCAAACCTATTCTTATTATCAGTGTCATCAACAGCCCTAATGATGAATTCATCACATCAACATCATTAGTCAACAGGGCCAAATCATCTGCATAATCTAAATCAGAAATTTTAAAATCTCTAGACCATTTAAGGCCTTTCTTCCCTTGAAAAGAATTTCAAATACATAATCAATAACCAAACAAAACAGAAAAGGAGACAAAATGCACCCTTGTCTAACTCCACTAGCAATGCTAAACCAATCGCTGAAAGATGTACCAACTCGCACACACGACTCAGTGTTATTATAGAGAGCTTTCAATACACTAACTAACTTATCAGGTATTCCATATGATCTAACAATCAACCATAAATTGTGTTGATCAACAGAGTCAAAAGCCAATTTGAAATCTATAAAGCTAGCAAGTACAGGTTTATGAAACTCTAAATATTTCTCAAGAATCAGCCTAAGTGAAAATATTTGATCAATACATCCCCTACCACTTCTGAATCCACACTGTTCATCACGCAGTTGTCCATCAACCAAATTATTAATTCTGTTAAGTATAATCATGCAAAGAACTTTACCTGGAACAGAAAGTAAACTAATTCCCCTATAATTACCACAAGAACTGTGATCATCATTTTTAAAAATTGGAATAAAACCCTTAGGAACAACATTTTATCATAAAAAATACTCAAAATTTCAGTCAGCTATGTGACAACATAAATGTTCCCAGCTCTAAGCATTTCAGTGTTGATTTCATCCACCCCTGAATATACGTAGAAAGGTCCAAAAGTTTCCATCCCAAGGGTATTAAAGAGGAAATAGAATCAAACAATTTTTATTTTTCAATATAATCACCCTTTATTTCAATACATTTTTTAGAATGGCTAATTAACTTTTCTATGCCACTGAAAAAATAATCTGAATTTTTGTCCTTAAAATGGTATAAAACTGCAGAAATGACTTCATCACTCGTAATTTTTTTCCCATGCAGATCCAACTTTAATTTTGAAAACAAAAAATAGTCGCTAGGGGCTAGGACGGGGCTGTACAGTGGGTGATTTAATTCCTGGAAACCACATTGCTGAATAGCAGCCTTCTCAGCAACTGAAGTGTGCACTGGCCCATTGTCGTGCAGTAACCTCACTCCCCAGGACATCTTTCCTCTGCGTTTCTCTTTGATGGTGTCCTTCAATTTGTACATTAATGACGCATAATATTCACCAGTAACTGTAGTATTTCGTTCCTGAAAGTCGACCAGCAGAATCCCTTGAGAATCCCAAAAGATGATGGCCATGATCTTTTTTTTTGGGGGAGGATTGTGTCATTTTTGCTATTTTTGGCTGTGGGGATCCAGAAAGTCGCCACTCCATAGATTCCCGTTTAGGCAGAGGATCATGGTACAAAACCATAGTTTCATCTCCTGTGACAATTGAATCAATAACTTCCTTTTTTTGTCCTACACAGAGTGCTAAAAATTCAGTACAGCATTCCAAGCGTCATTGTTTTTGGACAACACTCAAAAGTTTTGGGACCCATCTTGCACTCACTTTGTTCATACCAAGATGTTTGTGTAAAATTCGAAGCACCATGGTTTTTGAAAGACCACATCTTGCTGATAATTCTTTAGTTTTCAGTTGCCTATCCTTTAGCACCTCTTCTTGCACCAGCGCAATTGTTTCCAGAGTGAGTGTTTCTGCAGATCTGCCTTGATGAGGTTCATATTCAATCTAATCTCTCCCTAAGCGAAACTGCTTAGCCCATTCTTTAACCATCGAATATGATGGGCAAGATTCGCTGTACACAGCATCTAAACGTTGTTTAATTTTTCCTGGCTTTCGCTTTATTTTTTTAATAATTTAATGACCACACAATACTCAAATTTAAACATTTTAAAATATTGGGCAACAGCACTTCTATCTGCGATGCTCGCTGGAGTGCTACTGATGCTAGAGTTGCAAAATTTTAACTGCAGTACAACAAAACATAGGGTGGTGGGTTGACAGAGTGTGACCTATCAATTCTTGTTCTAACATGTTCGGGCCGGAAAACCTTTGGACCTTACTATGTATATGCAGTTTTAAGTTAGAGATAGCCAAAGTGACTTCAGAATGTGATATGGCCATCTTTAAAGCCAGTGATGCATTTATCTTTATTACAAACAATGGGAGTAGAAATAATCATATTATTTAGATCTTCTCTGAAATGCTCAGCCCACCTAGCCATCACAGAATCCTCACCTTTAACCTCTTGCCATGTTTATCCCTTAATTCCTGTGTACCTGTCTGTTTCTTCCCACATAAAACATTAATAATCTGGTACAATCCCATGTTGTTGTGCTGTCTAACTGCTTCCTCAACTTTGTCAGCCAAGCTATCAAGCCAAAGATTATTATCAGCTGTTAACTGATCCTTTATACTTTTATTAAGCTCATTGTAATGCCTTCTGTTAGGACTAGTAGGGTGTTGATTCATATTAATCCTGCACTTCCTTCTTTTAGAAAAAAGTTCCATAACCTTATCACTCAAATAATTTTGTTTCCTCTGTTCCCTTTTACCCAAAAGAGTACTGTTGGTTTCAAGAAAAGCCTGTTTAAACTGATCCCATTCTTTCTCAAATTCAGCTATAAGCAAACCATGATTATCGTAATGACTAAGTGGTCATCATGCATATTTTGGCTATATCTGGATCTTTCAGGCATTCAGTGTCATAGCTAATTTTTTTAACCTTAGCACAACATTTCTTAAGCTTCAGCTGCAAAACATTTTTGATCAGGTAATGGTCAGACCCAATTTCGGCTCCCCTGTATGATATGGTATTCCTAAATGAACTAGCCCATTTGCTGTTAATTAAAATATAATCTATCATATTCCTGTGCAAACCATTAGGTGAAACCCATGTATATTTATAAATGTGTTATCCTCTTTTATGATAAAGGCATGGTTCCTAAGGATTTTATCAGAGTTATTATTAACTCTATTTTCAAAAAAGGTGATCACAGTTCTTGTGATAATTATAGGGGTATCAGCCTACTCTCTATTCCAGGTAAAGTTCTTTGCACGAATGTGCTTAATAGCATTAAGAATCTGGTTGACGTGCAATTGCATGATGAGCAATATGGATTCAGAAGTGGTAGGGGATGTGTAGATCAGATATTTTCACTTAGGCAGATTCTTGAGAGATGTTTAGAGTTTCAGAAACCTTTGGTTGCTAGCTTTGTTGATTTCAAAAAGGCTTTCGACTCTGTTGATTGTCATAATTTGTGGTTGATTGTGAGATCATATGGTATATGAGACAAGTTGGTTAACATAATGAAAGCTCTCTATAATAACACTGAGTCGTGTGTGAGAGTTGGTAAGGCTTGTAGCAATTGGTTTGGCATTACTTCTGGTGTTCGACAAGGATGCATTTTGTCTCCTTTTCTCTTTAGCTTGGTTATTGATTATGTTAAGCTGTCCTGTGGCCGAGTGGTTAGCGTGCTTGGCTACTAATCTACGGGACCTGGGTTCGAGCCCCGGGTAAGGCATGGCTGTTTGTGTCGTTTTTCTGCTGAGGTCCTGCCATCCTCTCAGACCTTCTACTATGGCATATAAACTGACAGGCTCCTGTCAGACCTCTGTGGCAAGCAGCTGCTTGAGGGGGTATTTATTTATTTATTTTTTTTTATTGATTATGTTATGCGAAATTCACTTCAAGTGAAAGATTTTGGCCTTAAATGGACTGGAGATACAAAAATTTCTGATTTCGATTCTGCTGATGATTTAGCCTTTTGGCAAATGATGTTGATGAGATGAACTCTTTCATTCGAGCTATTGATGAGACTGGTAGTAAGATATATTAAGGTTTGGTTATAAACAGAGAGAAAACTAAAGTGATGAAAATTGGTCAGGCAGGCTGTGATTCAGTTAATCTGAATGATTGCAATCTTGAACAGGTGTGCTATATAACAGATACTGGTGATATGCGGCATGAGATTAACAGATGAATAGGGATTGCTGCCAGGACTTTTAAGAATCTATGGAGAGTGTGGAGAAATAGGCATATATGCCTAAAGACTAAAATTAGACTGTATAATAGTTTGGTTCTTTCTAGGGTTAGTTATTGTAGTGAAACTTGGACACTTTGTAAACAAGATAACAGGAAACTAGATGCTTTTGATTCCAGATGCTTATGCAGTATCTTGGGCATTAGGTGGTTCAACTTTGTAACTAATGATGAGGTTAGGCAAAGGAGTCGTCAACCTCCTTTGAGCAGCATATTGTGCAGAGAGAGACTGTTGGTTTGGCCATGTTGCCCGTATGGATAATTATAGATTGGTGAATAGGGTTATGAACAGTGTGCTTAAAGGCCTCAGAAAGAGGGGGAGACCTAGGATGTGGTGGGCAGACAATGTCAAACAGGACCTTTGAGGAAGATGATGATGGTAGTTATTTGCAAAACATTAAGTTTACTTATCTATAGGAGTTGTTCCCCATTGCTATTGGAACAACCAATGCCAAAGTGACCTGAAACTCCTGCCCAAAGATTAGAGTCAATACCAACTTTAGCATTGAAGTCACCTAGTGCAAAAGAAATATCTCCTTCACAGAATTCAAAATATCCTGAAGCTGTCTGTAAAATGTATCCTCGTTCTCATCAGTATTCTCTGTGGGGGATAACAACAGATGACATTGCACAGTATTCATAAAATAATAAGTGAAGTGTTGCCATTGAAAAAAGTCGTATATTGTATAATAAAATAAACTAATAAAATCGCTTTTTTTTAAAGCAATAGTCAAAAAACATATGCTGATACAATGACGTTTTAAGTTTTCCAGATTTACATACTTAGAGTTTAATAACATATCCATATCTGTAGTAACAGTTGCTCAGAATAGATGAATGTGAACTAAATTACAGTCTTGTTTGGTTCCTATAGCCTGTGGTTGCTTGAGGATTGTGCATTTTAATGCTCCAAAAGTTTGTTAAAAGTTACTGGATAGCTCATTGGAATTACACGCATAAAAGAACTTAAATTAATGATTGTGAACATTAATTTTAACCAAATATTAACAAACTGTGCTCAAAAGAAAATTTTAGAAAGTCAAAACTATTTCATAAAACAAATAATGTTTATTTAAAATTCGAGACTCAACAAAAATTCACAAAAGAAACTATAAAAAAAAATTCTCACAGTAAAAACAGCACTACTCTATGAACAACTCACACTAACTTCCTTCCAATCACCTCTTCCTAATACTCACTTCTCGACTGACTCTGACCTAATGTCATTTGCCATACATCTGTGGTGTGTGCAAACTGACACAAGTGCAGCATACTGGTTGAAGTTGCACTTGAATAAATTATGATTGTGCACTCTTGCTAAGCTGTGTGCAAGAGGGACATGTCCTTCCATTTGCAATAGTGAGTGCCAATCAAAAAGTGGAGAATGATGGATCATGTTAAATAAAAAGCCACAAAATGATAATTTTAAGGTAAAACTGGTTAAGGAAAAGTAAAAGGAAATTGGTGAACCATCACTGCATGTCTGTGCCACTGTTGTTAAGGTAAGAGATCTCACAACAATGCATACACTATTTGCTATTAATAGATAATATATTAGGACTGGCTATATTTTTAATGTCATAATTCTATTAATTGCTTCTTTATATTTTTGGGGCATATGAATTTATTTTGATGTAATTCGTTCAGGAATCAGCTGTATTCTTTGATGATGGAGTACGTAGGATTGACTTTGTTTTGGTGTATTCAACTGATACGTATTATCATCTGGAACAACATATCTCATCAAGAGAAATATTTGAAGAAAATTTAAAAGATGAAGGCCTTGAACTTGAACATGTTTATCAGGTAATTTTGTGATATGAACTAAACATTGGGAATGTTGAATGATAAATTCATTATTCAGTACACAATGAATAATTAAAGAAACACATTTTCTTTTCTTATTTAGTCTTTTATGTGTGACTTTGACGACATGAAATTGTAGCCATTCATAAAAGTTTGTATTTCTTGAACTACATTTTTAACTTCTTCAATATTATCAATTATAATAAAAAATCCTGCATGTCAAGCAAAATACCAAAAAAAAAAAAAAAATTATATGTGCTATCAGTTAACTTAGAATTTAACCCAACCATTATGTAGGGTGTTTTTTTTTTATTATGTTTGATCTCAAGAAAGAGTTGATCTAAGACGCACTTTTTTTTCCATATAAATGTCTCTAAAAATGGGGTGTGTCTTAGAATCAATGGCATCTTAGAATTGAAGAAATACGGTAATATAGTTTGTCTGAGCCACCTGCCTTCCCTTGTGCAGTGAGTTGTAAAGTAATTAGGGCAACTGCACTCGGTCTGAGCGTAAGAAGGATGTTTTTACATATAATTTTGATTTGAAGAGTTGAAAAAACGCATAGAATGGTGGGATAAATGATATAAATGGTAAAAATAATTCTAGGAATACTGAAATAAGTTTAAGGCAGAAAAAGAATGAAAAACGAAAAAAAAAAAAAAAAAAAAAATTATGTACTTTGTAATTGCTTCTAAAATCTTTCATTTCTAAAAATAGCAGGGTTTTTTTTGTTAATTTTCAGGAGATTTTTAAAAATTTAAAGGAAAATTTGTTGATAATAGTTAAAATCAAACTTCTGAGTGTATTTTAGGTTATTGCTTCAATACAGTGTAATGTTAACAAACAAATTGGAAATATCGTATAGCGCTTCTAAAATATGGCCATCTGATTGCTTTATCAAATTATTTCTATTGTAGTTTAATAAAATATGCTTGAAATGAAAAAAGAAAATATTATTTTTTCAAGCTTGAATTATGTATTTTTAAAAAATACTGTAAAAGAATTTTCAAATGGCAATTTTTATATTTAAAAAATAAATTTTTTTGTTGTACTAAAAACAAACAGAGGCATTTTGGTCCTCTCATTTCAGATTCTGTCAACATCTATGTTTGACAGGCACCTTGGAATGGCTGTGAACTGGATTATGGATTTTGAACTTCAGGTTGTTTTGAACTACAGGTTTAGGATATTGGACTGTCTTTTTCTTTTTGCCTTCCACTTAAGTAGGTTAAGGTTGTCTGAACATCCTTTATAATTTGCTCTATGACTGATTACCTGTACAGTTAGCTCCATCTTCCTTGAAGTATTTATAACAAAAAAAGAAAGTGGTTTTCCTGAAGTTATCTGGAAAACATACACTCAAAATATTTGATAAAACTAGGTGTAATTCAGTGGCTGGTTTTTGGGTGTTTGGTGCATTAGCAACTAAGCCTGCATGTACCAAACAAGATAAAAAAAAAAGCTGTAAATTTAACAAATGAGATTAACTCTTTAATTGGGGCTGTTGATTAAATTGGTAATAGTGTAGTTTTGGTAATAAATAGAGCAAAAATTCCTCTTATTGGTTGAATTCTTGAGAGCAAGTTTCTCAGTTTAATTATTTTGGGAACTGTGTGACAGAAAAATAGCATTCCTGCTGAGACAAAAAAAAAAATCTATGGAGATTGTGGAAAAATAGGGGCATATACAAAAAGCCTAAAGTTAGGTTATTATAAGAGTTTGATCCTGTTTAAAGTTCGATGTGTTAATGAAATTTGTATCCTTTCAAAGCAATATAAAGTAATATTGATATTTTTGATTTTATGTATTTATGCAGTATTTCTGTTGTTAGGTGGTTTGATTATGTAAGGAGTAATGAGATTAGATGAAGAACTCATCAATCACTGTGAGTATCATCGTGTAGGGATTGACTGCATTGGTTTGGCAATAACTACAGATTGCATTGGTTGGATAAAAGCTACAGATTAGCAAATAGAGTTATCAACAAATGTGCTTAAATGTCTTAGGAAAAGCAGAAGATAGAATACAATAGGTAGACAGTATCAAATACAACATTGTTACAATTTGCCTGCAGTAGTCAAATGCAGTAGCTAACCTATAACAGATGTGTTTGGAGGACTAAACTTACAGTCTGGTTGTTCCTAGGTGGGCCTGGATCTAGAAAAGAGTCAAGGGGGTGGGACAAGAAACAATCGAGCTGGAAAAATGTCTGGATTCCAATGCAGTATAACATTTCATCCTCATTTTACAGGTCTTTAAAAACGTTTCCTAAAAAAAAGGCATGAAAATATAAATAAGTTTAATAAATTTTTTTGCCTCTGTTACCCTTACAAGCATCCTAAAGGGGAGGTGTGCCCCCCCACCCCCCTTAGATTTGGCTGTATTCCTAGGCATCCCAAGATTGTGTGTTGGTAGGTGGATGGTGTCCATTATTCTTTAAATTTGAGCACCAATTCATGTATGCTTGTACACTGGCAGTATTCATTATTCATTAATGGAAAAGTATGTATATAACTCAAATTACTTTTCACAGATGCAATTAAATTTCATATGGAAAGCTATTGCAATATAATAATTAAACTAATTGCAACTGAGTAACAGCAAGTAGGGTAATGACAGAATCATATATATTATGGAAACTCATGCTCTGAGTTTCCATAATGGAGATGATGGAATTAGGGGACAAGAGTTGTTAGTAATGTGTAGCACATTATTGTGAAATTTCTAACCAATGAAATGTGAAACCTGCTGAAATTCTGACCAGATTCAGAGTAGTAATGAAATGCTCTCAAGCCCACAAATGTTTGAATGGAGTAAGTTCAAAGAAGGCCAGACAAAAGTTAAAATATGACATGTGAGACTCTTACAAGACAAAACACATCCTCACTCATCTACTGTGACAAGAACATTGGAAAAAATGCTTTGGGAAGCACTACCACATCCTTCCTATAGTCCTGATCTAGCACCAAGTGACATTCGTTTGCTCAGTTTTATATTTCATCACTTCACAGTTGTTCACATGTAGCTTCTTGATCACGCACAAAGTTTTTGTATTTTCTTTCTCAGTTGTGCACTTATCAATGGACATATGAATGTCTGCTGTGTTTTCCAAAGGATGTGCATTCACACAGTTCAAAGCAGAGAGAAAAGCAATGTTAACTGACGTAATGGTTAGGGAGCTAACGACTCTTTCAGCAAGGCAAATTTTGTGTTTGTTAGTTGAGACAGTTGTCAGCAGTGACTTTGATCTTAGTAGGACATTCCCTGTATTTAAATAAAATTTAATCGCAATCTACACTTAAAATCAAATGCCCTTAATGCTCTAAAGCATATTTTACACTATAACATTGTATTCAACAACATGTATGAGCTGTTAGCTTATTGCTATAATCACATAAGATATTCCACCAGAGAAGATCTAAGTGCTATATTCTGCTTATAGTTCGAGTATTTAAAGTTCTTAGTTATATACTCACAAGAAGGTTGCATTTAGATGGTATTTCATGCAATAGATATCTCGCAAAAGCAGGTGGTACACTCTACACACTAGGTGGAGAAATACAGTTCTCTTATTTGCAGTGCACTTGTTGATGTTGAATTCTTGTCGTCTTAAATCCTTTCTGTTGACTCATATTGCAGTTGGGCCACTATTCCATTTTCAGGATCTGTAGTCGTTTTAATCACTGATGGTCAAGTTGTTAATCAAGACCAGGTTTTAAGTTTGCAACTTTTTACTTGATGGATTATCAGTAGCAGAATTTACCTAAAGCAGATTTAATTTAAGAACACATTTCAAATTTAAAGGCATTTGAATTAAAAATAGGTTGAAGTTTCAACTTAATACATTTAAAATCATATTAGCAGTTAAAAACCACTTTACCCGCTGCTACACGTTTCAACATATCTCATCTTAAAAAATGTTTAATTCATGATTATGCTGTATGACTAAAGACATGAGCAACTAGTCTACATTAAGCTTAACGCTATCTTCACATAGTGAAGCTATGAGTTTTATTTATCATGGTGAACTATGACTTAAAGAGACTTTTATATCTGTAAAAAGTTCCTAAGTAAAGATGTAAATTGTTACCATTTCTAAGATGTCTTCCAGAATTCCTGCTGGCTGAGCCGGTTGCGTTATCTTCCTTGCATTATTCTTGCAGGGCCCTGCTTCCAGGATTTAATCTGCATTGCCATTGACTTCCCATTGGCAGTTGCTGATGCATAGCACTAATGTTTTCCATTTAAGCTCATAAGCTGCATTACATTTAAGCTCATAAGCTGCATTACACCTCATAAGCTGCATTACACATTCTTCAGAACTGATATCGTAGAACACAAGTTGCTCAATAAGATCCCGTTATTTTACATTTAAACATTCTAAAAGAATTTAACGAACTTTACCTCCAAACTCAATAAATATTAAAATGTCTTTAAAAAGACTTATTAAACTCAAATTCAAGTTAATGAACATTAAAATCATAGACATCAACATTAAAATCCAATGGGGACCCCCCTCTTCACACTGTCAGGATGACATGTTTCGTCCCTGCACCAGCGGGACTTTATCTGGCACTATACCACCCGATATTAAGACTTTAAATAGGAATCTCCCTCTATCGGTGAGTTTTAATTTCATCATGTTGCTCACTTAGAAGAAAGTTCCATGTTGCCGGAAGGGGTGGAATTTCCGTATTGCATAAGTGCTCTTTATGTAAATTAATGAAAATATTTTCGGTATATTGCAATTGATATTTATTTGGTGGTGCTGCTATAGCCTTATAAGTTAAATCTTCTACTTGTATTTGATTTTGAAGTATTGTTTGCGATAATGTTGTATTTTTTTTATATATCCTGTTGATGCTCTAATATACATTGTTCATACGTCCTGCGTATTTTCCCTATGTACTGATTTTCTCCTCCCAATTTATTTTCAGCATCTGGTATTCCTACATTATACACCTCTCCTGTTGGAATATGTTTATCTCTATTGTTAATAATTAATTTTTTTATTGTATTAGATACTGTATGTGGCATTTGTAATTCATACTTAATTAAGGTATTTTTCATAGTTTTAGATATACTTGGAATATAAGAAAAACTGTGTGTGTGTATTGTGTTTTATTTAATATTTGTGCAGAATTAGATTGTATTGTTTGCTGCATTTTAAATTTGGTTGTTTTCTGAATTTTATCCACAAATTTATCAGGATACAATCAAAAAATAAATAATAATACAATCAAAAAATTAATTATGAACAATAGAGATAAAAGTATTCCAACAGGAGGGGTGTATAATGTAGAAATACTGGATACTGAAAATAAATTGGGGCGGAATCAATACATAGGGAAAACATACAGGACATATGAACAACGTATATTAGAGCATCAACAGGATATAAAAAATAAAAAATTAATAGAGCGTTATCGCAAACAATACTTCAAAATCAAATACAAGTATAAAATTTAACTTATAAGGCTATAGCAGCACCACCAAATAAATATCAATTACAATATACCGAAAATATTTTGATTAATTTACATAAAGAGCACTTGTGCAATACTAAGATTCCACCCCTTCCAGCAGCATGAACCTTCTGCGCGAGCAACATGATGAAATTAAAACTCACCGATAGAGGGAGATTTCTATTTAAAGCCTTAACATCGGATGGTATAATGCCAGATAAAGTCTTGCTGGTGCAGGGATGAAATATGTCACTCTGACAGTGTGAAGAGGGGGGTCCCCATTGGATTTTAATGTTGATGTCTATGATTTTAACATTTGTTAACTTGAATTTGAGTTTAATGAGTCTTTTTAAAGACATTTATTGAGTTTGGAGGTAAAGTTAATTAAATTCTTTTAGGATGTTTAAATGTAAAATAAGGGGATCTTTTTGAGCAACTCGTGTTCTATGATATCAGTTCTGAAGAATGTGTAATGCAACCAATGAGGTGGTGATGAATTACATTCAGAATAGTGTCTTCAATTCAAAAACCTGGACTGGTACATTAGTGCTGTGCATCAGCAACTGCCAATGGGAAGCCAATGGCAAAGAAGATGAAATCTTGGAAGCAGGGCCCTGCAAGAATAACACAAGGAGGATAGTACAACTGGCTGAGCCAGCAGGAATTCTGGAAGACATCTAAGAAATGGTAACAATTTAAATCTTTACTTCGGAACTTTTTATAGATATAAAAGTCTCCTTAAGTCATAGTTCACCATGATAAATAAAACTCTTAGCTATGTGAAGATAGCATTAAGTTTAATGTAGACTAGTTGCTCAGAAGTCTTTAGTCATACAGCATAATGGTGAATTAAACGTTTTTAAAACAAATTGCTGTGTAGTTTAAATTAATATTTCATCTTATATCTTTGTCAGGCAGCAACTAACTGAAGTGAGTGAGCTATATATAAGGCTGTCCCTCTAGCTGTGAATGACATTTTCCAGCCGGTAATTATGCTTGAAAATGTTCCATGGGGAGGTCATGTCTGTGTTACATAATGTTTCATGATGCAAATTTATCAACGATTCTCCATAAAATGTAACTGAAATTTTGTAGCTGGGGAGGCAATTATTTTATAGTTTAATTTATTTATAGTTAATTGATTTTGAATAATAATTTGGGATAGTGCCATATTATCATGTTGATGCTGAATATCTTGTTTGTGTTCTGAAATTCTTTCTTTTATTATCCTTTATGTACGTCCTATATATTTATTTTTATTTTCCAAGATATTGGAAGGTTCATCTAATTGAATTAAGTATATTCCCTGAAAAGGGGTTATTTTTTCACAGTCGTTTACTGTTAACATTTTTATGGTATTACTAATAGTGCTTGGTACTGTTAACTTACAGTTTTAGTATTTTATTAATAGTATGCGAAAATCCATTAAGATATGGAAAACTTACAGTATATGTAAATTATTCTCAATGTTTTGAGCAGGTGTGATTTGTGTGTTAAGAAATTTATATTTATTTTGATTTTGACTTGCTCTTATAAAGTGATTAGAATATCTGGCTTGAATGCCTGTATCATATATGAATTTTAATTCACTATCTAATAGTTGGGGTGTGGAATAGTATTGGTAAGCTCGTAAAAAATATATATTAAAAGCAGCTCTTTTGTATTTTATAGGATGAGCATAGTTTGCAGGAATAAGATTAGGGATATATGTGGGCTTTCTATATACTGTGGTATCATAATGTTCCTTCCTACATATTAAATTTATTTCTAAATATGATAATTTTCCTTTTTTTTTTCAGGATATGGATGTTCGATTTTGTACTTTTTATAAATTAAACATGGCATAACAGTTGTCTTATATTTCTAAATGAAAGAAAAATTAGTGTAATAATTGCAGTTTATTTTTGATAAAATAAGATAAAATTTGACTTGTTTTGATTGACCTATTAATACTTAGCATAATGTTTATGTTGGTTACAATATGGTTTACATTGGTACATATCCACAATTTTTGTTTTATTATTGTTATCCACTGGTTTCTTCAGTTGATCGGATTCTCAGATAACTAGAATACCTTAATCTCCATGCATGCCAAGAGGCAGGGGTAGCTCAGTCGGTGGCTTGCCAGACTTGTAATCTGCAGTTCCCAGTTTAGAGCCTTAGCTGGGCCAGCATTGAAATTTATTTTTGCAGAACTCCCTGTCCATGATCAGTAGGGGATACTGATTCACTGTCTGTCGGATGGGACATTATACCATGGCCCTATGTGTGGCAGAGCATACTGTTGGGCAATTAAAGAACACACTGGATGGCCTTGATGGGAGGATACCATCTGTCTCCCAACAGCGTCCAGTGGGTCCCCTCCCCCAACCTTCTCTGAGCCTCCGGAGTCCTTGTGACCTGCCCATTTAACTAACAACGCTAACTACTGTTTTTTTAACATTTTTGTTTCCAGGAAATATTTAAAAATTTATTCAGATAACACATTTCAATCTATCATTTAAATCATGTACGTTATATTTGAATCATCATGGATAATTTAGGTATTCCTATAGCATACACTGTAATAAGTGATCAAAATTTTATTCAAATACAGTTCACAGGAATCACAATGAACTTAGAGGAACAATGGTTGGATTATGGAAGTTCAGTTGCATTATATCAGCCAAAAGAAAGTAAGGGCTCTTATCATAACCCTTATTCACACTATTTTTGTTGCACTATTAATATGAATTGAAATAAAAGAAGTTTATGGCCGAGTGGTTAGCGCGCTTGGCTACTGATCTAAAGGACCTGGGTTCGAGCCCCAGGTAAGGCATGGCTGTTTGTGTCATTTTTCTGCTGAGGGCCTGCCATTCTCTCAGACCTTCTACTATGGCATATAAACTGACATGCTCCTGTCAGACCTCTGTGGCAAGCAGCTGCTTGAGGGGGTATTTATTTTATTTATTTAATTGTGTAATATCTTGCACTGTGGGATTTAATTACTATAATAGTTTTATATGGTAACAAACTTTTTGTGTATCGTATTTTTAATTAATTTTCCATTTTTTATTATGAAAAAAAAAACATTAAGAATAGTTATGTAATATCTCTTATATTTCTAGGAAGAAATGGGCTTAGTGTTTGTAAAAATACATGCTCCATGGGAAATTCTTAGCAGATATGGAGAAATATTGAAATTCAAAATGCCAATGAAAGAAGTAAGATTGTGATTACTTGTAACAAGTTCTAATAATTTACTACTCTGTATATTCAATTAGAAAGGTGTAAAAATGTGAACTCTTTGATATTTTAGCAATATATATATATATTTATAAAGAATATATATATATTGGCTTGGCACTGACTTGGTTTAAAGTGCTAATAATTTTGGTTGTTTTTAACTTTGGGCAAGAAAAACTATATTTTAAATTTAATAATTAAACTTTGCTTTGTAACCTGGTATAGCATTTGTCTGCCGCTTGTGGCGAAATTGCCGGAACAGTCCCTGCATATGATGTAATGTAGTTACATATCAATTAAAGGATATCTTGATCAGCAGCTGGTAGCTCAGTGGTCCAGAGCACCTGACATATGTTATCAGGAGGTCGGGGTTCTTATCCCACCCGGCTCAAGACAATTTTTCCTCTAAAAATTTGAATCGACTTCAAAGTGGTAATTTATTAGTAGTAACCTGATATTTTAAGGAAAAGATGCTTGCACATTCACAATAGCATTTCTCCAAGTAGTAGGCCTTTCCAGTTTTTTCTAAAATTTCTTTAGCCTGTTTAGAGCATTGCCACAATAAAAATCAAATTATTTTACCTAACTTCCTATTGCCTTTTGCATGTCACATGTTTGTGGATATGGCAAAATAGTTGTTCTGTGATACCTGAACACAGACTGATTGTAATGAGTTTTATATTAAATGAAATCTTATGGGTAGTGATAGAAGTGGTTATATTTAAGGTGATTTATTTTGACTGATTGTAGAGGAAAACCATTAATTATACAAATATGCTTAAAATTTTGCAATTTTCAACTCTTTCAACCATTAGAGTGTACAATCATAGCTTTTGAGAGATTTGGAAAGTGAAAATCATAATATATCATCAATATCTATCTAACCAAAAAAGAATATTTAATTTACCTCTTAAAACAAAAAAGTTCAATGTCTATAGGTGACAAAAGGAAAACATTATATCGTTTTTTTTGAAAATGAGATAAAAATCATGCACTTGTCAGATTTACTTTTCTACAATTTTATCCAAGCATTTGATTACCTTCCAAATTTCTTAGATGTAAGAAGCTTCTGTATATGAAGAATTTGCCTCATGAGCTTTAATTTTTTGAGATAATTTTTTCCAATCATTAATTCCTTCACTTCATCTAGAATTTTCTAACATAACATATCCATACCCTCTCCATTTTGAGACCTGACTTATTTACTGTTTTGGAATATATTTCTGAAAATGACATTGTGTAATTTTTTTTTTTTTGGAAATGGGCCATTAGGTGTGTAAGATGCTTGGTCAAGCACGAGTCCCTTATCCATTGTTCAGTTTTCTGGATAATTAGCAATGTCACTTGGATTTTCTTTGTTAATTAAATTTTACAATTCTACATCCTGGTTCAGTTTTTTATATTAATTATGCATGGAGGTGGATGCAATTTATCGTCTCTTTCCATTTCCCCCTTAATATCTTGTAAATCTGCATTTTCTCTTTCTGTATGATGTTTTGGTCAAGATGAGGATGTTATGTCTATAATGGTTATTGATTCTGTCTGTTGCTCTTGATACTTGTACAGCTCATATTGATACTACTAGCATTGAAGAAACTTTACAATTTCTGAATATATTTACTTTCTAAAACTTCTACTGATTCTAATTTTGCTGAACCACTAGCACTTTTTCTCCATTCTCATATGAAAAACCTATTCTAATAAGAACAATTTATTCTAATGCAGTAAACGAGTAAATAATATGTGAAAGGCATTAGCAGAAACATGCTATAACGGTCTTTCAGAGCTTAGTATTAAAGGTAACATTTTTAACCTTAGCAGAACACTTCTTATGTGCAAGTTTCAAGACGCTTTTAACCCTTACTGTCTTGCAGCTCCAAGAATCGCTTTCATATATCTCATTCTAGTGGTTGGAGACTGAAGCATTGCTCCTGTAGTACAAGGTTGTAAAAAAAAATTTTTTTGAGTGGCTATCTGAAATTTTTTCAACTGTTTCTAATTAAATATCAAAAATAACATTTAACTGTATGATATAAATTTTTTACCTATTGATTCCACTTGAAAACATTATGATAAAGTTTAAAAATTATTTTATTTATTTAAAAACTATTTGAGTCAGATACGCATGTCAATGCCATTTATGGTGACATGTGCATCTGACTCAGATTTATTTGGTATAGCATTTGTCACAAAAAACAGGAAAAAAAAGGAACAATTCAGTTTAAAAGCTCAATACAGAATTTGACAGGATTAAGTACCTTAATTAAATAATATTAAATCATAAACTTGCAGCAAATATTAATTATGTGACAAACCAGCATTTTAAGTATTCAAAAAATATTAATTAGCAAAAGTTGTTAACAAATTTTGGATGCAGAGTACTTTTTAGCTTTGTATTAAAGCATGGCTGTGTGTGTCGTTTTTCTGCTGAGGTCCTGCCATCCTCTCAGACCTTCTACTATGGCATATAAACTGACAGGCTCCTGTCAGACCTCTGTGGCAAGCAGCTGCTTGAGGGGGTATTTATTTATTTTTATTTATAAATTAATATTTAAATTATTCCAGACTGGTACTTTGAAAAGTTAATATTCCCATCCACAATTTGATACACATGTGGTAATTCTGGATGAAGTTGCTGTCTATTTGGGTAATGATAACATTTCCTTTGGAAATTGATATATATATATACAATGAGTTGTAAAAGAGTAATATGGTAAGGCATAAATAATATAAAAACACAACTGATTGTAAAAAAAAATCCCAAAGATGACAAAAAAAAACACATATGAGGGAGTGGCTGTTAGGGAACTGGAGACCTTTATTTTGCAAGTTAAAAGGCATTGTACTGAGCTAAGCAGAGGCAGAAGTGGCTGAATCAGAGAGCACCAGCTTCATAATATGCAGTTTTAGATTTGAGTCCCACCTGTGCTAGTGTTGGGATTTATCTCCACAAAACTACCTATCCTGTCTTTGGTCAGTAGTTGACACTGATGGGCTTGGAAAGGCCACCATCCATCAAATGGGATATTAACTGTTGCCTCGTATATGGGAAAGCCATACCCTATGTATGATGATCCTATGTTCCTTATGTCGCATATGGAAGAGCCATACCCTACATTGAATGGCCTTGATGGGAGGTTACCATCTGTCTCCCAACAGCTGTCCAGTGGGTCCCTTGCCCAATAAAATTTTTCTTTTGCCTGAACCCTTGGGGGTCCTTGTGACATGGCCATTTAGCCCTTTGTGTACAAAAAAGTGTCACTCAGAGGTAAAATAACCCAATCCAACTGAGCTAAGCACTGCTGACAAAATTTCTTCTTAAAAAATCTTATTAATATTCCATTGTAGACCAAATGTTCAACACATTATATTTTCATATCTGATGTTCTTAAACTGTTCAGATATATATATATTCTTCTTTGGCAAAATAAAATTTGACAGCCCAGTTCAAGTTCAAACATATCATTTCAGGAAAGTCTGTGCCTATTGAGCCTGTCAATGTCAAATGAAGATTTGCATTAACTAACAAAGTTTTCAACTATTGTTTTGTATTGATTGAATCAGCCATTCAAGTGTAACAGACCACTCCGAATCGGTGACTCACCTCCTGCAGTTGATTGCTGTTGTATTTTAAGCATGCCCATGTGTCCAATCACTATAATGGTAAGGTTCTGACCAGTGGCTGTAGTGAAAAAATTCATATTATATTGACTAAAGCAGATGACATAGCACTGATTCACAAAGTAAAAGTTGCAATTGTCTTTGCAACTTTTACTTTGTGAATCAGTGTAGCAAATAATTTACAAAGGGAATATAAAAGTGATATTGTTATTTCAGATACATCACTTGATAAATACAAAACTCAAAATACATTTATTTCTTGTGATTATTTTTGGTAGTACAGTTCCTCTGCTGACCTAATATATGAGCCTACCTTGGGGAATAGGTGTATTTAAAGAGAAATTAAATGTTTTTAGTATTTCCATCATTTAAAATCCATTAATTTATATATGCATTAAAAGAAAATGTAGATCTATTGATGCTTTTAATGACTTAGTCAGTTTTTTATAGAAATAATTAGAATAGATGCTTGCCAAATTTCCAATAAAAGAAGATATTTAGTTCAAAACTAACAATTTTTAATGATATAATGTGTTAATTTCTAAAATAGTTATTATAAACACTTGTTTTTTGCATTAAGATTTTATTATCATCTAATGTATGTATATTTTAGTTTTAAAGAGTTTGCATTAAGGCATTATGATTGAAACAACTAACAATTTTTAATGCATTTTTCTAAAATAATTATATAAAACACTTGTTGTTTGCATTAAGATTATATGATCATCTGATGTATATTTTGATTTTAAAGAGTTTGCATTGAGGCATTAGGATTGTCTACTATATTTTGTTTGAAGATGGAAAAGTAATGTTTTGGAACCACAATTATTTTCCTTTTAATGTCAAATAGAAATTGCTCACAACTTAAGCATGTAACCTTGAAACCTTTAACATTGTTTTTTCTAGGGTTTGTTTGGAGTGCCAGAAAAGCAACATTCATATTGTGTAAGCATGCCAGAGTTTTGATGCTTGAAATAATTTTAGTTAGTCAAGTGAGTAGTCACTTAATGATAAGATTAGTGCATGTATTGTTAACTTGTTTTTGTCATCAAAATCTCCCTTTACTAAATTTGCTTATTTTATTAATCCTGAAATGGTTTGTTTTGCCAATTAGTTCACTTAATTTTAAAAAAATTAAGTTATTAAAAGCCTCTAATAAGGAAGTATCTAGCCACTGTTTCCTGTGAAAGGGACAAAGGAAATAACTGTAACTATGGCCCAGAGATATGTAATTATGACTGTATTGGCAAAGCAGGTCAAGTGCTCTGACCATGACTGTTATCATGAGGTCATGGACACCCAGTTAATGACAATTTTTTCTCTATGTTTATTTCAACATATCACCAACTGTGATTTCCTATTATCTCAACATTAATCCTTATGCTTGTTAAATGGCATGTTGGTTTAAAAGAAAAATACCAATCCTTTTGATATTTGATGCAGGCTGGTCATGTGCAGTAACCTGGAAAAAGTACCTTCTAGACAAGAGTCTTCAATTTCAGTCAGATACATATCCAATGACTATGGTATAATGCTTAAAAGCCACTTATAGATTATGATTGTTTGGCAGCTGGTAACTCAATGGTCATAGCACCTGACATGTTATCTTGAGGTTGTGGGGGGTCAGATCCCACCCAATTAATAACAATTTTTCCTCTATATTTATTTCTGCTTATAGCTACATTCCTTAAAGATTTTTTTTACAAAATTTATTTTTTGACATTTTCAGTTAAAATACAATTATATTTTCACAGTGTATATACTAGACATTTATTAAAAGTTCTATATCACTGAATAAGGTTAAGACAGCGGAACACAACAGTCAAGCTGAACAGATATGATAACACCTAAAAGACCATCTGTCAAATAGCTAGTGTAAGATAACATAAGTGTGTACATGCCTTAAGGTCTACAAATATATGTGTGATACAATATTGTCATACATGAATAAAAAGCATACAAATTATAAGCATATTGTTTTATATTTATATTATTGTCTAAATAAAGTACAATAAAATGTGGCAAATGTATAGAAGGAATATCATCATACAAGGTGGAATTGTGCTCTGAGAATAAACAATTCAGAGTCCAATGGGCTAAATCAAACTGATAGTTCACAAACTTGTCTCAAATTTATGGCCTCTGAAGAGAACGGTAATACTATTATATATACCATATCATTGATACAATTGTCTTAGACTGTTAAAATTCAAATTAGAAAATTATAATATTATAAGTAGTAGAAAATTATAATATTATAAGTAGTACACTGAAATATTTAAAATTTGACTATCCGTTTTCATAGTGCATTACTTGATATCAATACATTAGACTCCCTCGTATCAAGGACAATTTTCTCACACTCACTTGAAAAAGTCTGTGATTATCTTTTGTTTCTTTGCAGGTAAAAAAGTGTTAAGTTCAAAGTCTTGCCAGTTTTTAATAAACATCGCATCAATTGCAGATAAGGCCTGTTGTTGTTCATTGTATCTTACTGCAACATCAAAAGTTTCTTTTCCTTCAATATGGCTAACTTTCCCTTCCTCCTTTTCTTCCTCTTCTTCTTTATTCTCCGCTTCTTCTCCATTCCCTACTTGGCAGACTGCATTGATAATTTTGTCATCATTCAGTGTTTCATTTTCCAACTGTTCATCACCTTTTA
This sequence comes from Ryuthela nishihirai, assembly GCA_038380435.1. Classification (NCBI taxonomy): domain Eukaryota; kingdom Metazoa; phylum Arthropoda; class Arachnida; order Araneae; family Heptathelidae; genus Ryuthela; species Ryuthela nishihirai. The sequence goes on from JAWZYU010000005.1 coordinate 44,295,913, forward strand.
ACCATTTTTCAATGTCATCTTCAAGTGTGTCACATCCAGGCAGCAGTTTAAAGTCATTAAGCAGCGAAATATTGTCATTATCCGTCATATCTTTGGAAGGCGCAGGCTCATTCGATACTTTCGTGTTGTTCCCTTTGGTACTTTCTACATAGTTTTAAACTTCGGGCCAAAGATTTGTCCATGACTTCACAAACGTTGTATGAAGCATTTTTTAAAAAGCTATTGCTAACATGGAGATCACATCCTGGATATTTATTTGTTTTCAAAGCATTTAAAAGTCCTATTCCATCATTTTCAGTTCGCTGTAGAATTTCAGAAAGAAGCTTTCTCCTATATCGCCTTTTTAAACTTACAATCACAGGTTGATCCATTGGTTGGGTTGGGGTGTTTTACCTCTGAGTGGCACTTTTTTGCACACCATGGGCTGAATGGCCAGGTCACATGGACCCCGAAGGCTCAGAGAAGGTTGGGGGAGGGGACCCACTGGAACAGCTGTTGGGAGACAGATGGTAGCGTCCCGTCAAGGCCATCCAGCGTGTTCTTTAACGTGCACAGGGTATGGCTCTCCAGCACACGGGGCCACGGCTTAACGTCCCATCCGACGGACGGCGGCCTTTCCAAGCCCATCGGTGTCCCCTACTGACCGTGGGCAGGGTGGGGAATTTTGCGGAGATAAATCTCAACGCTGACCCAGCTGGGACTCGAACCTGGGAACTACAGATTACGAGCCTGGCGTGCTATCGACTGAGCCACCCCCGCCCCTGATCCATTGGTTGCACTAAAGATGTTACATTAGGTGGCAAAAACATGGCTTTTATGTTGCCAGAAATCAGTTCGCTTGGGTGTGTTGAGGCATTGTCGAGAATGAGTAGGGTCAGTAGGGTCTTTACAGGCATTTTAAGACTTGTCGAGAGGTTTTTTACTTTTGGAACAAATTCTGTAAAGAACCACTCTTTAAACAAGTATGAGTCTATCCAAGTAGACTTTTGAGTTTTGTAGTAAATTGGCAGAGCAGCTAAATTTAAATGCTTGAATGCTTGGGGTTTTGCTGACTTCCCAATTACTAAAAGAGGAAGTTTGTGCATACCTGCAGCATTTGTACACACAGCCTCAGTGATTCTTTCTTTGTTTGTTTTAAATCCTGATGCTGAAGTTTCTTGCACTGTCACAAACTTTTTCATTGGAAGAAGTGTAAAATTTAACCCAGTCTCATCTACATTCTAGATTTGTTCTGCGCATAGGCATTCTTCTTCAATAAGTGCCAAAAGTTTTTCTGAAAAATCCTTTGCTGCTAAACGATCTCTGACAATTTCTCACCACAAACACCAAGGTATTGAACACCATAAAGTTTTTTCCAGTAAGTAGGCTATCCCTTGCTTGCTGAAAAATCTCCCCCATTACCAATTTTAGAATGAAGGATTAATGCTTTTTCTTTCAATATTGAGCCACTCATTGGCGTTCCTTTTTGATGCTCTTGTATGAACCATAACCAAAGTATATTGTCAACAATTTCATTTTTCGGCTTTTTAAGAATGCATCGAGAAGAAAGCGTTTTTTCAGACTCGACTGCAAAAATCTTGTAAAGATTTTTGGTTCCTTCTCCAGTCATTTACCATGCTTTTACCAACACCTAGTTCAGCACAAATATGCTTTACTGAATCACCTTTTTCAATATGTTTTAATGCTTTTAATTTCATCTCCATTGTAACGACATTACATTTACGTTTGCATCCACTCATTTTGTACCACACAATAATAGATCACAGTACACACTCCTGTATACGCACAGTACACTGTAATATTCACAAAGAACTGAAGCAAATATGTACTGTACTATAAATAAAATACGCAACGACTTGCTTCTGCTTCTCGGAACTAAAGCAAATAAAACAAGCAGAAACTTGCTCCTGCTTCTTGGAATGTCCAGTTGAAGTGGAGGCTGGTTGAGCTGAGACCGGATAAGAGAGAGAGTACTGTATGTACACCTATGTTGGTGCTTTACATCTAACGACATGTGAAAGAACTTCAATAAGATAAGGTAATAGGTCAGGTAAAAAGACCTTTAGGTTGTTTTTTTTTCAACCTCAGTAAGATAAGTAAGGTCAGGTATAAGTGACCAACTTTTTCAATTGTGCATAATTTTGAGACAAGTTTGTGAACTTTCAGATTGATTTGATTCATTGGACTCTGAATTGTTTATTCTCACAGCACAATTCTGCCTTGTACAGTGATATTACCTTCTACACTTGTTTGTTACGACATTTTATTGTACCTTACTTAGACAATATCAATGGTATAAAATAACATGCTTATAATTTGTATGCTAAATACTTACCTACTATTGATGCTAAATTGTGGTACACATAACTTTAATAACCTGTGGATAAATTCCTTTTCGTTCATCTATGACAATATTGTATCATACATATATTTGTAGACCTTAAGGCACGTATGCGCTTATGTTATCTTAAACTGGCTATTTGACAGACGGTCTTTAGGTGTTATCGTATCAGTTCGGCTTGACTGTTGTGTTCCGCTCTGTCTTAACCTTATTCAGTGATATAGAACTTTTAATACATCTATAGTATATACACTGTGAAAATACAATTGTATTTACGCACTCTAGTAATTTTCTTGGTGATAAACATAGCAACTTTCTTCAGAGCATGGCGTTCCCTTAATCGATCTTTGACACAACTTTGTTTTTTAACTAGATGTAAATCATTAAATTTAATCCCTAAGTTTTTGCAAATATCCACACATTAATTTAAATCTGAACTTCTTCCCACCATTAAATTAGCTGAAATTAAAATGTTACGAACTACTATTCGATTATTATTATGAGATATTATAAATTGGAGGCATTTGCATATTGGGAATAGTTGAAATTAACTTCCAACACTAATGCTACACATCTAAATTGTCTTTTGGCTAAGTTATTTGTATTATTAGAAAAAAGATTCTAAGCAATTAACTGAAAATCATGAAAATAAAATACATTTGCTTTTAGTTCCAATGCATCCTCTAAAACATACTACAGATTCCCCAAACCGATTCCTTTTATTAATTTGGCTAATGTACCTTTATCTGAGCACGAAACTGAAATTCTGCAGCAGGGACTTAAATATGTTACCCCTTCCTCAAATTACATCTTTTACTCCCCCAATTAGAGCAAGTAATTAAGCATGTCCCATCTTTGGAAAAATGCAAAGTAAGATTTAAATTATATCATACTATTAATAATTTATGTAATCAACCATATCATCATACAATGAGTATGCATATACAGACCCTTAATAAAATCAAAATGAACCAGACTCATAAAATACTTCAGGCTGATAAAACTAATCAAATTGTGATTATTAACACCACACAATTTAATGATAAATCAGCAAATACACTACACGAACTTAAATGCCAGCCACCAGCTAAAAATCCCTTACTTTTGGTAATTGCTAAGTTAATGACATTTAAGAATAATTCTGCTCTTCCTAAGGGCATTAGTGATGCTTGTGTAACCCCCATATACCCTAACACTCCCCAACTGTTTTTAAAATTAAGTTGCTTAAAACAACACAACCTTTTTGACCATTAATTAGCAAGCAACATGCTCCAACATATCTCGGAAAGATCCTTTTAAAACTTTTTAGTCCATATTTTCTGCCTGATCAGTATTCTATAAAATCCAGAACAGATTTGATTTTCAAACTTAAAGATATTCCTATTAAATCTGAATATACTTTACTTTCTTTAGATGTTGTATCCCTTTTCCCTAGCATTCCTGTTTTTTAGGCTTCCATGTTGCTTAAACATAAATGGTTGGAGATGGCGAGTCCCACTTGCTCAGGAATATTTTAGTATCCATGATGCACTTGAGCTTGCCCACTCCAACAATTGGTTTTCTGCAAATAATCAATGATATATCCAAAAAGAAGGTGTATGAATGGGTTCATCATTATCTGATGGTCATTATGAGGCATATCGAGTCCAATGTCTCACAAAATTATCCACTTAAGCCTGTATTCACAAAATTGTCCACTTAAGCCGATATTATATATGATATTATATACTGTCGTTACATCATGATATTTTTTTAATTTGGCCTTATGGCCCTAATGAACTTAATCAGTCGATTGACATGTTCAATTATTTCTTTCCTTCAATTAAGTTTACCCATGTAGTAGAAACTAATGATACCATATCGTATTTAGATGTTTTAATTCACCGGTTCCCTACATATATCGCTACTGAGGTATTTCGAAAACCTATTTACTTACCAACTTTAATCCCTTTTACATCCGTCCACCCACAAAAATATAAGGTATCATCCTTTAGTGCTTATTTTCGTAGAGCTCTAAATTATTGCACTCAAAAATCCTTGTTAACCAAGGAGCTAAATTATATATATATCAAATTGGCTTAGATGCCAGATATCTGCTCCACTTAATCCAAAAACATTATTATAAAGTATCAGTTAAGTGGTAGTTCACAACCACCCTTAAATCAATTAGTCTATTAAATCTAACACAAAAATTCACTTTTTCATTTCCATATATATCTTTGCTTACCTCCACTTTGAATAGTATAATGTCCATATATGTATATATGGTACCCATTACAATGAGGCATACTATATTCTATATCGTACATAAAGATCGTGATAGCATCCCATCTTCCGAAGGTGTATATTATATTAAAATATCTGACCTCAGAAGATAATTTCCCCATTTATCGGATATGTAGGAAAGACTTACAGACCAATGGCACCTTGATTTAAAGAACATAACTGACATTGAAAAGTGTAAACTGACCACTGCATTAGCACAAACCATTATTGAACACAAATTACCCATTATAATACATGAACCCCCCCCTTATAATTATCTCTCCACTCACAAAATTTCAATTAGTGCACGTTGAAAACTTAATCATTAACATTAATTAAAATACATTATGCAATACCTATATTATTGCCATGGAAACTATTACTTAAGGGTTTTTCGCTCTTACTCGAAAATGATGTAAGCTGCCATGTAAATTAGCAGAGCCTGGACCTATAAATAGTCAACTATATCTTCTTTCACCTGTCTTGAAAATGTGACCAAACTTCCAGGTCATGAAACGCATTGGCCCACAATGGAACCACAGCCTCTGAAGAGAACAGTAATATGTTATTGATTCTTTAACTCTGTGTCTTTGATACGATTGTCTTGGACTGTTAAAATTCAACTTAGAAAATTATAATATTATAAGTAGTAGTTAAAATTTGGCTATCCATTTTCATAGTGCATTACTTGATATTGATATATATACACCTATGTGTTGGTACTTTACAACTAACAAGGTACATGAAAGAACTTCAGTAAGGTAAGGTAATAGGTCAGGTAAAAAGATCTTTACACCCCTTTTTTTAACCTCGGTAAAATAATGTAGAGTAATTGGTCAGGTATAAGTGACCAACTTCTTCAAGTTGTGCATAATTCTCACAGCACGATTCTGCCTTGTACAGTGATATTACCTTTTACACTTGTTTGCCACAACATTTTATTGTACCTTACTTAGACAATAATATAAATGGTTGATATAAAATAATATGCTTATAATTTGTATGCTAAATACTTACTTACTATTGATGCCAAATTGTAGTACACATAACTTATAACCTGTGGATAAATTCTTTTTCTTTCATCTATGACAATATTGTATTAATATATATGTATTGTAAATATATTTTTAGACTTTAAGCATGTATGTACTTATATTACCTTAAACTGGCTATTTGACAGATGATCTTTGTATGTTATCGTATGTGTTTGGCTTGACTGTTGTGTTCCGCTGTGTCTTATACAGTGATATAGAGCTTTTAATAAATGTATTTTCGGTTAAAAATTTTAATAGTTGAATTCTGTCAACCATTCCTTATCACCACCAAATAATAAACTAATGAAATAAACAATAGTAATTGAACACATTCACTAATAGTGCATTTTAACTATGTTCATTCAGGCTGGCTGTAAGCCAGTCAGTAGGGGACACTGATGGGCTTTGGAAGGCTGTTGTCCATCAGATGGGATCTAAAGCTGTGGCTCTGTATGCAGGAGAGCCATACTTATGCACAGTGAAGAAAATGCTGGCTGTCTTGACAGGCTTCCACTTGTCTCCTAACAGCTGTTCAGTGGCCCCCTTCTCCCAACCTCCTCTGAGCCATCAGGGTCCTTGTGACATGGTTATTTAGCTCATTGTCTGCAAAAAAAAAGTGCCATTCAGAGGCAAAACAATCTAGTCATTGAGGCAGGTCTGAATTTTTTAATGCTTTTGTCGATTGGTGGAAAAAAATCGGATTATATTATAAAAAATGTTTCAAAAACTGTAAAACCTGGAAAAAACGTCATAGATAGTGGTGTGGTGCAGACATCTCATATTTCATCAGTACATACCTGGCAAATGTCATTATGTAAAAAAATGCAAAATATCTCTTTGAAAGGGTTGTGCATATAATGTCGAGGTCTGCTCAGAAAAAGCAGCAAATCCAACAGATAAAGGCTTGCCTATACTGTAATTATGGTGCTAATGTCTGATCTATTTGACCAGTGGCTCTATTTTTATATCCTTTTTAACCAGTGCCAAATTTTTGTATATGTTTTTATACAAGAGTACTTTTACTACAGGAGCTGCTGGAGAATAATGCTCTTTATTCTTTATTTGGTATTGTGTGTCACAATAGGAAACAATAGCCAAAAGAAAACAAAATTATTTAAATTTTGAGACATGAAAACAATGATAGCATATAATTTATAAAATAGATGATAAACTGATAAGAAAATAGACTGATAAAAAATAGTGTGTATGCTAAGTTCTTGCAAAAACCACAGGTTCTACTCCAGGAAAGGGAAAGAAACTCCATTAAGGAAAAGAAAAGAGTCAATCTATTGAACCAAATGCCATCCTATTCATCTTTGAGAAAACAGTAAGATGGTACAAAAACAGTGAGTTGATTTGGTATTTTTGCAAAAACAGCTATAAGTTGATTTGTGGCACAATTTCTAACATTTTTTTGGCACAAGCTTCCAGTTTTCTGGGTAATTTAATCAAAATAGCACAGACAACAGTATTTTTTTGGTAGGGAGGCAATTATTGCAGTATTTCTGAATAAAACATTGCCTGAAATGATTGATGATTTGTTTTCAAGAAATAAACCTGATTTCATAAAAACCTATGATGGTACTGCAAGAGGTGAAAGGAAAAGATGTAGAGTGCTATAAATCTGTCTCAAGAATAAGGCTGTAATAAATTTTCAACAAAAAAGAATTCTAATTTTTTTTAGATCAGTTACATCGTATGATTATAATATAGATAATAAATTACCCTAACAATATTTTTAATATCGTATATTCCTTGGAAATATCCTGATGTGGATTTAGCAACATTGTATGTTTCATGTGGTGGGACCAATAATAAAAACTTGTACTAAGAGGTTAATCTCACTTATTCAGCATTCAAAATGGCAGTCACTGTGATTCCTCAGTGGGTAATGCTGCCTTGAAGGATAAATACAGTGTAACCAACCTGTGTGTCATGTTGCCCCTCTAGGAAAACACTGTAGCTCACCATTGAGTTAAACTAGGATGAATGTGCTAAATATTTTCTTGAAACATTTATATTCATTTAACTTACCATAAATTCTGGAATATTCAGTTTTGTTTATTTACTCATTCAGCAGTAATTGACCAAAAAGGTTTTTTTCTACTCGTATTTTTTTCGTAGGGCAATGCCAAAAATGATATTTAAGTATGAAATTCAATTAGATCACTCCTCCCTGTCGATGGTCAGTAGGGGACACCAATGGGCTTGTAAAGGCCGCCGTCCGTTGGATGGGATGTTAAGCGGTGGCCCTGTGTGCGGGAGAGCCATACTCTGTCCACGTTAAAGAACACGCTGGATGGCCTTGATGGGAGGCTACCATCTGTCTCCCAATAGCTGTTCCAGTGGGTCCCCACCCCCAACCTTCTCTGAGCCTTTGGGGTCCATGTGACCTGGCCATTTAGCCCACGGTGTGCAGAAGAGTGCAGCTCAGAGGTAAAACAAATCAACCCAATTAGATCACTGTACTCACCACTTGCAACTAAATTCATTTTTTACCACAATGTACAAGTATTATTTGCAAATAAAAAATGAGAAATTACTACTGATCAGAGTTGGATATATTTCCTCCCCCTCCCCATTTTAGATCCAACCCTGATCAGTAACCAAGCTTGTTGAACACTCATTTACCAGGACAATATTTGTCAGTTACAGATGAAAATATTCAGAATACCTATCAGTTTGTGTTTAAACTATTTGAATCTGTGTTGAAGGCAAACAATACTCAGTTACTGAATAAAAAAATAAATTAGAATCTCAGAAAACTACAGTTTGCATTTGGCAAGATGCAAATAATGCTTGAGATTATTTTCCTCTATATCTATTGCATTTAGATTGTGATCCCACTTGGTATAAACTGCCAGATTCATAGTCATTGTCAATTTATTAAAATGTTGCAAGGCAAACAGCATTATAGTGTTAAGGATATAATTTAACAAAAGAATTCAAATGCAGCTTGTTGTAGCTGATGATTTCTATATTGTAATTTACTATATTCTTAAAAATAGATGTTATTAACTGAATCATTTAATCTATTTTCCTTTGGGGAGACAGTCTGATGGCTTCTGACATTGCACCATTGTTTCCCTATTTAGGTCAGTGGATTACAGATTTGCAATAACCATACGAGTTATAAGATGTCCTGTTCTATATATACTTTAATGGTAATTCTCAACAAACCTTTTGGCAGATGTGAGTTACAGAGTAGCAGAAACTCACTAAAGGGACAGTTGATGGTCAATCAGCCATCAATTTCATTTTAATTTAAATAATGCAATAGAAAGTGGACTAGCATAGAACCTGTACTTTTAATCATAAGAACTGCAAATCTTCACTAATCTAGGTCAAGTAGCTAGAGCAAGTTGTATGTAACCTGAAAATCCTCTGTGATTCCTGGAAGTGCCTTGATGAATTTCTTGCATCTTTCTAGTATCTGATTAAGTGACAGTTGCACATTTGAGTATCTGCCATGATACTCAACTAGTGTGAATGTTCAACGAGTGTGATGTGTGTTCAACTAGTGTGATGTTCTAGAACTAGTGTGAATTTATATGATTTTTTCACTTCACCCCCACCATGACATATAAGTGACCTGCCAATATACAATGACAGCAGCCAAAATGTAACCAAAGTTAATACAATATATTGCAAAAAGTGTCCATACACTTTTCATGTTAAGTGAATGAATAGCCACATTCAAATCTACCTAACTTTGAAAATAAGCTTTTTATGGAAAAAAGTACCTAGACATAAATTGAAAATCTCGGTCAGAGCTCTCTAAATCTCTATTTTCTGTAATATTAACCAGAGTTATGGAAACTGAAACATTTAAGTGAAACTTTTGTTAGTTTTGAAAATTTACTTCAAAAAGCTAAATACAACTGTTATAACAAGTTTGCAATATAAATGCGATATTTGAATTTTGTGTAAGGATTTTTGAAGTTTTCATCAGTTTGGGGGGAAAATGTTTTAAACTTGTGGTGTGTGATAACATCTGTTGTTAAATATTATAGCTTCAATAACTATTTAAATATTAGATAAATATTATAGAAAATAGAGATTTAGAGATCTGACTGAGATCTCCAATTTATGTCTAGTAACTTTTTTCGGTAAAAAGCTTATTTTCAAAGTTAGGTAGATTTGAATGTGGCTATTCATTCACTTAACATGAGAGTGTGATGGACACTTTTTGCAATATACCATATGTATAAATTTCTTGTGTAAGCAGACATACAATAGCACCAGAAGATGTCATCAGTTTAAAAATGGCAACCAAAAATGTTTGACACATAATAACAAAACATACAACATTAGTTATATTTTTTTCAATTAGTAGCCTGTGTAAGGCATGAATGTTCGTGTTTTTTCTGCTGAGGTCCTGCCATCCTCTCGGATCTTCTACTGTGGCATATAAACTGACAGGTTCCTGTCAGACCTCTGGCAAGCAGCTGCTTGAGAGGGTATTTATTATTTTTTTAATAGTTGATGCAAATTTAAGAATATGCATATAAATGCATTAAAAACTAAGGAATACAGAGATTTAATCAGAATGTTCAATTTTGTTTCACAAGTATATCTGTCCTGAGAATTCAGCCATTGAAAAGCAATTCATGTAACTGGTTTCACGTAATCCTGCTAATCATTCTCAGTTAAATTACCTACTTCATGTTTTATGGTAAACTGTTAATAATTCAGTTCCTATGCTGTTGTCCTGCATGCATACAACATGTCCCATGTCCAAACAATTGCACCTTTCCCTGTACATACTACTAGAATGTTAATTTATAGTAAATTTTACCATTCAAGGTGATAGTAAACCCATTTGTGGAAAGTGCAATGCCAATGTTGAAAGTGTCATGCCTACATACCTTTGATTAACTTAATGAAGTGGTTCTCAACCTTTAATGCTTCATGTACCTTCTGGAAATGTGTATGTAACTGGTATGCCAGTTACAACACATTTTTAATGTATTACATACAGTTTTTTAATGCACATTTACATACACATTACACATTACACATTTTTACATGTACATTACATTTTTAATGTATTACATACAGTTTTTATTCCCATTGTTATATTATAACAATGGGAATAGCGCTAGATATATTGTTATATATATATATATAACAATATATCTAGCGACTTTTGAGCTCTCACGGCATACCCCAAAAAATTTTATCACCTACCCCATATTGAGAACTCCTAACTTAATGAAATTATTTTTATGTGAATTTTATGAGGGCTTTAGATATGAACATTAGATATATGCATGTAATTGATTGGTTGATTTGAAATTTTACTTTTGTTGTGAATAAGAAATATTAATTAACTTTAGCAAAGTGAGTAAATTCAATTCCATATGCTAGTTTTTATTCTTGTGGATTTTTCTTTAATTTCAAATATGAATTTTTTGAATATTTATATGTTTGATTAATTTTTAGTTTTAATTTTGATTTTCAGCTGTCTATTATTGATATATTTCTGACTTCATGCAATTATCAATTATATGTTGTAGACAGGCTCCTTCTCTGCCTGTCTGGGCTGGGTTGTTTTCTGACTATGTGTGTGAGAGTGCTTGCCACGTTGACTCGTGTCGTCTAGGTCCCAAAACTGGCTCTGCTGCCGGCACTTTGTTGCTAGACTGGAAGACGCTGCCGCTAAAATGGCGATTCCGGCACTCACTTCTTCTGCCCTAGCTGCTGAGTACTTACATATGTAATACTCTGTGGTACTATATATGCAGCTTTTGTTTTATGTTATCAGAATTTAATAAAGTAATAAACAAAAAATGTGTAATATAAACAGTGTGTTTTAACCCAAGAAATATGTCACTGTAAATATCAGATTATCATAAGTATGTAAAGGCTGCTAAGTTTATGGATTTGCATTTCAAATGTTAAAAAAAAAATGCATAAATAAATAAATTTTACCAAAGGCTAGTATTCATGTATGGCTCAGGCTAGTAATTCCAGGGTTAAAGATGGTTGATGAATCTTATCTCATTATTTTTCATAAAATCAAACTAATATCCAGTGTAGGCGTTAAAGCATATGGAGTCAAACACATCAGTCCTCCAGTTCCATTTTGCCTCTCACCTGCAATAAGGAGGCTTTTGTAATTAAATTGAAGTTAAGAGTTAACACTATGAAATTAGGTGATATATAGACCCTTGGTAAAGTGGGAAGAGGGCTATGTTCAGTAGAGTTCAGCTTTGCATTAACAATTTAAGAGATTCATATTATTAAATTATTTTCTACAACTATCTTCAAGTAAAACTCTTGGCTTCTGTACAACTACAAAAGCAAATACTTACTATATTCTAGACAGCAACTGGAAGAATTAATTTTGTTTTTTGGCCTTATACATAACATTATTTAGCAATTATCAATTGTTACTGAAATCACAATTTCTGAATAAAGATCTAGCTTAATGTTAAGTAATAAATATAGGTAAACTGTTTACCTTTGCTGTAGTACAAAAGCAGGTACCTATTTGCCGCACATCATATGGCTTGTAGACGATATTGGATAGTCTTTGCAAATCTCATAACTGGTTGTATTTCAGTGTGGAGACTAAAATTCCAATGTAAAGATTAAAGTTCTTGTGATACAGTTCTTGTTGCAGTGAATTGTCATTTTGGAAGGAACATCCCTGTTGGTGGTAGTTATAACCCACTAGCTAACTTGATTGATGCCCCCTGTTGTGAAGTATTCCAGTTGAAATATGCTCCAAAGGACACAACATATTTTCTGATGGTATACATAATACATTTACAGACTGGATACACTTCATTCTTACAAGTTAGTATGTTTCACTTGTTTTAACATAGGCAAATTTGAACTGAACTAATATGAAAAGTTATATTATTCAACTAGAAATTTATTATCTTTATTTGTAGTGTATCCATACTGTAAATGTACTACATATACCATCAGAAAACTCATTGTGTTCTTATAGAGCGTATTTCAAATGGCTAATACCTTACAACAAGCAGCATCATTCAAATTAGCAAGTGGGTTATAAAATTACCAGCATAGATGTTCCTTTTAAAATGACAAATCCAATACAACAAGAATGTGTCACAAGAACTTTGATCTTCACATTGGAGTGTAATAATGCTACAGGAATTTTAGTTTCTACATCGAAATACAACCAGCTATGAGCTTTGGATGGACTATCCAATATTGTCTACAAACCATATAATGTGCTCGCAAATAGACACCTGCTTTTGTACTACAACAAAGGTAAACAGTTTACCTATATTTATTAGTTAACATTAAGCTAGATGTTTATTCTGAAGTTGTGATTTCAGTTTCAATAAAGAGACTGTTTTATATTGGTATTTCTGTTGACAGTCACGCTAATAATTTCATGAAACCCATTAATTTTCTTTCTCAGTTACTTGGAATTTAAAAATGCTTTTCTTGATTTCCTCACACAATGATTTCAGAGGTATTTTGGGCTTGTATATTTCTGCGTTAGTGGTATTGCACACTTATAGCATTGAAACTGCAATGCCCAGAAGCAGTGAAAAAATTCCAATGAAAGTCGCACATGGAACACTGTGGAAGACAAGGAAGACGTGATTAAGTTTTAAAAGACAAATGGGCAAATGTATTACCAGAAATATAAGGCACATCAGTAGGAGGTACAACCACTGCAATTGACAAGACATTGAGCATGCAATGCATCGTGGCATTGAGTCATAGAGACTGCTGATAGCATCCTTTGGCACTGTCCACCCCACTTCCTGCACCTGGTCTTGCAGGCAGCTGTTGTTTGTGTTGGTTATGTGTGGATGGTGTCCAATCATGTCCCATACATGTTCTATTAAAGATAATAGATCTGGTGATCTTGATGGCCACTCCAGGATATTGACAGCACATAGACCATTTCTTGGTGATGTCTGCATTATGCAGAAGCATGTTATCTTGCTGGAACATGCTGCCAGGCACCCCTTCTATGAAAGTGATTGCCACAGTATCCAGGTTATGTTCCACACATCACCAAGCTGCCAAACTGCCTATGAGGAACACTGTAGATTTACTCTTGATTTGGTCCGTTCTACATGTTCTTCTCCATATATAAACTTGGCGATCATTGGACCCCAAACAAAAGCAAAATTCATCACTGAATACCACACAACTCCATTCTGTATTCCAGTAAATTCTAGCAAAGCTTCACTCCAGACACTTCTGACAATGATCATTGGTTAGGGACAGGTGATGTAATGGATGCCTTATTATGAAATCCTGTCTTCTCCAGACACTGGTGACAATGATCATTGGTTAGGGACAGGTGATGCAATGGATGCCTTATTATGAAATCCTGTCTTCTCCAGTCTTTGAGATATGATTTTGTTTTGTGATGGGGCAATGTATAGCAACATTTACCACTTTTCTGATGGTAGAGTGGCTGTAGGAGTGGCATAAGCTTGTTGCCCAATCAAGCAGTCCTGTGGTATGGTCATCTTGCATGCTCCAGATCCTGGCCAATGAGAAGTTATGCCTTCTCTCAAAAACTGCTGGTAGCATTGATGCACTGTTGCCTTGTCAGCCCAAATGTGCAATATGGTGAGTCAACTATCCACCCTCTTGGAGCCCCATAATCCTTCCACTCTCAAATTTGCTCAGCTGGTGATATGGTCAGCAAATCTGTTGTCTTGGCATTCCATACAAAATTCACTTCCTTCTAGAACTTGCAGCTCAATTCCTGGAAGACTGCTCACGAGGAAACCATTCTTAGTTGTAATGTCATGGCAGAGGTGTTCTCGTTGATATCAGCAAAGGTTACAGCCGAATTGGTCCTGTGTTTTAATCGTTTTCATATCTTGTTGCAACTTAGTTGCCTGCTAATTTGCATGCACTTCTGATTATTCCTTCTGGGGTTGCAATTTCGATGTTAAAGAGTGTATATTGGCTCATTGTGATACTGAAACTTCTGGAGCATTATATGATGTTGAGCTCCTGGTTGATGGCATGGTTCTCTGTCAACACTTACAGGTAGGCTGCTAGTATTTTCTGCCTCATTACTAATGAAAGAAATGGACGAGCAAAGGGTTTATTTCCAGATTCTGATAATGACAGTCTAGACAAAAAATTGGATTATTGTTAAGAGGAAGGTTAGTGATACTCTTTAAAGATATGTTTATGCTAATAAAAGATTTCTTACAGTAAACTTTACAATAAGATTTAAAGACTTGGTTATTGTTGTTGCTGAGTCACATTGATGACTGATGAAACTAGGGCATCTTATGAACAAGATAATTTGAATTCTCTTAGGAAAGGAGATATTTAGCTGGTGTGATTGGCCATTTGGCACTGGTTGAGTGTGGCAGTTAGCAACATTTCCTATAGGTGGTTAAACTTAATGGTTTGAAGCCTGATGGGTTACTTAGGAATGTGAATAAATATAGTTAATAGTGTGGGCTAGGTTGGTAGAAATGTCCAATCTTACAAGGGACTGAGATTCAGTCTGGCCATTACTTTGTTAAAAGTGTCTTATATCTTGGCATTCCATACAAACTGAGAAACCTCTGAAACTGAAGATTTCAGACTCGTAGCATACTCAGAGAGGCTATTTAATCATTATGATAATCATGGTTGTTTACAACTGATGTAAAGGAAGAATGAGCATATTTTGAGCAGCATTTACTTTTTTGAAGACAAAAGTGTTTGAGTAAAATGGAGCAGATGAGACAGTCATTTGGATGATAAGGCAATGTAGCTTGTTTATGATAGATACTTTACATGCAATGTGTTTCATCTTTATGACAATTTGTTCCAATGATGTTATGCAATAATTTTTTTGCTGACATTATGTGTTAAAGAGCAACAAAAATCTGATAAGGATGCACATTATAACCTCCTTTGTGCAGTGTTTCCAGCATTATTGATGCGAAGTTGTTTCCCATCCTAAGCAAATGGTTTTCTAAATTCCCTTACTTGTTTTTGTCACTTGGGTTATGCAGCTTTTTTTTTTTAAATATTTAATGCAATAATTACCTGCTACCAATTGTAAGCTGCCTATATGTTATGCAAGCCATGATGACATATAATAGTGATTTGTCAGACATTGTTTTCTGGCATTTGTTTTTTTTTTCTTCCATTTTAGTCTTTTCTGCTTAAACCTATTTTAATATTCCTAGAATCATTTTTATCATTTATGTTATTTATCCCAGCATTTTAAGAGTTTCTTGCTCTTCAAATCGAAATTATAAGCAAAAAAACATACGCTTGTAGGAAGGGCAGATAATAAGGAGTAATTTTCCTGATTGCCAATGAGAGATGTACTTTGAAAATATTTGGCACTGATATTGAGGAGGAAGCATAAACATTAGTAACATAAAAGTGACTTCTTTAAATATTTCTTGACCCTTAGGTAATATTTCCTGACTTCATCGTATCTAGACAAAACTTACCACTTATCTCTCTTGGTTCTGCAGACAGTGAACATTTTGTATCTCTTCTGGTTTAACCCTTCCAGTGTCCAGGTCATATGTATGTATACATTGATAGAATCTGAAATGTGAGGTTGAAGACGTATGTATCTACTTTTAGTAAAAAAAAAATTGACTTTTTAAAAATAAAAATTGTTGTTTGAAAAATTTTCTATATCTTATAAAAATTCATAATTAATGCTTGAAAAATAATATTAAATTTTTCCATTAGATGCATATTTTATTAAACTACAATATAAATAATTTCTTAAAGCCATCTGATTGCTGTTTCTTAGAAGCACTATACAGTATTGCCATTTTTTTTTATTAACATTACTCTTGTCTGCTCATACGATGAAGAGCTAATCAAATATAGAAAAATGTGCTTCTTATCCCAAGAGAACAGCTGAACTCCACTTAAAATTTTATCAGTCACATGATAGCCAAAAAAAAATAGGATATAGGTGCTTTCAAAACCTATAAACTAATGAGTGTGTAATTCTAGGAGTTCTGTTTTGCTTCCCTTTCTGCTGTGACATATCTGACAACAACATCCATTGACAAGATCCTGAACTACTATCTGTGCTAAATCATACACGGAATAAATCAATTTCACTGACACTAACCTTAATGTCTTAGTGGTTAGGGCTATTATTCTGACAGGCATTCTTTTTGTGTTGTGTTATCTTGAGGCAACAGGCAGCAAGCTTGATCTGGGTCTTAGTTGAGCTTGCCCTTGTACGAGAAGATCTGTACAAGCTTGTGATAACTTCTAGAATCTTTATTTTGTATACAGCAAAGAAAAAAGGAAGGTAAGAATTAATCTAGAACATCAATATGAACTTACAACACCTTGAACCTTGATCAAATAAGGAAACTTTTCTAGAAGTGTACTAATGGTGATGAATTCAGGGGAAAATGAAACCTTAAGATATTTTTTGATTTCAAAAATTTTTGCATTCTTGTTTAAGAGTTTGGTTAGCAAATCTTCCACACAATCAGAAAACCAAACAGCTGATATCAAAAACATGTCCCCCCCCCCCTCCACCCAACTTACTTAAATATATGTGTCTTAGTATGTATATGATATATACTTATTCTCATAGCTTGTTACAAGTTGTGGTTTCTGTTAGGCCTCAACCTTACCTGTCTAAGATTTGCCAGAAATTACTATCGAGCTACTGGCAATACATTCAGTTTGCATGTCTAATGATGTCTGCATCAGAGGCATTGATCAAGCCAGTTTTTTTTCCTAGGAAGTTGAAAGAAAAGCTTGATAGAGACTATAGACATCATTTTAGGTTAGGTAAGTAAAAGTGCAGGCTGTTGCTGAAGCATAACATTTTCTCTCATTGTCATTGATAAATAAGAGTTTAAATGGATATTTTGTTTTCATTCAATTTGTGTTTTTAAAAGGCAGCCCAAAGGGATATCCTACTTAATAATTTAGCAGCTGCTAATGCTGATGTTTTTCTTTCTCTTTTTTTGGGTAAGAGCAAAAATGAAAAAAATTACAATTTTGTTTTACAAAATTTAAAAAATAATGTTTAATGAAACTGATCATTATTGGATTGTGTTAAACTGAATGATTGTTGTCAGAAATAAGTCTCTAAGGTTAATACCGCATGAAGGCACCAGAGTTTCATCTGTCAGCATAACTGAGAGCGACATACTTTCAAAATAAAAGGTAACTGAAGTAGCATATTCTTCTTGCTTATAGTAAGGTATTTAAACTTAATAACCAATTATATAACTATATAAGTTATATGCATTTTTTTTCTTATTTGTTCTTCATAGGTGCCAGATTTTGATTTCTCAAAGTATTATCCCCATAATTTGTTTCGTAGAATGAGTGGTCTAGCACAGAGTGCTTCAGATATTTTCCAACCTGATGTTCGAATGTGTCATTTAAAAGATAGACGGTTCACCACGGTCTATACAAGAGACAAAGATTATTTGTATGTATATAATATAATTCTGTGTTATTGTAAAATATGCAGTAAAATTATAAACTGATTAAAGCTGAATTTTTTTTCTACATTTTTTAATAATCTTACATAATTTTTGATGAACTCATTGCTAATTTAAGTTATAAATTTCACATTTTCAATGTTTAAAATTAATGTGTGCTAAATCATGGCTCCATGTACAAGAAAGCACACATTAAAGACCCTGTGCGTGTTAAACCTGTACACTATGCACTTGTTAAAGAACATGTTGGGTTGCCTTGATGTCTGTCTCCTAACAGTTGTCCAATGGGTCCCCTTCCCTCAACCTTCTCTGAGCTCTCGGAGTCTTTGTGATTTTGTCATTTAATCTATTAAGTGCAAAAATGTGCAACTCAAAAATGTGCACCTGTACTGGATTTCAGCTTACATCATATAATCTGTGACCATTTTGCTATTTGTGGTAAATTAAAGGCAGTATACAGATGATTTCAGAGATACTGTGATGATTTTAGTAAATTCTACAGATTTGCATCTCCAGATTGAATGACACACAATGGATAAAACCCTTTAAAATGTGGTAGGGGATATATGGATCAGATATTTTCACTTAGGCAGATTCTTGAGAAATGTTTAGAGTTTCAGAAACCTTTGGTTGCTAGCTTTGTTGGGGCGGGGGTGGCTCAGTCGGTAGCGCGCCAGGCTCGTAATCTGTAGTTCCCAGGTTCGAGTCCCAGCTGGGTCAGCGTTGAGATTTATCTCCGCAAAATTCCCCGACCTGCCCACGGTCAGTAGGGGACACCGATGGGCTTGGAAAGGCCGCCGTCCGTCGGATGGGACGTTAAGCCGTGGCCCTGTGTGCGGGAGAGCCATACCCTGTGCACGTTAAAGAACACGCTGGATGGCCTTGACGGGAGGCTACCATCTGTCTCCCAACAGCTGTTCCAGTGGGTCCCCTCCCCCAACCTTCTCTGAGCCTTCGGGGTCCATGTGACCTGGCCATTTAGCCCATGGTGTGCAAAAAAGTGCCGCTCAGAGGTAAAACAACCCAACCCTAGCTTTGTTGATTTCAAAAAGGT
Source organism: Ryuthela nishihirai (assembly GCA_038380435.1). Taxonomy (NCBI): domain Eukaryota; kingdom Metazoa; phylum Arthropoda; class Arachnida; order Araneae; family Heptathelidae; genus Ryuthela; species Ryuthela nishihirai. The sequence goes on from JAWZYU010000005.1 coordinate 44,315,020, forward strand.
TTTCGACTCTGTTGATCATCATAATTTGTGGTTGATTGTGAGATCATATGGTATACCAGACAAGTTAGTTAACATAATGAAAGCTCCCTATAATAACACTGAGTCGTGTGTGAGTTGGTAAGGCTTGTAGCAATTGGTTTAGCATTACTTCTGGTGTTCGACAAGGGTGCATTTTGTCTCCTTTTCTCTTTAGCTTGGTTATTGATTATGTTATGCGAAATTCACTTCAAGGAAAAGATTTTGGCCTTAAATGGACTGGAGATACGAAAATTTCTGATTTAGATTATGCTGATGATTTAGCCCTTTTGGAAAATGATGTTGATGAGACTGGTAGTAGATTAGGTTTGGTTATATACAGAGAGAAAACTAAAGTGAAGAAAATTGGTCAGGCAAGCTGTTATTCAGTTACTCTGAATGGTTGCAGTCTTGAGCAGGTGTCACAGTTTAATTATCTTGGGAGCTATGTAACAGATACTGGCAATGTGCGGCATGAGATTAATGGATGGATAGGGATTGCTACTGGGACTTTTAAGAATCTATGGAGAGTGTGGAGAAATAGGCGTATAGACCCAAAGACTAAAATTAGATTGTATAATAGTTTGGTTGTTTCTGGGGTTAGTTATGGTAGTGAAACTTGAACACTTTGTAAACAAGATAACAGGAAACTAGATGCTGTTGATTCTAGATGCTTATGCAGTATCTTTTGCATTAGGTGGTTTAGTTTTGTAACTAATGATGAGGTTAGGCAAAGGAGTCGGCAACGTCCTTTAAGTAGCATATTGTGCAGAGAGAGACTCCGCTGGTTTGGCCATGTTGCCCGTATGGATAATTATACATTGGTGAATAGGGTTATGAAAGTGTGCCTAAAGTCTCAGAAAGAGGGGGAGACCTAGGATGCAGTGGGCAGACAATGTCAAACAGGACCTTTTAGAATTAGTGTGCAGTGGCCAGATGCAGCAGATGTAACTCGGGAGAGATATGCTTGGAGAACTAAATTGCATGTTCTGGTTGGACCTCCGTAGCCCATGGCTGCTTGAGGATGATGATGATGATTTACTGGTTATTTTACATGTATTTAACATTTTTTCTCCATTTAGATCTTTAGACTAGTTTCCTTTTATTCTATGGGCAATATACACCTGTTGTTAATTTTGGTTTTTTACGCCTGTGATGGTTTTTACACACAGGTTTCACCTATAATGTTTTTGCTTTATGGTTTTATTGTCTTTTTAAGAGGCCTCTTGTCCTCTTTTTTGTTTCCTTTTTAACTTCAATTGAGGGGTACATGTATTTATTGTATTTTTTTATTGTTGTCTTGTTTGTCACAGCATGGCTTAGTTGTTCTTGTGCATAAAACCCCAACCAACCAATTTACCTCTGAATTAATATCTTTTATCATTGTTTTATGTTAAGAGTTTCTTTCAGTTAATACACTACATTTCATTTTAGTCAATAAACATCATATTTGATTTCTTGTTTTAAAGTTTCTTAATATATTTAAACTATGTAAATTTTTTCACAATTCCACGAGTAATTGAATTTGGATTTTTATTGTGAATTGCCTCTATTTATAGGTTTGATATTCCACATAAAAAAGAGGATTTTTTTACACCTTCTCAGCGATCAAGAATAGTTCAATTCATTTTGAAACGTAAAAGTTTTACGAAAGATCATAGTGATGTTTTTGGTTTTGGTAAGTTGTAATAAATATATGTTGAATCTTATGCATATGAAACATAAATTTTGATAAAAATATCTGTTGTATATTTTAAAATAATTCGTAATTTTTTATATGTTTTTCTGACGGTTATTTGCTATTTAAAACTGAACACAAAGAAATTTGCTATGGTAACACAAAAGAGACAAAAACACTTCAGTTACTATTTTGCTTAATATGCAGTTTAACCATTTAACTCTTCCCGGGTCACAGTCGAATATTGACATTGGGTCTCATTCCACTCCTTCCGCCATAGAAGTGTAAAGTTACATATCCACGTTGATCCTTCAACAGTGAAAACAAAGGCACTTAACGAATTTATGAGTTGCTTAATTACATTCACATCAGAGAAAGACAAAGTAGCTGTTCAAAGTGGCGTCTGAGGGCGTTGTTGCACAGCCCACACCGGCAAATGAAGGACTGTCGCTCGTAGACTCCTGGTGTGGTGTTGGTCTTGTCCTCTGTAACACCGATTCTCACTGCAAGATCTTCCAGGGGGTCCACAGGTGTCCCATATACAAGTGTTTTCATGGGCTGCCAGAAGAAGAAGTCTAGTGGATTGAGGTCCAGGGAGCGTGGAGGCCAAGCCACAGGTCCACCACATCCAATCCACCGCCCGGGATATGTTGCATTTAGGAAGTATCGGACCTCGATGGAAAAGTGTGCTGGGGCCCCATCATGTATAAACCCCATGTCCCTTTGCGTGGTGAGCAGAACACCCTGCAACAGACCAGGAAGCACTTGCTCCAGAAACACAATACGTTGCGCTGGTCAGTTTTCTGGCAAGAGGTAATGTCCCATCAGACAATCACCCAGGATACCTGCCCAGATGTTGACGGCAAATTTCTGCTGGTGTTTACAAGGGTCAGTGACGTGTGGATTTTCTTGAGCCCAAGCGTGCTAGTTGCGATTGTTGAAAATGCGTTCCCGGGTAAACATGGTCTCATCACCAAATAACACTAATGTGGGAAATTGCGGATTAACATTGTTCATCTGGAGCATCCACCTAACAAACTCTACCTGTCAGGGATGGTCATCTTCGTTCATAGCTTGGGCCTTCTGCATGTGGAAGGGATGCATCCGTGCTCATGTAGGACATTCCACACCAAGGTTTGACAAACTCCCATTTCGGATGACGCCACTCGCGTACTGGTGGAAGGAACTTCTGCAAATTGCTGCAAGACATATTCTTCCATTTCTGGTGTCTGTACACTTCGCGAACGTCCAGTATCACTCATTGAGATAGCCAACGAGCCAGTTTCACGCAGTCTTTGATCAACACTGGCGAAGGTCGAATGGTAAGGAATACGACGATTCGGAAATCTCACATGGTACAATTTTGTGCTTCATGTCCATTACCACCTACTTGGCTGTACATCAGATGCATATCCCCCAATTCCTCATGTGTAGTCTTCCATGTCCTTCACGAATACATCACTTATCATGTGACGTTATCACAGTAATGTTGATGAACGGGTTCGGTTACATTTTTAAATGTTTGTTCTTAATCATCTACGCCAGTGTTTCCCAACCTTTTTTGTGCCATGCCCCACTTAAGCCTTTCTAAAATTCTTATGTCCCCCCCTATGTAAAATTAAATTGTTCGTTGAAGTAACTTAAATGATAGGTTTCGGGAAGAAGTCACTAGGGAATTGTAGAGGAAACACAGTAAGTAAATTTCAAAACATAATGGAGAACTAAAATTCAAGTACGAAAAAATTTTAATGAAAGATTTTTCTATAATATTTTAATTAGTAGTAATTATTTATTATTATATATTATATATTATTATATTTAGTGAGATCCTTGTGCTTGATGCTTGATGCAAAGAGATTTTATGTCAGGTTCCAATTTAGTTAACATCAGTCTCAAGTCTCCCCATTGTGTTATGTCCAGCAGATTTCTTCTTTTTAGTAGCAAATCACTTATGGCACTAAATCCACATTCAGCTAAATATGAAGATGAAAACGGTAAAAATAGTTTTCTTGCATATTTGGTTGAATTTTGATATTTGGTTTCTGTTTCCTCACAAAGCCATGGCATCACTCCTTTTATATTAAATAAAGTTTTAACTGACTCATCATTTTGCATTTCTGCGAGTTCTTCTTGATACTGCATATTTGAAATATTAGACAAATCGACTAAACAAATCGGCTCACTAATCCTACGGCCGCCATATGGTTAAACTTTGAACGAGTCCATTTTCGAATTGCCCCACGTTGGGAAACACAGGTCTATGCACTTGCTCAGCGCACCTGATTTGCATCTTGTGCTTTTCATGCATCGGTTGTAAATACTTGTGCATGCATGGCGTTTTTCAAAAGTACTCTTTTCTGGCGGAAGGAGTGGAATGCGACCCTAGGTTCCATTGCAAAAATTGTTCGTCTTGATGTGTACTATCACCCCCCTTTTTTTGTTGAAAGAGTTTACAATCACCTTGTATATATATGTAGCATTATTTATTGAGTAAGAATTCGAAATAGATTGTCAAGTTTAATTAAAGTTTAAATCTAATCAAAATCAATTAATGTTGTTCAAGAAAAAAATAGCAAAAGTAAAAAATTTGTAAACAAACAAAAGTTTATTTCCAAAAAATTCAAAGACTTACCAATTTAGTTGATGAATACAAAAAAATTGGAGTAACTAACAACTCACATCTACGTAAATCTTTACTAACAACTCCTTCAATCTACACAACACATTCTTAATGACTCCATGCTCTATTCCACATACTCAACATCCTCAACATACTAATTCAATGTCTATTAACATCATTCTCTACTCAACTTCAACTAACTCTGTGACCTAATATCACTTAGTCTATATGCCACATACAATTCAGCAGTGTCTGTTGCATGCTGGGAAAAACATATCTGCATAATCTGACGATCACACTAGCTATGATGCAAGAGGGGTCGTGTGCTACACGTGTGCATTAGCAGCTGACAATCAAAAGTCGGAGTTTGCATGCGTGTAACTCTTTCTACTGCTCAGAAAAAAGAATTGTGATTAGTCTATGAAATAATCACCAAAATGATAAATATAATGTAAATAAAGTAAAACTGGTTAAGGAAAAGTAAAAGAGAATGGGTGGTTCATCACACATGCACAAATCCTTTAGTGCTCTGGATGAGGAAAAATGATGATCCAACTGAAGAATAATCCCCAAAATAATAAATATAACATAAATAAAGTAAAACTGGTTAAGGAAATGTAAAAGTGAATGGGTGGACCATCACATTCTTTCTGGTACAAGCCTATTTCACTATTACTAGAATTATTTTTATCATTTATTCTAGCATTCTATGCATCTTTCCCACCCTTCAGATCGAAACTGTAACTAACAAAAGCTATTTTAGAAAGCAAGCAGAGTTGCGTTCCGAAGTTCCCTGCAGTCTCTAAAGTAAGTACGTAGCAGATGCAGTTGAATGCAGTGACTTGTTATTGTTCACATGTGCAGTAAAGTGACTCTATAGTGAATGTTTACAGAAAGAGTTCTTCTTGAATATAGAATAATGTGACTGTGCATTTATCAAGTCAGTATTAACCTTCTTTTTCATTTCTGTAGATTTATTTTATTTCTGCAAATATCGATGTTTTCATAGCAGATCTATTGATCCTTTGGGATTATCCTACATTGAATTGCTGGCTTTACAAATCATTGCTGATATTATTTAACATCACATTAGGCTATATGTTAATATTTCTTTTATTATTTCTTTCCTTTCTTGTAAAAAAACTTTGATCTTTTATCATTTCCTGAAAATGAATGAGGTATTTAATATGGAAGCTAAAAGGACTTCCTATACATGGCTGATTTAAGTTAAAACCTTTCTCCCAAGACACTAGATTATAAACTCACTGTGTAAAGTTAATATTTTATTTCATTTTTTTTATAACTAAACCTTTATTTTTCATTTCTGTAGATCTACTTTATTTACATAAATTGTCAATTTTTCCATCGGCTGATCTATTGATCTTTCTGAATTATGCTACATTGGATTGCTGGCTTAAAAATTGTTGCGGGTATTTTATTTAATATTCCATTAGGTTACGTATTTCTTTTTATTTTTTCTTGGTTTTTTTAGTAAAAAAGCTTTGAGATTGTACTGTATTCAGAAAATGAATGAGGCCTTAGACAGCAGAAACAAAATGGATATCCTTGGCTGGAAATCAGTCCTCATGTGGGAGAGCAATTTCGAAAAGGGTTTTTACGCCCTCTCCCACTAAACTAAACTCACTGTGAACATTTCACTCCTCTCCCCCTTAGAAAAATTTCATTAAAAAAATTGCGTTTTTATTTTTACATTGAATGATTTTACCCCCAACCCCTCTCAGTATCTTGGCTATGCCACTCTGACAATATAACATTTCTTTTACTTTGCATTGGTGCACAAACCTTTCTACATTTAGCCAAGATTGCCAAACTTCAACACCCCAAAAAAAAACAATCATAATGTTTAGTAACAAAAATAGACTAGAAAGTTTTTTTTCCATTTCATAACCATTTCAGAAAATTTTGTGAATGTGAGAAGTTAAAGTCACCTTCTTTTAACACTGGTCATGTTTAAAATATAAGATACTGAAAGGAATCATTAAAATAAATAAAAATCATGTTTCAGGTTAAATATTATATTATTTGGGAAGAAATTTCCTTTCGATGAATATATAATTTAACAATTTTTTTTTATTCATCAGGTTTTCCAAACTTAAGCCTTAATTGTATAGTCTAATCTATTTTTTTCACTATATCGCATTGAAAAAGGCTTATTGAAATCAATATGCTTGTAAATATGCTTAACTTACTTATTTTCATTAAATTCGTTATTAAAATCTGTTTAATTTGGTATATAATATGACATATTTCTGTTGATTAGAATTTTTTTTTTAAATAACCAAAGTTGACATGTTTGTGTGATTCAGAACAATTAGCTAAAGCCTTGAATTTTCTCAAAGAAAAAACCAAGAAAACCAAGAAAACTTTTAACCAAGAAAAAAAAATTACAAGACAGGAATAATTTTTGTGCTTCACGTAATTATTAATTTTTTGTTATTCAGAAATAAATAAGCTTTCTATTCATGAGCATTATAATCATTTCTGTCTATTAGTTTTTTAAATAATTTTTTATTTGTGTTGCCAAATGCATTTTTTTACTACATGACTCTAAAAAAGCCCCATTAAAATGAACGTCTCTTACAGGTAAGTAAACTCAATGGATTCAGAATAACTAACACTTATTACAAACACGGCGACATACATAAGTACACATGGGTTTCACCCGATGGGCTGCATAAGAATATGATTGATTATATATTAATTAGCAGCAAATGGGCTAGTTCTGTTAGGAATACCAGGGCATATAGGGGAGCTGAAATTGGATCTGACCATTACCTTGTTAAAAGTGTGTTGCAACTAAAACTTAAAAAGTGTTGTGCTAGGGTTAAAAAATTTGCTTTTGATACTGAAGCTCTGAAAGACCCAGTTATAGCCAAAGCTTATCATGATAGGTTACTTAGTCATTATGACAATTATGGTATGCTTACTACTGAAGTTGAGGAAGAATGGGATCATTTTAAACAGGCTTTTTTGGACACTAACAGTACCCTTTTAGGAAAAAAGGAGCAGAAGAGGCATAATTATCTGAGTGCTAAGGCACTTGAGCTTATTTCGGAAAGAAAGAACTGCAGGAATTTCTTTCTGAAATCAATACCCTACTAGTCTTAATATACTAGACCCTACTAGTCCTAATAGAAAGCATTACAAAGAGCTTAATAAATGTGTAAAGGATCAGTTAGCTGCTGATAAGAATGTTTGGCTTGATGGTTTGGCTGACAAAGCCAAGGAAGCAGTTAGACAGCACAACAGCAGAGAGCTGTACCAGATAGTTAATGTTTTGTGTGGTAGAAAACGGACAGGTATACAGGGATTAAAGGATAAAGAAGGTAAGGTTATAGAAGGTGAGGATTTTGTCATGGCTAGGTGGGCTGAACATTTCAGTGATGTTCTAAACAATGTGGTTAGTTTTACTCCCATTGTTTGCAATGATGATAGATGCATTGGTGGCTTTAATGTTGGCCCTATAACACAATCTGAAATTATTTTGGCTGTTTCTAAACTTAAACTTCATAAATCCCCAGGGGTAGATGAAATTACTACAGAAATGCTTAGAGCTGGGAATGTTTCGGTTACCACTTGGATGACTGAAATTCTGAATATCTTTTATGATAAAGGCATGGTTCCTAAGGATTTTACCAGAGCTATTGTTATCCCTAATTTCAAAAAAGGTGATCGCAGTTCTTGTGATAACTATAGGGGTATCAGCCTACTCTCTGTTCCAGGTAAAGTTCTCTGGATGATTGTGCTTAATAGAATTAAGAATCTGGTTGACAGTCAATTGCGTGATGAGCAATGTGGATTCAGAAGTTTTAGGGGATGTGTAGATCAGATATTTTCACTTAGGCAGATTCTTGAGAAATGTTTAGAGTTACAGAACCCTTTGGTTGCTAGCTTTGTTGATTTCAAAAAGGCTTTCGACTCTGTTGATCATCATAATTTGTGGTTGATTGTGAGATAATATGGTGTACCAGACAAGTTAGTTAACATAATGAAAGCCCTCTATAATAACACTGAGTCATGTGTGAGAATTGGTAAGGCTTGTAGCAATTGATTTAGCATTATTTCTGGTGTTCGACAAGGGTGCATTTTGTCTCCTTTTCTCTTTAGTTTGGTTATTGATTATGTTAAGTGAAATTCACTTCAAGGGAAAGATTTTGGCCTTAAATGGACTGGAGATACGAAAATTTCTGGTTTAGATTATGCTGATGATTTAGCCCTTTTGGAAAATGATGTTGATGAGATGAACTCTTTCATTAGAGCTGTTGATGAGACTGGTAGTAGAGTATGTTTGGTTATAAACAGAGAGAAAACTAAAGTGATGAAAATTGGTCAGGCAGGCTGTGATTCAGTTAATCTGAATGGTTGCAGTCTTGAGCAGGTGTCACAGTTTAATTATCTTAGGAGCTATGTAACAGATAATGGTGATGTGTGGCATGAGATTAACAGACGAATAGGGATTGCTGCCATTACTTTTAAGAATCTATGGAGAGTGTGGAGAAATAGGCGTATACACCTAAAGACTAAAATTAGACTGTATAATAGTTTGGTTCTTTCTAGGGTTAGTTATGGTAGTGAAACTTGGACACTTTGTAAACAAGATAACAGGAAACTAGATGCTTTTGATTCTAGATGCTTACGCAGTATCTTGGGCATTAGGTGGTTCAACTTTTTAACTAATGATGAGGTTAGGCAAAGGGGTTTGCAACCTCCTTTAAGCAGCATATTGTGCAAAGAGAGACTCCGTTGGTTTGGCCCTGTTGCCCGTATGAATAATTATAAATTGGCGTATAGGGTTATGAACAGTGTGCCTGAAGGCCTCAGAAAGAGGGGGAGACCTAGGATGTGGTGGGCAGACAATGTCAAACAGGACCTTGTTAGAATTTGTGTGAAGTGGCCAGATGCAGCAGATTTAGCTCAGGACAGACTTGCTTGGAGAACTAAATTGCACGGTCTGGTTGGACCTTCGTAGCCCATGGCTGCTTGAGGATGATGATGATGTTGAAATAATTTTAAAGTAGAAAAGAGAGCAAAAACGCAAAAAAAAAATGGTGGTAAATCATACCTAATTATTTCCAAAATCTTCCTATTTTGAAATAGCAATGTTTGATTAATTTTAGGGAGAATTTCGAAACTTTAAGAAAAAATCTGTTTACAATAGTTCAAATCAAACTTGTCAGTTCAAATCAGGAGGTTGTTTCAGTATAATGTCAAAAAAAAATCACAATCTGATATGTTACTTCCTAGAAATGGTGATCAGATATGCATTTAGCAAATTATTTGTATCCTAGCTGAATAAAATATTATTTTTCAAGCAGTATGCTAAAAAATTTTCTACCAGCCATTTCTGTTTTTTTTTTCAAAGTTTTTTGTGTTGTACTAAAAATGGGCATATCATCTTTGACTTGGCATCTCATTTCAGAATCTGTTAATGCATATAATTGACAAGGACCCTGGAAGGGTTAAGGACTTCTTTGTGTGATACAGGAAAATTTCAGACTCACTACAAAAGTTTTTTACTCCCATCAAAACTTTCCAGTGAAGTAATTTTACATCATGGTATGTTGATTTATCTGTGAAACTTGTGGCCAATACAAAAATATAAATTCTTTTAAAGTGTCATTTAAATTATTTTAACAGTAATAGAAAGAATTGAATTATTTTATCATTGCACTGTGATTCTTCCTTATTTTTGCTTCTGCGGACAATTGTTTCTATTTCTGTTTGATAGATGGTGATATGAGCACCTCACAATCATGAAAATTGACTTTGTAATCTTTTAGCTGAGACAATAGGTGGATTTGCTAACTTAACATCTGGCATATTTTTGGGAGACTAATAGGTTCATGTTCCACACTCATCAAAGCTCATTTTTTTTCCATATAACCCTTCAGTTGTTATAAGGCAGCAGCACATTAACTGAGTTACTAAATATGAATTTCTCATTGATAGCCATAGTATCTGTAAATTTGATTGCAAAAATAAGTTCTATGTTATAAAAATAATATCCTTGTGTGGACAACTGTTCTGTTACAACTTGATTGATAGATGGTGGTTGAGGACCTCATGATCATGGAAATAAACTTTACCACCTTCCATTAGTTGAGGTTGAGTTAAATGGGTTAGTTCAACTGGCAGAACACTTGACAAACTTCAGGGAATTGTGGGTTCATGTACATGTGAAAATTGATCTTTTCAGCTAACTCATCATTTGTTTTAAGTTAACAGGATGTTACAATGTGGGGTTATTATTGTTTGACTTTATATTCATCTTGATAGTAAGTCTTTAGCATCAAATTTCCTGTACTAATGCCAGAAATCCTAGAATACTTTTGTAGAACACAAATGATGATGTATATAAATGTATTTTGGAAATATACATTTTTGTTATACTTATATATTATGTGAAATGTTTTTTTTTAATATTATTTCATTTTGTCAATGCTGCTTTGTGATAAAAGATGACTCTAAAGAATGTACACCAGGCAAGTATTTAAGTAAATGATTGTTCAATATCAGTGCTGTCCAACTTCTCTAAGACCGCGAGCCATTTTTTTCTTTGCCAATATTTCACGTGCCAAAAAAAATAGGATAGGTAATTGAAAAGTCAGTTCATGTCACCTCAAAAAAATTATTTTATTTATATGAAAAATAATAATAAACCTCAAAAATTATTTTATTTATACAAAAAATGATAAGTAATAATAAACATCAAAAAACCAAAAAAATTATTTTACTTATACGAAAAATAATAAGTAATAATAAACCTAAAAAAAATATTTTATTTATACAAAAAATAATAAGTAATAATAAACCAATATAAATTTTCTAAACCTTATCAAATATTTAATAATTTAATGGGAGCATTGTGGCCGTAGTTGTTGGGCAATAATTTCTTTTATGTCCATTTTGATATTTGTTGTTGCGAGCCGAAGTATATGTTCAAGTGTAGAGTCTTCAGGCATTCATACATGTTCAAGTGTAGAGTCTTTCAGGCAGTTTCTGTATCTTGATTTTATATATTTCATATCAGAAAATGTGCGCTCGTAGATATATGTACTTCTGAACATAGAAATTATTTGGAGTCCAAAATCTTTCATTTTTAGGTATTTTTCTTTAGGCAAAAGTTTGAACAATTCTATTTCAGTTTCTCTATTAGATGCAATAATTGGGTCGGCCTGAAGGTCACATAATTTCATTTGGTATTTAGGATCTACGGTGTTAATATCAATATTTAATGGATTACTGAATAAATTTAAACTTTGCTTAAGGTCATCAAATTGAGAAAATCTTCTATTAAAATCTTCAATTAGGATATCTAATTTAGGAACAAATTTTTCAAAATTAACTTTTACTAAGTTGCTTCATTTCTTCGTAGAACTCTACAGGTTTCAAAATGAATTAAATTGTTTTCCTGCAAATTTGACTTCAACAATTGTAGTTTGTTTCTAAATCCAGTAATGATTATAAAGACAGCACACGTTTTGATCTTTTCCTTGTAGATTTATTCAAGACAATTAATCTGTAATGTCTATTAGTAAAGCAAGTGAACATAGAAAATTTTCATCAACAAAACTTGCTATTAAATCTTCATCAGTGCCCACTTCTGTGAGAGAAAGACGAATTTCTTTTCGAAGTGTAAAAAATCCCTTGAGGCATTTTCCGGCACTTAACCAGTGAATATTACAATGTAAAAGCAGATCACCATACTCAGCATGCAGTTCGTCCAAAAAAGCTTTAAATTTTCGGTGTGTAAGAGAACGATTTCCGCCACAAATTGGTAATTTTGAGTACCTTGTCCATTACGTCATTTAGTCTCAGCGAAATGCCACACAATCTCTTCTGGTGCACAATACAGTGCAACCTTGGACAATGCATGTCATATGCATGCACAGTGAGAGCAATTTATGCTGTCATTAGATGCTTCTTATTACTGCAGCTTCATAAAAACATTTGTTTGATGATGCCACACTGCTCTTAAAAGGTTTCAGAAGTTTGTCGATTGCCTTAAGAATGTTTTGTAAACTTTATAGAATGAGTAAGTTGAAGATTGCATATCAAGTAAAATAATATAAGTTGACAAAAAATTATAAAGTGAATTATTTATTTAAAATTTCAAGTAAAAACTTGATTTTGTTTGCGGGCCACAAAAATCCTTGTGCAGGCCACTAGTTGGACAGCGCTGTTCTATATCATGCCTGTCCAGCCCCTAGCACATTGCAAAAGAACTAGTGAATCATAAAACAAATAATCAGTATGCTAAGTTTGGTTAATTTTTATCAATATTTTGACTAACCATTTTTAGTTGCACTTTTTGGTATGCAATACAATTTAATGATCAACTAAAAATTATTATGCTCATTAAAAATGCATATATTTTTAATAAAGATTTTCTAATCATTTTTTTAATCAAGATTTTCTTAATTTCTTAAATATATACGTATTTTTAATTCATTACTCATTGGAAATATATGTTTGTACAGATTTTTTCTGCAGCTCTATAAGAATATTTTTTTCCCTAGTGGTTCTTCACTAAGTTTAGGTTGGACAGATATGCTCTTTATTAATGATTAATTTCTTCATATAACATCAGAAAATTGTATAAGTATTTGTATGAAATATTTATAGCAGTTTTTATATAATTAAATAATTATCTTCAAATTAGGTTTTCTGAACTGTGAACTTTGTTAAATGAGTTGTAATGTACTATAGTCTAATTCATTTGATAACAAAATGAAATACAGTGCAGAAATTCATGCAGGCAAATTTTTTGCCAAAAGAATAATGCAGTAATACAGTAAATGCTGCATAAATATAAGTAATTTATTTTCTTATATTATGACTATCGGAGACTCCAGTCGTTCCCTTACAATGAACTCCTTATAACAATCAATAGCCAAAGTGAAAAGGAAAGATGACAAAATACATCCTTCCAAAATTAGTATTAATGCAAAACCAATCACTGCAAGCTTAGCCTTCTTACAAGTGACTTGGGGTTATTATAACCACCTTTATATTAAACAACTTTTACAGCATGCCATACAATCTAATGAACAACCACAAATTATTATAGTCAGCAGAATCAAAAGCCTTCTGGAAATCTACAAAGCAAGTACCCATAGGTTTTTGAAATTCAGAAAATTTCTCATGAGTCTGTGTAATTAAAAAGCTCTCTCTATCTAATTCTACCACCTCTGAACATCTAACCAATGTTTTATTCTCTTAAACACTAAACTGGACTGAACTTTACGTGGGGGCAGACTAATAATCCTGTAATTGTCACAAGAATTGCAATCACCTTTCTTGAAAACAGAGATGCTAACTCCTAAAATTCTAGAAACTATTTTTATCATAGAAAATATTCAACACTACAGCCAACCATGTAACAAAATAGTAATTCCAAGCTCTAAGCATTTCATAGTAATTTTATTGACCCTTGTTGACTTGTATGTGTTTTTTAATTTAGAGATATCCAAAGTAACTTCACATTGTGAAATAGGGAAAACATTAAAACCAGTGATATATCTATCTTCATTGAAAACAATGGCATAGAATTAATTATATTGTTCCAGACATCTCTGAAATGTTTAGCCACTTACCATGACAAAAGCCTCACCTTCAATAAACTTCCCATTCTTTTCATTCATCCCCGTGTGCTAGTCTTTTTTTTCCTGAACAAAATATTTATTATCTGTTACAACTCTTTGTTGTGTTCTTTAGCAGTTTTCTCTACTTAGACTATCAAATCAAGATTCTTATCACCATTCAACTGATCATTTAAATGTTTATTAAGCTCCCTTTAACCCCTCGGTGCAAGCTCCTATACATGATGGGAAGACCATCCAGTGAAGGTTTCACTGGCTCAGATACCTTCACAGGGTTCTGAATGTTCTCCCACATTTGCCATGTATGAATACCCATGTCCCTGGAAAGGAGGAAGAACCGATGCTGGTAGGATCTTCAGGCACCATCTTTTCAAGTGGACCTTTTCAAGAGCCATATGGCCTGCCTGATACACATTATTCCAGTTTAGGATTGACGATGCACAACAAGGTAAGTGAGGGTTCAGGCAAGGCCAACTAGAAAGACAGGCCACGACACTGGAATATCACGTGATCAACTTAGTCCGAGGTGCTTGGTCCGAGTGCTTGATCTACAGTCGCTGATAAGGGACTGCAATTGTTTCTGTCTTCAAACTACATTTGGATTACCCCCAAAGAGGTAAGCATTTCTCCTTATTATTATTATTTGTAGCATGAAATATTTGCTGCAGTTAGTGGTTTGATAAAAGTAATTATTTAGTGCTTGAAAAGTGTTTTGAGTGCATTGCTCTCTTAGGCCTAGTTTCAACGTGTTGAATGATGGTGTGTTGAATGAGATGGTCTTTCATTAAGTTAGAAACTTTTTTGGCTGCCCTTATATAACTTATCGCTGTTTTGATTGAAAAAATTGAAGGAATTAAACTTAGTAATATACGTAATTTTTTATAGAGTGAAAAATTGAAATTGCCCGTATCGAAATATGAACCGCTACAATAGTTATTTTTGAATCCCCTGATTTATTTTTTTAAGTATTAAACTGCAAATAAATTTTCCAATGTTTTGTATAGTAAAAACTATTTTTTCTAATATATGCTTTAAATTAACAGGTAACGTCGTAGATTCCTTTGCTGAAATTAACTTTTAGAATTATTTCAGAGCAGAACTTAAATGTCCTTTAAATTTTTATATTTGAATAGTGCCATCGATATAGCACAGTTGTGATATGAAATGCTATCAATAATCAAATGTAATATTTGTGAATACTAAACACAACTGTTCAGTAACTTTTATATATGTTACTTGCATAGATATGATCATAAAATCTGATCTGAGCATAGGGACCTCTGGTACTAATTGATAATATTTTAAATGCAGAAATTGCAAAAACTTATTCTTTCATTGCTAATAACAGCATATTTTAATTTATCATTGATATTTTGCTATTAAACTCATGCCTCTTATCACTGGTTTATCAAATTACAGTTTTTTTAATGCTCTGGTAAGAGTCACATTTTAAAGTGGCAGTGCAATTATACATAAATATTACTAATGTGTTATACAATTATTATATGAGTTGAGAAATGAGCAGTTGCTTTTTAAAACTTAAGTAACATTTTGTTATGTGATTTTGCTTTGAGAGTAGCTACCAGATCTCTTGAGTAAATCATTTCTCTTTTGCACTGAGTTTTCTGATACAGCCATGACATGGCCCTATATTTACCTACCTTTCTGTATCACCTTAGAGGTATTTTATAGTCACCATACTAATTATCTGAGAAATCAATATTGAATTTTTCTATGGCCTTCATTAGATTATTAGGGGAATAGCCAATTAATATATCCTGTTTTTCGAATCATATAAACAAAGCTTTGCTATAGAGTGATAGAATGTTCTGTTTAATAAACAATTGATCAATCATGATTTTTAATTCCTGCTGACAAACTTTTTTTTAAATGTTCAGACTTAGTAAATTTCCAGCCTGGTACATGAGTTAATAATATTGACCAAATTCATAACTGACTTGTTTCTAATTGAAAATGATTTTGACTACTTTAACAGCACTGATAAAGTAGTATGAACAGAAATGTTACTTGTGCAGTGCAGTTAATAAATGATGCTTGTGTTGTTTTTATTTGTTTGATAACTGTTTTTTTTTTTGTTTCTGTGAATAACACCATATGAGACCTGCAAAATGTACAACGTATTACATTAATTCACAAATTTTTATCACTAAAAAAAATTCACTTATTATATAGAGCTGCACACTACAGACTTTTAATTATCTTACATACCATGACTATTAAGATAATTAGTCAATGATTTGAAGTAATATTCACATTTTATTCATCAAAGAATGAAAACCACATTTAATGTTGTAAATTGCTCAGTACTTTTACTTTTTTGACGTAAAGAGGAATGTGAATAGAATAATTTACTGGTCCCTTGCAATTCATAGGTGAGGAAATCATGCCTAGACACTGTAGTGTTGCTGGATGCCGGTCCAACTATGATGGAGAACAACATACCTCAACTTTTACTATTCCTAAACAAGAGCCCCAGCGCAGCGAATGGCATTGAAAAACTAATTAACTGAATTTTTTTTCGACTTTATTGATGCAAATGTTTTACATGAAAAATATAAATACCTCCTCAAACAACTGCTTCCCACAGAGGTCTGACAGGAGCCTGCCAGTGTAATATGCCTTAGAGGTCTGAGAGGAACAGAGAGGAAGGTGTGATCTCAGCAGAAAAGCGCAATACAAACATCCATGCCTTACCTGGGACTTCAATGCATGTTCCTTTGATCACAAACACAATACAATTTGTTTGGCCTAGTTTTGAAGTTGAGAGCATGAATTATTTGATATTTTAACTACTCATATTTAATACTTTTGCAAATTGCTATAAATGTGTGGATGATCAGGTTAATTACTGAATGCTAGCATTTTTCATTTCATAAACTGGGTTCGAGCCCCGGGTAAGGCATGGATGTGCATGTTGTTTTTCTGCTGAGGTCCTGCCATCTGCTCAGACCTTCTACTATGGCATGTAAACTGACAGGCTCCTGTCAGACCTATGTGGCAAGCAGTTGCTTGAGGGGGTACTTTTTTATTTTTAAGGGGCAAACCAGATATTTGTCGTTGCCCACAAAAATTGTCGAGTCCATGTTTGATATTCTTTGCACAAACAATTCTCTTGGCAGTCTTTTTTGTTTTTGAGCTAATAAGTTTTATACGCTGAAGGGAAAAGTAGTTTAGACATAAATATGCTATCAGCACTTGTTTGAACTGCAAAATTTGTACTTGTATTCTTATTCATAATATATATATTTCATATATCTAGGTAGAGTAACTATGTATCCATAGGAACAGGTTTTATCAGTCTTTAGAGTATATCATGTCAATCACAATTTTTGAAATTGAAAATGTCAATAAAAGGATGATTATTTATTATTTTATTAGATCAGATAATGGATGTTATTATTAATGACTTAGTCAGATTGAAATCCAATATGCAAAAGATATTGTTGAACCCAAAACCAGTTATTTTTCTTTCTAATTTAATGAATTTCTTCTAAATTTAAAACCCTTTAATTTTTGGTTATTCTATGGAAAAAAAAATATTTTCATGTTGTTTTTATGTCCATGAAATAGCAGATAATGTCATTAAAGCTTAAATTCAAAAATAGTATGGAAACATTAAAATTTAATTAATCAGATATTAATTTATATTGCTGAATACTTGTAGTGAGAGTGGACTTTCAGTTTATAACCATTACCTAATGAAAATTACAGTTATATTTACAAAATCATTCTAAAGGTTTATAAAAAAATCTAATGCAACACAAAATACAAAAAAAATACCCCCTCAAGCAGCTGCTTGCCACAAAGGTCTGACAGGAGCCTGTCAGTTTATTATGCCATATTAGAAGGTCTGAGAGGACGGCAGGACCTCGGCAGAAAAACGACACAAACAGCCATGCCTTACCCGGGGCTCGAACCCAGGTCCCTTAGATCAGTAGCCAAGTGCGCTAACCACTCGGCCATGTACTATGTATATATTAGAATACTATGTGTCTACCAGTTGTTTTTTATTAACCTCTGAATGGCACTTCCTTTCACACAATGGGTTAAATGGCCAGTTCCCAAGGGCTGATAGTTTAGGGGAGGCAGCACACTGGAGAGGTGATAGCCTCCCATCAAGGCTATCCAGAGTGTTCTTTAACATACACAGGGTATGGGGCCCATGGCTTAATGTCTCATTCTACAGATGGTGTCTTTTCCAAACCCATCAGTGTTCCCTGTTGACAGATAAGATCCCAGATGGGATTCAAACCTGGGAACAGCAGATTATGAATCTGGCATTCTACCAACTGAGCCACCAAGAGTTTTACTGGATTTTCACATGACAATACAGCTCTATGAGGTTGAGACTGCTGCTCTCTATGAGGATGGACTGTAATTTAACAGTATTATATATATGAATATATAATGCTTGCTTTATCTGGCTGTGATTGCTAGCTAGATATTTTCGAAAAGAAATATAATATATGTTGATATATATGAGCACATAATACATTTCTATAATTATAAAGAAGAAAAAAAGTTGGTTCTGGATTCAATATTATCTGTTGCATATTGGTATCCAGTTCCCAGGTTTGAATTCCCTAGTCAAGTCACTCAAAAAAAATTATATCATTTGGCAATTTTTGTACCTTGAACTTAATATGCCATTTACAATAATCTATTAATTTTGACTTTGCAAACAGCAATATTCTCTGTCTTAACATATTTATTACCTGAGCCTATGCAGTAAATAAATTATGCATGATTAACCATGATTAACTAATGTGTTCTCCCATTGTTATGCTTCAGGCTCATACATGTATTTGAAAGATGTAAAATTCGTATTCTCTTTAATTCATTTTCTCCTATTCACCAGAAAATACATAACCTTTAGAACCTTTAATATACCTTTTTAAAGAGTTATGAAAGCTGAATTTTACCAATATTCTGTGAAGGAAAAATGACACTAATTTTTATACCTTTTAAACTGTTGTAACCAACAAGTTATTTTTTTGGGGTTCAACATTATCTCTTAGATATAGGTGTCCAATCTGACTAGTCATCAGTTTGCAACACCCATTATTTGCTCTAAATAAAATAATCATCCTTTTACTGACATTCTGTTTGAAGAAATATTATCTATATTATATATTGCTTATTTCAGATGGTTCATGAGAATTAGGTTGTATTGATCATTTTCAAAATTAAATGACTGATCAGTTAATAAAATTTTGTAACTTCATAAATATAACTTTAAAAATAATGTCAACCTAGTCAAGTGTTTGCTTTTGAGTTGCTTATGTTGTTTATTATCATTAGAAATTCGGTCAGAAATTTAAACAAATTTATTGAGTGCCAAGAATGTTGGCAAAATTTAGTGTCTGAAAATTACTTTTGCAGTATATTATGTTCTTTCAGAAGCTGTGATGTGTTATGCGAGTGCAAAATTAATGAATTTTAGGATATCTTTCATGTTCTAGATTATGTATGAGTCTTTTAGGAAGAGATACATAATTTTCATTAAAATCAATTTACTAGATAAATGTTTTATAATGAACTGATATTACATGATCTAATATATTTCTTGTCACATCTTCATTGGGCATCTTTTATGAGTTGAAAAGAAACAAAAAAAAGTGTAGTGAAATATTTACTTAAATATATTCCAAAGCTGTGATATACACTAGTATATTGTTAAAATCAATATGCAGAAAATCTTATTTTTTTTGAGTTTTGTAATTTTCTGTATCATATTCTAAAATATTACTGCTGAATACAGTACAAGTTTTATTCAAATCTGTATATTCCTCACTGTATTTGCATTATGTTGCCTCAGGGACATTATGCCCATGTTTGCACTGAAAATAATTTGTTGTAAACTACCTCAAATAAAGATGAAAAATATGTTCATTCCTATCAAATATGCTGTTTCTGTTCATTAAACTGTCCTATTAAATGTGGCAATCAGAAGTGCTAAGCAGTCACTTTATTAGGTACACTCCTGTCAATAGGGCACAGCAATTTTTTCATTGTGTTTTTCATAGGAAAATGCAATTGAAAATAAACCATTAAATCTAGGTTTTTAGAAATATGAGGTTCAGTATTTAAATAGTTATGAAGGTAGAAATATTTAACTTAGCTCGTTCAAAATTGATGGAAATTAGTATGTGAACTACTAAAATGTATTCATACTTTTCACAGTATTTATCTTACTAAAGTTTAATGTACCGGATATTGCTTCCATTTCAACCTGTTTACGTGACAGCAGTTATATAAAGTGGAATAACTGTTATTAAATATTCCATAATTAAATACCAAACGTGCAACGTAGCTACTGTCACAATTTTCCTTAATAATTTTAAGAAGTTATTGCACTGTAAAATCTCGATTACTGCTTGCATATCATGGAAATTTATCTAATAAGTGACCACTGAAAGTATATATTTTTTAAATTATATTTGAGTCGGGCGATTTCTTTTCCAAAAGATTAAAAAATGTACTCAATAAGTAAATATTAAGGATACCGCAACTGGTAAGTAAATGAAAACCAATGGTCTATTCTGAATCAATGCCTTGCAGTTGTTAAATGTTTAAAAAAAAAATTTAAAAATTATATATATTTGTATATACATATCCCAAACCACCCGTTTAAATACACCTCTGGTTTTCTGATTTTGTTCTTTATTCTAAACACTATAATATTATGCCTCTAATTTTTTTTTAAGGAAACTGCTGGTATTTTAAGAATTATCACAAATTAGATTAAATGGGGTATGAAGAAAGAAAAAAAATAGGTTTCTTGTAAAAATCAGCTAGTTTTAAATTAACTATCGAATTTAATTTCGCTTATATAAAAAGCTAAACAAAAAAGTGGAAAAAGAATACAGCCATTATTTATTCTACACAAGGAATTTTTCATCTGATTTAACGATACGAAAAAAAGCGAAATAAAATCGCAAAAACGAGATACAAGGTTCTGTGCGAACGAATCGAGTGGCGTTTGCAGCTACCGGACTAAGTTGATCACGTGACGGTTGAGGATCGCCTCAGTGTCATGGCCTGTCTTTCTAGTTGGCCTTGGGGTTCAGGTATCTGCAATGGCCTCTGGTCAGGATTATCCACCAACTGATATAATGTATCCTGTGACTCTGTTCACTTAGGGCTGGCAACCCAGAAGTAAACAGAAAACACAGTGGCAGATTCCCCCTCAACAGAGACCCACCATTGCAGCAAGTCCAGGATTCATAATCAATCTCAAATCCATAAACTAGTCCAGTCTAGTGGGTATAAATGGTCAGCACCAGGACCCTGTGAAGTTGACTACTCCTCAGCAGGGTTGAAAAAAAAAGTGGCCGTAATGAAGACATCAGTAGGTCACACTGAGCTGGCAGCCCTCCCCTGCCATTCCCTTCCAAAAGAGGAGCTCTTTTGAAAGGTACTAAACAGCCTGCACCATGAGAAGGCAGGATCAGACATAGTGATGGCAAAGCTGATTGTTGTTTTTTTAGTTATTGTTTGTTAATTTATGCATTAAAATGTCAAAGATTCTCCATGGAGCATTAGATAATTAATTCTTAAGATTACAGCAAATTTCTTGATTTATGCCTAACTCAGTGTAGCGTTCTATATCCTTTAATTAGTAATGATTTGATTTTAGGTATTAAGAAGCTGTTAGCAGATGGAGTGTATTTTGCAGCATATCCATTGCATGAGGTAAAATGAGATTTTTTGGATAAATATATATATTTTTGTAAATATTTTTTTTTATTAGAAACCATATACAGTGAAGTAAAAACAAAAATGCAAAAAAAACAAACATGTTTTGCTATAACTTCACTTTTTATGGTGATTGTAGTAAAATAATGTCATTTTATTTTTGCACAATTAACAAATAACTACCTGTTTTAAAGTATTTCCACCCATATACCTGTTTTTTCCTAACATAAATAGTAAATTTATATGTTTTTTACATTTATGTTTTTTTTTTTTGAAACATCTAAGGCTACATATTGAAAGCAAATTGGTATAAGACTTAATTTGACTAAGTGAATGAAAATGCCATTTTGCTTTATTTTGTAGAAAATATATTTCACAAACATTGCAAAATATGTTGTTTTTTTTTGTTTCTGGTCTAGTAGGACATTTTAATCCTAGAATTACTACAAATTTTTTATAGTTCATACTACAAATTGGATAAAAAAAATACCTGGTTCAGGATTTCTTCATGAATCCAAATTTATCTATTAATTTTGATTGAGAAAAATGCTGGCTGGATGTATCATAGCATGTTCCCAATCTAGAAACTAATTTAGAGTAGGCAAGGATATTCATCATGAAGTGAATGAGGCCCATTAGCATAATAAGAACCATCAAGTATTAATTTCTCTTCTGTTTTACCTGAAAGTATTTCTCAACAATGTATCTAAAAATCTCAATACATATAAAAGATAGACTTTTCAAATAACACCTGAATGCCATTCCAGTATATGTTTTTTCACTGTTTTAAAGGTGTTTCAAAAACATACTTGCAAACTATGCAAATTATGTAGGGTCCTTCAAATAAAAGTAGACAACTTCTATATCTGGCTAGTGAACTGAGTGACCTTTGTTCCCTCACACAAGAGAAAAGGCATACACAGATAGGAACTTATCAACACCAGAATCAGTGGCAAATATCTGCTCCAAACAATCCCCATTTGGAAGCATCCAAAGCTGAACAGAGCAGTATGCTAGCATTTGAACTTAACTGTCAGGTTCTTCCAATCCAAAGGTGGGCAAACTGCGGCTCCCGAGACAATATTGGGTTTCATTGCCAATTTTCCTAAAATTTTATGTTAACCCTTTGAGATCCGGGAGAGGAAACGGTAGAAAGAGGTAGGTAGAGGTATAAAATTCAGAAGTATGCCATTGAAATCATCATTTTCAATAGATTACGAAGAAAACGAAAACATAAACAAAACTTGTTTTAAGCAAGTATGGATGATGCAACTGGACTCTGCATCATCACTCTTCATGCAGTACAAACAAGTTACAAGCTTGCAGTGGTAACGGAACATAACTAGTAACTGACTTTTGGAAACAAATCCCAGAAGCAAAGTATCCCAATCTTCAGAAACCTGGCTTCTGACTACTCTCTGTTTTTGGGACAACTTACTGCTGTGAATCTCTCTTCTATGTAATGAAATTTGTCAAGTCAAAACATCGGGCTATCCTCAGTAACAGCCACCTCACTGAACTTCTTAGAACAGCTTTGACATCCTACCAGCCAGATTTTAAACTATTAAATGCAAAATGAAGACTCAATTAAAGTCTTCAACGAGCAGAGATTAAACATATTCTGCTTTGGTGAGCAGGACTACTATTAGTTGTATTTTTTATTATTTATATATACAATTTTAAAATAATATTTCTGTGGCTCTTAAACATTAAAAAATGTATGAAAAATATTTTATGTGGCTCTTCTTATTGAAGAACTTGCCCATTCCTGTTCTATTCATTGAGTTTCCTGATGGTGGTAATACCATCAACTTGCTATAACATGGCAAAACTATGGGCATTTGAAAATGTGCAATAAAGCTTAAGTACCCAGGACTTAGCAAAACTGCTGTTTTGTTCCTTGACAATGTTCACTCCCATATTGTTAAGTAACAATAAGAGTATCGTACAACTATGGTTGGAAATGCCTAGAACAATCTCCCTGTAGTCCTGGCATCTCTCCTATTAGATTTTCATATCCCTGAACTTCAAAAAAATATCAAGACTCTGTATATATTATTCTCTAGCACTGAGATTATTCTACCAGTACTGAGATATCTTAGAAAAACCCACAAAAATCCCCGCCCTGCCCATGGTCAGTAGGGGACACTGATGGGCTTGGAAAGGCTGCTGTCTGTCAGATGGGCTTGGAAAGGCTGCCGTCTGTCGGATGGGCCCTTAAGCCATGGCCCCATGTGCAGGACAGCCATACCCTGTGCATGTTAAAGAACACGCTGGATGGCCTTGATAGGAGGCTACCATCTGTCTCCCAACAGCTGTTCCAGTGGGTCCCCTCCCCCAAGGGGGCGGGGGTGGCTCAGTCGGTAGCGTGCCAGGCTCGTAATCTGTAGTTCCCAGGTTTGAGTCTCAGCTGGGTCAGCGTTGAGATTTATCTCCACAAAATTCCCCGCCTGCCCATGGTCAGTAGGGGACACCGATGGGCTTGGAAAGGCCGCCGTCTGTCGGATGGGACGTTAAGCCATGGCTCTGTGTGTGGGAGAGCCATACCCTGTGCACGTTAAAGAACACGCTGGATGGCCTTGATGGGAGGCTACCATATGTCTCCCAACAGCTGTTCCAGTGGGTCCCCTCCCCCAACCTTCTCTGAGCCTTCGGGGTCCATGTGACTTGGCCATTTAGCCCATGGTGTGCAAAAAAGTGCCACTCAGAGGTAAAACATCAAACCAACCCCTCCCCCAACCTTCTCTGAGCCTTCGGGGTCCATGTGACCTGGCCATTTAGCCCATGGTGTGCAAAAAAGTGCTGCTCAGAGGTAAAACAACCCAACCCAATCTTAGAAAAACATCAGTGGTGTGTCTGTTGAGAAGCAAACCTAGCCTTGCAGATGCTTTATATCATCTATCCCTGAAATTTGAAATTTAAGGTTATTTCTAAGTATCTTACCTTTTTATCTATGCTTCTGGTCTCTTGCAAGCCAAAATATCTAGGTTATAATGCTGGAATTACTGTGTGAGATAATCAAGAGAATAATCTCTACACAGAGCCTTTATATTTTACATACCTGTGGGAAAAAATGATTAGTGGTATTTTTTAAAGAAACTATATTTCTTGAGAGTGGTAGGGCTAACGATTTCGAATTACTCCCTAATTGCAGGCATGAGAGAATGACTTGTTCCTCCATCATTAAAGGCCTAAGCCTTCAATTCTGGGAGGAACTTCATATACCACCTTAGGATTCAGATACCTGTAATGACCTCTGATCAGGATTATCCACCAGCTGATAAAAGGTATACTTGTTCATCTGTTCACTTGGAGTTGGCAATCCACAAATAAACAGTAAAATGAAGCAGTAGAGTTTACCTCAACAGATGCTCACTAGTGCAGCAAGTTCAGGATTCATTGGTGTAAAGACCCTGTGAAGTTGACCACTCATCAGGAGGGCAGAGCAAAAACAAAATAATGGCCATACTTATTTTCTGCTCATCTACCTGACTTGGTGGCCTTAAGGTGGTGGCCTTAATATATTTCTTGAGGTGGTGATATATTCCTTAAGGTGGTGGCCTTAATATATTCTTAATATATTCCTTATATATTCCTTGGTGGCCTTAATATATTTCTTTGCAACTGTTTACTCACTTATAGGAGATGTTCCCCATTTGATTTTCAATGGGGAACATCTCTATAGCTCAGTAAATATCAAAGGGCATGATCACCTATAGGAGATCATGCCCCATTGATATTTTAGAAGGGCATTCAAAACGTTCTTGACACTTGTCTATAGATTTGCACTTGTTTCTCTAAAGTTAACAAACTATGACTTGTTTGAAAGCTTGTCTAAACTTGTCATTATATGTTAAAAGCAAAGTCCACATCATCATTTCTCATTTCTCTGGTATGTAAAGTTCTCTCGGCATGTAAAGTTCGGTCTGGGAAATCTGTACATTGTTGCTATGGAGCATACTAAAGAATGGGAAAGATTTTGCATTTTCACAAGGAAATTTTGGCAGCTTTTGGGATGATAAAAAATTTATGACAATTTATCACTAGTATATGGGGATCATACTTCTTCATAAGGCACCATTATGTGATGGATGCACAAATTCAGGGGAAGATGGAAGAGCTTTGAAGGTCTCCCTTGTGCAGGAAGATCGAATGAGTTCGTGAAAAATAACCATTTCTGCTGTTCACAAACTCATAAAAGGAAAACCCACACATCACCTTTCAGGTAATAAATTTAAATTTCAGTGTATTGATTGGCAGTATGTAAACAACTATCAGCATTTAAAAGGGCTAGAATCAACTCATGCAAGGACTTGGGATTTGATAGATGCTAATAAATGTCATCGTCATCATCCACAAGCATCCATGGGCTAAGGAGGTCCAACCAGATCATACAATTTACTTATCCAAGCATATTTGTCCTGAGCTACATCTGCTGCATCTGGCCACTGCACACCAATTCTAACAAGGTCCTGTTTGTCATTGTCTGCTCACTGCATCCTAGGTCTTCCTCTCTTTCTGAAGTCTTTAGGCACACTGTTCATAAACCTATTCGCCAATCTATAATTATCCATACGGGCAACAGGTGGAACCAGCAGAGTCTCTCTCTGCACAATATGCTGCTTAAAGGAGGTTGCAGACTCCTTTGCCTAACCTCATCATTAGTTACAAAGTTAAACCACCTAATACCCAAGATACTGCGAAAGCATCTAGTTTATTGTTATCTTGTTTACAAAGCATCCAAGTTTCACTACCATAACTAACCCTAGAAAGAACCAAACTATTATACAGTCTAATTTTAGTCTAGGTGTATACGCCTATTTCTCCACACTCTCCATAAATTCTTAAAAGTCCCGGCAGCAATCCCTATTCGTCTGTTAATCTCATGCCGCACATCACCATTATCTGTTACAATAGCTCCCAAGGTAATTAAACTGTGACACCTGCTCAAGACTGCAACCATTCAGATTAACTGAATCACAGCCTGCCTGACCAATTTTCATCACTTTAGTTTTCTCTCTGTTTATAACCAAACCTACTCTACTACCAGTCTCATCAACAGCTCGAATGAAAGAGTTCATCTCATCAACATCATTTGCCAAAAGGGCTAAATCATCAGCAGAATCGAAATCAGAAATTTTAGTATCTCCAGCCCATTTAAGGCCAAAATCGTTCCCTTGAAGTGAATTTTGCATAACATAATCAATTAAACTAAGAATACAACAAGAGATGTGTTGAACAATTCATAATCAATCAAACTAAAGAGAAAAGGAGACAAAATGCACCCTTGTCGAACATCAGAAGTAATGCTAAATCAATTGCTACAAGCCTTACCAACTCTCACACACGACTCAGTGTTATTATAGAGAGCTTTCATTATGTTAACTAAGTTGTCTGGTATACCATATGATCTCACAATCAACCACAAATTACGACGAGCAAATTATGACAATTAACCCAGCTGATACTACACCTATTGGTACCAGCGCCTGGCCACAATTAAGGGACCACCCTGTGAAGGTTCTGCTAGTTTGGGACCTTTACGGTGTCCTGAACTCTTGCCTGAATGTTTTCTGTGCATAGTGGCACCTGTCTAGAAAGGAGGATTCTAGCAATTGCTTTGGGGTCCACTTCTGCTCTCCTCAACTTATTACTAGTGGGTTCCCCTTTGGCCTCTCTTACTATTGGGTAGACTAATAGTTGCAGGGCTCAGCAACACTTGCAAGGGCCATTGCTACACTCTGCTTTGGTATTTTCTTCAGGTAAGTGGGAGATTCTTGGGTGGCTCTCCCAGGATCAGTTGGCTGGTGGGCTGCACTGCTAGAGCCAACTATGTAGTGCAGTGAGTGCCTTGACCATGTCTGAGTATAGGTTTGTGAGTTTCCTCACACTTTTCCATTACTTTACATGTTATTTTTAATTTGTGAGGTCAGTTCCTCACACTTTTATTTTTCCTATTATTTTTAAATTAAAATAACTTAAAATTCTATATCATTGAGCAATTAAAATTTTAAGCTTGTCCTTCAAACTATTTTCATCTTGTTTTTCATCTTGTTTTTAACTTTCGTTTTGTATTTTACTGATTTTTATTTGTTGTTACTTTTACCATTAATTGTGCCTGATACAATATGGCCTTAGTTGCCCTAAGCAACCAACTGATACCACAAGTGAAAGTGATCAGTATAGTGACTGATAAAACTTTCAGTAGTACTATACAAAAAATAGAAATAAATAATTATATTATTTGAAGTAAATTGGTGTGTATATTATGTAGAACTAATATAAGAATCTCACATTCTGCTCATTAGTAATATTAGAATGAAGTTGAAATCCAATTAAAACACCCATTTTTATTGTATTATTTACAAATAAACATTTTTAAATTAATACACTTCACATTTTTGTAAAATATTTTTCTTTCTAATAATTCACAATTAAATACTCTTTATTTTGGTGTATACATGATCTGAGTGTTATTTCAGGATAATATTTTAAGGTTGGTTTTTTTTTGTTATTGGAACTCTTCAGAATTAGCTTGGCCACCAGAGTTTATTCTGTTCTATAAACCCAACATGTTAAAGGTTAATGAAGTTCACAAAAGTCATCCTTGATGTAATCTGATTTGCTTCTTTATTAATTAGATCCTCAACAATATAATGCAAAACACCTGGCACTTTGAAGGTTAATTATAATTGCATTTTTTTTTACAAATCTTTACAAACACTTAAAAATTAGTGATGTAATGATACATAATATGAATAACTGTACTAAAGTTTAATTATATTAATATACTACAGTAAATTTTGTTAATAGATGTAATTACATTTAGATGCATTTATTAATGAAAACTTTCAGGGTAAAATAGATGACAGAAGTGAAACTAATCCTCGATGGTTCTTATTAAGTGAATGGGCCTCGTTCAGTTGCATATTGAAAACCCAGCCCCTTGACCAGATCAGGTATGTTTTTAAGTACTTTTAATTCTTTGGAACTGTTAATCTCACTTAACAGTTTTTAATCTTTTTAAACATCTCTACTTATTTAGAATTAAATGAATGCCATAGAAGTATTTCCAGTTTCCCATTGTTTATACTAAAAGGTGTTAGAATTTTTTGAAAGTTTAACTTTCTACAGTATTGAATTAAAAATATTTCTGCTTTCGAAGACCTAGTACATCACATTTTATATACTATGTGGTATTTGTGAATAGAGAAATGGTAATGCAGTTTTTTTTTTGTCTATTTTGGCTAGCCTACAATTATTTGAAAAATAATTGATTAATAGTAGTATTTTCATATTGTTCTTTGAAGTAAATCAAAAAATAAAATAAGTGAGAACTTCTTAAATTCATCATCATCCTTTACCAGCCATGGGCTGCAGAGGTCCAACCAAATCGTGCAATTTAGTTCTCCAAGCATATCTGGCCACTGCACACCAATTCTAATAAGGTCCTGTTTGACATTGTCTGCCCACCGCATCCTAGGTCTCCGCCTCCTTCTGAGGCCTCTAGGCACACTGTTCATAACCCTATTTGCCAATCTATAATTTTTCATACGCGCAACATGGGCAAACCAATGGAGTCTCTGCACAATATGCTGTTTAAAGGAGGTTGCCGACTCCTATGCCTAACCTCATCATTAGTTACAAAGTTGAACCATGTAATGCCCAAGATACTGCATAAGTATCTAGAATCAAAAACATCTAGTTTCCTGTTGTGTTGTTTACAGAGTGCCGAAGTTTCACTACCATAACTAACCCTAGAAAGAACCAAACTATTATGCAGTCTAATTTTAGTCTTTAGGTGTATACGCCTATTTCTCCACACTCTCCATAGATTCTTAAAAGTCCCAGCAGCAATCCCTATTCGTCTGTTAATCTCATGCCGCACATCACCAGTATCTGTTACATAGCTCGCAAGATAATTAAACTGTGACACCTGTTCAAGACTGCAACCATTCAGATTAACTGAATCACAGCCTGCCTGACCAATTTTCATCACTTTAGTTTATCTCTGTTTATATCCAAACCTACTCTATTACCAGTCTCATCAACAGCTCGAATGAAAGAATTCATCTCATCAACATCATTTGCCAAAAGGGCTAAATCATCAGCAGAATCGAAATCAGAAATTTTAGTATCTCCAGTCCATTTAAGGCCAAAATCTTTCCCTTGAAGTGAATTTCGCATAACATAGTCAATAACCAAGCTAAAGAGAAAAGGAGACAAAATGCACCCTTGTCGAACACCAGAAGTAATGCTAAACCAATTGCTACAAGCCTTACCAACTCTCACATACGACTCAGTGTTATTATAGAGAGCTTTCATTATGTTAACTAACTTGCCTGGTACATCATATGATCTCACAATCAACCACAAATTATGATTATCAATGGAGTCAAAAGCCTTTTTGAAATCAACAAAGGTTTCTGAAACTCTAAACATTTCTCAAGGATCTGAATAAGTGAAAATATCTGATCCACACATCCCCTATCACTTCTGAATCCCGCATTGCTCATCACACAATTGTCTGTCAACCAGATTCTTAATTCTGTTAAACACAATCATGCAAAGAACTTTACCTGGAACAGAGAGTAGGCTGATACTCCTATAGTTATCACAAGAACTGCGATCACCTTTTTTGAAAATAGGGATAATAATAGCTCTGGTAAAATCCTTAGGAACCATGCCTTTATCACAAAAGATATTCAGAATTTCAGTCATCCAAGTGGTAACTGAAACATTCCCAGCTCTAAGCATTTCCATAGTAATTTCATCTACCCCTGGGGATTTATGAAATTTAAATTTAGAAATATTCAAAATAACTTCAGATTGTGTTATAGGGCCAACATTAAAGCCACCAATGCATCTGTCATCATTACAAACAATGGTAGTGAGCAGAACTAACCACATTGTTTAGAACATCACTGAAATGCTCAGCCCATCTAGCCATGACAGAATCCTCACCTTCTATAACCTTACCTTGTTTATCCTTCAATCCCTGTATGCCTGTCCATTTTCTACTGCACAAAATATTAACTATCTGGTACAGCTCTCTGCTGTTGTGCTGTCTAACTGCTTTCTCAGCTTTGTCAGCCAAGCCATCAAGCCAAAGATTTTTATCAGCAGCTAACTGATCTTTTACACATTTATTAAGTTCTCTGTAATGTTTTCTATTAGGTCTAGTAGTGTATTGATTACAGACATTCCTGAAGTTCTTTCTTTCTGAAATAAGCTCAAGTGCCTTATCACTCAAATAATTCTGCCTCCTCTGCTCCTTTTTCCCTAAAAGAGTACTGTTAGTTTCCTAAAAAGCCTGTTTAAAATGGTCCCATTCTTACTCAATTTCAGAGGTAAGCAAACCATGACTGTCATAATGACTAAGTAACCTATCATGGTAAGCTTTAGCTATAACTGGGTCTTTCAGAGCTTCATTATTAAAAGGAAAATTTTTAACCATAGCACAACACTTTTTAAGTTTAATTTGCAAGACACTTTTAACAAGAATATAAAAATAACAAGAATATAAATTATAATTGTCAGATCCAATTTCAGCTCCCCTGTATGACCTTGTATTCCTAACAGAACTAGTCCATTTGCTGTTAATTAATATATAATCAATCGTATTCTTATGTGGCCCATCGGGTGAAATCCATGTGTACTTATGTATGTTGCGGTGTTTGTAATAAGTGTTAGTTATTCTGAATCCATTGAGTTTACTTACTTGTAGGAGACATTGCCCATTGCAGCTACCAATACCAAAAGGGCCTATTACTCCTCTCCAAAGGTTAGAGTCGGTACCAACTTTGGCATTGAAGTCACCAAGAACAATGGTAATATCTCCTTGACAGAATTCAAAATATCCTGAAGTTGCCCGTAAAACCTATCCTTCTCATCCTCATCGGCATCCTCAGTGGGGGCATAACAGCAGATAAAATTCAAGTCTTTAATGAAATTTTGCTGTCAGAAACCTTTCATTAATGCTCTCATATCCTAGAAGAACATCACTAGCGTGTCTGCTGAGAAGCAGACCCACGCCTTGGTGATGCTTATTGTCGTCCCTTCCTGAAAAGAGAAATTTAAGATTATTTTTAAGAATCTGACTTTTATCTGTTCATCTGGTCTCTTGCAAATCGAGAATATCTAAATTTTAATGGTGGAATTCTTTTGTGAGGCATTTAAGAGAAAAAGCTCTGTGCAGAGTCCTCACATTCCAACTACCTATGGAGAGAAAATAGTTAGTGGGATGTTTAAAGAAACTATGTTTGTTGAGAGAGGGAATGCCGACAATATCAAACAGCCCCCTAATCGCAGACATGGGGCAAAGACCCATTCCCCCACTACTAAAGGCTGAAGCCATCTACACTGAAATAGTTCCTCCAATGTAAAATTTGACGATGCCAGTAGAAGCAAAGAGTTCAGGTGCCTGCAATGACCTGTACTCAGTATTATCCACCAGCTAATAAATATATCCTGTGAATCTATTCACTTGGGGCTGTCAACCCACAAACAAACAGAAAACACAGTGGAAGATTTTCCCTCCACAGAAGCCCACCAGTGCAGTAAATTCAGGATCCATAATCAAGCTCAGAGCCTTAATTCAGTCCAGTAGGTTTATATGGTCAGCACCAGGACCCTGTGTAGTTAACCATTCCTCAGCAGGGTAGAAAAAAGAAAAGAAAAATAGACATAGTTGTACAGATCAGTAGGCAACACTAATCTGGAAGCCCTCCCCTTCCTTTCACTTCCGCAAGAGAGTATCTCGTTTGAAAGGTACTAACGGTCTGCACCACGAGAAGGCGGGGTTGGACATTAGATGCTATGCCTGGACGGTTCTATGCATCATCACAGGGGATTGGTGCATAGTTCTCCTTCCAGTGACTACCTAGCTACCATAAAGCTGTGCAATTTTTCACCTTTAATCATGCACAGGACCCACCAGGCATAGCATCTAAGCCCATCCCTGCCTTTTTCATGGTGTGGGCTATTAGCCTTTCAACAGGGCTTTGGGATCAGGGTCTTGGATATTAGCTTGAGCTCTAGCCAAATTATGAAATTCCAACTAATCATTTTTAATTTTAATGTAGCTTAGTTTTCAGTCTTATTCACAATAAAATATTAATCCTGGAATGATTGATATTTTATTGTGAATAAAGGATTAATATTTTATTGTGAATAAGATTGAAAACTAAGTTAGACAAAAATCTTGTTTACATCCAAATGCCAAGCTATTTTTTCACTATCCTGAGCAAAAAAAACCCTTTAGTACTGTTTATACCAAATTACTAATGAAAGAAATTATGCCATGTTATATGCCAAATTAATCAGCATTTAACTCTGGATTTTCTGAAAAAAAAAAAAAAACATTTAACAACCCTTTCATTGTCCAGCCTGAAAAACAGGTTTCCGTCCATAGGCCAAGCTATTTTCTCCCTATGCTCAGCAAAAAAAAAACTTTTTAAAAAACTTTCATTAGAATTTTTTGCCAAATAACTAAAGAAAGGAATTATGGTATCATCATCATCATCCTCAGGCAGCCATGGATTACGGAGGTCCAACCACACCGCGCAGTTTAATTCTCCAAGCATATCTGTCCTGAGCTACAACTGCACACCAATTCTAACAAGGTCCTGTTTGACATTGTCTGCCCACCTCATCCTAGGTCTCCCCCTTCTTCTGAGGCCTCTAGGCACACTGTTCATAACCCTATTTGTCAATCTATAATTATCCATACGGGCAACATGGCCAAACCAGCGGAGTCTCTCTCTGCACAATATGCTGCTTAAAGGAGGTTGCAGACTCCTTTGCCTAACCTCATCATTAGTTACAAAGTTAAACCACCTAATACCCAAGATACTGCGTAAGCATCTAGAATCAAAAGCATCTAGTTTCCTGTTATCTTGTTTACACAGCGTCCAAGTTTCACTACCATAACTAACCCTAGAAAGAACCAAACTATTATACAGTCTAATTTTAGTCTTTAGGTGTATATGTCTATTTCTCCACACTCTCCATAGATTCTTAAAAGTCTAGGCAACAATCCCTATTCGTCTGTTAATCTCATGCCGCACATCACCATTATCTGTTACATAGCTCCCAAGCTAATTAAACTGTGACACCTGTTCAAGATTGCAACCATTCAGATTAACTGAATCACAGCCTGCCTGACCAATTTTCATCACTTTGGTTTTCTCTCTGTTTATAACCAAACCTACTCTACTACCAGTCTCATCAACAGCTCGAATGAAAGAATTCATCTCATCAACATCATTTGCCAAAAGGTCTAAATCATCAGCAGAATCGAAATCAGAAATTTTAGTATCTCCAGCCCATTTAAGACCAAAATCTTTCCCTTGAAGTGAATTTCGCATAACATAATCAATAACCAAAC
The DNA here is from genome assembly GCA_038380435.1 of Ryuthela nishihirai. NCBI lineage: Eukaryota > Metazoa > Arthropoda > Arachnida > Araneae > Heptathelidae > Ryuthela > Ryuthela nishihirai. The sequence goes on from JAWZYU010000005.1 coordinate 44,349,063, forward strand.
TAAAAAGAAAAGGAGACAAAATGCACCCTTGTTAAACACCAGAAGTAATGCTAAACCAATTGCTACAAGCCTTACCAACTCTCACACATGACTCAGTGTTATTATAGAGAGCTTTCATTATGTTAACTAACTTGCCTGGTATACCATATGATTTCACAATCAACCACAAATTTCATGCAAAGTATGGTGACTCTTGCTTTTCTGGAGGCAGTGTGAATAAATGGACAGAAACACACACAAATAAACACAAATTTTCTTCTTTATATATTGGATTACATTTGCAGATTTCTGCTAGATTATTTTTTACTTGTTACAGGGAACCCACCTATGCCACTGCTCAAAACTTTATTATTTCAGTCGAGACTTGGTCAATGGTTGACTTCCCCCTAATCTTAATATATTGTGGGATATTGGACCATTCACACCAATGCACAAGTTGGTTTCACATAATATATACTGGCCCCACTTGTTTAGAAGCAATGCAAGCTCATGCACCACTGTTATGTTCAGTATTAAGTTTTTTATTACTATATGGACTTTGTGTCAACTCCTGCTGTGCAGAGAATTGTTGAACCATTTTCACATAATACTGAAGACTTTTATTGTAACATTGGACTTTTTACTTCATAATGAATAGTTGACAATATTTCTTGGATTACAAATTTTTCTATTATATATGTGATTTGTTACTACTGTATGCTTTTTGCAGCATATTTTTAACCAACTATATTTTACTTGTACAGAATTTTTCCTTTTAAATATTTGTAGTGTTTGTAAAATACCTAAATTTTGTTAAATAATGTTCATTCCTACTAAAGATTTCTTTTGCCACAGAATAATAGTTAGAATGTTTATAAAGTAGTTGCTGTAACATTATGCAATTGTTAAAATGGGCTGTGGTTGGTACAGTTGATAGTATGTGGTTTGAGTCCAAACTGTGCTTGCATTGAAATTTCCTTTACTAACTCATGTGCTTTGTGAGAAAAAGGACATCAGTGGTCTTGAAAAGACCACACCATAAGATAGGGGGCTAAGCCTTGGCTCTTTGTTCAGGCAAGCTATAACCTCTGCATGTTAAAGAATATGGTGGATAGCTTTGATTGAATAATTCTATATGTGTATTAGCAGCTGTCTACTGAATCCCTTACCTCAAACCTTCTATTAGCTCTTGTGATCTAACTATTTAGCCCATTATGGGCAGGGCAGGGGTGGCTCAGTTGGTAGCGTGCCAGGCTCGTAATCGTAGTTCCCAGGTTCGAGTCCCAGCTGGGTCAGTGTTGAGATTTATCTCCGCAAAATTCCCCGCCCTGCCCACGGTCAGTAGGGGACACCGATGGGCTTGGAAAGGCTGCCGTCCGTCAGATGGGATGTTAAGCTGTGGCCCCGTGTGCGGGAGAGCCATACCCTGTGCACATTAAAGAACACACTGGATGGCCTTGACGGGAGGCTACTATCTGTCACCCAACAGCTGTTCCAGTGGGTCCCCTCCCCCAACCTTCTCTGAGCCTTCGGGGTCCATGTGACCTGGCCATTTAGCCCATGGTGTGCAAAAAAGTGCCGCTCAGAGGTAAAACAACCCAACCCATTATGGGTAAAAAATCAATTGCTGCTTATAGGTAAAATAATTCAAAATGTGACAGTTCAACCCAACATTTGTTTTTCAAATTTTAAAGAAAAATAAAGTATATAAAAATACAGGCACAAGTCTTTTACTTTGGATGCTCAATGAAACATGGATGATAGGCAACATTCTGTGACATACAATGATGTTTTCCCATATTTAAATGTAAATGGAAGTTATATTCATGTCATATGATTATTGGTGATTGATTTTACTTTTATAAATATCATAAAGTACACATGAACCTCAATTATCACTGCTACAAACCACTGCTTCCCATGCTACCCTTCAGTGCAAATTCCTGTCCATGGTGTGAACCTTGGTTCGGGTGCCTTCACAGGGTCCTAAATGCTCACCTGCATGTTTTCCATGTGCAGTGACCCATGTCTCTGGAAAAGAGGATCCTGGTAGTTGCTCAAGAGTCCTTGCCTGCTCTCCCTAGCTCATGACTAGGGAGATTCCCTTTGGCCGATATTGCCATTGGAGGAGCCTGTTCATTGTGAGGCTGGGCAGTGATTTCTACAGCTGCTCCTACACACTGCTTTATCCTCTGCTTCAGGTAACAGGAGGCCCTGGAGTGGTAACTGAGGCCCTTTAGGTAACAGGAGGCCTGGAGCACTCACCATACTGCATAGGTGGACCTATTAGGTCCACCTATGCAGTACGTTGAGTGCTTTGTCCATGTCCAGGTGCAGGGAAATGAATTTCCCCACACCTTATTTTCCTTTCGTAGTTTTCTTTGCTTTATTTCATTTTTAGAGGACTCGGGTGAGTTCCTCACAGTACTGTTTTCTTTCTTCTTACATTGATTTGTGATGACTTGTTTCACTGGCTGTGTGGGTATAGTGCCTGTATGTTCCCTTGTTGGGCTGTGTGGTGGGTCCTCTCCATGGGCACTTAATCACTATTTAAACATTTGAGTTGCAATAATGCAATTGTTTCAGCCTGTGCTGCTAAGAGGGCTTGGCATGAGTTCCCATCTCCTTCATTGTCTTTGTTGTCACTGCCAGCATCTGTGTGTTTCTTCATCCCCACAATATGTGGTCTTCCATTCCATAGATGATCTTCCATTCCATAGATGATTGGGGGACATGTCCCCATATTTTTATCAGTAAAGGTTTGGAAGGTGTCATAGGGCCACTGAAATCAGTCAAGCACCTAAGATCTGGTGAATTGTTGGTGGAGACTGCATGCTCTAAACACTCTGAGCTCCTCCTGAAGGTTATAGTGATTGGTGGGGTGGCTATCATTGTCACATGACATATATTGCTGAAATTCTTTTCAGAATTATCTGCCCAAGGAGTGACTGCAGTCCACCGGGTATCATTCCACCAGGATGGAAAATGAGTACCCAGCAGTGTACTAATTCTGGCTTTCAATATGCCACACCTGCCTACTTCCATCAAGGGCCAGGATATTTGTCATGCGAGGTACGACTGCTGGGAAGCCTATAATTTCAACATCTGTTGTGGTGCAAACTGACTTCACTGCCTGTTCCATACCTGGACTTATAGCAGTATTTTTCCAAGCCAGACCAAGCTCCGAGCACAGTGGCAGAGATCTTGGTCTGAACAGATTGGTGATATCTTTTTGAGATCAAGCCCATTGTCTAACTGTGGCAGTCATGTTTTCACAGGAATTGCAAGGAGGAAGTTGTGCTTGCTCAGCTCCATTTAGGTCATTTGTTCATTACACATTCATTTAGTTTATTGACAGATGACAAACCTAAGTGTGAGTTTTGTGAAACCATTTTAACCATTAAAGACATTTTAATCATATGTCCAGCTTTTATCTGTGGAATTTGTTTTTATTTTGATTCTTTTACCTCCGAGCCTTTTACACTTGAACAGCTTTTATCTGATGACTTGCGTTTAACTCCAGTTCAACTTCAATTCAGTAATCATATGCTTCCATCTATTGGCAAGTTGAAGGCTGCTTGTGGCTAAACTGCCCAGAAAAGCGCATATATGTGACATAAAAGAAATGTTCATAGCGCTAATTAGAGGAGATCTTGATCGGCGGCCAGTAGCTCAGCGGTCCAGAGCACCTGACATGTTATCAGGAGGTCGTGGGTTCATATCCCACCCGGCTCAAGACAATTTTTCCTCTAAAATTTAAATCGATTCTAAAGTGCTGATTTATTAGTTGATATGGAATATGTCGAGTTTATTTCGTTATTTATTAACCCCAGTTTTTGAATTTTTACATTTTACTTATTGTTTTACTCAAATTTAATGTTTTTACTATTTGATCTTTTGATTTGACGATTTTTATTTTCTGGGTCCTATACACTCATTGCTGCTTTTAGATTATGCATTTGTTTTTGATTTTAAATGAATCTTAGTGCTCCCCCCCCCCCTTTTTTTCCCCTAGTGTTTTACATTTTGTGTCTTTCTTGTTTTGTCTTCTGCTTTTAACTTTGGTTGTGGATTTTTATTTCATTTATATTTTTACTTTTTTGTTTTACACCTCTTTTTGCACAAAATGGACCTAGTTGTCCTTGCACCATAAAACCCCAAACAATCAGCCAATCCATGCTGTACAACAAGGGCCTTCATTACCAGTGGTCCAAGGTTTTTCTCAAAAAAGCATGGGAAGAAGTGTAGAACAGCACTTGCTTCTATTCTCTATGTATCACAGTTCTGAGTTATGCATTATATTGATTAATTAATGACTGATGACTGTTGATTGATTATTAGTTATGATTTATTAGTGATCAAGTTCAATTTTGATCATAGCATAGTGTATGCATGCCAGTTGAGTGGGTTTGCCTTTCCTGTCTTTTGCCATCTGGAACTGGTATGGGTGAATACATGCAAATGATCGGAGTGGGAAGATCATTTTACATTCCCATTAATGGATTATTAATGAACTTACTTTATAACAGGAAGACTGAATCTGTTTATTTACATTTTTGCATAAATTGCCAAATTCTTTTCAACATGATCTATCATTGTATCCAGTGGTGAATTAAGGACTGTAGAAGAGTGTGGGTTCTGCCTCATTATTTAAATTCACACTTTTAAAAGCATGAATCAAATATGTTAAATATGAGTTGGGTTATATTTATTTCACGACTACACTTTTGTGTACACAGTGTTTCAAATTACAAGCTGTTAGGAGTGAAACAAAAGCATCACTCAAGGAAATATATACACATTGGTCCACCTTCCATATTCAGACCACTTTTGAATACACCGCTGAACAGCCTAACTAAATTAATCCAATTTCTTGAAAGCACGCTTAAAATAGTTTTCATTGTATGATTTGATGCTAATTTATGAAGTACATACATCAAGAGCAGTGTCTGAATAAGGGCATTTTGTATCTCTCTCCCCCCCCCCCCTTCTTCATCTGATACAACTTAGAGTTGTATAGTTGAAAAAGAAAATTAAAGGTAGAGTTTCATATAGAAAGAGTTTAAGTTATTAAACCATATGTAAAATAATTTGAACTATATTTATGAAAGTATGATAAAAGAATCAAACTGAGAAATACATTGCTGTGGGCATGTAACTAATAGATTTCTTAATGTTCATTCAGTTGAAAGATTAATGTCATTTTTATACATTGATCTCAGATTTAAAGGAAAAGCCAGCCTGTCGTCACATGAATTTATGATCTTTCAATATAAAAATAAAGTTTTTGTGGTTCGTTATTTTTCATAATAATAATTTTTAATAGAAAGCTGTATTATGGTTGATTATATGGTGAATCTTTATTTCCTAATTTTATTTTTTCCCCTTAAATAGGCATTACTTTGGTGTAAAAATTGGCTTGTATTTTGCTTGGCTGGGTTTCTACACTTATATGCTCATTCCAGCCTCTGCTGTTGGTATACTCTGTTTTATCTACGGATGTATAACTCTTAATTCAAATGTTCCTAGGTGAGAATATATTCATTGTTTGTACTTGTTAAAATTTATGTTTGCTATCTTTCAGTTTTAAATCTGTTGAGATATTAAATCTGATGACTTTTAAGCCAGACAGTCAGCACTTCAAATGTGAGGTTTAGAAAACAGCTCCCACTGCTGGCCAAATTAATTTAAAACTTTTTAGCAAAAAGAGATAACTTTAGAAAATTATCCTGAAGTAAATAACAACTGAAAGGGGTCATGTTTTATATAAAATAGCATATCATTTAATTCTCAGCAGTAAAATAATAAAAATCCAAGAAAAATAAATGAAATGTGTAATATTTTGCTGCTTTTTTTGAAATATTTCATACATTAATCATCATCACCATCATCAAGCAGTCATGGGCTACAGAGGTCTAACCAGATTGTGAATTTAGTTTTCAAAACCCATCTGTCCTCAGTTACATCTGGGGCATCTGACCACTGTAGACCAATTCTAAAGAGGTCCTGTTTGACAATGCCCACCGTATTCAATGTCTCCCCCTCTTTCTGAGACCTTTAGGCACACTGTTCATAACCTTATTTGCTAAACTATAATTATTCTTCCCCCCTCCCAAAGTAACTCGGAGTTGGCAAAATTCGAAGTGACTTCGTTAAATCTAGGTGAGTTGTTAAAATTTGAAATCTTTTTTTTTGGAAATTAAGGGGAGTTGTCAAAATCGAGGCAACTTGGCAAATCTAAGGCAGTTTGGAAAATGGAGAGACTGCAAAATTTAGAGCAGTTGGCAAAATTCAAAGCCACTTCATAAAATACAGGGGAGTTGGCAAAATTTGGAAATACTTGGTAAAATCTTGGGTAGTTGACAAAATTTGGAGTGACTTGGCAAAACCTTGGGGAGTAGACAAAATTCGAAGTGACTTTACAAAATTGTGGGGAGTTGGCAAAATTCAGGTGAGATGTAAAAATTGAGATTTTTTTCTGTAAAATTATGGTGAGTTGGCAAAATCTAGGGGCAGTTGGCAAAATTCGGAGTGACTTGGCAAAATCGTGGGGAGTTGGCAAAATTGTTGAGAGACGGCAAAATTCAGGTGAGATGTAAAAATTGGAATTTTTTTCTGTAAAATTATGGCGAGTTGGCAAAATCTAGGGGCAGCTGGCAAAATTCAGAGTGACTTGGCAAAATCGTGGAGATTTGACAAAATTCAGGTGAGGTGTAAAAATTGCAATCTTTTGTAAAATTATGGCATGTTAGCAAAATCAAGGCAACTTTGCAACATCTAGGAGAGTTGGCAAATCTTGAGGGAGTTGGCAAAATTCAGAGTGACTTTGGAAAAATCAGGTGAGATGTAAAAATTGAGATTTGTTTTTTTCTGTAAAATTGCAATAAGGTCGAGGGAATTTGGCAAAATCTAGGGCAGTTGGCAAAATTCGAATCCACTTGGTAAAATACAGGCTATTTGTGAAAATTGGGATTGTTTTTGTGAAATTAAGGAGAGTTGGCAAAATCGAGAAAACTTGGCAAAATTTTGGGGAGTTTGGAAAATTTGAAGTGACTTGGCAAATTCAGGAGAGATGTAAAAATTGGTATTGTTTTGCGAAATTAAAGAGGTGGTAAAATCGAGGCAACTTGGCAAAATCTAGGGAAGTTGGCAAAATTGGAAACCACTTGGTAAAGTACAGGTGAGGTGTAAAAATTGGGATTGGTTTCGTGAAAGTAAGGAGAATTGGAAAAACAGAGAACTCTTGGCAAAATCTAGAGGAGTTGGCAAAATTTGAAGCCATTTGTACTTGGGTAGTTGTGAAATTTGTGCCTTTCTTGTGCAATTAAGAAGAGTCGATAAAATTCGAAGTGATTTGGCAAATTCAGAAAAGATGTAAAAATTGTGATTTTTTTTTTCTGTAAAATAACGGCGAGTTGGCAAAATCTAGGGTAGTTGGGAAATTTCGAATCCACTTGGTAAAATATAGGCTATTTCTGAAAATTGGTATTTGTTTTGTGAAATTAAGGAGTGTTGGACAAATCGAGGAAACTTAACAAAATGTACGGCAGTTGGCAAAATTCGAATCCACTTGGAAAATACAAGTGAGTTGTGATAATTGGTATTGGGTTTGTGAAAATAAGGAGAGTTGACAAAATCGAGAAAATTTGGCAAAATCTTGGTGAGTTTGAAAATTCTGAAGTGGCTTGGCAAATTTGGGAGAGATCTAAAGATTGGGATTGGTTTTGTGAAATTAAGGAGAGTTGACCAAATCAAGGGAAAATTCACACTGATTTGCTACAAATCAGACGAGATGTAAATATTGGGATTATTTCTGTGAAATTATGGCTAGTTGGTAAAACTGGAAGTCAAATGGCAAAATGCAGGAGAATTGTGAAAATTGTCTTAAACCCCCCTTCCCCCCATGAAGTGAAAATGTAGGGTAAAAATGTGACAGAGACATTACTTACCCAGTTGGCAAAATTTGATTTTTGAGTTGGAAAATTTTTCATCTCCCCCCACCAACAATAGTCCTTCACAATGCACCTGATTCTTACAGGCAACATGGCCAAACCAATGGAGTCTCTCTCTTTACAATGTACTGCTCAGAGGAGGTTTCCTACTCCTTTCCCTAACCTCATCATTATTTAAAAAGTTGAACCATCTAATATCCAAGATACTGCATAAGCATCTAGAATCAAAGGCATCATTTTTTCCTGTTATCTTGTTTACAAAGGGTCGAAGTTTCACTACCATAACTAATTATAGAAAGAACCAAACTATTATACAGCCTAATTTTAGTATTTAGTATACATCTAAATACTAGTATTTTTAGTATTTAGGTATACACCTAGTTCTCCACACTCTCCGTAAATTCTTAAAAGTCCCACCAGAAATCCCTATTCTGTTTATCTCACGCCACACATCACTCTCCATAGAGTTCCATTTAAATTGTTGCAAAAATTTATCTTTTTTTTTTCCATTTACTTTTGTAATTGATTTACAAATAGAATGCTTGTTTGTTCTTGAAGAAAATAATATATATATATCAAATATATAACTCTTCAAGATAATCAAACTGAGATGCTCTAGGGTGCAACCATTCAGATTAAGTGAACCACAACCTGCATGACCAATTTTTGTCAATTTAATTTTCTCTCTATTTATCACCAAATCTACTTTATTATTTTATCACAAACTACTACCAATCTCATATACAGCTCTAATGAAAGAGTTCATCTCTCATCATTTGCCAAAATGGCTAAATCATCAGCATAATCCAAATCAGAAATTTTCAGATTTCTAGCCATTTAAACCCAAAATCTTACCCCTGCATAGAGTTGTGAATAACATAATCAATAACCAAACTAAAGAGAAAAGGGGATAAAATGCACCCTTGTCAAACACCAGAAGCAATGCTGAACCAATTGCTACAACCCTTACCAATTCTAACATATGACTCAGTGTTTATTATAGAGATTTCGTTATTTTTTTAGGGCAACCTCACTCTTAGTTTAACATCGATATTAAATGTTTGATGACAAATTGTCTGATACCAGGTGGGACCCTTGTACTCCTGATAAGGTGCTCAGTGGTCAGGTGCTCTGACCGCTGAGCTTCCAGTCACCGATCAAGATCTTCTCTAATTGAGGTTAAGAACTTTCTACTTACAGTACACAATTTTCTGTGTCTCATACAGGCATTGTCCTGGCTGCTCACAGCCTCTAGAAATGGGTGGGGGTGGCTCAGTCGGAAGCGCACCAGGTTCGTAATTTAAGTCCCAGCTGGGTCAGCATTGAGATTTATCTTCGCAAAACTCCCCGCCCTGCCCACGGTCAGTAGGGGACACCGATGCGTTTGGAAAGACCACCGCCCGTCAGATGGGACATTAAGCCGTGGCCCCATGTGCAGGAGAGCCATACCCTGTGCACATTAAAGAACATGCTGGATGGCCTTGACAGGAGGCTACCATCTGTCTCCCAATAGCTGGGGTCTCCTCCCTCAACCTTCTCTGAGCTGTTCGTGGTCCATGTGACCTGACCATTTAGCCCATAGTGTGCAAAAAAAGTGCTGCTCAGAGGTAAAACAACCCAACCCTCTAGAAACAGATGACAAGTATATCATCACGATGTTAAGTATATTATGTGGATACATTGAGTAATTCAAAAGAAATTTCTCGACACTTATATTCAACTTTCAAGGGCAACATTTTTTAGAGGATTTCTAACATTTGATATTGATGTTAAACTAAGACTGATGTTGTTCTTGAAAGTTAAATATAAGCGCTGAGAAATTTCTTTGAACTTATTCAATGTATTCTCATAACATACTTAAAATCGTCATGATATACTTGTGATCATTGTTTAGGGGACTATGAGCAGCCGGGACCATGCCTGCACAAGACACAGAAAATTGTGTACTGTACGCAGAAAGTTCTTAACATCAATTAGAGGAAATCTTGATCAGTGGCTGGTAGCTCAGTGGTTAGAGCACCAGACATGTTATCAGGAGAACATGGGTTTGTATCCCCCCTCCCCCTTCTCAGACAATTTATCCTGTAACATTTGATATTGACATTAAACTAAGAGTGATGTATGCTTTGAAAGGTTGAATATAAACGTCAAAAAATTTTTGTAAGCTTTCATTATGCTAACTAACTTATCAGGTATAACATACAATCTCATGATCAACCCAAATTATGACAGTCCAGACTCAAAAGCCTTTTTTTTTTCAAAGCCTTTTTGAAATCTACAAAGCTAGCAACCAAAGTTTTCTGAAACTCTAAACATTTCTCAAGAATCTACCTAAGTGGAAAAATATAATCTACACATCCTCTACCACTTTTCAATCCATGCTTCTCATCATGCAATTGTCCATTGACCAGATTCTTAATTCTATTAAGCATAATTATGCAAAGAACTTTACCTGGAACAGAATGTAGGATGATACCCCTATAGTTATCAGAAGAATTGAGATCGCTTTTTTTTTTTTAAATATGGTTAATAATAGCTCTGGTAAAATCCTTAGGAACCATGCCTTTATCATAAAGATATTCAAAATTTCAGTAATTCATGTGGTAATCGAAATATTCCCAGCTCTAAGCATTTCAGTAGCAATTTTTCCTACCTCTGGGGATTTATGTAGTTTAAGTTTAGAAATAGTGAAAATAACTTCAGATTGTGTTATAGGGCCAGCATTAAAGCAAGTAATGCATCTATCCTCATTACAAACAATGGGAATAGAACTAACCATATTGTTTAAATCATCATTGAAATGCTCAGCCCACCTAGCCATGACAGAATCCTGACCTTCAGTAACCTTACCATGTTTATCCTTCAATCCCTTTATATCTGTTCATTTTTTTCCATACACTCAAGCTTTTTACTATACTTTTTACATGCAATTTCTACGTGAGGTTACTATTCTATAAATATTGGTTTTGACAGATAGCACTCACTTTCGACAGATAAATTTCACCCAATACTCCATAATTTATATTCTGGACCTTATGCAACTTATCTATAATGTTCACCATATTGTATCAAAATTACGGAATGCTCTTATAAATCCTTGAATTTCATTCCCCTTTCATGGCACCTGAGGGACACATGCCTACACAGGGTCACCAAAGTCAAGCCTGTTCTGTACTTTACCTTGGTGACCCTGTGCACGCCACGTGTACCCACCAATCGAGTGCATCACTTCTCTATTTCATACTGCTGCCAGGCAGTGTCTCCTGACGATGTGCTGAAGCAGATGGCACAAAACACATCGCAATGCCTGGTCACCACATCCCATATAGGCAACTGGCTCTGCGCATTAATAGGAGCATGAAATTTATCATGACATCCAGTGACTGATACCCCAGAGACAGCAAAGTGCAACACCACTATGCTTAAGAACTATCACCAAGTGAGAAGCATCAATACCGGACCTGTGAAAGTATCAGCTACTGAGAACAGCACACAACCCAGAATTGTCCTTGAACAACTGAGGAAGCTACCTCTGAAAAATGAAGAAAATGCAGCTATGACTATTTAACCTCAACTTTACCACATTGAGTTACGACCATCAATTACTAAATTAGTATCAATGAACTGATTGTTTGTTGCGAAAACATGTGACTAGTCCAGCACCTACAGTGTTTATAGAGTTAACTTAATATATTTTTAACAAGGCAATAGTCAAACCCAGTTTCAGCTCCCCTATATGACCTGGTATTTATAACAGAACTAGCCCATTTGCTGTTAATTAATATATAATCAATCATATTCTTATGCAGCCCATCCAGTGAAACTTACTTATGGTGTACTTATGTATGTCGCAGTGTTTGTAATAAATGTTAGTTATTATCAAACCATTAAGTTTACTTAACTGTAGGAGACGTTGACCATTGCCATTGTAGTTACCAATACCAAAGGAACATAACACCCCTCCCCAAAGGTCAGAGTCAGTGCCAATTTTAGCATTGAAGTCACCTAGAACAAGGGCAATATCTCTTTTCTTGATAGTATAGGTACTTGTGGTGGCCTCTGATCAGGATTATTCACCAGCTGATAAAAAGGAATCCTGTGAGTCTATTCACTTGGGGGTTGTCAACTCACAAACAAACAGAAAACACAATGGAAGATTTTCCCTCAACAGAAGCTCACCAATGCAGGAAATTCAGGATCTATAATCAAGCTCAGAGCCATTATTCCATTCTGGTTGTGTATATGGTCAGCACCAGGAGCCTATATTGTTAACCACTCCTAAGCAGGGTAGAAAAAAAAATATCCATAGTAGACCAGATCAGTAGTCTACACTGATCTAACAGCTCTCCCCCTTCTATTCCCTTCCAGAAGTGATTATCTCTTTCAAAAGGTACTAATGGCGTGCACTATGAGAAGGTGAGGTCGGTCTTTAGGTGATATACCTGGCTAGTTCTGTGTATTATCACAGGGGACTAATGCATAGTTCTCCTTCCAGTGACTACCAGGCTACCATTTGCAGATCTAAGAAAGAATGTGATCAGTTTAAACAGGCCTTTTTTGGAACTAACAGTATTCTTTGAGTAAAAAGGAACAGAAGAGGCAAAGTTCTTTGAGTGATAAGTCTATGGAACATATTTATGAAAGAAGGAAATGCAGTAATAATATGAATTAACAGCCTTCTAGTCCTTATGGACAGTGCTGCAAAGAGCTTAATAAATGTGTAAAGTATCCATTAACAGCTGATAAGAAACTTTGGATTAATAACTTGACTGAAAAAATAGAAGCAGCAGCTAGATGTTACATACAAGTTAATCTTTTGTGTGGGAAGAAACAGACAGGTACACAAGTATTGAGGGATAAATATAGTAAGGTGGTTGAAGGTGAGGATTCTGTTTTCTTGGTGGGTTGAGCATTTCAGACATACTAAACAATGTGATTAGTTCTACTCCAACTCTTCATAATGAGGAGAGTTGTATTATTGGCTTTAATGTTGGCTCTATATCACAGTCTGAAGTTATTATGGCTATTTCTAAACTTAATCTAGATAAATTCCTAGAGGTAGATGAAATTGCTACTAAAATGCTTAGAGCTGGGAATATTTGTGTTACCACATGGCTGACTGAAATTTTTAATATCTTTTTTGATAAAGGCATTGTTCATAAGGATTTTACAACAGCTATTATTATACCTATTTTAAAAAAAGGTTATAACAGTTCTTGTGATTATTATAGGGAAATTACTGTACTGTCTGTTCCAGGTAAAGTTCTTTGTGTGATTATACTTAATAGAATTAAGAATCTGGTTGATGGATAACTACTTGATGAACAGTGTATATTCAGAATTGGTAAGGGATGTATAGATCAAATATTTACACAGTTTTTCAATTTTTTATTTAGGTAGGTTGTTGAGAAATGTTTAGAGTTTGAAAAAACTGTTGTTACTAGCTTTATTGATTTCAAAAAGACTTTTAACTCTCTTGATCTTCATAATTTGTGGTTGATTGTTATAAAGAATACTTTACAAGTTGGTTATCATAATGGAAGCTCTCTATAATAACACTGAGTCAGGTGGGCGAGAGTCGTTAAGATTTGTAGCAATTGATTTAGCATTGCTATTGGAGTTAGACTAGGGTGCATTTTGTCTCCTTTTCCATTTAGTTTGCTTATTGATTATGTAAGAACAATTATTTGCAAGGGAAAATTTTGACTTGAAATGGTCTAGAGATTTCAGAATTTCTGATTTGGATTATGTGGATGATTTGGCCCTCTGGCTAATAATGCTTTGATGAGATTAATTCTTTCATTAGGGCTGTTGGTGAGGCTGGTAATAGAGCATGATAGGAGATAAACAGAGAGAAAAACTAAAGTGATGAAAATAGGTCAGGCAGATGGTGCTTTAGAAGCTCTGAAAGGCTGGTATCTTGAGCAAGAGTCTTAGTTTAATTATCTCGGGAGCTATATTACAGATTATGGTGATGTGTGGAATGAGATAAACAGAAGAATAGAGATTGCTGCCATGATTTTAAGAATCTACAGAGAGAGTGAGAAAAATAGGCAGATATACCTAAAGACTAAAATTAGACTGTATAATAGTTTGGTTCTTTCTAAGGTTATTTATGGTAGTGAAGCATAGACCCTTTGTAAGCAGGATAACAAAAAACTTGATGCTTTTGACTCTAGTTACTTACACAGTATCTTGGGTATTAGGTGATTTGACTTTTAAGTAATGATGAGGTTTGAAGGAGTCAACAACCTCCTTTGAGCAGCATATTGTGCAAAGAGAAACTGTGTGGTTTGGCCATGTTGCAGTATGCATAACTGCAAGTTGGTGATTAGGGTTATGAACTATATGCATAAAGGCCACAGGAAAAGGTGGAGACCTAAGACTGTAAAGAAAAATGCATTGACAACAGTTCTGATCAAATTCATTAGCATGAATTACAGGCTTCATAGAATGCTTTATAAAGTAGATAAAAATGATGGTGATTCTAAAATGGCTATGTAGGAATGGTGATCACAATGATTGCAGAGATTTTTTCATTTCACAGCACATCAAAATTTCACCAAATTGAAAAGGGAAATGTTTATTAAGATTAAGCTAGGTATTTTTATAAGATTATATATGCACAATCAGCTCTTGATTTGTGCATTTTTGGAATAACACATCCTTTTTTTTACAATAACGTTGTTTGAACTCAGAAATTTTAAAATATAAGAGTCTCAAACAGCATTGCATTCCTACCTTAATATAAAGAGAAGTGAAAAACACGAAATTCAGCCTTATATACCTTTGCACAACAGCTGCCAATAGGTAAGGAGGCACCTATACATTTGCTTAATCAGTCATCTGAACCAGATGACATTAACCCTTTTAAATCATACCACATCCAGCAAGCCATTAGGCGAAGTGCTCAATGTTGGGAAAAAATTCATGAATAATTTTAAATTGCAGAAGAGCTTCACAGTGCAGGAATTAAATTATCCATGGCCGAGTGGTTAGCGTGCTTGGCTACTGATCTACGAGACCCAAGTTCGAGCCCTGGGTAAGGCATGGATGTTTGTGTTTTTTTTTTCTGCTGAGGTCCCGCCATCCTCACAGACATTCTACTGTGGCATATAAACTGATAGGCTCCTGTCAGACCTCTGTGGCAGTCAGCTTCTTGAGGGGATATTTTTTTTATTTCAATATTTTCTAATACTGTTAAATGTTTTAGCATACTTCAACAAAATTCTACTCTATCTAGTATCAAAAGTAATGAATTAGATTTTATGTACAGTAGAGGTAATAAATGAGAGGAACTTCATAGATATAATAAATTGATAGCAAGTGACAAGTTCATTTTATAAAGTCTTTGCTTGCAAGCAATGAGTCACAGCACCTTCGGAGTGGAGAAGATGATGCGATGTGCTGATGAGTTGGTTGCTTGCAGTGAAATTTTCTTCTGCTGATCAAAGTTTCATGATTGCAGTAATATCAAATAATAATTAATGATACTTTATGATAACATAGAGTATTTATGTTAAAATCGCGTGCATTTTACACCCTTAGTATTATTGCATTGTCAGGTGGCAAGTGAGCAGCTTTAGACATTGTGCTAGGAGCACTTGTTTGTTGAGGGTGGAAGAAGGCTGTGGTGCAGTAAAATTGTGATATCATTGGCTTAGCTCCGAGGTTTGGAGTGGTTGGCAGATGTGCACATGGATGTAATGCAGTCTGCATGTGAAGGAGGTGAATAAGAGAGTGCAGAGTTCTGATAACTCTCCAATATTTGAAAATTTCAAGGAAATCTTCATTTGTGAATAAACTAAAAATTGCATCATTGTTTGTTGCATTGGGATTATAATGAAAGTGATAATTGTGTGACTAACATATTGTTACTTTTTCATGGAATTTTTAATGTGTTAATGAGGGCATCAATATTGGTTATTATATTAGTAGAGGGTTGCATTAGGAATTGGGGAGGGGGTTATCAAATCACTAATTTCTAGTATATCAGTGTGTGATAGTTTAAGATTTTTAAAGGTGTCTGGGAATAAGTGTGATTTTAGGTGGAAATGGTGATTTTACCACAAAGTGATTCTACATTGTTTCTGACATTAATACCATCAAGTTTGTCCATCAAAAAGCCACTATTCCTTTCCATATATTTGGAACTGTAAGTGTAGCTACTACTTCATTAAACTGAACTTTGCTGAATTGTCTTCATTTTGTCTCATCTGTGCACTTCTAATAACATGAAACTTTCACAATCTACATCAATCTCTACCAGTGTTTTAAGGTGATTTTATTCTTGTATTCTACATTTTACACACTTGGACATTTAAACTGTTAGTATAGGGGAGATTTCTATATATTATAATTTATCCTATTTCAAATTAGTAGATTTTTCAAAAAGTTGAATTGCTATCTTCTCTCTGTGTGTGTGTGTGGGGGGGGGGAACTATTATGTTGGGTTGTTGCAAATGAAATGGCCGTTGAATGACGTCAGGTTTCTACTGGTTGCGGAAGAAAGCAAGTGCTGAGGTTTATGCAATTTTTTTATGTCATGTCGCAACGTCACACGTGGGTGATGCAATCGTAGTATTTGTTTTGTTCAAAGAGCATTAAACATTGAATACTACCTACATCAAGTCAATCATGGAACCCAGTCAATTAAGGTTGCTATACCTTTACGAATTAAAATTGGGAAATTCTGCAGTGGCTGCAGTAAAAAACATCAATAAAGCATTCAGTGAAGGAACAACTAATGAGAGATCCACTCGCCATTGGTTTTCAAAATTTCACTCAGGAGATTTGAGGCTACAAAACAAACCCTGTGGCCATCGTCCTTCCTCCATTGATTTGAATGAATTAAAGGATTTAATCGAATCAGATCCACAACAAACTGTACAAGAGATCACCCAGACACTAAATGTACACTTTTCAACTGTTTCACGGCACTTGGCAATAATAGGAAAAGTAAGGAAGCTCGACAAGTGGGTGCCTCACGAACTCACTGATGAAAACAAAGCATGGCGTTTGGAAGTGTGCTCTTCTCTCTTAAGAAGAAGTAAAGAAGAAAGGTTCCTGCAATGAATTGTGACTGTGGATGAGATATTCTATGAGTGTGATATTCTATGACAATCGTACACGTTTGTCGCAGTGGTTGGGAGTGAAAGACGCTCCACGAAGGACTCCAAAGGCACCTTTGCATCCAAAGAAGATGTTGTTTACTGTATGGTGGTCTTCTACTGGTGTTATTCACTACTCATTCCTTCCACAAGGTGAAACGATGAATGCAGCTCGATATTGTATAGATATGTGGCAAATGCATGACAAATTGTGCCTTAAGCAACCAGCACTTGTGAATAGACATGGAGTCCTATTGCCACAGGATAACGCCCGACCATATACGGCAGTGTCAACCATACAGCAAATCAACAATTTGGGATACGAAATTGTGCCTCATCCTCCATAGTCTCCTGACATTTCCCCAACAGATTACCATTTTTTCTAGCACTTGAGCCATTTTTTGTTCAAGAAATGCTTTTACAACAATGCATCAATTGATCGGGCAGTTGAGGACTTCATCACTTCCAGAGACACTGATTTTTACAAGCGTGGTATAAATGACCTTGCCACACGTTGACAACAATGCATTGATGCTGCTGGAGATTACTTTGATTAAACAAGTATTCTTCTTCTTTTTGTTCTCTTCTTTTTCAGTCATCCTTAAAATCGGCCATTTCATTTGCAGCAACCTGATAGGTTGTGATTGTTTAAAGGGGGGGGGGGGGAACCCACACTGAGGGTTTCAAAAAAATCGATTTTTTTTTTTACATTTTTTGAAAGTTTATGAAGTGTAGAATATAGTCCTGCAACAGTTTTTCAAAATTCGAACTCCTTACGAAGTTACAGCGACAAATACGAGGTGTGTCAATCCCGGTAAAAAGACCACTAGGCTGGATGAGAAGGGAGCGGTCCTTTCTTTGTTATACTTGATGTATTGGATGTGCGTAATCAAAATAATGGTAGGGAATCTTTTTACCATGTAAGCTAGAAACAAAATAAGGACAGCTGTATGGACCAGGAATAGCTGATTAGAGGTATAGTTTGATCATTCTTACTTAATCACAGAGTAAATGTTACTTAAATCTTTAAATGCATTTTTCTTGAAGAAACACTTTTTGAACTGGTAGAGTGCGGATCTTGGGAACCATTCATCCCATTTACATTTTTTTTTAAATGCGTAGAAGCGAATTATCTAAAACCTAGCATAGGATTTTTTTCATATTTTAATTTTTCGATTTTTAGCAAGCAATTTAGTGGCTTTTTTTTTTTCAGGAAAAAAAATTACTTTTTTTCCAAAATGCCTTCATTTTGTCAATTTTTTGAATTTTTGAAAAAACCCTACACTAAGTATAGCCAATGTCCCAAAGTTTGTAACACTGTTAATAATTTTGTTCTCAGATGTTCCTGCGATGTCCGGTGCACTCTACCAGGATGGCGCGTCTTTCGTGCAGAGGTCAACCAATGAGGAGCCACAGGGCGACTGTTACAATATTTTTACTTAAAAAAACTTTTTTTTTCTACAATAAACATGCCTTAACAACATGCAAAAAGTTTGGAGTCATTGCATTGTTTATTATACCCAAAAGTAATTCTCAAAGTTTGACTATTTTTAGAGCACCCAGGGTGGGCTTTAGGTTATTGTGTAACATTGTTAAGTTCCTTAATAATAAACCTTAAGCTTTAGGTTATTGTGTAACATTGTTTGTCATAGACCTGTGTAGCCTAATTTGTGTTTAGATCAATCTCATTCTTAGCAGAATTAACCTTTTGTGAAACTAACCTTAGAATGTTGCATAATACATTAAAAATAGCCAATGTGCATTATTTTAGTTTTACTTTGTAAATGCTTGGCAAAGTGAAGCTTCACTTCCTTAGGTAGATTTGCTACATGTCTCCTGTTGTTTGTTTTATAAGCTTTATTGTTTCTTAAGTCTGAACTTGAAAATTTTTTAACATATTTATTAAATTTATAAGAATATTTAGTATATGTAGTGTGATTTAAGCAATTTTTATAAATTTTTATTGTTTTTTCAGTAATGAAATATGTGGAAGTAAGTCAATCATGTGTCCAAGATGTGATGAAGAATGTCGCTACTGGTTTCTTAATGAGTCTTGTAGTGCTGCACGGGTAACATATTTGGTAGATAATGCTGGAACAGTCTTCTTTGCTATTTTTATGTCATTATGGGGTATGTTATTACAAAAAATACATCAATTAGTAATTTAATTTTTGTCTTAACAAAGTTAAGGAAATCTGAAAACCCTTTTCATAATTAGTCCTATGTATTTCATTGTTCCGAAAATCGCATTTTTTGTATTAAAGATAAATCAAAATGTAATCAGTTCAAACATTTAATAAAATTCTATAGAGCACTATACTGTATTAAAATGTTGCTGTAATCACCATTAGCTTGTTAAAAAATATGCTTGAAACAGATGGAATCAATTCTTTGAATTCTTTTTGCAGAAGCTGGTAAATATGGAAAAGATGTAGAAATACTCTGTACATTTTTTTACAAAATGTAGTTGGTGTTAGGAAACATGAGTTGGTTAATTCAAATGTATATGTATACTCTGTCCTACCAAAATTTAGGGTTTTCATTGTATATCAATGGGAATCTAATTTCTTTATAGCTTTCAAAGCTCTATAGCTTCTAAAATATGCATATATTGAGAAAATATGACAGAAGATAAATTAAAGATTGCAATTGAACAATATTGATTCAGTATTCAAAGAGTTATGAAAACTTTATTATTTAACAAGAAATGGCTGACTGAAATTTTGAATAATTTTTATGATAAAGGTATTGTTCCTAGGGATTTTACAAGAGCTATTATTATCCCTGTTTTTAAAAAAAAGTGATCTTATTATATAGGAATTAGTTTATTTTCTGTTCCAAGTAAAGTTCTTTGCATGATTATACTTAATAGAATTAAGAATTTGGTTGATGGACAACTGTGTGATGAACAGTGTGGATTCAGAAGTTGTAAGGGATGTACTGATAAAATATTTTCATTTAGTAATTTCGTGTACTTGCTAACTTTATAGATTTCAAATTGGCTTTTGACTCTGTTGATTGACACAATTTGTGGTTGATTGTTAGATCATATGGAATACCAGATAAGTTAGTTAGTGTAATGAAAACTCGATAATAACACTGAGTCGTGTGTGAGAGTTGGTACAGCTTTCAGCGATTGATTTAGCATTGCTAGTGGAGTTAGACAAGGGTGCATTTTGTCTCCTTTTCTCTTTCGTTTGTTTATTGATTGTGTTATGCGAAATTCTTTGCAAGGGAAAGATTTTGGCCTTAAATGGTCTAGAGATTTCAAAATTTCTGATTTAGATTATGCAGATGATTTGGCCCTGTTGTCTAATGATGTTCATTAGGGCTGTTGATGAGACTGGTAATAAGAATATGTTTGGTGATAAACAAAGGAAAAACTAAAGTGATGAAAATTGGTCAGGCAGATGGTGCTTCAGTTGCTTTGAATGTCTGCTTTCTTGAGCAAGTGTCTCAGTTTAATTATCTTGGAAGCTATGTAACAGATACTGGTACTGGGGATAGAAAAATTGCATCAGGTTAAGAGACGAATAGGGATTGCTTCCAGGACTTTTAAGAATCTATGGAGAGTGTGGAGAAATAGGTGTATATACCTAAAGATTAACATTAGACTATAATAGTTTGGTTCTGTGTAGGGTTAAGTTATGGAAGTGAAACTTGGACCCTTTTTAAACAACAGGAAACTTGATGCCTTTGATTCTAGATGCTTATGCAGTATCTTGGGCATTAGGTGGTGTCAGAACAAACACATCTGGAGAGGAAAATTGCACAGTCTGGTTGGACCTCCGTAGCGCATAGCTGCATGAGGATTTTGTTTGTTTGTTTTGTGTGTGTGTGTATGTGCGTGTTTTTCCTAGTGGTTCTTCATTAAGTTTGGGTTGGACTGGCCTGTTCCAAGACCTGATTTAGCCACACTATTACAATGGAATTGCTGCAGATTGCCTGTATTATTGGATGCTTGATATTGTCAGCACATCCTCTCTCAATAAACAGTTTGTTTAAAGATTACAATGACCATTTTCTCTCTACAAGACTTGGAATGTGAAGACTCTGCACAGAGATTATTCTCTTGACATACTCGAACAGGAATTCCGATGTTGTAACTTAGATATTCTGGGCTTGCAAGAGACCAGATGGACAGATCAAGGTCGGATACTAAAAAAAAATCTTAAATTTCTCTTTTCAGGAAGTTAGGATGGAGAACATTTTAAAGGCATAGGTTTACATCCCAGGAGACACTCTAGTGATTCTCCAGAATTCACCCTAGGAATCAATCAGTATTCAATCCATGAACCAGTTAATCAGGGGCTGCTTTCATGAAAGGTTTCTTACAGATAAATTTAAAACAAGCATTAAAGACTTAAATGTTATCTGTTGTTATCCCCCCACTGAGAGCTCCAATGAGGATGAGAAAGATAGGTTTTATGGACAAATTCAGGATTGAATAATAGACAATCACCATGACAATACTCAGAGATAGGTGTTCTGTAGGTGATATGCATTAGATAAGCGTAGAGGAAAAATTATCATTAGCTGTGTGGGATCTGAACTCACAACTTACTGAACCATCTTTCTCATCCTCATTGGAGCTCTCAGTGGGGGCATAACAACAGATAACATTTAAATCTTTAATGTTTGTTTTAAATTTATCTGTAAGAAACCTTTCATGAAAGCAGCCCCTGATTAACTGGTCCGTGGATTGAATCCTGGATGACTCCTAGAGTGAATCCTGGAGAATCACTAGAGTGCCTCCTGGGATGTAAACCTATGCCTTTAAAATGCTCTCCATCCTAACTTCCTGAAAAGAGAAATTTAAGATTATTTTTAAGTATCCGACCTTTATCTGTCCATCTGGTCTCTTGCAAGCCCAGAATATCTAAGATACAACATTGGAATTCCTGTTCGAGTATGTCAAGAGAATAATCTCTGTACAGAGTCCTCGCATTCCAAGTACTTGTGGAGAGAAAATTGTTATTGTAATCTTTAAACAAACTGTTTATTGAGAGAGGAAGTGCTGACAATATCAAGCATCCTCCTAATACAGGCAATCTGCAGCAATTCCATTGTAATAGTGTGGCTAAATCAGGTCTTGGAGCAGGCCAGTCCAACCCAAACTTATGAAGAACCACTAAGAAAAACTTTTTCCCTCAGTACTTTCACAGGTCCTGAATTCTTGCACTTGGGTTTGCCATGTGTGGTGACTTGAGTCCTGGGAAAGGAGGATCCTGGTTGTTGCTTGGGAGTCCCCATCATCTCTCTTCAGCTCATGACTGGTGGGGTCCTCTTTGGCTGTCTTGCCATTGGGGAGCCTGTTCGTTGTGTCATTGGGCAGTGAATTCTGGGGCCTCTGCTTCCTGCAAACAGGGGCTCCTGCCCCCCCCCCCCAGGACCAACCAGCTGGTGGGCTGGACCTGCTAGGGCCAACCATTTTAATTAAATTAAATAAAAGGAAAATGAAAAGAGAAGTGTGTTTGGGGGGGGGGGAGAATTTACCCCCCCAAACACACTTCTCTTTTCATTTTCCTTTTATTTAATTTTTGAGGGCTTGGCTCACCGTCTGTGTGGGTATAGTGCCTGTGCAGCCGTGGTGCCCAACTGGGCACCCCTTGTTGATCCTCATGGAGGATGGGAACAGTAGATCAAACCTATCATCAAACCATGGCAGTCATGTTACCACAGGAATTGCAAGGAGGAAATTGTACTTTCTCCGCTCCATTTTGGTCATTTGTTTATTACTCGTTCATTTCTTCTACAGGCAGACGTCGAACCTAAGTGCAAGTTTTGTGACATTGTTTTAACTATCAAACATATTTTAATTCATTGCCCTGGTTTTAACCTCGAATGTCGATTGTATTTTGCTTTTCATGATACTTCATCCGAGCCACTTAAACTCGGACATCTTTTATCAGATAATACATTTTTACTCCCAATTTTTGCTTTTTTACGGTATACAGGTTATTTTATCAGGTTGTAATTTTATGGCTTTGTTATTTATTGGCTGTCTGACCTGGATCTTTCACACCTGGGTTAGTTTTATGCATTATATATATATTTATTGTTTTACACCTTTAGTGTTGTTTGTATTATTTACATCTTATTGATTTTGTCTTCTGCTTTTTACAGTATTTGATTTTAACTTTGGTTGAGGGTTATCTGTCTTTACCTTCTTTTTACCTTGTTTGGCACATTATAGCCTTAGTAGCTGATGCCCTATAAAATCCCAAACAACCAACAAACCTACTGATTACATGTCAGGTGCTCTGACTGCTGAGTTGTTGTCCCCTGATCAAGATCTTTTACATTGGTGGCTTTAAACATCATACCATAGAAACAGTCATTCGAATACATCCGACTTTAAATGAAGACTCAGGTCTAGAAGGCACTTTCCAGATTAGTACATGACCAGTAACACCAAATATAAAGAGGCATGGTATTTTGTTTTTAGCCAACATGCCTTTAATCAAGTGTAAGGATCTATGTTGAATAATAGAGATGGGGTGAATACCACCCAGCTAACGACAATTTTTCCTCTATACTTATTTAATGTGTATCACCTACAGGGTGCCTACCTGTGTTTGTCTATTATTCAACATAGATCCTTACACTTGATTAATGGCATTTAGCAAAAAAAAAAATGCCATACATATTGACCATTTGGTATAGTTGGTTGTGTGCACTAATCTGGAAAGTGCCTTATAGACCTGAATCTTCAATTAAAGTCATATGTATTCAAATGACTGGTATAGTGCTTAAAGTCACCACTAGATGTGATCTCGATCAGCAGCCAGTAGCTCAGTGATCAGAGCACCTGATATGTTATCAGTAGGTCATGGATTCAGATCCTACTCAGCTAATGACACTGCTTCCTCTAATAGGTACCTAACTTCATGATATTTTTAATTCCATCATATTTTGGGAACTTCAATGCTAAAGTTGGTACTGACTCTGACCTTTGGGGAAGGGTGATAGGTTTCTTTGGTATTGGTAGCTACAATGGGAATGGGCAATGTCTCCTACCACTAAGTAAACTTAATGGTTTGAGAATAACTATCACTTATTACAAATACTACAACATACATAACTACACATGGGTTTCACCAGATGGGCTGCATAAGAATATGATTGAATATATATTAATTAACAGCAATTGGGCTAGTACTGTTAAAAATGCCAGGTCATATAGGGGAGTTGAAACTGGGTCTGACCATTGCCTTGTTCTGTCAACCCATGGGTTATTTTTCTTTTATGGTTCTTGTCAACCCATGGGTTATTTTTTAAATCTTCTGATTGAGAAAACTAAAGTAATGAAAATTGGTCAGGCAAGCTGTGATTCAGTTAATCAATGGCTGCAGTCTTGAGCAGGTGTCACAGTTTAATTATCTTGGGAGCTATGTAACAGATACTGGTGATGTGCGGCATGAGATTAACAGACAGATAGGGATTGCTGCCGGGATTTTTAAGAATCTATGGAGAGTGTGGAGAAATAGGCGTATACACCTAAAGACTAAAATTGTACTGTATAACAGTTTGGTTCTTCCTAGGGTTAGTTATGGAAGTGAAATTTAGATGCTTTGTAAACAAGATAATAGGAAACTTGGTGTTTTTGATTCTAGATGCTTACGCAGTATCTTGGGTATTAGGTAGTTCAACTTTGTAACTAATGATGAAATTAGACAAAGGAGTTTGCAACCTCCTTTAAGCAGCATATTGTGCAGAGAGAGACCGTTGGTTTGGCCATGTTGCCCATATGGATAATTATAGATTGATGAATAGGGTTATGAACAGTGTGCCTAAAGGGCTCAGAAAGAGGGGGAGACCTATAATGCAGTGGACAGATATTGTCAAACAGGACCTTGTTAGAATTGGTATTCAGTGGCCTGATGCAGCAGATGTAGCTCAGGACAGACTTGCTGGAGATCTAAATTGCACGGTCTGGTTGAACCTCCGTATCCCATGGCTGCTTGAGGATGATGATGATGTTGATGATGATATTTTT
The DNA here is from genome assembly GCA_038380435.1 of Ryuthela nishihirai. NCBI lineage: Eukaryota > Metazoa > Arthropoda > Arachnida > Araneae > Heptathelidae > Ryuthela > Ryuthela nishihirai. Next base: position 44,374,103 of record JAWZYU010000005.1, read on the forward strand.
GCCAAATCGTTTTCAAACATGGTTTTTCCTTCTAGGTTCATTTTCCTTATCTTATTATACTTCTCATTTATTGTCCATTTCAGAATTTTTATTTCTAAGCCAATTACTTTTTTTTCTTATTGATAGTCCTTTTAAATGAATTGGTATTTTAAGGGATGGAGGAGTAAAATTATTTACCTTGCATTTTTTCAGGAAACTCAGTTGATGTAGCATTTTGTCCAAACTGATTCTTCTTTGTTCCAATTTTCTGCATGTTTGCCACGTTTCTCTTCCATGTGACAATCTAATTTCAGTAATAATTGTATTCATGGCTGTTTTATAATAGTTAGTTTATTATAATTTAAAAACTTAAGACTGGGATTCACTTTCTTGTGAGTAACTTTCCTAATAATTTGACCCCTGACTGGGGTCTTGAGGGATACTGTGCTCTTTCAGGTTAAAAGGAATAGTAAGTTGATTCATGAGTCAATGGAGATTATTTTTGAAAGTGAGAACTGCAGGAATAACCTTAACACTGTACTAGTCATAATGAAAAACATATACAGAAAGCTTAATGAACATGTAAAGAATCAGTGAACAGCTGATAAGAATTGTTGACTTGATAGCTTGGCTGAAAAAAGCAGAGGAAGCAGCTAGGCTGCTTAACAGCAGAGAGCTGTACCAGATAGTTAATGCTTTGTGTGGACAAAAATGGACATGGATCAAGGAATAAACATGGTAAGGTTATTTAAGATGAGGATTCCATCATGGCGGTGGGCTGAGCATTTCAGTGATGTTCTAAACATTGTGGTTAGTTCTACTCCCATTTTTTTCAGTGATGATAGATGAATTACTGGCTTTAATGTTGGTCCTATATGACACCAGAAGTTATTCTGGAAATTTCTAAACTTAAACTACATAAATCCGATAAGTAGATGAAATTATTACTGAAATGTTCAGAGCTGGGAATGTTTCTGTTGTCACAATAGCTGACGAAAATTTTAAGTACCATTTATGATAAATGTGTTGCTTCTAAGAATTTTAATAGAGCTATTATTATCTCTGTTTTTAAAAAAGGTGTTTGCAGTTCTTGTGATAACTGTTTGGTGCAATTCAAAAGTTCCCAGACTTACTGCATATAGTGCCATCTAGGCATAGTTCCGACTTCTGCTGCTAAGTATCGCAAGCCTACTCCTTTGTCAAGTAGTCTGACAAGTTTCACTTTGACAGTTGCAACTAAGCATTTTAGTTCATTTGTAGCACTTTTTTTTTTAAAAACAGAAAAATGGAAGACATTAAAGGTCAGTGCATTTGCATCTTTTGTTTCAGACTTGTTAAAAACACATTTCAGAGATTCATGAAATGATTAAACAAGCATTTGGTGACAATGCTATGGGCCTACTTAGACTTAGAAATTTGTAGTTGCTAGCTTTGTGAATTTCAAAAAGGCTTTTGAGTCTGTTGATCATCATAAGTTGTGATTGATTGTAAGATATACCATATAAGTTAGTTAGCATAGTGATATCTCTATAACAATATCTCGCAAACTTTTTTACTCTGCGGCACAGTGAATCTAATTATTTTTTCCGTGGCACACTGAATCTAATTTTTTTCTCCACGGCACACCTAAAAAAGAATTTTTGATGGTTACGTAAAAAGAGGAAAATTGAAGTTTCGTTAAATGCATTTTATTTAAAATAAATATAATAATAAATATAATTAATCATAACTTGGTGTTTGTTTTAAATATTTGTCCATTCTATGGCTTGAAATAATCAAAAATTAATACCAAAATTTGGAAAAAGCTTGATAAATACTTACAAGATCCCAGTTGATAAAATCTGAAACATTTTTATTAAAGCACGTTGATAACACAAGTCAAGTCAAAATAAAATCTTTAGAATATCTAGTGTCAATTTGAAAATCTCTCGCGGCACACAGTTTGCGAGACACTGCTCTATAATAATACCGAGTGATCTGCGAGAGTTTGATAAGACTCATAGTAATTGATTTAGCATTACTACTGGAGTTTGATAGAGTGCATTTTGTCTCCTTTTCTCTTCAGTTTGGTTATTGGTTATGCAGAATCCACAACAAGAGGAAGTATTTTGCCTTAAATTATAATTAAATTATAATATAAAAATAATAAAGTGGTTCTCATGTTTTAAACATGAGCAATCATAGGTGGAAGATTCTGAATCCCCTGGTTGGCCCTCAAAAAGTCAAACAGATGAGAAGTGGAGAAAGTAAATCACCATCCATGAAGATATCAAAGAACAGTTAATGACATCTATGGAATTTTTTGCCCAACATACAGATTGGGCCTACAGATCCTAACAGTTGAGCTCAACATGAGTCAAATTGCTGCCAGATTTGTCCCTTGACTACTGACACACAACCAAAGACAGCATTAGCTCAGTGTGTCTGAAGTTCTTTAGAAAAGAAATGAAACTTCCTTTATAAAGTCATATCTGATGGTGAAAGCTGGGTTTATAGATATGACCCAGAAACAAGGCAGCAGTCATCCCAGTGGAAGAGTCCTTTATTGCGACCAAAGAAAGCGAGGCAGATGAAGAGCATGCTGATTTGTTTCTTTGATGTGGTGGGAGTCGTGCACAAAGAGCTTAATCCTACAGGCCAGGCAGTGAATCAATACTACTACATCAAATTCCTGGAGTGTGTTATGGGGAGTGTGAGGCTGAAAAAACCCAAGAAAATGGGAACAAGGACTGGTTGTACATTATAACATCACCACACTACTCGCCTGTTCAGCAGTTTTTGCCCAAAAATAACATGGCAATGGTCTCCCACCTTATGCTGCTCACCAGACTTCTCCCCCCCTGCTACTTCTTCCTATTCCCTAAGATGAAGTTCTGCCTTAAGGGTCAACAATTTGACTATGTCGAAGTGATTCAGACAGAATCAAAGTAGGTAGTGAACAAAATCTCAAAACAGAAGTTTCAGAGGTGATTTTAGAAATGGGAAAAGCACTGGGCTTGCTATATTATCTCCCAAGTAGACTACTTTGAAGAGGATAATAGTGATTAAAACTTAAGGTAAGCCTACATGTTTTCTGGAACTTTGTCTGGGAACTTTTAGAATGCACCTTGTATGAGATCATCAGCTTACTTTCGGTTCCTGGTAAAGTTGTCTGCACGATTATGCTTAATAAAATTAAAAATTTGTGTGAGGAGAGTGTGGATTCAGAAGTAGTAGGGGATGTGTAGATCAGAATTTTTTACCTATTTTTGAGAAATGTTCAGTTTTAGAAATTTGTAGTTGCTAGCTTCATAAATTTCAAAAAGACTTTTGAGTCTGTTGATCATCATAAGTTGTGATTGATTGTAAGATATACCATATAAGTTAGTTAGCATAGTGTTATCTCTATAATAATACTGAGTGATCTGTGAGAGTTTGATAAGACTCATAGCAATTGATTTAGCATTACTACTGGAGTTTGAGAGAGTGCATTTTGTTTCCTTTTCTCTTCAGTTTGGTTATTGGTTATACAGAATTCACAGCAAGAGGAAGTATTTTGCCTTAAATGGTGTAGAGATTTGAAGATTTCTGACTGTGATGGTCCACCTATTCACTTTTACTTTTCCTTAACCAGTTTTACTTTATTTACGTTATATTTATCATTTTGGGGATTATTATTTCATTTGGACTGATTGCAATTCTTACTTTCAAGCTATAGAAGGAGTTGCACATGCGCTACTCTGACTTTTGATTGTCAAGCCACTAATGCATGCCTGTAGGACAGGACCCCTTTTGTGTCTTAGCTAGCACAATCGTCAGGTTATGCAAATGTTTTCCCGGCATGCAACAAACGTGCCAGATTTGTACGCTGCATGTTATAACTAAGTGGCGTTAGGTCACAGATATAGTAGAAAGAGAGTAGTATAATAGTGTGTTGAGTAAAGATGAGTATTGTTAGGAGTCAGCTGAAATATGTTGAATCAGTATGTGTTGTGTAGATGGAAGGAGTTGTTAGTAGAGATTTAGATAGATGTGAGTTATTAATACTCAAACTTTTGTATTCATCAACTGAATTTTGTGAGTCTGAATTTTTTGGAAATAAACTTTGTTTTAGAAACTTTTGAATTTTTGCTATTTTTCTTTTGAGCAACAGTGATTGTTTTTTGATTAGATTTAAAATTTAATTAAACTTGACAATCTTTTTTGAATTCTTACTCAATAAGTAATGCTAGATAAATACCTAACGAATCCTATTTCAACTTTATTTGGCAAGTAATATTGCTTGACGCCCAACAAGTTTTCCGGAATTTTAAATAAATTTGGATCAGACAAAAGGCCCAACTTGAAAAGTTAATAATCTTTGGAGCGTTACATGATACACATTATGCTGATGATTTAGCCCTTTTGGCAAATGATGTTGATAAGATGGACTGTTTCATTAGAGCTTTTAATAAAGCTGTTAGTAGAGTAGGTTTGGTGATAAACAGAGAGAAAACTAAAGTGATAAAAATAGGTCAGCCTAGTTGTGATTGTTATTTTTAATGGTTGCACCTTTGAGTAAGTGTCTTAGTTGATATCGGGAGCTTTTAATAGATGCTGGTGATGTGCACTATGAGATAAAATGAAGGTAGGGATTGCTTCTGAGACTTTTAGATTTCTATGGAGAGTGTGGAAAAACAGTGTATCATCTAACGACTAAAATTAGGCTACATAATAGTTTGGTTCTTTTTACAGTTAATTTTGTTAGTGAAATTTGGGTCCTTGATGAACCAGATCACAGGAAACTTGACACCTTTAATTTTGATGCTTACACAATATCTTGGGCATTCAGTTTTTGACTTTATAGACCTCTGTGGCAAGCAGCTGCTTGAGGGGGTATTTATTTTATTTTTTATAAGTAATGATATGGTTAGGTGAAGGAGTTGGTGGCCTCTTTTGAGGAGCATATTGTTTAGAGAGTGACTGTGTTGGTTTAGTCATGTTGTACGTGTGCATAACTCTACTGAATAAAGTTATGAAGTGTGCCTAAAGGCTTTAGAGAGATAGCGAGACCTAGGATGTGGTTGACAGACAATGCCAAACAGGTTCTTTTTAGAATTGTCCTATAGTGACCACCCATTAGGAAGTAATCACTTCCTTCATCAGTTGCATAACTATTATGGTGTAAAGGGTTATCCACAGATTTTGACATTTTTTTCTTGCTTCCTGAAACTGTGGTAGAATCTTAATTGTACCACATCTCATAAGGCTTAGAATAAGATTTGGTGGATGTTTTGGAGATTCTGACATCCTCCAACCTTGAAGCATTCAAATATGCCATAGCGAAAGCCTGATTTCTCTGGCACCAGATCCAGTAGGAATCTTGGATCAAGTAGACTTTTTCTGTTACCCACATGACCAGTGCGAAGGTCATGTGAATTAAAGTCCAGAAGATGGGTTGGAATTTCATGTCCCACTCTTTACCTGTCTTGGAGCAAAGCAGACAGCAATTGCTGAACCCCAAGTAATAGTTTCCTTCCATCTCTTTATTTCCCCAAGTTTCTTTCCCTAAAGACACAGCCTTATTCTCTCTGCTATCTTTCTACTTGAATAACCTGGAGCCATACAACAGGCCATTCACAGTGGAGGAGCTGTGCCATGTTCTACACTTGTTCTTCTGCTGTTTGGCCAGACATTCATTATGCCATATTCCAGCATCTCTCACCACTGAGTAAGTATCAACTGCTCCAAATTTTTAATCACAGTTTTCTTGAGGAGCAGTTTCTAGACTCCTGGTATAGACTATTGTTTTGGCTTTATCCAAGCCAGAAAAGTATCCCAAGTTTCTTTTGTATTGTCTAATTGCTTAGATGAGTTTCATATGTAAGATGTTAGCAAGAATTGTCAATGCCAGACTCATCTGATATTTAGACCAAAACTTTCTGGCCATCATCCATTGTGAGTTTCACAAGGCAAAGGTCAACACTTCACCACCATATATCCTAGAAATGCTGATAAAAAATGCATTTTTATACTGAAAGTGCTTGGTGTCAATTTTCTTTGACATTGAAAAAACATACAATGCAGCTTGAAGATTCAGCATTCTTCATGACCTCCTTGTCTTTGACTGTGAAGTATTGTATTGATCTTCATCTCCAACTTATTGTTTTGTACTTTCTTGTCCATGTTGGTCACACTCTATTACAACCTTCCTTGAGATCAAGGGTTTTTCAAGACTATGTCAGGAGTGTTATTAATTTCACTGTCAAGATAAACACCATCACTAGATAATTCCTCCAACTATAAGCATGATTCGCTGATTGATGATGATTTTAGTATATTTTGTTCTTTAAGCATGAGGGTCAGCATTGAATGACAGCTGCAAACATGCCCCAAACATATTAGAGCTATGGTGAATGGGTTTTAAAATGTCTCGTATATTCATGTTAATTATGGATTCTGGTAATGCATTGTTGCAAAACGCTTTCTCATTTTTAGGTAAGGCTATTGCTCTTTACAAATGCAATAGCAATTTGATGAAACTTTGTTGTATTCTCTTTTGCAGTGATCATTTCAGTCTTCAGCATTTCAATAGATTTGCTGTTAATAACTGTCAAGTCCAAAGAATCTTTTATGTCTATAAATAACTTAGCTTCCAGTATTAAAAAAAATAGAAATTGAAAAAAAATCTGTCTTCCTATAAGCACCTTAAAAAGTAGAAAATGTACTAAAAACTTAATGATGGTGCAATCAGTCACTCAAATTGTATTCACTTGAAAGGAAGATAGGGTACCAATTTACCTACTCAACAAGATTGTCGTTGCTCTTGCTTCCATTGCAGTGAATACAAATTCATTGACTGATGGCAGGCTTGATATGCTTCAGGTTAGTATGTTTGGCTACTGACTAAAGGGATCTGGGTTCGAGCTCCAGTAACACTTGGCATATAAACTGTAGCAGGCTCCTGTCAGACCTCTGTGGCAAGCAGCTACTTGAGGGTATACTTATTTTTTATTTATGCATCAATCATATTTTTCTTCCCCATTTTTAGGAGCCTTGTTTGAGGTAGCCCATGAAATTGGAGATGTCATAAGCATTTAGTTGAGATATAACTCATTAAGGTCAACCCCAATGAAGTTTCCCTCTGCTGTTGGGGAGAGGGGAGAATGATGGGGGACATAATTCGAAGTAGTCTATGATGGTCCTCATATGAGCTTTCATTTGACACCTAACTCGCAACTGTAGGTCGTCACTTTCAGCAGATATAATAAAAGAACAACTTTTCAATTTCCTATTTTTCAGAGGGAAAGGGAAGGAGGGTTATTGCACATAACATTCCCCACATCACAAGTTTTCATTTGACATACAACTTGTTTGTCCCTTGCTTTCGAAAGATATAGTAGAACAATTTTTCACATATTTTCACCTTTTTTTTTGGGGGGGGGGGGAAGTATGGGAGGATTTTTATAACCTATTACAATCCCATATCACGAGCTTTCATTTGATGTGTAGCCCATTACTTTTGGGACTCACATTCCGAAAATACATACCGAAACATTCATTTTCATATTTCCCCCTTTTTAGGGGGAAGAAAGCATGGGAATAAAATTTTTATAGCCTCAGACACTCTGCACATCACAAGCTTTCATTTGACACATAAATCAATAAGATTGTCCACCAGGTTTGAAAGATCATGGTAGAATAACAGTTTTGACAAATCTACTAACTGGACGTTAGTACCTTTCAAAAGAGATATTCTCTTTTGGAAGGGAACAGAAGGGGAGGGCTGCCAGTTCAGTATGGCATACTGATCTGGTCATCTATGGCCACTTTTTTCTTTTTTTTCAAACCTGCTGAGGAGTGGTCAACTTTACAGGGTCCTGGTGCTGACCATTTATACCTACTATACTGGACTTGTTTATGGATTTGAGCTTAATTATGGATCCTGGACTTGCTGAACTGGTGGGCCTCTGTTAGGGAGAATCTGCCGCTGTGTTTTCTGTTTGCTTCTGGGTTGCCAGCCCTAAGTGAACACACGCATGGGATACCTTATATCAGCTGGTGGATAATACTAATCAGAGGCCATCGCAGGTACCTGAACCTTATTTAGCTAGTTGGGCATCGTCAAGCCTAAACTGGAGTAATGTGTCTCAGGCAGGCCATATGGCTCTTGAATAAGTCCACTTGAAAAGGTGGTGCCTGAAGTTCCTACTATCATTGGTAAACTTCAGCCTTTAGTGGAGGAGGAACAGGTCTTTGCCCCATGCCTGCGATCAGGAGGCTGTTTGATATTGTTGGCCCTATCTATCTCAATAAACCTAATTTCTTTAAAAATCCTACTAATCATTTTCTCTCTGCTGGAACATGAGTACATTACATAGAGATTATTCTCTAGATGTCCTCACACAGGAATTCCAGCACTATAACCTAGATATTCTAGACTTGCAAGAGACCAGATGGACAGGTAAAGGTGAGATACTTAAAAATAAGTTTAAATTTCTCTTTTCAGGCAGGGAGTACGGAAAGTATCTCCAAGGTGTAGGTTTGCCTCTCAGCAGACATCCAGTGATACTCTTCTGGAATATGAGAGCATTAATAAAAGATTTTTTGCAGCAAAATTTAAAACAAAAATTGAAGATGAAAATCTCATCTGTTGTTATGCCCCCACAGAGGACTCTGATGAGAACGAGAAGGATACGTTTTACAGCCAGCTTCAGGGTATTTTGAATTCTTTCAAGAAAGGAGATATTACCTTTGTTCTAGGTGACTTCAATGCCAAAGTTGGTACTGACTTCTGACCTTTGGGGAGGGGTGATAGGCCCTTTTGGTATTGGTAGCTGCAATGGCAATGGGCAACATCTCCTACAGGTAAGTAAACTCAATGGTTTCAGAATAACTAACACTTTTTACAAACACCGCGACATACATAAGTACACATGGGTTTCACCTGATGGGCTGCATAAAAGTATGATTGATTATATATTAATTAACTGCAAATGGGCTAGTTCTGTTAGGAATACCAGGACATATAGGGGAGCTGAAATTGGATCTGACCATTACATTGTTAAAAGTGTCTTGCAACTTAAACTTAAAAAGTGTTGTGCTAGCGTTAAAAAATTTACTTTTAATACTGAAGCTCTGAATGACCCTGTTATAGCTGAAGCTTACCATGATAGGTTACTTAGTCATTATGACAGTCATGGTATGCTTACTACTGAAGTTGAGGAAGAATGGGATCATTTTAAGGCTTTTTTGGACACTAACAGTACTCGTTTAGGAAAAAAGGGGCAGAGGAGGCAGAATTATTTGAGTGATAAGGCATTTGAGCTTATTTCAGAAAGAAGGAACTTCAGGAATGTCCTTAATCAGTATCCTACTAGTCGTAATAGAAAATATTACAGAGAGCTTAATAAACGTGTAAAAGATCAGTTAGCTGCTGATAAGAATCTTTGGCTTGATGGCTTGGCTGACAAAGCAGAGAGCTGTACCAGATAGTTAATGTTTTATGTGGTAGAAAATGGACAGGTGTACAGGGATTGAAGGATAAACAAGGTAACGTTATAGAAGGTGAGGATTCTGTCATGGCTAGGTGGGCTAAGCATTTCAGTGATGTTCTAAACGACATGGTTAGTTCTACTCCCATTGTTTGTAATGATGATAGATGCATTGGTAGCTTTAATGTTGTCCCTATAACACAATCTGAAGTTATTTTGACTATTTCTAAACTTAAAGTTCATAAACCCCCAGGGGTAGATGAAATTACTATGGAAATGCTTAGAGCTAGGAATGTTTCTGTTACCACTTGGATGACTGAAATTTTGAATATATTTTATGATAAAGAAATGGTTCCTAAAGATTTTACCAGAGCTATTTTTATCCCTATTTTCAAAAAAGGTGATCGCAGTTCTTGTGATAACTATAGGGGTATTAACCTACTCTCTGTTCCACGTAAGGTTCTTTCCATTATTGTGCTTAATAGAATTAAGAATCTGGTTGACAGTCAATTGCGTGATGAGCAATGTGGATTTAGAAGTAGTAGGGGATGTGTGGATCAGATATTTTCACTCAGGCAGATTCTTGAGAAATGTTTAGAGTTTCAGAAATCTTTGGTTGCTAGCTTTGTTGATTTCAAAAAGGCTTTTGACTCTGTTGAATGACATAATTTGTGATTGATTGTGAAATCATATGGTATACAAGACAAGTTAGTTAACATAATGAAAGCTCTCTATAATAACACTGAGTTGTGTGTGAGAGTTGGTAAGGCTTGTAGCAATTGGTTTCGCATTACCTCTGGTGTTTGACAAGGGTACATTTTATCTCCTTTTCTCTTTAGCTTGGTTATTGATTATGTTATGCGAAATTCACTTCAAGGGAAAGATTTTGGCCTTAAATGGGCTGGAGATACGAAAATTTCTGATTTAGATTATGCTGATGATTTAGCCCTTTTGACAAATGATGTTGATGAGATGAACTCTTTCATTCGAGCTGTTGATGAAACTGGTAGTAGAGTAGGTTTGGTTATAAACAGAGAGAAAACTAAAGTGATGAAAATTAGTCAGGCAGGCTGTGATTCAGTTAATCTGAATGGTTGCAATCTTGAACAGGTGTCACAGTTTAATTAGCTTGGGAGCTATGTAACAGATAATGGTGATGTGCGGCATGAGATTAACAGACGAATAGGGATTGCTGCCTAGACATTTAAGAATCTATGGAGAGTGTGGAGAAATAGGCGTATACACCTAAAGACTAAAATTAGACTGTATAATAGTTTGGTTCTTTCTAGGGTTAGTGATGGTAGTGAAACCTGGATGCTGTGTAAACAAGATAATAGGAAACTAGATGCTTTGATTCTAGATGCTTACGTAGTATCTTGGGTATTAGGTGGTTTAACTTTGTAACTAATAATGAGGTTAGGCAAAGGAGTCTGCAACCTCCTTTTAGCAGCATATTGTGCAGAGAGAGACTCCGCTGGTTTGGCCAAGTTGCCCGTATGGATAATTATAGATTGACGAATAGGGTTATGAACAGTGTGCCTAGAGGCCTCAGAAGAAGGAGGAGACCTAGGATGAGGTGGGCAGACAATGTCAAACAGGACCTTGTTAGAATTGGTGTGCAGTGGCCGGATGCAGCAGATGTAGCTCAGGACAGATATGCTTGGAGAATTAAGCTGCACAGTCTGGTTGGACCTCCGTAGCCCATGGCTTCTTGAGGAGGAGGATGATGATGCATTAAATATTATGCTATTGTCAACTAAAGTAACTCCAACTAAAATAAACAAATATTTCAAATGATACTACACCATTGAGTGCACAAGTTTCCAATGAATAGACAAATTGTTAATAATGCAGTACATCTGACATCAGTTTTCTAATGTATAATGAATTCGTAATGAAATATATCTTTGAAAGTGATTTTACAAGTATCTTTTTTGATGATAGGTGCTGCATTCCTTGAAATGTGGAAAAGATACTCAGCAGATATCACTCATCGTTGGGATCTAACTGGCTTTGATACATCAGAGGTAACTTTTAAATCCATGAATCGGTTTTCTAGTAATGTTCTTGATTCTCCTAATTAAATTGTTATTGATTAGTAATCTAAAGTATGTACTGAGTTGTCAGCTGATTAAAATAGTAAATTTTGATATTTGCATAGTCAAAATTTTATTATACATATTTGTTGAGGATAATTGATGACAATTCAATAGATTTTGAGGCTGTACCTAAACTATTTGTTAACTCCTTTAATAAATATTTCTCTCTTGTGCAATTGATTTGTTGAAAGATATAGATAGTGCACCCATACACAATAATGATCATGATCTACTTCTATTCAAAATTGTATTGTACTTAAACCTACAACTGCACAAGATATATATACATACAAATATTATCATTGAGGAACACTAGTGGCCTTGATAAGGAGAATGTTTACACTTTCAAAGCCATTAGTCCTTATGTATTGGAATTATTAGCTTACTTATTCAATTTATCTTTTACTACTGGCAGTTTTCCTGATATTCTAAAAACTTCAATAGTTATACCAATGTATGAAAATGGAAGCAAAAATAAAATGGATTATTATAGACCAGTAACAAACTTATTAGTTTTTACCAAGGTAATTGAAAAATTATTTAAAAATAGATTTGTTGACTTCCTGAATAGATATAAAATCATAAATAAAAGATAGTTTGGATTTCAAATACAAAAAGGAACCTTGGATGCTCTTGTCTGTTTGACTGATGAGATGCATAATTCACTAAATACAGGCAAGAAAATTAATGCTATTTTTTTGGATTTAAAAAAGGCATTTTATTTGATAAATCACAATATTTTATTCAATAAACTTTTTAATAGGGAATCAGAGGTATTGGTTATTCATGGATTTCATCTTGTCTGTCAGACGATGGCAAATGGTTAAATTAAATAATGAATTAAGTGACATTTTATCCATTGATGTTGATGTGCCTCAGGGATCAATATTGGGCCCAATTTTATTTAACTGTTTTATCACTGATATTTTTATGTTAATTTTAATGGTGAAATGATTGCATTTGTAGATGATACTGTCGTATTATATGTTACTGATAATGATTTACAGATGTCTCAATATATGAAAAGTGATATGCACTTACTTTATAAATGGTTATCAAATAATAAACCGCTTTCAAATTTAAATAAGACAAAGTATATGAATTTTTCCCCCTTAGTAATAGATTATATGAAAATTATTAAATTAAATTCCATTCTTGTGGATCGATAGGTGAATCAATTTGTATTTGCCCATTAATTCAAAAGGTTTCTGAAATTATCTTTGTTTATTTTTTGACAGTCAACTAACATGGGAGAGTCATATAAATTATACTATAAAGAAGCTAAAACTTGTTATAAATAGATTTCATGTATTAAGAGATGTTTTAAATAGACAAACTTTAGTGATGTATTACTTTTGGTGTATACAGTCTCGCTTAAATTATGCCCTTCCATTATGTGGAGGTTCAAGTACAGTGCAACTGAAAAGATTAGAAGTATTACAGAAATATATTATAAGAGTGATGTTAAAAAAATCAAAATTGACTTGCTCTGCACCTTTATGTCAAGATTTAGGAATATTACCATTGAAAAAATTATACATATTCAAGTCTTTAACGCTTGTCTGTAATTTTGCTGTAAGAGTCCCGGATTAGGCATGGATGTGTGTGTCGTTTTTCTGCTGAGGTCCTGCCATCCTCTCAGATCTTCTACTGTGGCATATAAACTGACAGGCTCCTGTCAGACCTCTGTGGCAAGCAGCTGCTTGAGGGGGTATATTTTTTTTTAACCTTTCATTAATGCACTTCATATCCTAGAAGAGCATCACTAGTGTGTCTGCTGAGAAGCAGACCCACACCTTGGTAATGCTTATTGTCTTCCCTCCCTGAAAAGAGGAATTTAAGATTATTTTTAAGAATCTGACCTTTATCTGTCCATCTGGTCTCTTGCATGCCAAGAATATCTCAATTATAATGGTGGTATTCTTGTGTGCGGACATCAAGAGAAAAAGCTCTGCGCAGAGTCCTCACATTCCAACTACCTATGGAGAGAAAATGGTTAGTGGGATGTTTAAAGAAACTATGTTTATTGAGAGAGGAAATGGCGACAATATCAAACAGCCCCCTAATTGCAGACATGGGGCAAAGACACGTTCCCCCACCACTAAAGGCTGAAGCCATCTACACTGGAAGACTTCCTCCAATGTAGAATTTGACAACGCCAGTAGAAGCAAAGAGTTCAGGTGACTGCGATGACCTCTGCTCAGGATTATCCACCAGCTGATAAACATATCCTGTGAATATGTTCACTTGGGGCTGTCAACCCACAAACAAAGAGAAAACACAGTGGAAGATTTTCCCTCCACAGAAGCCCACCAGTGCAGCAAATTCAGGATCCATAATCAAACTCAGAGCCATAATTTAGTCCAGTCCAGTGGATTTATATGGTCAGCACCAGGACCCTGTGTGGTTGACCACTCCTCAGCAGGGTAGAAAAAAATGAAAAGTAGCCATAGTTGTCCAGATCAGTAGGCCACACTAATCTGGCAGCCCTCCGCTTCTGTTCACTTCCACAGGAGAGTATCTCTTTTGAAAGGTACTAACGGTCTGCACCACAAGAAGGCGGGGTCAGACATTAGGTGCTAAGCCTGGCCGGTTCCATGCATCATCACAGTGGATTGGTGCATAGCTCTCCTTCCAGTGACTACTTCACTACCATTTACAGACGATAGGTGATATACTATTAATATTACATATCTTCTGATAAATGTATAACAGACAATAGGTAATATACTATTAATAGTGTTTATAAAATCTTTGAGTTTATTCAGGTTGTGAGGCCAAAAAATTAATACATCATCTACATAACGCATGCATAATGAAGGTTTATATTTTGCTTTGTTTAGTGCAGTTTCCTCGACATGATGCATGACAACGTCGGACATGAGTCCAGACAGAGGTGATATGTACAGCAGGAATATTCTACAGCAATTATCATGAATTATATTAAGTTAAATTATATATTTATCGAAAAGAAATTTCCTCCCGAATAATATAATATTCAACCTGAAATTATCGTATATTTTAAACGCAGCCAGTGTTATACAATGTGACTTGGGCTTCACACATTCGAGGGATTTTTTAAACAGTTATGAAATAGAAAAAAACTTCCTTGGCTGCTTTTTTTGCTAAACCTTATTAATTTTTTCTTTGGGTATTGAAGCTTGGCAATCTTGGCCAAGTGCAGAAAGGTTTGTGCACCAAAGCAAAAAAAACCAGCGTTATATCATCTGTCATCCCAGCCAAGGCACTGGGGGGGGGGGGGGGGAATGCCTTTAAAATCATTCAATATAAACAGTTTTTTAAACTCAGAATTTTTAAAATTTAAATATTTTTCTAGAGGGGGGGGGGGGTACACTTTCTACATGAGTTTAGCAGAGGGGATGCCTTCCCACATGACGGCTGATTTTCGTAGCAAAGAAGTATATTTTGCTTCTGTATCCAAGACATTCATTTTCAGAAAACGGTACAAGCTCAAAGTTTTTTACAAAAAACAATAAATAATAAAAGAAAAATTACGTATAACCTAATGGGATGTTAAAATATCTGCAAAAACTTTTAACTGGCCTCCGATCATCTTAACATGGAAAGATCAATAAATCAGCCGATCGAAAGATCGCTAACTAACAGAAATAAATTTGCTTCCATATCCAAGATCTTATTTATTTTCAGAAAATGATACCAGATCAAAGTTTTATTGGAAAAGTAATAAATAATAAAATAAAAATTAACACATAGCCTAATGCAATGTTAAAATATCCACAGCAACAAGTTGTAGGCTGGCCATATGATGCAGCATAACTTATGAAAAAAATCAATTACTTATCAATCGGCCAAAAGATCACTAATTTCCAAAAATAAACTACTCAAATGAAAACTAAGGTTTAAATATAAAAAAAGTAAATATTAACTTTGCAAAGGGTATCTAGTATGCTGGACCAAAGCACTTTGGGAGCCACTTATAGCACTCACAACGGAGATTGCATGTGTCAGCCATCTATGTCTTGTTTGCCTCAGTGAAGCATAAGTCATTAAATGCAGCTGCCACCAGAATTTCTAAGAAGGATGTGTTTACTTCCAGTTTCGAATTTAAGCAGGAAAGATGCATAGAATGCTTTGAAATATGATAAAAAATAACTTGGGAATACTTAAATAGGTTTATGACAGAAAAGAGTGTGAAATGGAAAAAATAATGGCAGTGCGTATTTTGTAATTACTTCGAAAATCTATCGTTTTTAAACATAGCAGTTTTTTTTTTTTTGTTAATTTTTAGATTTTCGAAAATTTGAGGAAAAGTTTGTTGATAATAGTTCAAATCAAAATTGTGAGCCTAATCAGAAGATTGTTTCAGCAAATAGGAACGTTAACAAGCAAATTGGCAATACCATTTAGTGTTTCTAAGAAATGGCAATCAGATGGTTTTATAAAATTATTTATTTGTAGTTTCATAAAATATGCATCAAATTAAAAAACAAAGTATTATTTTTCAAGCCTGAATTATATATTTTAATAAGATATATATATATAAAAATTACAAGTCAATTTTTATTTTTAAAATATCGTTTTTTTTTTTTTGTTGTTGTTGTTGTTGTAGTACTAAAACCTGATACATACGTCCTTGGCCTCTCAATTCAGATTCTCCAAACGTATACAGACAATGTGGACACTGGAAGGGTTAACCCTTCCAGTGTCCACATTGTCTTTGGCTTTTGAAGCCTGCATATATGAAAATTTCGGCTTTTGAAGCCTGCATATATGGCTAAAAACATGAAACAGAACAATTTGTATCACAAAAAAAATTTTTTTTTTACCTAAAATATATATATCTATTAAAAATATGCTTTTCATAGCTCCTAAATAATTCTATCCCTTAAAATGCCAGGTTTGTAGAGCAGAATTCATTCTGATGGCCAGATTAATTTTGGAGTGTTTCCAGCAAAAAAAAAACTTTAATTCTTATACTGAAATGACTAATAGACAGAAATAGGTCATGTTATATACCAAAATAAAGAACATTTTATTGTGAAATTTTAGGAAATAAAATATTATATTTCTGGAAAACTGCAGGCATGTTAATTTTAATAGTTCTTATTTAAAACAATATAGTAGAAAAGAGTAATTTTATTGGATTTGGACCTCATTCTGAAATAACTAATGAACAGAATATGATATTATATATTAAATGAAAGAACATTTAATTCTACCTAATAATATATAAACAAATTTACTTGAAACAGGATAACTACATAGTCCATAATTTTTTGTTTCTTGTACAATACTGCTGAAAATTTCATCAGATTCACTATATTGTGTACTTTTACTATTGGTATTACATATACTACTAAACCATTATGCAGGTTATGTGTGAAGGAATTTCAAAAGATAAAAAAAATGTTTAATTAAAAAAAGTTCAAAGAACACTCACTCTCCATGAAACTTTAGTGTGGGAACATTAAAAGAATGAAGAAAACATCCAAAATGCTCTGGTGCAGAAAAAAGTTACAATAATGGCTGTTGCAGCAGTATAATACTTTTTTTTGTCATTTTTAGTGACTTTATTGAATATATATAAATCATCAAGTTTATATTACTTTAATTCATAAACTTTCCAGGTTGAGTAAAGGAAAGCATTTAAAATGTCCAATTAACACATAGCATAATATATATATATAATAATATATATATAATAATATATATAGATATGTGGGGGAAAAAAAACTCTTACAACATTCTATCTTGGCAACTACAATTCACATTGAATATGAGGCTGCATTTGGCTTTAGTAACTATAGTGTCTTCTAGTACTTTAAGTGCTAATCTCAACACTTTATTTCTCAACTTGATGCATGAGAAAGTAATTACAATTAGACTTGAGAAAGACTTTGCAGTTAGCAGAGTCCAAATTATAGGATCCCATAGCTGGAGTCCAAACTTGTTTGGGAGTGTGCTATAAATAACTATCAGCACTGGCAAGTTAATTGAAATACTTATATCAGATTTTCCCATTTATGTTTTCAATTGCACATCTAGAAATGTGCGCAGTTATTTTAAGTTCTGAGCCACTATTATGGACATGCTGCTGTGATTTTTTGTTCACATTTTGTTATATTTTGTTACTTAATATTTACATTATTTAATGTTTCAATGTTTCTAAATTGTTTTCATCATTTATCAGATATATCTGACAAAATGAAAACGTTTCCCATCTAAGAAGACACTTCTGAAAATACATATATATCAGAGATATATACAAGAACAATAAATAAGATAATAAAATAAATTAGAGGGACATGATAGTCCCCTATCCCCAACCTTCTCTGAGCCCCAGGGTCTTTGTGACCTGTGAGCCCCAGGGTCTTTGTGACCTGGCCATTTAATGGGGCTGGGGTGACTCAGTCAGTAGCATGCTCAATCTGCAGTTCCCACATTCGAGTCTCAGTTGGGCAAGTTTTTTCTTAATTAATCAGCATCTAATAGTTACTATCATTTTTATTTTGATTTGAAACATAGTATGTACTTTACTGTGCACTGTTTAGAATATTATTATCATCACCAAGAGTTGGAGAAGTATTAATTTTTTTCCCATTATTGTTTCTTATTTAACGTGTTCACAAAATCATCTGACAGATGTTTAGGATAAAGGCAGAAAATTGCACTTTTTTGGAAATATTTTGTTGATTGTGAATGTGAATCAGACTAATTATTTAGACTTCCATGATTGAGAAGCAGGATTTGACTTCAAGCACAGTATAATATTAGTGATGTGTAAATTTTTTTTCACTTTGGTACTTACATAATTATTTATATTGTTCCTTAAGTATATATTGAATTCGAAAGTATAATTAATTAAAAACTTGTTATCTTCTGTGTTTGTTTCCAATATATTTATTTTCTTTCCACCCCACACCAGACTCTTAAATTTATGTATATCATATTGTGTTGCTTTTTTACATATCTTTCTATTGCGTTTGGCTTTGACATTTGTTAGTTTGTGTGTCAGTTTGTAGATTTGATAAAACTGTTCCAGCATATCTTTCAAACATGATGGAGAAACTTAATGATTTATGTGCCAAATGAAAGCTAAATAATTCTAAACACAGCCAGTAAGGTAAAAGTTTAGTAAAATCACAATAATAGCTGTACAATAAATTGTATAAAATTATCTATTTTCAAACATAAGGAGTGCTTACAAAATATCATTGTAATGCTTATATTATAACTACATTTAAAGCCAGACAAATTAGTTAACATAATGAAAGCTCTCTATAATAACACTGAGTCGTGTGTGAGATTTGTTAAGGCAATTGGTTTAGCATTACTTCTGGTGTTCAACAAGGGTGCATTTTGTCTCCTTTTCTCTTTAGTTTGGTTATTGATTATGTTATGCGAAATTCACTTCAAGGGAAAGATTTTGGCCTTAAATGGGCTGGAGATGCGAAAATTTCTGATTTAGATTATGCTGATGATTTAGCCCTTTTGGCAAATGATGTTGATGAGATGAACTCTTTCATTCGAGCTGTTAATGAAAATGGTACTAGAGAAGGTTTGGTTATAAACAGAGAGAAAACTAAAGTAATGAAAATTGGTCAGACAAGCTGTGATTCAGTTAATCTGAATGGCTGCAGTCTTGAGCAGGGGTCACAGTTTAATTATCTTGGGAGCTATGTAACAGATACTGGTGATGTGCGGAATGACATTAACAGACGGATAGGGATTGCTGCCAGGACCTTTAAGAATTTATGGAGAGTGTGGAGAAATAGGCGTATACAACCAAAAGACTAAAATTAGATTGTATAATAGTTTGGTTCTTTCTAGGGTTAGTTATGGTAGTGAAACTTCGGCACTCTGTAAACAAGATAACAGGAAACTAGATGCTTTTGATTCTAGATACTTATGCAGTACCTTGGGCATTAGGTGGTTCAACTTTGTAACTAATGATGAGGTTAAGCATAGGAGTCGGCAACCTCCTTTAAGCAGCATATTGTGCAGAGACTCCATTGATTTGGCCATGTTGCCCATATGAAAAATTATAGATGGCAAATAGGGTTATGAACAGTGTGCCTAGAGGCCTCAGAAGGAGGGGGGAGACCTAGGATGCAGTGGGCAGACAATGTCAAACAGGACCTTATTGGAATTGGTGTGCAGTGGCTAGATGCAGTTGATGTAGCTCAGGATAGACTTGCTTGGAGAACTAAATTGCATGGTCTGGTTGGACCTCCATAGCCCATGGCTGCTTGAGGATGATGATGGTGATAATCTGGGAAGTAAAAACAAATGTGACTATTTTATTAAATTGCGACTTAAAACTCATTAATTAATTAAATGATTACAGTGAAAAAATTATAAACATCATAGTTATAGACCACTGAATGCATAGAGTAACAAGTGAAATAATATTGAAACGCAAAATAAGTAAACGTGGGTAAGGATCTTTTATACTTACAAGAAGTTCATTTTTGTCTTTTATGTGCTGAGGTATCATCCTTCTGCAATAACCAGCAGTAATTACCCATCATTGCTGGCTCCCACCTGCTTTGTTATCTCTCCTCCGTGGTTCGGATATCCTGGTGAAATCTTTCCCCTTGCTCATCACTGACAGCTCATAAGTTCTTGGGAAAGAAGTTGAGATGCGAGTGCAAGAAATGGATCTTCAAAAACATTCGACAGCCAAGATTTTCATAGTTTTTAAGAAGATCTTGAATGAGCTGATGGTAGTTTTCCTCTTTGTGATTCCCCAGAAATCCCTGGACCACAGATGTAAAGGATTTCCATGCAGCACACTCAGTAGCTTCCTGATCTGAGAACCAACAAAGATCCCTTCTTTGAGTTTGGCATCACTTAGTTTTGGAAAATTTTCCTTCAAGTGTAAGAACCCTTTACCAGTTTTGTCCATAGCCTTTACAAAGTTTTTCATAAGCCCCAGTTTGATGTGTAGTGGTGGGAGCAGAACATCAGAGGGGTCAACTAGAGGCTTATACTTCACATTTCCTTTCCAGATTGTTTGGCACAATATAGCCTTAGTTGCTCTTGTGCCAAAACCCCCAAACAACCAACAAACCTTTCCAGGAATAAACATCTCTCTTTTTGGCCAGTCTTTTATTTTGTTGTGTTCCTTTCTAGCCCTTACTGTCCCACAAACACAAAATAGAGCAAAATTTTGTGAAGCCTCCTTGAAGCCTGAGCAAGAGAGATATATGGCTTTTAGGTCACCACATATTGTCCACTTAAACTGGTCATATTTTATAGCATTGAGTATTTTTTCCATGCTTTCATAAATTTCCTTCATTCCCACAGCATATGTCACTGGAATGGAAGGTTTTTGGTTTCCTTTATGCAAAAGGACAGCTTTTAAGCTGAATTTTGACAAATCTATTAATAGATGCCATTCCTTAGGATCATGAGTTGTCCCAATTCCATCAGCCCTGAAATATCTGTGCAGAAACTCAATCCATCTTGCATCCCATAATAAGCAGATAAAGCCAAATTTTTCTTTCTTAACAGAGAAATTCTGGTACCATTGACCAGAAGATTCCACTCTTGAACCTAAAACCTCAGCTTGTTGTTTGGAAAGTCCTAGATCTTGAACAAGATCATTTAGTTCATTTTGCTGAATCAGATGAGGCTCATCTAACTTTTTAAGGGTGTATATAGGATCAGGATCTGTATGTGCCTCGAAGTCTTCCTCTGATGAATGTGAATCCATCTTCTCCCAGTTGGTTGGAGGTGTTGGTATAAGAAGATCTTCTCCATGAGGAACTGGCCTTATGACTGAAGGCACATTTGGATACTGTATTTTGCTTTTGTTCTTTTTTGAAAAGCCCAACACTTTAGTTAAACAAAAATAGCAATCATGCAAGTGACTAGTTGGCTCACACCAAACCATTGTAACTTCAAAGGACATGAATTTTTATCTTACCTTTCAACCATTCACTCAAACAACAAAGCACAAAATGCAGCACACATGTGGAGCCCATGTTTTGTCCTGATCTCTAACATGACATCCAAAATGCAAGTTATAGGCTTTCTTCACAATCTTTGTCAAAAAACGACCCTGGGATTTTAAAATGTAATTTCCACACACATAACAAAACTTATCTGGCATATTAACACATCCTGCAACACTGTCTTTGTTCCATTTAAATGCCAAAATTCACTTTTCAACGTACAGATGTGTTCCTCCTACAATGAAAACAACAAGAATGGCAGTCTGAGGTAAGATTACTGTTTCATGTTTTCTCCCACTTGGCAATCAGTGTTGCCAGCAACAAAAAGTAAAATATCTATTATCCCCACAGTTGCCTGGAGGTGTTGGTATAGAAATAACTTAATAGGAGTCAAAATGACCAATAACATAAAAACGTGACATGGTAGCCATTTTTTAAGGCCAGATCTGAAATCAGCACCAGAAAAATAGTTAAAGGCAGCTACAATTGTTCATGTTATAAAAACCTTGTAAACCAGTGTTATTGGAGTGAAAAAAATTAATTGTTAGGAATTGCATCAAATATAACAAAAGGCACAATTGACCAGCACAAATATTTACAGCAATTGCAAGGAGGAAGTTGTACTTGCTTGGCTCTGCTTAGATTATTTGTTTATTACAAACTCATTTCTTCTATGGGCAGACAACGAACCCAAGTGTGAATTTTGTGACACCATTTTAACTCTTTAAACACATTTTAATTATATGTCCGGCTTTTTAACCTCGAACATTGTGTCTATTTTAACTTCCATAATTTATGGCCAAAGCCCTCTTACACTCAGCCATCTTTTATCTGATACATCTTTTCTCAACCCCAGTATTTGATTTTTATGTGTTGCTGGTTATTTAACTTGAATTTAATGTTTTTGTCTCTTTGATATTTTGACATGTTTTTCTTAATCTATGGATCCTATGTGCCGTCCCATGGCCGAGTGGTTAGCGCGCTTGGCTACTGATCCAAGGGACCTGGGTTCGAGCCCCGGTTAAGGCATGGATGTATGTGTCGTTTTTCTGCTGAGGTCCTCACAGCCAGCTGAGGTCCTCCTGCCATCCTCACAGACCTTCTACTATGGCATATAAACTGACAGGCTCCTGTCAGACCTCTGTGGCAAGCAGCTGCTTGAGGGGGTATTTATTTTTTTTTTTTTATGGATCCTATACACCCATTGTTGTTTTTCTATTTTACAATTGTTGATCTTTTTACCCTGGTTTTTATACACATTGTTTTACACAATTTTTTTTTTTGTTCTGTCATTTCCATTTTTGTTGCTTTCACCCTCTTTCTATGTTGCTTTTAACTTTGGTTGTTGGTTTTATGTCTTTTACCTTTTTATTTATTCTTGTTTGACAGACATAGCTTAGTTGCTCTTGTGCCATAAAACCCCAAACAACTAAACCAGCACAAATAACAATCACAGATTCAAATTAATGAAACCTTCCAGCAAAATTGCTTTTTTATTGATAATAATTAAAAATTTCAGCTATAATGCATATAAAGATTGAAAAGATCATAATTTAAATTCAAGGTTTAAAAATTCTGATAAATTTAGGAATTTATTGATTAGAAAAAAATATGAAATAGGTTTGGAAATGCTTATTACTTTAAAAAATAAACTGAAGTTTTGGCTGTTTGTTACTGTTATGTAAATCCAAGTATTAATGTTTCATACTGAATATGATTAGGTTATCATGAGACATCTAATTATAAGTTATGCTTATTGTAAAAATGTAATATGTTATATATATTATTTCTAATCTCTATAGAACTCTTTATTCTTGTGTATTGACTTATATCTGATTTAGAAATTATTTTCATCTTGAATATTCAGCATCAGCTCTTTATTATTATTATACTTTCTGCATTCTTGTGACCAAAATTGTATTAATAAAATTTAAATATTGCAGTATTTTTGATCATTATTACTACTAATAAGGTAACTGAAATAACTTTCCTTTATATTAATTTTTTTATCCTTTGAGTGGTTAGCACAATTGGCTACTGATCTAAGGGACCTGGGTTCGAATCCCGGGTAAGGCATGGATGTTTGTATTTTTTTTCTGCTGAGGTCCTGCCATCCTCACAGACCTTCTACTATGGCATATAAACTGACAGGCTCCTCTCAAACCTCTGTGGCAAGCAGCTGCGTGAGGGAGTATTTATTTATTTATTTTATTTTCTAGGAGCATCCAAGGCCTGAATATTTGGCGAGGTTAGCAAATGAAAGGAAGAAAAAATTAAATTTTATAACAAGGGTAAGAATTAATAAATAATATGCACAGCTAGATATAAATATTTAATTATTCACGATTAAAGCTGTTACATTAAAGATATCTACATTTTTGTGACTTTCAAATCAGGAAGAGTGCATTGGGTTAACAAAATTCTGAGTATAATATCACTATTTAGTTACTATTTACTCAATCAAGATGTTAAGTTATTTCTAAATATTATGATGTATCCTTTGATAGTTTAACTCAAAGGACATCTAGACAGAATGGGGGCGGGGGTGGCTCAGTCGGTAGCGTGCCAGGCTCATAATCTGTAGTACCCAGGTTGGAGTCCCAGCTGGGTCAGCATTGAGATTTATCTCCGCAAAATTCCCCGCCTTGCCCACGGTCAGTAGGGGACACCAATGGGCTTGGAAAGGCCGCCGTCCGTCGGATGGGACGTTAAACTGTGGCCCCGTGTGCGGGAGAGCCATACCCTGTGCACGTCAAAGAACACGCTGGATGGCCTTGACGGGAGGCTACCATCTGTCTCCCAACAGCTGTTCCAGTGGTTCCCCTCCCCCAACCTTCTCTGAGCCTTCGGGGCCCATGTGACCTGGCCATTTAGCCCATGGTGTGCAAAAAAGTGCCACTCAGAGGTAAAACAACCCAACCCTAGACAGAATAAAAAGATCAAGTCTATTTACCAGAATTCTTGAAGGCTGGTACAGCTGCATTGGAGAATGGATGAGGTGTTTTTTGCACCGTGTTGGAGGTGTGCACTATGCCGTAAAACGGTCTATCAGATTAATATCACTCATTGGTGGTAATCACTCGTTGTTGGTGAGGTTCTTCTTTACAAAAGTCTGTTCTTCACTTTATAATATTGGACTATATTTATCCTATTACTTTAGGAAAACGTTCTTAATGGCTGTTAGCTGACTACTGCAGATCTTGAACAAATATTCTGCTATTCATTTAAGCGAATCAGATCACAGTCTTTTGCCATTATTAACTCATGTTTAAATGCCCTTACTAGATGTTACACTACCAATATTCTGATGCTGGTAACCAAATCTCAAATGGCTAAAAAGCCTTGTGCAATTACTCATTAATACTCCATTGCACTTTCCTCAAGATTTATGCACTTTAAAATATCCAGATAAAACTTTAAACCATCTTAAAAACTCACCAACATAACTTTAAAACTAATAAAATTCATGGCCCTGCCCACTCCGTTGGTAATTGGAGTCCTGTCCTGCTCTGTGATGGTAATAGGAGCAACACATTTCGCCGTCTACCTACATGCGGCTTTGTTAGGCTCCTGATAACTGAATGAAGTTGCCTCACTATATGCATGTCTGATTGCTGATGTCGTTAGTTACATATTCATGGGTAGTGTTGTGTGTGTCAGTCTGCTGATGTAGAAGGAGATTCCATGCAGATGGAAGGGGAGGAATCTCCGTATTGCATATTTTATTTAGATGGTGTGTATCAAAAGTTTTTTGGTGTAAAGAAGCTGAAATTTTGATTGGGGTGCTGCTAATGATGTAAAATTAATATTATCCATTTTAATGTTATTTTCTAGTATAGTTTGTGTTAGTGCTGTGTTAGGTTTTTCATTTTTAGTGTCATTTTGATGTTCTTGCATCCTATTATTATACTGCCTATATGTCTTTCCTATATATTTATTTTATTTATTTTTTCCCCTGTAATATTTTTGTGGGGTCTGGGATATTAATCTGATAGACCCCACCTGTGGGTGGTTTTTTATCTCTGTCATTGAAAATTAGATTTTTTATTGTATTTGTTATTGCTGTTGGGAGAATGATATTGTATTGCCTAAGGATGTTTTCCATTGTTCCAGAAATACTTTTAATATATGGAAAACTGTGTGCATATTTTGGATTTGCTTTATCTTGATTAAAGGTAGATTGAGTTTCTTTTATTACAATATATTTTGCATTTCTTTCCCATCTATTTAATGTTTTTTGTGAATAACCAGCATTTATTGCTGTTCTTGTTATATAATCTATTTCTTGTTGAAACGTTATTTGTACAAAAATGTAGATAGCTTTGATGTAACAGCTTTAATCGTGAATAATTAAATAAGGGTAAGAATATTTAATTAACACCTATTTTTTGCATGAATAATATTTTACTTTTTTTAGACATTGTACAATATTTTGAATTGTTTGTGTTTTTAATTGCATTTCATTACCATATTTGTAATAAAAATGTTTTTAATTTTTTTACATCTAAGAGTATAATTTTTTTGAAATAGCATAATAAATTCTTTGATAATCACATTGATAAGTGATATAATAGTTCTATTTCACTGATGTTTTTAAATGGGATAAAAATTAAAAACATCGACAGGAATTTCTATTTTTTTAAAATTGAAGAGTCGTTTCTTAAATTAGCAATGCTAACAAGTGCCCATTGTATTGTGGGTAAACCATTTTGAAACATAGAGCACAGATGCAGGGAAAAGATGTAATGTTCCAGCTACCATAGCTTCATATAAAGAACAGATATTGTTGAAAAATGAGATTTAAATCAATTTAATTGAGATTGTAACATTTGATTAATAATATCTTTTCATAAAAAAACTTAAATATTTTGGAGATATTGACATGGCTTTACACTGATTTAACTACAGGATGGGCCAAAAGTCACAAAGAGGTCTGAAGTTTTAATAACTTTTTTTTAATTTTTCTTTTCAAATTTTATAAAGAAGACCTTGGAGATTAACCATGGAAAAATTCACGATGGAACAATGAACAGAAATTGTGAAATTTTACTATCAAAACCAAGAATCAATAATTCTGACCCAACAAGCATATCATCGCCATTATGGCATGAGAGATTCTCCAAGTGACTCAATGATTAAACGTTTTATTGGTCATTGAGGAACAGGGTTCAGTAAACAACCTTTCATGAACAGGCAGACTGCGCTCGGTTAGGAATGAAGCCACAGTTGAGCATGTAAGGAAGAGAGTTGCAGAAGACCCAAGCACATCAACTTGAAGGGCAGTCTGGATAGATTGAAGTCTCTCGACCATCACTCCGGCGTATTCTGAAAACCTTGAACCTGTTTCCGTATAAAATCCAGTTGGTGCAACAGCTGAAGCCACCAGATTATGCCTACAGATTGCAATATGCAGTAAGATTTCAAGAATTAGCAAGGGAAGATCCCGAATTTCTCTCAAGCTGATAATGTCAGATGAAGCACATTTTCATTTGAATGGCTTCATTAACAAACAAAAATGCAGGATATGGGGTATGGAAAAATCATAGGGCAATTTACCAAAGGGAATTGCACCCCCTTAAGTGTATGGTCTGGTGTGGGGTGACGGTCATACAGCAAGGGCCACAATCCAACTGCTCAGGCAAATTTTTGAGGGAAGAGTAATTTCCCACATTTGCGACATAAACTGGCCATCACGTTCACCAGATCCTGACAACTCCTGATTTCTTCCTGTTGGGGTATCTCAAAGAAAAAGTTTGTTAACAAGCCTCAGACACTTCAACAACTGAAGAACAATATTCTTAATGTTTTAGGTTCCAGTGCAGTCAGAGCACTGGAACCTAAACAGCTTTTAGATAAATGGCAAGCTTATATTACCCACTGTTATGCAAACTGTTTGAAAATACAAAGGAAATACCTACAGGGTGGGCCAAAAGCCACAAAGGGGTTTCAATATTTAATAACTCCTTTATTTTTTGTTTTAAATTTACAATACATAGCATTATATACAGTATATAAAAGAAATAAATTTATACTAGGTGTGAAAAATAAAATCTTGTAAATGCCTTCCATTATCTGAAAAATTTCTTAAGAGGTGTCATGGAAAACACCTTAGAAAGGGCACGTTTGTGTGAAGCAGAAAATGGATGCCATTTACGAGATTTAATTTTTCACACCTGGTATAAATTTATTTACTTTATATACTGTATATGATGCTATGGTATTGTAAATTTAAAACAAAAAATAAAGGAGTTATTAAATATTGAAACCCTTTCGTGGCTTTTGGCCCACCCTGTAGGTATTTCCTTTGTATTTTCAAACAGTTTGCATAACAGTGTGTAATATAAGCTTGCCATTTATCTAAAAACTGTTTAGAGTGGTTAATATTGCTTGAGTAACTAAAATAAGAATCAAATTGATTTGTCAGCTTCATATTGTACCTTTAATGCTACTCTGTACAACACTGATTCATTATCGCTTTGTTTACTCTGGGACAAACTTTGAAAAGAAAAAATAAATGTGTCACTGCATTGATGTCCAATAAAACTGATTTATTTCCACAATATTACTGTTAATACTGTGTCTTCTGTGTTGCAGCTTTAGATGTTTAAACAATCGAGTACATTTATACATTGCTGTAGGGAATGGTAATAGGTTCATTTTAAAATATTGAAGTAATTGCAGTCGCAATAAAAACATTATTTACTCTAACGGTCATTGAGGGTACCTTTTAGCTATGCTACCTGCATTGCACTTTTAAGGAACTGAGTGAGGTAACTAATCGGCAGTCAGTTAAGAAATTTTGTTAATCTCATGATATTTTAAAGGTTGTTATAAATATCAGCCCAGCCTAGGATGAAGGTCCAATGGGATCATGAAAAAATATGAAATAATGTGTGGCCAGAGGCTTGTAATAATTCTAACAATTTGGAAGACAGTAGAACTGATTATCTCTTTCATCAATCAACTAGAGATGGACAAAGTCTATACTGACAGTATGGCAGAGTTACTACAATCTTAAGAGACAGGTCTGACTAATAAAGTATTGATGGAACTGGAACAGCGAATTTACTCTTTTGTAAATAATGAGGACTCTAAAGCCAATAATGTTGATGTTGTGGAGAGAAAATTAACATCAAGTATATTAACAGATTTGATTAGTTGGATGAATGATGTCATAGAAATTGTAACTGAAAATGGCAGAAATTTTTTAATGCAGCACTAAAATTAAGAGTCACATTCTTGAAATGATAACCTGCTACAAAGAAATGCTTTATGAGAAAAACTTCAGGCAACGCAGTCAGCTCTTGACAACTTCGAGAAGAAAGCTGATAATTATATGAAGAATGAGACACAATTGGGCCCATCCTCCCATATGTAAAGTTAGTATTTGTATATTAAGAGTTTGAATTTATTTGTTATATTTTATGTATCATACAATTGTAATAAGTTATGATTTTAGTAATACACCAAATGAAAACAGCTTTAACTCTGATTTTTAGAAATGCATCCCTCCCATGTTAAATTAAGGGTGATTTTAATTGTCAGTGAATTAATAAAAAATTTTAATTTATAGAACAGTTTTAATCATCCTTATTCTTAAAGTTCATTCAAAATCAGTTCATTGTGTCTCAATCATGTCTGAGTAAATGTAAACTTTAATTCTAGATGTATGAGCCACATGTTCCTTATTGGAGAAAACGTTTGCCATATGCTGTAATGTCTACTTCAATTGTTCTTCTTCTAGTAAGTATATATATATGTTTAATTATTATTAACTCCAATTTTAAGTTAATGCAAAAGTTACTTTTCACTAGCGGGACATAACCCATTACTTTTCTGGTAAAATGTCCACGTACTGGCTTCTGATTGAGATCACTAACAATAATGTCTCATTCAGTTACAGCCCCTTTTTTATGAACTTAAAATTATACTCAATGTACAGGGGTGTTTCTGTGTTTTGAATTATTGGTGATTGTTGACTTTTATACTGCACATCACATGGCATTGTTTTCAGAGGCCTAGGATATCACACCTCTACACCACCATTGATCATGCTTTTGATCAATGGTTGTTCCTGTTGTGTAACAATTGCCAACAGCATACCTTCTATTGTAGCAGTCCACAGTCAATGTTTTTACCCAAAGCCCATTTCAAGAATCCAAATGCATAAAAGTCCATGGGCATCCGAAGACTTTACAGGAGTATCCTTGAATGGTATATTACAGAATTCAGTTTACTCTACCATCCATTGAAGATGGTGCATGTAAGAAACTGAGGGGCCACTTGAATCAACAATTGCCAATAGCATACCTTCTATTGTAGCAGCCCACAGTCAATGTTTTTACCCAAAACCCATTTCAAGAATCCAAATGCATAAAAGTCCATGGGCATCCGAAGACTTTACAGGAGTATCCTTGAATGGTATATTACAGAATTCAGTTTACTCTACCATCCATTGAAGATGGTGCATGTAAGAAACTGAGGGGCCACTTGAAGATTTGCCTTCTTTTTTTTAAATACACAAAAGGTGGTGATGGTCATATCTGTATTGATAAGATTGAATTATTCTTCTTGGGACAGCCTCTTGAGTTATATAATGAGGAAACATCTGGAGTGTGTGCTGTTCCTCCCAGGAACTAGTGCTGGGATTTTTGCATGTCTGGTGACTGATGCTTTTCCCTCGTTAGTAATTGAGATCACTAATTTGCTGTGGTATTATCAATAGGCACTCTGCTGCATCGGTGATGATTGTTGTGGCATCAGTCTGTGCCCAATATTTTGAACTTTGCGCTCCTATTAGTATGCTGAGCTGGTTGATTAAACTAGATACCTGTGATTAGGCATTGCTATGAATTTCAAGCTGTCCACTTTGGCATGTCAACAGGCAAGCACTTCCAATGTAGCTGGAAGAATGTATTGGAAACGCAATGCTCTTGATCTGTAGATACACATGTAGGTTGTGTGGGGTTGCCATGGTCATGATTTTGACTAGGTGAGTTTCTCAGGTGATGTGGGGGGGGGGGGGAGGGATTAGATTCAGAAGTGTATTATGTGATGTACTGGGTAGTCCTGTTACTCTATCTGTGCTGTGTAGCAACTAGGTGCCATTTCAATTCCATTTCTGCTCACCCCCTTACTTTTTGTTCTCCCTTTTTTTTCTGGAGTCAGCATTGAGGTGTGGCATAAATGCCACATGCAGTTATTCAGTTAAATGAGTAATATTTCCATTTAATGCTGCATGCTGAATTTTTACCTTTGTTTATTAAAGATAAATGCATAAATGGTGAAATTAAAACATCCCTACCTATCATTTGGTAGATAAAGGAAAATATCAAGTAGAATAATACTCAGACATCAAAAATTGTACATAAAAGCTGCACAGTAAACATTAAGAATAATGTGAACAACTTATGCTTAAATATCAAATTAACCAATGATAGCTACATCAGTACTGTAGGAAAAAAAAAATTGCTGCAACATATAAAAGGTGGTAGATAAAATGCAAGCAGTATTTTGTATCCAAAAATTTTTAAAACTTAAACAAAATGCATACTGTTATTCAATACATTTAAGTATAAGTAAAGACTTTTTGTTAATGTATATTAAATTATGCTTTGTACAATGCGGAAATATCGACAGAAATAGTGGAGCATCAATAGGACTACCTGAAACGTGCTTGCATAACAACCAGTGAAAACATGTAGCACAAGGGCATATTCATCATACAGAAGAGCAACTAATATAGGTAGTAAAAATCTTGGTATAACTTGTAATAACTAAATATAGGTAGTAAAAATCTTATCAGTCCAGCACTATGTAGGTAATGCTAAGATAATCATTGTTTAACAGTACAGAGGTAACAGTGCATGTACTATAACTTTGAAATAGCCTCATCGCATTTATTTTTTGGATGCAAGGTGTAATGCAAGAGTTCCAGACTGTACTGATAAAAAAAGTTGGCTTGCCTTAAGTTTTAATCACTGTTATCCCCTTCAAATTGGCACAGGGTAGCTCATTTGGTAGTGCATCCGGCTCGTAATCTGCAGTTCCTAGGCTCGAGTCCCACCTGGGCCAACATTGAGATTTATCTCCACAAAGCTTCCCACCCTGCTCTCAGTCAGTAGGGGACAACATTGTGCATGGAATGGCTGCCATCCTCCAGATGGGACGTCAAGCTGTGACCCCGTGTATGGCAGAGCCATACCCTGTGTATGTTAAAGAAAGGAACTAAATGGAATAAATGAATGGATTCAAAAATACCATATGATAATTATACACTAGGATGCAAATTTCATACCTTGATGGGAGTCTATCATCAGTCTTCTAACAGCTGTTCAGTGGGTTCCCTCCCCCAGCCATCTCTGAGCCCTCAGGGTCCTTGAAAAAATCCTGCCATTTAGCCCATTGTGTGGAAGAAAAGTGCTGCTCAGATTGAAAACAACCGAACTCTTCAAAGTAGTACCCTTGGGAGCTTGTTCATCAAGCCCAGTGCTTTCCTCATTGCTGAAAACACCTCTGAAATTCTTGTTTTGAGATGTTCAGCACCTCCGTCGATTCTGCCTGAATCACTTCATCACAGCCAAATTATCATTCCTTAAGGTTAAACTTTGTCTTGGGGAATAGAAAGAAGTCACAGGGGATGAGATCTGTTGAGTAGGAAGAAGGGAGTGGGGGGTGAACCACCACTATGTTATTTTTGACCAAAAATTGCTAAATAGACAGAGCAGTGTGGGCTAGTGCATTGTCATGATGCTCCACCCAGTTCCTTATGCACCATTTTTCTGAATGTTACAGCCTCATGGTTTCCATCAAATACTTCAGGACCTTGTTGTAGTAGTATTGATTCACTGTTTGGCCTGTAAGAACAAACTTCTTGTGCATAGTTCCCTCTATATCAAAGAAACAATCAGCATGCTCTTCATCTGCCTTGCTCTCTTTAATTGCCATGAAGGAGGACTCTTCCACTGGAATAATTGCTGCTTTCTTTCTAGTCATACCCATAAACTCGGCTTTCATAACCAGTTTGTGACTTTAGAAAGGAAGTTTCGGACCTTTTATGAGGTGCTCAATGTGTGCAGGGACCTTCAAGAGGAATCTCTTGAAGGTCCCTGCACACATTGAGCTGAGGCACAAATTTGACAGCAATTCGCCTCGAGTTGAGTTCCTCCACTAGGATCCATTACAATCCATACATTAGTCCAAAAATTCCACAGATGTCATTTATTGTTCATCAGCATGATGATGTACACTTCTTTATAAATGTTATGTGCAGATTCCTTTGTCAAGGTTCAAAATTTCCTTTATTACACACTTTAAAAACATTAAGAAACTTTCAACAGCTTTTTTTATTTTGTGCAGGTGACTGTTGCTGTGGGTGCTGTTGTAGGTGTAATTTTATATCGAATGTCTGTCAACGCTGCATTGCTCTTAAGTAAAGACAAGACTATCTCTACATTTGCAAGTATTATTACATCAACTACAGCTGCACTTCTGAATCTTGTTTGCATCATGATATTTAACCAGGTAGGTATAAAATAAATTTAAATACTTATAACTCTTGTCAAGAAGCATTTAAGGATATTTTGTGTGAATTTTTTTTTTCATCATTGCACTAACTGATGAATATGCCATGTTATATGTAGTTGATATATACTGACAGGTTACATCAAACCTTCATGACAAGTACAAAATTGGAGAAGTTATTTATTATGTATGACATGGAATTCATATGAATTTATCATAGTTTTATGTGGGTTGACTTTTTAGATATCTGAATCCAGTCAGCTATATGAGGATCTATACTCTACCCATATTATTACATGAACACCCACATCTAACCTGAACTTGCTGTAGGAATACCTGCAACCAACCCAAACTTGCTACACAAATACTCCCTGCAGGGATAGCTAAATTTACCAAATACTCAGTATGCAGATTGCAATATTTCCAAAAGTTATGGTTAATTATTAAAAGTATTTTGATTCATATATTTCTAATACAACTAATTTTCTTTTTTCCCCCCTTCAAAATAGAGATAGGACTGTAACTTTATCAACTAGATGTGTAAGTGCAATCGAACAGAAAATTCTGTATTAGGATGTAACATTTTACCATACACATTTGTATGAGAATAATAAAATTCTTTCATTCCTATATCAAACATTGACTTATATGCAGTTTACTCTTTTTATCAATAAATGCAGTTAAATTTGAATTGGACATTATACTACAGGCATACGCATTGAATAAATTGTAAATAAAGTGCATGAAAAGTAAAAACCCTTACAAGAAGAATGGAAAATGCAATTCGAAATTTTGAGCAGCAAATATCCAGGAGCAGCCCAACTTGTACCCAACCCACAATTGAGGCTTTGGTTCTGCATTTGAAGTCTTGACCATATCTGATCCACATGTCGACTGTTCCAACCCAAAAAGTGGGAAACCATGGGTCTGGTGGGCTTTGTGGGACCATTTCTTCAGTGTAATTGAAAGTTTCAGAACTGGCATTTTAAGATTTTTAGATTAGGCTCCACATTTCTGCTTAACTCTGTGATTTCAGCATTGCAGATGGAGCTGAATATTAAGCCAACTCTCTTACCATGCCATTTTAATACTAAAAAAATTTTTTTTTCCGTTTTTCCAGCTTTAATCTTTTTTTCTCTTTTAGGCAAACAATTGCTATTTGGCATTACTGTGCCTGTTGCATGAGTTTTCATTTCAATTAGTTAAGATTTCACATACATTAAAATTAGATTTAATTCAGTATATCACTGTTACTAGAACAGAAATATAATTACAGGTGAGTTGGCAGATGATCATGAGCTCAAAATAATTCACATTTCAAATATTTCTTGTAGTTGTGAAAAAAATGTCAAAAATATTTTATTCAATCTTTTAATTTTAATCAGTTTTTAGTAATTAAAAATAATCACCATGTAGCTTTTGGATTTTTTTCCCTATTTTTGCCAATTTTCTATATTTAATAAAAAAAAATATTAATTGCACTTTGCATTTATAATGTTCTTACTCAAGTACTTTCAGTTTCTACTAGTATTTCTAATAATTTTCATAGCAAATAGCATTTCTAATATTTTCCATTACAAATAGCATTAACATTTTAATTTTGTCATGATTACAATTAATAATATACAAGTAAAATAAATGATTAGTGACATTCATTTCTGTTCATCTATCTCTCGTGATGTGTCAAAGAAATTTTTTCCTGAAATTGGGTTCGAGCTTATTGTTGTTGAAATAGTTTTGGCAGACTGGGCACAGAACTTTGATCACAGGCAAGCAATAGATATTGCTTAGAACATCTGTGAAAGGCTCAGCTCATCTAGCCATGACAAAATCCTCACCTTGGACAATAATTGGGACAATAATAGCTCTAGTAAATTCCTTAGGAACAACACTTTTATCATAAAAAGTATTCAAAATTTCAGTCAGCCATGTAACAACACAAATGTTCCCAGCTCCTAAGCATTTCAGTGGTGATTTCATCCACCTCTGGGGATTTATGCAGTTTTAATTTAGAGATAGCCAATGCGACTCCAGAATGTGATATAGGGCCATCATAAAAACCAGTAATGCATCTATCCTTATTACAAACAATGGGAGTAGAAATAATCACATTGTTTAGAACATCCCTGAAATGCTCAGTACACCTAACCATTACAGAATTCTCACCTTCAACCACTGTACCATGCTTAACCTTGCGTAACTGTCTGTTTCTTCCCACACAAAACAATAATAATATGGTACAACCCTTGTTGTTGTACTGTCTAACTGCTTCCTCTGCTTTGTCAATCAAGCTATCAAGCCAAAGATTCTTATCAGCTGTTAACTGTTCCTTTACACTTTTAATAAGCTCGTTGTAATGCCTTCTGTTAGGATTAGTAGGGTGTTGATTCAGATTTTTTCTACAATACCTTCTTCCAGATGCAAGCTCCATAGCCTTACCGCTCAAATGACTGTATTCTCTGCTCTTTTTTACCTAAAAGAGTACTGTTAATTTGAAGAAATGGCATGAAAGACTATTCATACTTCATACACTAAGTGAGTATGATAAAGATCTTATTTCTTCAATGAGTGTATCCAATGGCACTAGCCTGTAGAACTTTATTAAGTTAAAATGATAGTATGCTATGTTCAATGATTAGCCAGCCCTACTCCATGTTGTGTAGCACAATAATTGAGTCAGTAAAACTGATCTTATGTCAAAACTTATGAGCTTAATTTGAAGGCAATTAAGATAATTTTACAGTGTAACTGTGATTAAATTGATTTGGGCAATATATCACTCTGAAATTTAAATTAATTCCACTGATATTCCTAGCAAATCACTATTTCTCATAAGTAGTTGCCCTAGTTTTTTTTTATGTACTGAGGCCAAGTGATTCAGCTGAATATCTCCCAAAGTGAAGTGATGGAGGTACTTTTGTCTTTCAGTGTACCACACATTTTTCCTCTTATCGTGTATTTGGCACTCACCTATCTCCTCTAATTCTTCCACTATTTTTATTGATCCATCATTATTGGTGACAATGATATTTTTTTTTAATTGATAGTACAACACTCTGTTCTCTGTTTTGTAGCCTGTCAATAGACAGCCAAAACTGTAGCCTCTTCTGACAGTTCCCTAAAAACAGACTAACAGGGTAAACAGACTTTACTTACTGCTTATGCTATAGCTGAGACTGCCTTAATTTCTTTGTGTACTGTTTGCATTTCTGACTATATGGGGTGAGATGTCTCAAGATTTTCCCTGTGCTCAGCTCTTGATGTAGAACTTCTTTAGGTCCAAAACTAACCCTTGAGCCCTCAGAATATTTATCTCAATAATTATATCAATCACTAATCTCTAAGTCTGGTACATATGCTGGGTGTTTAAAAAAAATCTGCTTTATTCTCTGATGGCTGATAATCTTTGTGACACAGAAAGATCTATCTCTACAACTGTAAGACCCATTATCATTGGGAGCATTCAGTTAAATAATTTCTTCTTTATTTTTCTAAAGCAGTACCAACTAATTAACAAGGCTGTAAACCCTTATGTCTGAGTACCATGGTCTCGTCTCCTTCTACGTGACAAGTCATGATGTCCCATTATTCCTCATTAGTAGTGTGCATCCATCAATCTGGACTTCTGGTTTCTTCACAGGAGTGGCAGAGGTGCATCCAAACCCTTCTTCTCTATTTTAAAAGGCCTGTCCATTGTTTTACTTCTTTATGAGTGATAAATTGCTCATTCCTGCTGTCTAACTCTACCCCTGTGTCCTCGCTGTCTCTTCTCTGGTCTGCAGTTATCCACCTGCAATCATACATTTGACACTTCTATGCAATATATCCCTTCTGACTGCAAAAAATAAGCACACTGCATACAAGGGGATTTCAACCCATCATTCCCTCTCACTAGTGCCTCCATTTCTATCATATTTACTCCCTGATTCAGTTTACACCTCCTTTATAATCTGCATCTTTTGGAATAACTTCTCTTGCTCCATACTCTTGTTCCCTTTTTTTCCTATCTATTTCGTTAATTTTAGCTTCTAACTTCCCTACTGGGATCTCATATCCATTGTCTAACTACTCTTGTGCATCTGCTGTCAGACCAGACACAGTCTATTATCCCATGCTCCAAATTTTTAATCACATTTTTTGTCAAGGATCATCTGCATCATCCACTGGGACATGGACTTATTTCTTACTGAGTATTCAGCCAACAAACCTATCAGTTTTCATCTTACACAAGCCAAGAAAGGATCCGAAGATCCCTTCCAGTTATCATGCTATTCTACTGATGAGCTGTGTGTGTGCAAGATGATGGAAAGAATAGCAAATGCAAATACTTACCTAGTTCCAACACCCAATGGGCTTTCACAGGCAACAGGCAATACTTGACCACCTGATCTGCCTCAAAGCAACGATCAGGAATTAATTTTTGCATTGAGAACATCTGGTGTCATTTTTTTTTACAGTAATAATGCATTGTTAAAGATGATTTGTTATATATCTTAACCTTGACACAACATTTCTTAAGCTTCAGTTGCAGGACACTTTTGACCAGGTAACGGTCAGACAATTTCTGCTTCCCTATATGATTTGGTATTCCTAACTGAACTAGCCCATTTGCTGTTAATTAAAATGTAATTTATATTCCCGTGTAACCCATCGGGTTAAAAGCATGTGTATTTATAAATGTCCTGGTATTTGTAGTTTGTGTTCATTATTCGCAAACTGTTAAATTTACTTACCTGTAGGAGATGTTCCCCATTGCCATTGGAACTACCAATGCCAAATGCTAAAAATCCTGCCAAATGCAGAGTCGGTACCAACTTTAGCATTGAAGTCACCTAGCACAAAGAAATATCTCCTTTCTTGACAGAATTGAAAATATCCTGTAGTTTGTCTATAAGACCTATCTTTCTTGGAGTCTTCTGTGTTCTTCATCAGAGTCTTCTGTGGTGTCATAACAACAGATAACATTGAAGTCTTTAATCTCAGTAGTAATTTTGACTGTAAGAAATTTTTCATTAATACAGTCATGTGTCTAGAAGAGCATTATTGGTGTATTTGGTGAGAAACAAACCT
This sequence comes from Ryuthela nishihirai, assembly GCA_038380435.1. Lineage (NCBI taxonomy): Eukaryota > Metazoa > Arthropoda > Arachnida > Araneae > Heptathelidae > Ryuthela > Ryuthela nishihirai. Next base: position 44,412,167 of record JAWZYU010000005.1, read on the forward strand.
ATTCCTTGGAGATTTTTCCATCTTCCCTACCTGAAAAGAGAAATTTAAAATTATTTAAAGTATTTCATTTTTATCTTTCCATCTGGTCTCTTGCAAGCCTAGAATATATAGATTATAATTATGAAATTCCTGGGTGAGGACTTCAAGAGAATGATCTCTGTGTAATGTCCTCACGTTCCTGCAGAAAGAAAATGATTAGTAGCACTTTTTTATGGAAACTAGGTTTATTGAGAGAGGTAGGGCTAAACAATATCAAACAGCCCTCTGATCATAGACATGGAGCAAAGATCTGTTCCCCAAATGTTACAGGCTGAAGCTACCCATGCTGGTAGGAACTTCAGACACCACCTTCTCAAGTGTACCTTTTCAAAAGTCTTATGACCTGCCTGAAACATTACTTCAGTTTAGGGATGGCGAACTAGCTTAGTGAGAGTTCAAGTACCTGCGATGGCCTCTGATCAGTATTATTACCAGCTGATATAAGGTATCCCGTGCCACTGTTCACTTAGGACTAGCGGCCCACAGGTGCTGCCCTGCCCACGGTCAGTAGGGGACACCAATGGGCTTGGAAAAGCAACTGTCCATCAAATGGGTCTTTAAGCTGTGGCCCCTTGTGCAGGAGATCCATTCCTTGTGCACATTAAAGTATGTGCTAGATGGCTTTGACGGGACTGCAACATATTTTCCCTCAACAGAAGCCCACCAGTGTAGCAAGTCCAGGATCCAGAATCAAGCTCAAAGCCATAAATCAGTCCAGTGGGTATTAACTACTAATAGTTAGTGGTGCTAACTAATAATTGTTATCACCAGTACCTGGTTCTATGTATCATCGTTGGGGCTCTCCTTCCAGATTATACCTAGTTGCCATTTACAGGCATTGGTAGAAACTCTATATTAGAGTAATATTATTTCACCTAAAGAGTCCTTTATATCAAAACACTTAATCTTTTCAGGGTCCAGCCTGAAAAACTGGTTTAAATCCAGAAACCAAGCTATTTTTTCACTATACTCAGCCAAAAAACAATTAACTATTGAACTTTTTTGCCAAATAACTAATGAAAAGAATTATGGCATGTTATATGCCAAATTAATCAGCATTTAATTCTGCAGTTTCTGAAAAGAAATATTTAATGAATAGAAGACTAGTTTTATTTTAATAGGGCTATTTTAGCATCATGTAATAAAAAAAGCATTTGGCAATGCAAAAAAATTACTAAAAAAAACCAATTAACAGAAATAATTATAATACATATGAATACAAAGGCTATTTATCTCTGAATAACAAAAAAAAAAATGTTTGCTTAAAAGATTTTTTTTTGTTTTAAAAAAATGTTTGATTAAAAAAAGGTCTGTAAATGGTAGCTAGGCATAAACTGGAAGGATAACTGTGTACCAATCCCCAGTGATGATGCACAGAACCAGCCAGGTCTAATGTCCGATCCCGTCTTCTCGTGGTGCAGACCGTTAGTACCTTTCAAAAGAGATATTCTCTTTTGAAAGGGAACGTAAGAGCATTAGGTGGTTTGACTTTGTAGGTAAGAATGAGGTTAGAAGAAGGAGTGATCAACCTCCTTTGAGCATCGTATTGTGCAGAGAGACTGCGTTGGTTTGGCCATGTTGCCAATATGCATAGCTGCAGATTAGCGAACAAGATTATGAACAGTGTGCCTAAGGGTTTCAGAAAAAGGAGGAGACCTAGGAAGCGATGGGCAGACAATGTCAAACAGGATCTTTCTAGAATTGGCCTAGAGTGGCCAAATGCAGTGGCAGTAGCTCAGAACAGACATGTCTGGAGAGGAAAATTACACAGTCTGATTGGACCTCCATAGCCCCTGACTGCATGAGGATTTTGGATGGATGGACAGGTGGGTGGGTGGTCTTCAGACACTGTATCTGGCTGGTTCATCACAGAGAGATATTGAACATCTATCCTTTTGATAATGCCTAGCAGCTATCATTTGTAGTCCAATTACTACATTGCAGCAGTAAAAATCATAAGCATAAAATTAAAATCATCTGCTTCTGAAATTTTAACATTTTAAGAGTAAGACTTACGAAATGTTCCAAATAATCCTTTGTTTTTATTGTAGTATAGTGTTATTTAGACATTAACACTTCTTAGCCGTATTCATCACATTCGTTTAAATTATTTATAAATCATTGATATTGTGAGAAGCAAATTATTTCCTTTAGGAAGTCTTAGCTTTCACTGCTATGATTCACTACAGTCAAGTTCCTCCTTTTACCTATATGTTCACTTTAAAACACATAATCAGAATTTCATTGCACTTTTCTTCCAAAGGTGACTAAACTTAAATAGATGATTTGTTTATATTTGCTTTTAGAACCTGTTGCCTGAATATTGGTAATGCAAAATATAGAGACTTGACTAAATTTAAGGATGAGGGTTGGCTCAGATGGTAGTGCACCTTGCTCTTAATCTGATATTCCTGAGTTTTAGTTGCAACTGTGCCTGTGTTAGAATTTTCTCATTATGCTTTTGACAAGAAAGGTTGCATTTATAGGCTTGGAAAGGCTAATAAATGTCAGATGATACATTAAGTCATGGTCTTGTATAGAGGAGAGTTATACCCTGTGCTTGTTAAACTTTACATTGCTATGACCTTGAAAATCAGGTTCATGAAGCCTTCATATATGGTCTTTAGTACCATAAAAATTAAAATTAAAAAAATGTTTGAACCAACTTTTTATTTATATATTCTTGTAAAATAGACATTTTGGAGCTAAAAATATGCTATTTTTTTCTATTTATTCCTCAACTTAATGTCTCAGGAAATAAATCTGTCTCTTACTCAAACTGCCTATTTGCACAGCCCAGATGACTGCAAAAGCCATAGCTGCCATAGAACAGTCATTCACTAGTTGGCTGAGAGTTCCACTTAGTTAACTGAGTTATTTTGTTAACATCTGACCATCTGTGTTATGAATAAAATGAAGTCAGATGCCAAGGTAGCATTCTTTTATTCGAGGTTTTTTGTGATTTGCACAAAAATACAGCTGTATATGTTTTTGCATCATTTTAGTATATTTTGCAATTAAAAACTATTTCAGCATTTCTAAATTATTTTTATCTATTATAAAATATCTTTTATGAATCGCATATGAAGACAAAAATAGATATTTCTTTGATAATATGATTGGCAATATGGTAGGAGTGTGATATTGATCGACAATCTGGTTTTGGTTTCAAATTTAGTGTGCATGTTAGGCTGTACAGATCAGATATTTCAGAAGATACCGAAGTGTTTTGCATTTTGTTTAGCTTATGAACTAGTTTTTAAAGGATAAAATAGTGATACACTAATGCTTTATCACATATGGATATAAATTGTAATGGATTTTATCAAGTTGAACAGGTAAAACATGAATTTTTTTCTAAACTGCAATATTTAATTGACTACGAGAGTGATTCAGATGAATTCTGACTTTCCTCAGATTCTGAAAGGGATATCAATTTTAACTACTTCTAGGATTATATATATATTGCTTCTTGAATATGTACTGCAATTAGGAAGAATAATTATTTGAAATTATCAAAAATTAAATCGTTAGGTATATGTGATTTAAAATGATAGCTACTTTAGGAAACGTTTTATCAGGACATTATAACAATAAATTTGTATTTTAAATGATAGGACTTTTTAATACTATTTTTTAATTGAATTGAGGTAATTTCATAACTAGTATTGAGAATTTGTAATTTTCGGGTTAAGTTTTTATCGTTTTCATAAAGTTTAGCATTTCTGTAGTAAAAGAAAGTGTTTAAGTCACATAGCTGATTTAAAATTAATAATTTTTCTCTATATCACTGTAATGATCGGAAAAGATGAGATAATTAGTTAGAATTATTATATACGAAATTACTTTGGGTTTTTTTTTTCTTTGGATGATATCTGATAAATGAGCAATTCTATTGTCCTGCAGTGAGTAGTATAGTCCAATTATTAAAAATTCACGTTTTCTTGATTTTGCAGTTTTTGTTTGGTGGTTCTCTTTCTGAGTTGACATCAATTTTAAAGTGGCACTGAGAGACAAAATATGTTATTGGAATCTATGATTTGCTGCACACATCAACTGATGTATTTTTAGATTTCCAGTGTATGTCGCAACTTTCCCGAAAGAGTGAACGATGTGTCTATATATATATGCACTACATATTGTGCATTGTTGCTCCATTGTGTCGTCAGGTAAAAGAGTTCTGTGGCAGGCACAGATCAAGGGGTTGTAAGTTTTGGTGAAATTAGTCTCCAATAAGGGGGCTCCCTACACCAGTCACAACAGAAGGGAGAGATAGCGGATGCGGAAGAAACTGCCTCTCAGCTATCTCTCGAAGGTAATAAGAATACTAATCAGGAGAAATAAAAAAAAGAAAGAAAGTATTAGACCTTGCAGAAGAGGCCAATGTTCTGAAAGAAATCATTGACCAGTTGGAAACACATTCGCTGCAGCTTCACATTGTGGTGATTGCCAAGAAGGGAGGTGATGGCATACTCAGTTGTTCTGATAGCATGAAGTTCCCAGAACAAAACTTCTCTTTTGACATTGTAGTGGGAGCAGTAAACAGAATGTGGAATACAATCTCAGGTATGCTGCAAGTGGCACAGTTTGGACTGTAAGCTCTGCCGAGAGTGTGAAGCGTAGATGTGCTGTAGATGACACCAACTCAGAGATGATGAAGGAGGGTCTCTTCAGATCTGCGGAGATTATCGAGGTTAGGAGTAGTGAGAGAAGGGTCAACCAGGTACCTGAATGAGGAACAGCTGCTGTCCTTCTGCCACTGGACAAGATGACACTGGCTCATCAGTTGTGAGACAGAACTCATGCAGTCGCTGAGAGAGAGAGAGGGGTAATTAGATACAAACTTCTGACTCTCCAGCACCTCCTTCGTGGTGTGATCAGTGAGCTCATTGCCAGGTATACCTACATGGGAAGGGATCCACTGGAAATGAATGTGATTCCAGCAGAAGTGATATTGGAGCAAGTCTCCGTGATCTTCTGGATGAGAAAGGGGTTGCAGCTCTTGCTGTCTCGCTTCTGGAGAACTTCCAAGGCTGACTTCGAGCCACAGAGGATGACAAAGCTGCCGCTCTCAAGGCTGAGGATGAAAAGTGCAGCCTCAAGTGTAGCATGAAGCTCTCTGCACAGGTGGAGGAGGTTAGATGCCAGAGACGGAATCCTCTGGCGATGCCGGTATCAGGGATGGCAAAGGCAGAGGCAGCACGTTGCCTCTCCCGGTCCACAGATCCATCAATGTAGACCTCAGTACATCTCGCATATCGTTCAGTGACATAGGAGGTGGAGAGAATGGCCACTGGATATGAGTTGCTCTTTCGACCTAGAGTAGGGACAGCGAAATTGATCATAAGATCACTGTTTCTCCAGGGTGGAAGGTCAGGGAAGACCGTATTGCCAGCAGTGGAGCTGGCAGAGACAACTCAGTCGTAGAAGTCAGTGGCAGACACAGTGATGGCAGAACCTGGCCTGTCTTGCAACTTCCTGAGAAGCTCATGGTTAAAGTGGAGGGAATGGAGCCTTGAGAGATAACACAGTATATCTCTTTTCTGGTGCAGGCAGAAAGGCATGTCATCAGCCTCTGCAATGACAGATGCATTTGGTGTGTTAGGGCAGAGTCCAAAACAGAGGCACAGATATATAGTGTGTATAGTGGCCAACTTGCTCAGCAGTGAAGCAGAGGCATTGCTCAGAAGGTGACCACTGTAGTTGACATGGGAGAGGATCAAGTGCCTGTACGATACCAGGAGGGTTTTGCAGGAACTACCCCAGTGGGTACCAGCAAGGAAAGACAGTATATTTCTCTGCACTGTGGCAATTGTCTTAAGGTGCTGGGTGTGAGGACCCTGTTGTCCAGGACCACATCAAGGAATTATGCTGTTTGACGACCTTAATGTGGTGTGGCCCAAGCATGAGGCCAGGGAAGGTGGGAGGAAGTCGTCTCTTTGTGAGAACCATTACCACAGTCTTATCGGAGGAAAGAGTGAGGCTTAGGTTGTCAAAGAACTTGACAACTGTGGACACAGCTCGTTTCATCTTTAGCTGAGAATAGGAGGGGTCTTGGCTAGGGAACCAGATGCAGATGTCATCTGCGTAGATGGAATTACCCACTTTATTCTCAAGTCGAGAGAATAGGCCTGACAGCAAGATATTCAGTAAGTAGACTCAGGTGACAGGTTAGCTGAGTGTAGCTGGCGCCATCAGGTCCTGGGGCTGACGAGGGCTTTGAAACCCCAATTGCAGAGGTGAGTTCCTGCAAGATGAAAGGATCATTATAGCAAAGCTCAGTCCCAGAGCAGGGCTGCTGAACCATATCCTGATCAGTCACCCGTGGGGCAGGAAGGGAAGAGGTGAGGTGCTGCAAGAAGACATTAGCAGTGACAGCTAAAACCTCCCCACGGGACAGGGCAAGGTTATGGAAAGGGAGGGTCAGTGTTTGTTTATGTTAAGTTCAGAGCACGTTGTATGGAGAGTTGGGTGGTAGTACATGTGGTGCCCTCTGTTGAGGGATTTGGGAGATAGAATTTTAAAATTTTGTTATATTGTTGAGGGCTTTATACAAAAGTGTGGGTTATTATATGTGGTGGTGGTGTGTTCATCCAGGTATGCATATAGAAAAAGGAGGTACAGAGGGTTGCTAATTTAGTTTAATGTTTGAATAATTATTTGAGATTGAGGGATTATGTCATTATTACAGATTTCACTAAATAATTACCACTTTTAAGTCTATTAAATTTTATAGGAAAAATTATCTTGAGTTGGGAGGGTTACGAACCCACGACCTCGTAATAATATGTCAGGTGCTCTGGACCACTGAACTACCGCCCGCCGATCAAGATCTCTAATTGATGATATGAACATTTTCTACCTACAGTACATATTCCATTATGTCACATGCACAGGCGCTGTTCAGGTAATCTAGCCATATAGATGGAAAGAATATCTTAAACTGTATACTTGATATATATATTTTCCTCAACTGTATACTTGTAATATATACTTTCCATCTATATGGCATTTAGCTGCTGCTTGCGGCTAAATTGCCTGAACAGCACCTACATGTGACTTATGGAATATGTACTGTAGGTAGAAAATGTTCATATCATCAGTTAGAGGAGATCTTGATCGGTGGCCGGTAGCTCAGTGGTCCAGAGCACCTGACATGTTATCAGGAGGTCGTGGGTTTTTATCCCACCTGGCTCAAGACAATTTTTTCTCTAAAATTTGAATCGACTCAAAAGTGGTAATTACTTAGGGTATATACTAAAAAAGTCGAGTTTATTCAATATTTAATTACAGATTTCACTTATTTTTACATGTATTACAAGGTTTTTGACAAAATTTAATTGGAATTTTGTGTAGTGGGAGCATGAATAATATAGTTTGCATCATTGAACTTTGGTGTCAGGTTGTAAGTGATTGCAGCTTGGCTTAGGGCTGTTTTTCAGTTAGCCTTTTCATAATCTTCTTGACGTTCTGCCAGCCGGTTTGAGAATTGTCTGAAGTTTTTACTTATATATTTATCTTTCTGATGGAGTTCCTCATGTGTTCTCAATTTGGATGACATAAATGCCACCTGAAGGCATTTGTTGGTCGTAGTCATTTCTAATTAATTTTGAGGTAGTGTTTCAGACAGTTGTAAGCACAGTGTAATTAAATTCCCTCATAATTTTTGACAAAGCGTCGGTGAGTTGTGGGATAAGAGGGACTGGTATAGTAAATTTATTTTTTTGAGGGGTTATGTTGGTGGTACAGGTAAGGAAGCATTTTGTTGTGACTCTACCTTTCTTAAGGTATTTTTTAGAAATTTATGATTGTAACTTGCTTGTTTGCCTAATTTCATGATGTATTTTATTTCCAGCTCCAAGAGTTTCTCTGTGGACCCCAAGAATAAGATGTGGAATGTTGATTTTTGGTAAATTTTAGGGTAGGCAGAGTCCTTCAACCTTTCAATTTACATCCGAAGCAGGGAAATATGGATCCATAACTTCCTTGGTATCAATATCTAGATGTACCCCAAATCTGTCGAAACCTCTGTATACTGAAAACCTTCATTTGTCCCTAAGGAACTCCGCCCACCCCATAATTACCAAAAAACAGCAGCCCACAGATACTGCTTCACACAGAAACTCTTGCAGTTGGAAATAAAATACATCATGAAATTAGGCAAACAAGCAGGTTACTATCATAAATTTCTAAATAATATCTTAAAAAAAGTACAGTCACAACAAAATGCTTCCTTACCTGTACCAGTAACACAATCCCTTGGAAATAAATTTGCTACACTATTCCTACTTATCCCACACCTCACAGACTCTGTCAAAAATTATGAGGGAATTTAATTACACTGTGCCTAACAACTGTTTGAAACACTATCTCAAAATTAATTAGAAACCACTGCAACTAACAGATGCCTTCAGGTGTCATTTATGTCATCCAGATTGAGGACACACTTGAGAAACTCCATCAGAAAAATAAATATGTAAGTAAAACTTTCAGACTATTCTCAATCCGACTGGCTAAACACCAGGAAGATCATGAAAAGTAACCAAAAAACAGCCCTAACCCATGCTGCCATCACCTACCTGACACCAAAATTCAATGATACAACAATATTATTCTCTCTCTCCCACCCCCATGAAATTCCAACTAAATTTTGTCAAAACTTGTAATATATGTAAAAATAAATGAAAACTGTAATAATGACATAATCCCTCCACCTCAATAACTACCCAAACATTAAACTAAATTACCCCCCATACCTACTTTTACTAAATGCACACCTGGATACACACCGCCGGCGTCGTCGTTAGTTATTTATTTATTTATTTATTTTCAGTTTTTATTGAAATAAGAAAGGAAAATAAATTTTGGGAAAAAATCAGCATTGTATTTTTGTTCATTGAAATGAGCAAATAATTTTGAAAAATGTAAATGAATGAAATATTTAAATAATGAGGGAAATACTTTTAGAAAATTAGACAAAAAATACAATAAAACCTTGCAATATAAAATTTTACTTACCTGTTTTTAATTTCTTTGCCCAAATTAAATATTCTTTCATTTGGTATGTAACATAACCTATTTCTGTCGATTCCTTTTTTTTTTTAAATAAAATTTATTTGACTGGTCACAGCTGGTGAAAAGCCTGAACTTTCCTCAAAGTACAGTACCGTGAAAAAAAAATTCAAAAAAGAGAATAATTTTTTTCATTTATGAAAAATTTTATTTTCGTTTTATTCATATACAGACTTTCTATTGATATACATTATAATCATTTTTATCTATTTTTTTAAATAAATTTTGATTTGTATTGCCAGATGCATTTTTTTTTGCTGCATTCCTCTGAAGATGCCCTATTAAAACAAGACTAGTTACAGAGTTGGCATTAGTTCCAGAGTACTCTGGCATGTTTCTGGAGAGATGCAGATTCGAGTCTTGTATATCAGCAAATCTTTTTCCATAAAACTTTTATTGATTTATCGACATTAGAAAGTCAACGGTAATGCTGTGATTGTCATTTATTGTTTAAACTGCTACTGTGATGTCCTCTCATTTACTTTTACTTTACCTTAACCAGTTTTGCTTAATTTACATTACATTTATCATTTTGGGGATTTTAATTTTATTTTTGGCATCACAGCGCTCGTTTCCGAGAGCACAGGAGTTTCGCATGCACAACTCCGAACTTTCAATTGTCACCTGCTAAAGTGCACGTGTTCAAGGACACGCCCTCTCTTGTGTCATAGCTTGCGCGCTCGTCACTTTATGTAAATGTCTTTCCCGGCGTGCAACATGACACATGCGGGCCCTTTGTACAATGCTGATATAGCAGTGACATGTGGTCACAGAATTTATAATAATAGAGTAAGTTGTAGTTGAAGTTAGTCAGAACAGAGTAAGAGGAAGTTGGTCATGGAGGAGTTAAGTGACATGTCACAGAGTTGGAGTAATAGAGATGTAGAAGTTGTAGTCGACATTTTCAACTGATGTTGGTGAGTTTGAATATTTGGAAATAAATTTTGTTTGTTTATAGAAACTTTTTGAATCTTTGCTATATTTGCTCTTGAGCAGTGTAGTAGATAACTTTTGATTATATATATATTGACAATCATTTATTTTTTAATTATTACTAAGTAACACCTGCTGGTATATATATTCGAACCCTAATTTTGACTTTAATTGGCAAATTATTAATTGCCTGGTGCCCGAGCTGTCCGGAGGTTGAATAAATATTGGATCAGATAAAAGGTCCAAAACTTTAAAAGTTTATAATTCTTTGGCCCGTTACACTATCTCTCTAAAATTTATGTTTAAATTAGAATATGTATTCTTACATGCCATTTTATTAAATTTTCTCTGTGTCATTATAATTGTTGGAAAAGCTGAGACAATTAGATGGAAATACTATCTAGGAATTTACCTTCGTTTTTTTTCTTGTGTTTTATCTGATGGGTAGAGGAGTCTATTGTCCTATGGTGGGTAGTTAAGTCCAGATATGAGTTCACATTTGTTCTTGACTTTTTTTGTTGTTCCTTGCAGAATTACTGGTTTGACATGGTTTTGCTGCACATGTTAATATGTTTTTAGATTTCCAGCTTATGTCCAAACTTTCCTGCAAATGAGAATACACTATTTCAGTACATAATCACTATACTGTTTGCATTGTTGCTCCAATGCATTGTCAGGCAAAATAGTTGTTTTGCAGCAGGCCTTTGGGCAGGCACAGATGTTAGTTTGCTATGGTCAGTCTTTGTTTACATTAGGCTTGGAGCTCATTGTGTGGAGGGATGGGTGATAGTACATGTGGTGCCCTCTATTGTGGGATTGGCTAGGGTAGAATTTTAAGGTTGGGTATATGGGGTTTAATAGTTTAGGTTTATTGTTGGGGTTCTATTTATACGTAATTGTGGGAAATTTTGTGTGGTGCTGTTGTGTTTGTGTGCATGTAGGAAAGGTGGGAAATGGGGGGAGGGGAGTTGCTTGATTTAGTTTAGTTTAGTAATTATTGAAGAGTACTTTCCATGCTGATGACATAACCCCACCACATCAGCTTGGAAAATACATTTCAATAATCACCCAAACATTAAACTAAATTAAGCAAATCACCCATCCCCCTCCCCTGTTTCCCACCTTTCCTACATGCACACATAAACACAACAGCACCACACAAAATTTCTCACAATTACGTATAAATAAAGCCCCCAACAATAAACCTAAACTTTAAAACCCTATGTCCCCAACCTTAAAATTCTACTCTCACCAACCCTTCAATAGAGGGCACCACATATACTACGACCCACCCCGTCACATATGTTCCAAACCTAACGTAAACAAACACCGACTACAGGATGCTGCTATCTGTGCCTACCTAAAGGCCTTCTGCAAGGCAACTGTTTTGCTTAGTGATGTATTGGAGCAACAATGCGAAACACATTGGAATTATCTATTGAAATATAGTATTCGCACTTCTGGGAAAGTTGAGACATAAGTTGGAAACCTAAAAATACATTAATGTGTGCATCAAATCAATGTCAAACTAACACCAACAATTCTGCAAGGAACAACAAAAAAAAAAATTAGAACATTTGTGAACTCATATCTGGACTGAACTACCCACCACAGGACAATAGACTCATCTACCCATCGGACATCATCGCAAGGAAAAAAACAAGGTAAATTCCTAAATAGTATTTCTATCTAATTGTCTCAGTTTTTCCAACAATTACAGTGATGTAGAGAAAATTTAATAACTTTAGATAAACACTGTGACTTAAAAACCACTATCTTTTCCATTAATATTTTTGTTTAAATTTTTTTCAGCTGTATACTCACATTGCAACATATCTAACTGAATTAGGTAAGTATTAATGTTAGCAAGTTTAAATTTTTCTGGTATCTAAAAATTTTAATGTATCTGTAAGGTATTATAAATATATTTTGCTCTTTGGCTTCTAAACTCTTCTGCTAGCACCAAGGGATTTCTAATCAATCTATCAGTATAAGTATCTGTATAATATCTATCACAAGAACCTATCAGTATAATATGCAATAGAGATCTCTGAGGAACCGAGACCTCTGCAGAAATATAACACAAAAGAAATACTATCCATGCCTTACACAGGGCTCAAATATAGCATCTGTTAATCAATAGCCAAACACGTTTATCACTTAGTTACTAGGAGACCAGGAGAGCAAAATAAATTCCCATCAAGCAGCTGCTTATCATAGAGGTCCGACAGACAGCTCTGACTATAAGATACCAGAAAGAAAATCTCTCAGGAAGGTGCGAGACCTCAGCAGAGAAACACAGCAACAAAAAATAAAATACATGCCTTATGTGAAACTGAAACCCAGTCTCTTTGATCAGTAGCCAAGCACACTAACTACCTGGCTAACATAGCCATGTTTTATTAAATTTATTTAGATTTATTAGCATTGCAGATTAGAACAATAGACCATATTAAAACCTTAGAGATGATCATACACCCACTTTCCCAAGAAAAGCAATGTTTTATGCTGGGAGAGTAGTAAAGAAGTAGGGATTTTGTTTTAAAACCTATATTGAATATAAATAAGGAGATAATATTGAGAAGAAAACTACTGGCATGCTGGTAGTTTTTTTTTTTCATCAGTAAGGCTGCAATAATATATATAAAAATGAGATAAAAATCTTGCGTATTTCTTCTTCGACTACCAAACTAGCGTGATGTTGACAAGAGATGTTACAAGAAAAATACAGAAATTTAATATATTTTTAAAATTGAAAATTTATTTTAATTACACAAAATTTGCAACTCTCCTTTTTAACATGAAATTATGCATTCACTATAAAAATAAATAAATATCCCCCTCAAGCAGCTGATTGTCACAGAGGTCTGATAGGGGCCTATCAATTTATATGCCATAGTAGAAAGTCAGTGAGGGTGGCAGGACCTCAGCAGTAGTAAAAAGTCTGTGAGGATGGAAGACCTCAGTAGAAAATTAACACAAACATCTATGCCTTACCCAGGGCTCAAACCCAAGTCCTTTAGATCAGTAGCCAAGTGCGCTAACCACTTGGCCATGGGACTGCCTAAACATTATTGTTTCACCTGAACAGGGTTTTCATAAAGTTTTAAAATTCATATTTATTTTTAACTAATAGTATCAAACATAAATGTTATAACAAATTTAAAAGGAATAAACAAACCTCATTGCAATAGTAATAATTCATGGTCAAGTGCTCATCAATTGAAGAGCGGTTTTAAGGTTGAAAGAATAATTGCCTTGACCCAGGTTGGACACAAACCCACAACCTCCTGATTACATATAAGATTTTTTATGTACAAATGTCATATGTTTATCAGAGGAATGTTGTACCAAAGCATCCAATTAAATAAGGGATAAGGTGACTCGGTAATGCACCAGACTCATAATCTACACTTCCCAGGTTTGAGTCCTGCCTGAACCATCGTGGAAATTTATCTCTACAAAAACTCCATGCCTTCCCTCGGTCAGTAGGGGACACCAATGGACTTGGAAAGGCTGCCATCCATCAGATGGACATTAGGCCATGGCCCCGTGTGCAGAGGGCACCATACCCTGTGTACATTAAAGAATATACTGAATGGCTTTGATGGGAGATTACCATCTGTCTCCCAACTGCTGTCCATTGAGTTCCCTTTCCACAACATTCTGAGTCCTTGGGGTCCTTGTGACCTGACTATTTAGCCCATTGTGTGCAAAAAAGTGCCAATCATAGAGGTGAAACAACCCAATCCTATTAAAATAATTTTAAAATTATATTTTTTTTATAAAAAAATTTTGTGCTTTGAATTGAAATTGATCTACAAGCACTGACACAAATAAGAAAAGTTAGCTTATCTTTATTAAACATTTAAGATGGTGAGATGATGAAGATGCATATTTCTTTTTGTATATACACATTTGTATCACCACCCAACCACCACATTTGTATCACCACATATTGTATGACCACCCAAGGATTCACAGTGTACCCACACAGGCACATCACAGAGTGCACATGACAAGGTTGACCACACAGAGATATAAGCGTCTGGCCAGGACCGATGAGCCATAGTGTGTAACTTGAGCACATGGGCAGAGGTATTGATGAATTGGCATGTGTGTCTCTGGCAACCTTCCAGGGCTTCATTGTGTCTGCCATGCCATCTCGCCACTGTCATCCAGACCAAGAGTGGTTATTCCCATTATTAGGTAGGTGGTTATATTATCTGATATGACTGTATATATGAAGGGATTGAAAGAGGTTCACTACCCTCACCATGAAATCCCAGGTGGTAGCCAATGATGGTTAGGCAGGTATTAGTAATTATATCTGTGTAAAAGGGTGAAAGTCATTAATAAATGCTTGATATAAACTATTAGCAATATTGTTGATAGCATTAAAATTGTATTCAAGATGACAGCTACGTATCACTCATTACTGCTAACAACTTGTGAGCTACATCGCCCTTGTATTATGGTAAGTGAACATATATGCTTTGCTATACTTCTATCATGAACGTTCCTGATTAAATTCTGCTAAATAACACAGGTTATGCTTCTGCCTAAAATATCATGATAAGGGTAGTGAACTTCCTGCATCTTCATCACTTCACCATTGTTTTTTTTGTCAACATTTGTTTCTACAATAATTTTGCAAATTGCAAGCATTACATATAAAACCCTTAACCTTTATTGGCCATCCTACTTGAGATTGCATTCTTCATTTGTGGTAGGATATACTTTATGATCATTGCCTATAACTGATTTCATGTCCTTTTTATTTCCATGTTCTAGGTATTTTATGGTAATCTGACATCTGTTCCAAAAGTATCTCTTAGTTAAAATTGCAGCCACTCTCATAATGGTTTCACGTTTTGCATTCCTGTAATATATCTTTCTGCAGAAGTATAAACAGACAAGCAAGAAGAGCAATTTAGTTCTCTAAGCATGTTTGTCTTTAGCTACATCTTCTGCATTTGGCCACTGAAAACAAATTGTAGTATGATCCTATTTGACATTATCCTAATTATCCCTCTTTTCCTATGGAATTTTGGTACACCGATGGTGCTTGGAAAGGCATCCGTCCATCGGATGGGACGTTAAGCCATGGCCCCGTGTGCAGGAGAGCCATACCCTGTGCACGTTAAAGAACACGCTGGATGGCCTTGACTGGAGGCTACCATCTGTCTCCCAACAGCTGTTCCAGTGGGTCCCCTCCCCCAACCTTCTCTGAGCCTTCGGGGTCCATGTGACCTGGCCATTTAGCCCATGGTGTGCAAAAAAGTGCCACTCAGAGGTAAAACAACCCAACCTATGGTATTTTGGCACTATGTTCATAACCCTATTCAGTAACCTGTAGTTACCCATACAGTAACAAGGTCAAACCAGCATGGTCTCTCTCTGCATAATAGTGTTGGCAAACAAAATGAAAAATGTTTCATTGTGTTTTTTCTTGCAGCCAAAAATTTTATATTGTTTTTGTTACATTTTTTGTTATAGCAAAATTTTAATTTTGTTTTTCAATATGCTTAAGGTTGTAATGAAATATTTTTAGTACAAATGAAAAGTAATGAAGTTAGTAATTTTATTACATATATTTCTATTCATTGGTGTCATCCAGTGATATGCACCAGTTAGATCAAACAAGCTGTAGAAAGACAGTATAAAATTGAAAACAAATTTAATAACTGGAATATGAAATTAAATTGTAATCTTTAATTCTCTATGACACTGTAAAATGTTTTTAAGCACTTCAACAAATGTTGACAACTAACATATTTATTTTAACCCCATCATTATCATCCTCAAGCAGCCATGGGCTACGGAGGTGCAACCAGATTGTGCAATTTAGTTCTCCAAGCAAGTCTATCCTGAGCTACATCTACTGCATCTGACCACTGCACACCAATTCTAACAAGGTCCTGTTTGACATTGTCTGCCCACCGCATCCTAGGTCTCCCCTTCTTTCTGAGGCCTTTAGGCACACTGTTCAATAACCCTATTTGCCAATCTATAATTATTCATATAAGCAACATGGCCAAACCAGTGGAGTCTTTCTCTGCACAATATGCTGCTTAAAGGAGGTTGCAAACTCCTTTGCCTAACCTCATCATTAGTTACAAAGTTGAACCACCTAATGCCCAAGATACTGCGTAAGCATCTGGAATCAAAAGTATCTAGATTCCTGTTATCTTGTTTACAAAATGTCCAAGTTTCACTACCATAACTAACCCTAGAAAGAACCAAACTATTATACAGTCTAATTTTAGTCTTTAGGTGTATATGCCTATTTCTCCACACTCTCCATAGATTCTTAAAAGTCCCAGCAGCAATCCCTATTCGTCTGTTAATCTCATGCCGTACATCATCATTATCTGTTATATAGCTCCCAAGATAATTAAACTGTGATACCTGCTCAAAATTGTAACCATTCAGATTAACTGAATCACACCCTGCCTGACCAATTTTCTTCACTTTAGTTTTCTCTCTGTTTATAACTAAACCTACTCTAGTACCAGTTTCTCAACAGCTCGAATGAAAGAGTTCATCTCATCAACATCATTTGCCAAAAGAGCTAAATCATTAGCATAATCTAAATCAGAAATTTTCGTATCTCCAGCCCATTGAAGGCCAAAATCTTTTCCTTGAAGTGAATTTCGCATAACAAAATCACTAACTAAAGAGAAAAGGAGGCAAAAATGCTCCCTTGTCGAACACCAGAAGTAATGCTAAACCAATTGCTACAAGCCTTACCAACTCTCACACACGACTCAGTGTTATTATAGAGAGCTTTCATTATGTTAACTAACTTGTCTGGTATACCATATGCTCTCACAATCAACCAAAAATTATGATGATCAACAGAGTTGAAAGCCTTTTTGAAATCAACAAAGCCAGGAACCAAAGGTTTCTGAAACTCTAAACATTACTCAAGAATCTACCTATGTGAAAATATCTGATCCACACATGCCTACTACTTCTGAATCCACATTGCTCATCACGCAATTGCCTGTCAACCAGATTCTTAACTCTATTAAGCACAATCATGGAAAGAACTTTACCTGGAACAGAGAGTAGGCTGATACCCATAGTTATCACAAGAACTATGATCACCTTTTTTGAAAATAGGGATAATAATAGGTCTGGTAAAATACTTAAGAACCATGCCTTTGTCATAAAAGATATTCAAAATTTCAGTCATCCGTGTGGTAACTGAAACATTCCCAACTGTAAGCATTTTTGTAGTAATTTCATCTATCCCTGGGGATTTATGTAGTTTTAGAAGTAGCCAAAATAACTTCAAGCTGTGTTATGGGCCAACATTAAAACCAGTAATGCATCTATCACCATTACAAGCAATGAGAGTAGAACTTCGCTGAAAAGCTCAGTCCACCTAGCCATGACAGAATGCTCACCTTGTGTAACCTTACCTTGTTTATCCTTCAATCCCTGTATACCTGTCCGTTTTTTACCACATAAAACATTAACTATCTGGTACAGCTCTCTGCTGTTGTGCTGTCTAACTGCTTCCTTGGCTTTATCAGCCAAAGATTCTTAACAACAGCTAATTGAACCTTTACACGTTTATTAAGCTCTCTGTAATGCTTTCTATTAGGACTAGTAGGGTATTGATTAAGGACATTCCTGCAGTTTTCTTTCTTTCTGAAATAAGCTCAAGTGCCGTATCACTCAAATAATTCTGCATCCTCTGCTCCTTTTTTCTTAAAAGAGTACATGATGCATAGAACCAGCCAGGCCTAGCACCTAATGTCCGACCCTGCCTTCTCGTGGTGCAGTCCGTTAGTACCTTTCAAAAGAGATACTCTCTTGTGGAAGTGACTGGAAAAGGAGGGCTTCCAGATTAGTGGGACCTACTGATCTGGACAACTATGGCTACTTCTTTTTTCTACCCTGCTGAGGAGTGGTGAACCACACAAGGTCCTGGTGCTGACCATAAAAACCTATTGGACTGGACTGATATAAGGATCTGAGATTCATTATGGATCCTGAATTTGCTGCGACTGGTGGGCTGTGGAGGGAAAATCTTCCGCTGTGTTTTCTGTTTGTGGGTTTGACAGCCCCAAGTGAATAGATTCACAGGATATGTTTATCAGCTGGTGGATAATCCTGAGCAGAGGTCATTGCAGGTACCTGAACTCTTTTCTTCTACTGGCATCGTCAAATCTACATTGGAGGAAGTCTTCCAGTGTAGATGGCTTCAGCCTTTAGTGGTGGGGGAATGGGTCTTTGCCCCATGTCTGCGATTAGGGGGCTGTTTGATATTGTCGGCATTCCCTCTCTCAATAAACATAGTTTCTTTAAACATCACACTAACCATTTTCTCTCCATAGGTAGTTGGAATGTGAGGAGTCTGCACAGAGTTTTTTCTCTTGCTGTCCTCACACAAGAATTCCACCAATATAATTTAGATATTCTCAGCTTGCAAGAAACCAGATAGATAGATAAAGGTCAGATTCTTAAAAATAATCTTAAATTTCTTTTTCAGGTGTCTTTTCAGGGAGGGATGATAATAACAAAACCAAGGCCCATGCTTTGCTTCTCAGCAGACACGCTAGTGATGCTCTTCTAGGATATGTGTGCATTAATGAAAGGTTTCTTACAGCAAAATTTCAGACAAGCGTTAAAGTCTTGAATGTTATCTGTTGTTAGGCCCACACTGAGAATGCCGATGAGGATGAGAAGGATAGGTTTTACGAACAACTTCAGGATATTTTAAATTCTGTCAAGAAAGGAGATTACCCTTGTTCTTGGTGACTTCAATGCCAAAGTTGGTACTGACTAACTTTTGGGGAGGGGTGATAGGCCCTTTTGTTATTGGTAGCTGCAATGGCAATGGGCATTGTCTCCTACAGGTAAGTAAACTTAATGGTTTGAGAATAACTAACACCTATTACAAACACCACAACATAGATAAGTACACGTGGGTTTCACCAGATGGCCTGCAAAAGAATATGATATATTATATATTAATTAAAAGCAAATGGGCTAGTTCTGTTAGGAATACCAGGTCATATAGGGGAGCTGAAATTGATCTGACCCTTACCTTGTTAAAAATGTCTTGCAACTTAAACTTAAGGATTGTTGTGCTAAGGTTAAAAAATTTACTTTTAATTCGGAAGCTCTAAAAGACCCAGTTACAGCTAAAGCTTACCATGATAGATTAATTAGTCATTATGACACTCATGGTTTGCTTACTACTGAAATTGAGGAAGAATGGGACTGTTTTAAACAGGCTTTTTTGGAAATGAACAGTACTCTTTTAGTAAAAAAGGAGCAGAGGAGTCAGAATTATTTGAGTGATAAGGCACTTGAACTTATTTCAGAAAGAAAGAACTGCAGGAATGTCCTTAATCAATACCCTACTAGTCCTAATAGAAAGCATTACAGAGAGCTTAATAAATGTGTAAAGGATCAGTTGGCTGCTGATAAGAATCTTTGGCTTGATGGCTGACAAAGCCGAGGAAGCAGTTAGACAGCACAACAGCAGAGAGCTGTACCAGATAGTTAATGTTTTGTGTGGTAGAAAATGGACAGGTATACAGGGATTGAAGGATAAACAAGGTAAGGTTATAGAAGGTGAGGATTCTGTCATGGCTAGGTGAGCTGAGCATTTCGGTGATGTTCTAAACCACGTGTGTCCAACCTTTTGACTTCTCTGGGCCACATTGAGTGAAGATGAATTGTTTGGTCCGCAGATAAAATATATAATATAATTAATGTATATGAATAATAAAACTTCATTTATTTTCTTATGTTTTTTATTGTAAAATTAAAAAAGGGGCAACATGAAACTAGTGGGATATCAAAAACTTGCTGAAAATCACATAATCATGTTGAAAGCTTATGTCATGAACACGTAAACTTTGCTATTTTGTGGGCGCTGGGTTGGACACGCTTGTTCTAAACAATGTGGTTAGTTCTATTTCCATTGTTTGTAATGATGATAGATCATTGATGGCTTTAATGTTGGCCCTATAACACAATCTGAAGTTATTTAGGCTATTTCTAAACTTAAACTTCATAAATTCCCAGGGGTAGATGAAATTACTACAGAAATGCTTAGAGCTGGAAATGTTTCGGTTACCACTTGGATGACTGAAATTCTGAATATCTTTTATGATAAAGGCATGGTTCCTAAGGATTTTACCAGAGCTATTGTTATCCCTATTTTCAAAAAAGGTGATCGCAGTTCTTGTGATAACTATAGGAGTATTAGCCTACTCTCTGTTCCAGGTAAAGTTCTTTCCATGATTGTGTTTAATAGAATTAAAAATCTGGTTGGCAGTCAATTGCGTGATGAGCAATGTGGATTCAGAAGTGGTAGGGGATGTGTGGATCAGATATTTTCACTTAGGCAGATTCTTGAGAAATGTTTAGAGTTTCAGAAACCTTTGGTTGCTAGCTTTGTTGATTTCAAAAAGGCTTTCGACTCTGTTGATTGTGAGATCATATGGTATACCAGACAAGTTAGTTAACATAATGAAAGCTCTCTACAATAACACTGAGTCGTGTATGAGAGTTGGTAAAGCTTGTAGCAATTGGTTTAGCATTACTTCTGGTGTTCGACAAAGGTGCCTTTTGTCTCCTTTTCTCTTTAATTTGGTTATTGATTATGTTATGCAAAATTCACTTCAAGGGAAAGATTTTGGCCTTAAATAGACTGAAGATAAGAAAATTTCTGATTTCGATTATGCTAATGATTTAGCCCTTTTGACAAATGATGTTGATGAGATGAACTCTTTCATTCGAGCTGTTGATGAAACTGTACTAGAGTAGGTTTAGTTATAAACAGAGAGAAAACTAAAATGATGAAAATTGGTCAGGCAAGCTGTGATTCAATTAATGTGAATGGTTACAGTCTTGAGCAGGTGTCACAGTTTAATTATCTTCGGAATTATGTAACAGATATTGGTCATGTGCGACATGAGATTAACAGACAAATATGGATTGCTGCCAGGACTTTTAAGAATCTATGGAGAGTGTGGAGATATAGGCGTATACACCTAAAGACTAAAATTAGGCTGTATAATAGTTTGGTTCTTTCTAAAATTAGTTATGGTAATGAAATTTAGATGCTTTTTAAACAATATAACAGGAAACTAGATGCTTTTGATTCTAGATGCTTATGCAGTATCTTGGGCATTAGGTAGTTTAACTTTGTGACTAATGATAAGGTTAGGCAAAGGAGTCGGCAAACTCCTTTGAGCAGCATATTGTATAGAGAGAGACTCCGTTGGTTTGGCCATGTTTATATTGATAATTATATATAATTATAAATTGGTGAATAGGGTTATGAACAGTGTGCCTTAGGGCCTCATAAAGAGGGGGAGACCTAGTACGCGGTGGGCAGACAGTGTCAAACTGGACCTTGTTACAAATGGTGTGCAGTGGCCAGATGCAGCAGATGTAGCTCAGGACAGATATGCTTGGAGAACTAAACTGTATGTTCTGGTTGGACCTCCGTATCCCATGGCTGCTTAAGGATGATTATGATGATGTTAGTTTCCAAAAAAAAAAACCTGTTTAAAACGGTCCCATTCTTCCTCAATTTCAGTAGTAAGCAAACCATGAGTGTCATAATGACTAATTAATCTATCATGGTAAGCTTTAGTTGTAACTGGGTCTTTTAGAGCTTCAGAATTGAAAGTAAATTTTTTAACCTTAGCACAACAATTCTTAAGTTTAAGTTGCAAGACACTTTTAACAAGGTAAGGGTCAGATCAATTTCAGCTCCCCTATGTGACCTGGTATTCCTAACAGAACTAGCCCATTTGCTTTTAATTAATATATAATATATCATATTCTTTTGCAGGCCATCCGGTGAAACCCATGTGTACTTATCTATGTTGTGGTGTTTGTAATAGGTGTTAGTTATTCTCAAACCATTAAGTTTACTTACCTGTAGGAGACATTGTCCGTTGCCATTGCAGCTACTAATACCAAAAGGGCCTATCGCTCCTCCCCAAAGGTCAGAGTCAGTACCAGCTTCGGCGTTGAATTCACCTAGAACTAAATGTGAATGAACTCGATTCATCTGGTTCACATATCAAGGAAGCACCACTCTTATGTCGATCCAATTTTTTTTTTTAGGGTAATATCTCCTTTCTTGAAAGAATTTAAAATTTTTCAGTAATATATAATATAAATGATAAAAATAATTCTAGGAATACTTAAATAGGTTCAAAGCAGAGAAGAATGTAAAATTTGAGGGGGGTGGGGGACAGAAGTATATACTTTGAAATTACATCCCAAATCTTCTGTTTTTAAAAATTGCTGTTTTTTTTTAATTTACAGGAGATTTTGAGAACTTTAAGCAAAAATTTCTTGTTAATAGTTCAAATCAAACTTGTGAGTTTAAATCAGGAGGTTGCTTCAGCAAAGAGGAATGTTAACAAGCAAATCAGCAATACCGTTTAGCATATCTAAGATATGGCAATCAGACAGCTTTAACAAATTATTTATATGTAAATGGCTCCTAGGTAGTCACTGGAAGGAGAGCTGCACACCAATCCCTGTCTGACCGCACCTTCTTGTTGTGCAGGCCATTAGTACCTTTCAAAAGAGATACTCTCTTGTGGAAGTGAACAGAATGGGAGGGGGATTAGTGTGGTCTACTGATATGGACAACTATAAATACTTTTCTTCTTTTTCTACCCTACTGAGGAGTGGTCAACCACACGGGGTCCTGGTGCTGACCATATAAATCTACGAGACTGCACTGGAATAAGGCACTAAGCTTGATTATGGATCCTGAATTTGCCGCACGGATGGCTTTCTGTGGAGAAAATACCTTCTGCTGTGTTTTCTGTTTGTAGGTTGACAGCCCCAAGTGAATAAATTCATAGAATATGTTTTTATCAGCTGGGGGATAATCCTTAGCAGAGGTCATCTCAGGCACCTGAACTCTTTCTTCTACAGACAATGTCAGGTTCTACATTGAAGGAAGTTTTCCAGTTTAGATGGTTAATCTTTAGTGGTGGGTGAATGGGTCTTTACAATGGGTTGATCATATCTGCCAAACATTTTTGCAGAGCCCTAAAATAGCTTGAATTGCAGAATTAAGAGTTCTTCACACAAGTCTGCATTGAAGCTTGCCTTGTATGCGTACAAAGTGCAAATTTTGTAGTTTTTGCAACCCAATTACAAACCATTCCATTTCATGTTTGCTGTGAAAATCCTTGATTTCCTGGTCAGAGATGTAGACTACATATGTCACATTTTGTTAAGACTTTTGCTAAAACAACTTTCTACGTCTCAGGAAAAGTCAGTTGACATAGTGTAAGGATGTGAGGGTTGGAGAACCCACATTATGTTATTGAGCATATCTGCAATAGTCCAAAATTGAATATGTAGTGCCTATTAATATTTGATTGCATTATCAGACCATTCTTCTTTTTAATTTTCCAGAGTTTACTGTTGAAAAAGATATTTATTTGGATATGTATCTTTCTTTTGCTGTCTCTAAAGTTTATCATTTGGCTGCAATAATGGTGCACCTACACATTAGGGTAAAATTGTGTGTTGACTACCTGAATGCAGAATTCCCAGACAGATGGACTAATATCATAACTTTCATATTCCACTAATCCCATAGCTTCCACATTCCAGACATTATACTCCTAATGTTTTTATTGTGTGTCTGTGACTGAGCAGGGAGATGGCTCTGTCAGTATCATGCCAGGCTTGTAATCTGCAGTTTCCAGATTCGAGTCCCACCTGGGCCAGCATTGAGATATATCTTCACAAAACCTACACCCTGCCCTTAGTTAGTAGGGGACATTGATGGGCTTGGAAAGGCTACCATCCATCAGATGGGACATAAAGCAGTGACTTTTTGGATGGGAGAGAGCCATATTCTGTGCATGTTAAACTACCTATGTCACATTAGATTGACTGACCATATGACTGAATGGCCTTGACAAGAGGCTACCATCTGTCTCATAATAAGTGAGCCATTTATCCCATTGTGTGCAAAAAAAAATGCCACTCAGACAACACAAACCAACTTTGATTTTTTTTTTTGGGTGGGGGGGGGGAGAATATTTTTTTACATGAAGGTCCCCTGTAAGTAAGGGCAAAGTGTAGATGAACTGAAAACATGTATCACTGATATAATTACATCAATTAATTCAAGATATGTTAGAATGCATAAGACTTGAACTGTAATATCAGTTATATGTACTCCAAGCCACATAGGGTACTCACATCGAAGTGTATTAACTTTGTGAAAAGTTACTTCTTGATTTGGACTATTACATGCAGCATACTGCATGTCTCTGTACTAAGCAGTTTGTTTTGTTTTTTAATTCGATTTCTAAACTGTCTAGAGATTTTTAGTCCACTCTATATTTGAACGTCTTTTTTTTTTATCATTCTGTTAAAAGTATCACGGCCTTTGTGTAACATGCATATGTGAATGTGTACTGCTGGCAGAAGGTCCATATCATTAATAGAGGAAATCTTAATTAGTGGCTTGTAGCTGAGTTGTCAGATCATCTGATATGTTATCAGGAGGTCTTAGGTCCTTACTCCACTCAGATCAAAACAATTTTTCCTCTAACTTCGAGTATGATGTTCAGAGTGCTTTCATTGACTTTCAAATGAATCAACATGATATCTTTACTGTAATTATTAGTATATTTGAAATATACTCTAATCATTTTATCTATGTGATGCTGTTTGGAAGCAGAAGTCCCAGCCTTTTATATATATATGTGTGTGTGTGAATATATATATACTCCTGCCAGAAGTTTCATATCTTTAATAGAGGAAATCCTGATTTTCATCTGGTAGCTCAGTTGTTAAAATATTTCATGTTTTCAGTGTAAGTCCTAGCTCATGATCCCACCTAGGTCATGACATATTTATAATAGCTTTTAATTTGATATTTTAGGATGTTTCATTGAATGCGAATTGAATCAACATTGATTCATGTGGAAAACTATAAAAGGTGACCAATGCAGACTAGCTTAAACCCTTTCAGTACTATACCAGCCCAAAACAGCTGAGATTTTAAATGGACTCATCCAATTAATGCTATTTCTTTCTTTTCACTACCTCCTACCTGAAGTTTGAGCTGTTTTGGGCTGGTATAGCAAAGAAAGAGTTGTTTATTATTGTACCATTTCATGTAACCCTTTCTTTTTAACAGCAACATGAAACATACTCCCGTACCTTTGATATTTCAATTTATTACTTTTTTTTTTGCATGAAGGTCCCTATCCTTTATATTTCTGTAGATAACAGACAATGCAATCCCACTGTATGTACCTGTTAACAGTGTAACTCATACTCATGTCTAAAACTTAAAACCACTGAAGCAGGATCATCTCAGTATACAATTAGGAAGAATTAAGAATTAAATAGAATAATTGTAGACACAGCTAATTGTATAAGGTTTAATAATTTACACAATAATGCTGTCGTACAACTAAGAGATCCAAAAATCAAATGATTTCCGAGTCAAGAGGAGTGCTTAACATTAAAATAATTGACAGAAAATTGCCCTATCGGCTTACTCATTCCGAACAGTCAATGTTAATATACACCCTATGATACTTATTCAACTCTATAAAGATCCTTTTACAAGTAAAGGCAAATTAGAGCAAGAAAAGACCATATAAAGGTATTTACCATAATCCTGAGGCTGGTACAATTACATTAGGTGACATGTTATCAGAACATTGTTGTTTTAATGCTGTGTTTGAATTTTTACATTTTACCGGATATTTTACTCAGATTAGTTTTATTCCAATGTTTAACCCAGGTCGCTTACACCTGGGTTACTTTTTTATTTATAACTTATTTATACATTTGTTGCTTGTTGTCGACTATGTTTCCTTTTATTGTTTTACATTCTTAGTATATGTTTGTGGTTTATTTTAAAATTTGGTTAAGGGTTACACGACTTTTATCTTTTTTCTTATGGACATTCGTATGGTGCATTATAGCCTTAGATGCTTATGCACCATTAAAACCCAAACAACCAACCAACCAGCATTAGTCAGCGTTGAGATTTATTTCCGCAAAATTTCTCCGCCCTGCCCACGTGTGGGACGTTAAGCTGTGGCCCCGTGTGCGGGAGAGCCATACCCTGTGCACGTTAAAGAACACACTGGATGGCCTTGACGGGAGGCTACCATCTGTCTCCGAACAACTGTTCCAGTGGGTCCCCTCCCCCAACCTTCTCTGAGCCTTCGGGGTCCTTGTGGCCTGGCCATTTAGCCCATGGTGTGCAAAAAAGTGCCGCTCAGAGGTAAAACAATCCAATCCAAACTAGCATTAGGTGACACAACTTGATGTAGTTTGTTGTTGATGTTATGTTAAATGCTACCATTCCTTAAGTTAGTCCACCAATTTTTTTAGCAGAGACTGTATATATCAGGTAAGTCCATCCACTGAATATTGATGGTATATCCCTTTTGTTGACCACTGTTGTAGTTGACTTTGTGTATGCTTTATGGTGACACTTCACTTTTAGGAGCAGCTACGCTGAGTTGAGCACCAGAGCATTTAATCTTAAGTAGCTGATGTTAACTGTAGTTATTATTTCTGATATTAGTTCTTTTTACCTCTGTATTAATGCATTTACATAGTTCAGAATTCGTTGCTCCATTCTCTCGTAGAAGACACAAGTCATTTACAGGAATACAGATATTATCTGTTAATACTGGGTTACAAGTATTTATGGGCACTATCCTCCACACTTGGACATTTAAATCTTTAAAACTCAAGTTAAAAAAACTTTTAATGTTAAAGCAAAAGCCAACTTTAAAAAAAAAATTGTAAAAAGAACAGGCCTCTCAGCATGCGCAACACGTTTCATCACCGTCAATTTCATGGCATCTTCAGGAATGTGATGTTAAACATGTATGCTGTCGGTTAAATAGTCATCTCTCAACATGTAATTGCTGATGTTACCTATTGCGTATGCGTGCACATTCTTGATTGTTGATGCAACAGGTCCTGTTGCACGAACAATCTTTATAGAGTTGAATAAGTATCATAGGGTGTATATTAACATTGAATATTCAGAATGTGTAAGCCAATAGGGCAATTTTCTGTCAATTATTTTAATGTTAATCACTCCTCTTGACTTGGAAATCATTTGATTTTTGGATCTCTTAGTTGTACAATAGCATTATCATGTAAATTATTAAGCCTTAAGAATTAAGAAATAAAAGATAATAGATAATTGTTGAATTCATTTAGTTTTTTTTTTTGTTAACTATATATGTTCAGCAATATTTGATGTATGATGCTAAGCATTAAAAGTATGCCCAATTATATAATACAATTTCCTTTTTTATTTTCAAGAACTTCATAGAACTCAGACTGAATTTGATGATAGCTTAACTCTGAAAATGTTCCTTCTCCAATTTGTTAATTACTACTCTTCCATTTTCTACATTGCATTCTTCAAAGGAAAGTATGTATCAAAATATTAAATTTAATAACTATATCAATATTTTAATCAATATACCAAATAATTTTAAAATTACTTTAAGTTACCATGCATATGGATGAGTTGTTAATGTACTGAATTAAATTCAGAACAATGAGACATACATTCAAAAACTCGTGTAAATCATGGATGGTTCATTTATGGTGTCTTTTGTTCAGATGTTACTATCATCACCAATCTCTGTGTTACATGGGGGATCCCTTATCTGATAATACAGGGTGAAAAGACTACCTTATGCTGGACTCTTTAAGTACATTGCAATGTGTTTTAACTATGCAACCAGCTGTAACATGCTGCAGAATTCTTAACATAGCATTTATGTTATAAATTTTGTTGTCTGGTCTGTATGCCAGCATGACCCACAGGATGAAAAGACTTCCATACTTTAAGTGTTCTAAGTTGCATAAAGATTTCTGAGCTATCTCAACAATGAAGGAATTCAGATTTGTTATGTTATATTGACATCAAACCCTGTTCTTAACAGTGACTGAAACATTTTAATCTATTGATCACTCTAGATACAATAATCATACAATCTGACAGGGCAACAAACACTTTTACAAGATTTTAACATCATTAATGACACATTAAATAATTTGTAGAGTGCTGTGAGATCAAGTGAAGTGGTGGGTCCTATTGGCATAGACTGGACTGGTACCATTTGGAGACACTTTCATAACTGAAACCACAATAGCATTGCTATCTCTCTCTCTCTCTCTCCTTCATACTCAAACCAGCCCCCCCCCCCCCCCTGCCCCATGAGAGACATCAGCAGACTTCTCTGTCTGAAGGACACTGGAAAACTTCATTATCTCATGACCTGGTTTTTCTCCCACCTAAAGGGGTATCATCTTATCCTTCCATTGGTTGGAATCAGCAGATCAAGAGGAGCCAAAATATCGGTGAGGCTTGAGAGTTTTTTTCATCTCACCTCCTTGTACCATGTGGGTATGCTTCCCTTTCCAGGAACTCTGTGGTCCTGATTGTCTCTCTTTTGATCCCTCAGTGGTAGGAGTGCCTATGCACATGGAAACACAGGAGAAGATGCCAATCTCTTCTCCAGTCTCTGAAGAAGATCACTGCTTGACAAGAAGTTTTCTTTGTAGTGATCCACATGTGAGGCTCTTGCTCAAGCTATGTTTTTCATTGGCATGAATGTTACTAAGGATGAACTAAGGTGCCTGACACCCAGAATTTACTGGAAATGGTTCTTAAGTCACAGGCCCCTGGCCTCACAATGCTGACAGAGAGCAATGAAGCATTTTTAATATTCTGTGTGGATGGAAAAATCTACACCTGACATCCCTATATATCACAGAGGGAGGAAGAAATACATTCCACCAAAGGAAAAGTTATGAAGATATGCACACATGGTTTGGTGGTGAAAGAAAAATGGGTGCTGAAAGAAAAATATCATCACTACAATCTAAGCATTGTCCTAAAATAAAGTCTGTGTACTGGAAAAAATTCAAAAGTTCACTTGTGAAATCTTGTATCAATTGATGTCAATACAATTTCACAGAATGCACTAGAATAAGATAGTCTACTCTGTTATGTCCC
The DNA here is from genome assembly GCA_038380435.1 of Ryuthela nishihirai. NCBI lineage: Eukaryota > Metazoa > Arthropoda > Arachnida > Araneae > Heptathelidae > Ryuthela > Ryuthela nishihirai. The sequence continues at coordinate 44,441,256 of JAWZYU010000005.1, forward strand.
ACTGTACACACCATATTATTAATGTAGTCAGTGGGTGAAAATGCTCTCATTGTCAACTGTTGTTTCATAAGACATATATGAACTCGCACTAAATCCATAGAAATATTGTCCTAAAAAGTGAACTAAATATAAAAAAAAACACCAAAACGGAGTGTCCTTGTGAAAATGGAAAAATCACTTCACTTAAATGTCCAGACTGTAATCTATTCACCACAAAAATAAGAATCAGCACCACACCAATATTTTCAATCAACAGCTCCTGGTATACACTCAGGTCTTGAGCTGCGTAGAACACTCATTTCAGCTCCTCTACAACATTCACATGAAACTTAAAACATAAAAAGGAAGTGTAAGTATCCATTCAAGAATCAGCCACAACAAATTATCATTACCTACTGAAATTATAATCAAGTTATCTAACATTCAGTCAAATAGTATCTCTCATCACATTAAACACACACAAAAAGGGAATTGTTTGAGTATCTATCCTTATAACATACAAACATCAATATAAGAAAAAAAGAATTGTATTTGCACATCTAGAGTACACTAAATTATTTAATTGTCTGCTAACTATCTACTCTGCAAGTAAAAATACACAAAAATTCGCATCACACTGCTACTTCACAACAATCACTTTTACTACTAGAACTGTTTTTAATACTCTTATCAGTGACCATTCAGTGGTCTCTTCACAAACATAAACAATGTAGTATAAATTTTTCTCATTTGCCTAAATAAACCTGAGAGCCTTTCTGGGGACCCATCAGTGGTAGGAGTGTCTATGCACATGGAAACACAGGAAAAGGTGCCACTCACTCCTCCAGTGTCGAGAGGATCATCACCACTTGACAGAAGTTTTCTTTGTAGCTGCAACATGTGGGGCTCTTGCTCATACCACATTTTCCACCAGCATAAATGTAAGATAGTGACTAAGGCACTGGCCACCTGTAATTTGCTGCAAATTGCTTGTATTTTCTCAACCCTCTAGCCTCACAAAACTGACAAAGAGCAATGAAGCATTTTTAATGTCGTTTTGTGTAGATGGAAAAATCTATGCAGAACATCTGTGGCATATTGGATCTATGTGGCAAGTAGTTGGCATGGGAGTAATTTTTTTATATAGTAGTGGCTTGTAAACGTTGATTACATCTTTTATTCCCAGTGATAATGACCAGACATATTATTTGAAGTTTGAACTTTGAATTTGTCATTGGTGTTGCTTGTAGCCTATTGGATAGGTTGAATACCTACTGTCAACTGCACCTTCTGCAAAGATGGAATACTGGATGCAGCTGAGACTATTAAGTGCTCAGGAGAATGTGCAGGGAATTTTCATTATTCATCTGCCAGATTTTCTGAGTCTGGCTACAAAGCCTTAACTAAAATAAAATAGATTCAAATAAATGCTTTGGTAGGAAAAATTTTGCAGGCATACGGGATTCAAGCCCACATCTCTCCAGAAACCTGCCAGAGTATTCTAACCTGTTGAACTAATGCTTGCTCAGTCTTTTTTCCTCTAATAATGACTATCAGTCTTCCCTGTGAATTTTGGGTGTCTCCCTTTTGGTGCCATCTATGATCCCGGATGGCAACTATTTCTTTTCAGTACTTTGAGTAAGATGGCAATAAATAATGAAGTCACATCACACTATATTGCATTATTAATGATTTAAACAATAATTGACAATCTCCAAAACTGGCACTTAATCCTCAAAAAAAGTTTTGTATTTGAATGATAAGAGAGGGGCAGTAGAAATCGATAAATTGGATTGGCTCATACAAATGATATCAGAGATAAAGAAAGACACTGTGATAATTAAGGAAATTTAGGTTTTTGCAGAATTTGCTAAGGGATTAACTAGATGAAGTAAAGAATACTATTAGTGCACTCACTCAAGATATTAAAGAAAAGAAAATAATTTAGAACTAAGGGAAGAACTGCATTAAGTTAGAAATGAATTGAATGATCAACAGCAGCATTCAAAAGTTCAACTTAGAGATTGTTGTCATACCAGAAGTGCCTAATGAGGACTTGTCGAAAATTGTGACAAAATTGCTGAAAAAAGAATGACATACTAATTATACATTGCATTCTAACTGTTAATAAAAATAAAATATAACCATAATTGTAAAAAAGCAAAATAATACATGATAAATGGATAAGTTCTAATAAATCTTCTAAACTTAGTATTGTTCTGATATTGGTCTAAAATTTTAAAAGGCTGCAGTGTGCCTAAATGAATGTTTGATTCCCACAATGAAGCAACTGTTGTATAAAACTAAATTGGAGGGCAGAAAATCTGCATTTAAGTATGCATGGGTTAAAATGGTAAAATATTTATGAGATGCAATGAACAATGAGATTGGAATTCTCCATTCAATTGGAGAGTTAGAAATGAGGACAATAAAATACTGTTCAATATGTCTAGAATTTTAAACAAATGTATTTCTACTGAATATATGTTCCATAGCATACATTTTGATTATTTAAAGGTTTTATCTTCATTCCAACAGTAAATCATTATGTATACTTAATATTAATGTATGAAGTATAAGATCTAAGTTTGAATCAGTTGAAGCAATTATTGATTATTTAAATTATCAAGTTGATATTCTTATGTTGACTAAGATATAAATGAGATGAAGTTTGCTTATATAACTTAAATGGATATATGAATTTTACAAATGTAATAAAATTGTAATAAATCAGATGATATACTGGTTTTTGTTAGAAATACATACAACTTTATTTAAAATGAAAATAATGATTGGTGACTTCTGAATTGCTTTGTATAATGTGGGCTGATTATGATGTTTTTCTATACAAAATATATAGATCTCATTTTTACACATTAAAACACTTTGTAAATGAATTAAATGACAAATTAAATTTAATTAAAAATGGTACATTTATTTTTATTGGTGGTCTTAATATTGACCTTTTTTTGATAATGATTATTAAACAGCTCTTTTGATATGCATTCTTCATATAGATTACATATTGATACTGCTAAACATTACCCTGTTGGAATAAGAATTGATATGCATGAATAAAAAATGGAACTTAGATCAGTCAATATTTCAAAATGTAGTGTAAAAGATAAATTATGTAGCATTAAAGGAAAAGTAATGAACTGTAGATGAAAAAAAACTTAATGAAACAAATGATGTCAATTTGTGCTATAAACTGTGTATTGATAAATTCTCTGAATTGGGGGAAGATGCTAAACAATGTACTATCGAGTAAACTAATGGTAGAAGTAAAAATCCATGGATAACTGTTGGTAAAAAAAAATAGTATTAAATTAAAAAATAAGTTATATAAGAAATAGCACTCTTGGCTACTGATCTAAGGGACCTGGGTTCAGGTCTGGGTGAGTCATAGATATTTGTGTTGTTTTGCTGCTGAGGTCCTGCCATCCTCACAGACCTTCTACTATGGCATATAAACCGACAGGCTCCTGTCAGACCTCTGTGACAAGCAGCTGCTTGAAGGGATATTTATTTATTATTATATAAGAAGCACAAGGAATATCACATTATACATGGAGATAATTGCAAAATAGTTAGAAATATACTTAATGTTCCATTAATATCTTTAAAAATAATTCCCATAGAAAACAATTCTTAAAACGTTTTGGCAACAGTAGAAAATATTGGAAATTTATCAATAATTTAATAGAAAATATAAAGGAAACAACCTGTCCTACCAAATTTGCCTAATCCTGATTCAATAGAAAATGAGAACTCGGCTAAAATTGCTAATGATTTTAATACATACTTTGTTCATATTCCTGATAATGTTGGTGGAAACCAAGTTAACTATAATTTAAATACTCTTAAGTAATTATATTACTTAAAAAGGAATATCAATTCTGTTTTTCTAATTCCAACTTCTGAAGAGGAGATTCAAGATATCATGATTCATTTAAAGAAATTAATAATATAGGAGTTCATGGGTTTACTGGGGCAATTATAAAAAAGTATTTAAATTATTTTGTTACACCATTGACATACATTTTTAATTTATTGCTTGCAAATGGTATATTTCCACATAGATTAAAAAAAGGCAGTCATGATTCCTATATATAAAAAGGAAAACAAAAAATTTCAAATTATAGACCTATATCTATTATTCTGCCCTTTGGAAGCATTCCGAAAAATGCCATCGTCGGTACGTCGATGACATAATATTTTTTTGGCCACACCCACTGGATAAAATAACACAATTTATTGAGGTCTTTAACTCTGTCATGCCCACAATCCAATTTACACATGAAGCAGAAGAAAACAATCAACTTCCGTATTTGGACATTTTAATAACACGAAAGAAAAACGTGTGAAACGACAGTATACAGAAAGAAAACCCACATACCCAATTATATCCTGTATGACTCTGCACACCAATTCAAGCATAAAAAAGCGTCTATCTTACCGCATTACATTAGGGCCTACAGGTATTGTTCCGAGCAAAGTACATTTCAAAAGGAAATAGAATATATTACGAACACTGCTATAGAGGCAGGATATCCTAGGAAATTTCTGAACAGAGGGCAAAATAACTCTAAATATATAGTACTAAAAGAAACGCAAATAATACCGAGACAGCCACGTAAAACAATCAGATGTGCACACAGCTTTTCATATATTAAGAAAATAAAAGACACTGCATAATATCTTAAATAAATATGATTTATCCTTATCAGTTAAAACAACTAACACAATTAAAGACTTGATAATTAATGATAGAGAAAGGGAATATCCCACGGGGGGAGTCTACCAGGTGGAAATTCCACATCCAACAATAAAATTGAAAGGAAAAAATACTTATATTGGAAAGACTCACAGGAAATACTGTACAAGAATGAACGAACTTCAGACAGACATTGTAAAAAAACAACCAAACACGGTCCTGGCACAAATTGTGCTGGAAAATAATATTGATGTACATAAAATTAAATATTAAGCTTTAGTGGCACCCTGTACAAAATTCCAGCTAACATATGCTGAGAAATTATTATATTACGACAACAATGACGTAATATGCAATACGGATATCCCCCCTATACCTGCTGCATGGAATCTCCTGCTAAAGCAGAGAAAAGTAATTGGGACTACTGCGCATGGTGATGTAGATAGCGTCACGGGTGAGATGATGCATATAAGGTAATACACAAATACACTCAATGCCAGAGCCTGAAGATGCCACCGTGAAGAAAGGTGTGGGAAACGTGTTGCTCTTGGAATATCGTGTTGAGCAGTTAAACTTTTAATGGTTGAGTTTGTGTTGGCCAATAGATTTTAGGGAGTTTTAATGATTCTTTTAAATATTTGTCATTGGCCGGTATTGGATGATTTGAATTTATACATGTGGAAGGCAGCCACGACGCCGGTGAAGGAACTTGAGTAATAGACAGAGTATACTGGTATGTGCAACATTAGGTGACTAAAATTATAGCATAAATCTAACATCTAAGTATTATAGGACATTATGATATCCTTGTGGAAACAACATAATGGAAAATCACGAACAGCACGAGGCCTGAGGCAAGGCCTACCATTGGATTCAGGACGTATGTTGTGATGTCAACATGATATTTGTTCAAGTATAATGTTTGCTGTGTCATCCATACTGATGAAAATTACGAAGTTGGACTGGTCGCATTGTTCACGCAAACGAACATTTACTCATGTTCTGTTGAACAAGATCATCTGATGCAGTTGTACCAGCGATTTTGTAAGTCAAAATACTCTTCTATTTTGTAAGCATTGCTAAGCTAGTTATCTTTAAATGAGTTTAAAGATTATTCTTCATTAGTGGTAGTGTGTAAGTAATATCAGAATAACTGTATATAGACCTCCAGAGGTGTAGCGATCTACAATAGATACTACTTTAATAGTTATTGGAGATTGTCGAGGTCCATGAGATTATATATGCAGATATCGTCTAACTTCAGACACGCTACTAGTGCTTAGTAGCTAGTGAACATGATTAAATTTTATGTACAGTAATTATTCGTGGAAACTAAATTGAATTTGAATGTATTGGAGTCAGAGACATTACTCTTAAATGGTTTTCGAGTTATTTATCAAATAGTAATGTGGAAATTAATTGAATTACAAAATGTGGAAATTAATTGAACTTTCAGTTCTGAGTTGGAAATAGAACATGGAGTCCCCTCAGGATTCCATCTTAGGGCCAATTCTATTTCTATAATACAACAGATGATACAGCTATTATCAGGTAACCAAAAAAGTTTGTGCGATTTTTGAGGGTAAAATGAAACCATACCTAAAAAGTGAATAAAGATATTTTATTCAGTAAAGTAAGCACCAGAACAATCTATAATATTTTCCCAATGACATACCAGTTTGTAAATGCCACTTTGGTAGAACTGCCAATCTTTAGAAGTGAAGAAAATAGCCAACTCTGTTTCTGGTCCTTCTCAGTTTAAAAAATTTTTGGTTGTGCATATGATTATCCAGCTCCAGGAAAAGGTGGTAATCGATGGCTTGATGTCTGGGGAATATGGAGGGTGGGGTAGAATTTCCCCAACCAAAGCTCTGGAGTTCGTCTTGTGTCACTCAAGCAGTGTTGAGGGCAAACATTGTCCTGAAGGACCAATACACCTTTGTAATGAACAAGTGCAGGCTGTTTTTGGAGCAGTGCATATGCAACCTGTTGTAGCTGTGCTGAGTAGATATCTACAATGACTGTTTGACCAGTGGCCAGAAGATCATAATGGACGATACCAGCTGTAATTCATCAGACGCACAGCAAAATTTTCTGTTGGTAGATCCTGGGCTTGATGTATGCAGTACAGGTTCACTGGATGATAGCCAATGATATGAATGTTTGATGTTCCTATAGATATTCTATTTCATCGCACGTCAACAACCTATCCAAAAATGGCTCATTCTTGTGGCATGAAAGCAGCGACAAACAGATCGTAAGCCACTGGAGTTTGTTGTCATCAGTCAGTTCATATGGAACCCATTTGCTCAGCTTCCAGACTTTTCCTAGGTGGTGTAAATGCAAATGAATGGTTTCATCACTTATATGGAACCTTTCTGCAAGCTCTTGGCATGTTTGATGTGACTACAACTCTATGCTCACCTTCAATTCATTGTCATCAATGACGGTCAGTCTTCCCTCATGGGGTGCATCTTCAAGTGTCTCATCACCCGATGCAAATTTTCTGAAGCACTTTTGGCCTTCTGTTCACTCTCTGTATTCTCTCCAAATGCCATACATATCTTGCGGACTGCTTGCGCCACTTTAGTTCCCAGTTTAAACTCAAAGTAAACATATTCAAATAACTGTATTCGATGCAGAACATGTTTTCCTCGCCCTTCCCAATTTCACCAACCTATTTTTCACACTTGCTCACATCAACTAGCTCAATATGCCACGTTCTTTCAATTGTGTATCAACACATGCGCACCACTTGCATTTGTGCTGATATACTTTTGTTGAAATGATAACTTTGAAAAATCACACAAACTAATTTGGTTACCTAATATATTTACAGCAGAAACTTTTGCTGACCTACAAGGTATAATAAATAAGGATATAACAGATATTGTAAAATGGTTTAAAATAAAAAAGGCTAACTCTAAATTTCCCTAAAATGAAATATAATATATTGTACATTCCAAAAAATAAATTTGATATTTTAAATAATTAATGGTAAAAATTCATGAAACTAATTGTTACATTAATGAAGGCTGTTGCTGTGTGCCTTTTGATAGAAGGGATGAAATAAAGTATTTAGGAATAGCAATTGATCAAAACTTGAATTGGATGCCACACATTCAAAAGTTAGTTAAAAAATTTAGAGCAATGTCATGTAAAGTATACTACTTTAAAAAATGTGAATCACTAAATGTTCGTTACAATTTGTTATTCTTGGATTCTTTCTGCATTGCATTATGGATTACTATTTTATGGCGGAACTTATAGGTCAACATTGAAACCACTGACTGCCGTACAAAATAAAATCATTAAAAAAGATATTTGATGGTAGCATTTATCAAAATAGAAATACACATGTCAAAATTTAAAACTGCTGCCCTTCAGTCACCTGTTTATTTATAAATTGATGATTTATATTTATAACCGTTGTCCTTTATTTGAATTAAAAAGAGATAAAAATAATTTTTGTTCAGATGGCAGAAAGTTTGTAATTCCACTTGTAAAAAAGGAAATATTATATAAACATATTTTATATTTAGCACCGAAAATTTTCAATCTCTTTCTTATCTAGTGAGCTTCTAAATTATATTGCTAAATTATTAATCTTTAAGAAAATATTAATGTTATGCCTTTCACAATACAAGCTACTTGGATTTTATATTTACAGTTCTGTGATAAAAATTTTAACTCAAATTTATATTGCTTGTACATTTTTCATACTGTATGTAGTAATTATTTTCTTTTCTCTTTGCATTTGAACGGATTTTTTTTTATATTTGCAAAAATATGAGAATATTAATATTTTGTCACAATCAACCGATACTTAGATATTTGTTTTGTAATTAATTTGTGAGAAATAAGTTCAACTTTCTTTTTGTTATTTCATGCAATGTTAGCTATAACAACCTAGATCAGTGAGTGCTTTTTGATTGTTTATATTGTTCTAAATATTGTTTATATTGTTCTTTTTTATTTGTTTGGAAGATCGCTGAAATGCTCAGCTTACCTAACCATGAGAGAATCCTGACAATCAATAACCTTAGTATATTTATCCATCAATCCCTGTATACCTTCTGTTTCATCTCACACAAAATATTAACTATTAAGTATAGCCAGTGCCTACATAATGGGAATGGCTGCTGATTCTGCAAATCTCTGTGTTAACAAGTGCATATGGGAAGCTTTAGAACTTGTCACATGAGGGCAGCACCATTCCGCAGTACATTAACCTACACTAACAGTAAATATGTAGCGATCTGACCAAAATCGTATGGTAAAGAATCAGAAAGATGGGTAATCAAATACAATAAACTAGAATCTTACTTAGAGATACAACTGGGATAGTGATTTAAACTCTCAATAGCGAAAAATATACTTTAAAATAATTGTGTTACAATTGATTATTATTATTATCTATTAAAATCCGAAATTTTCAAGTGTTTACCCAATAATAATATTAAATCGTAATTCCTTAAGGACCAAAATTTAATTTTTTTCTAAAGCAATTCTTTACCTAATTTAATAATAACTATTGCAATAGAGCTTATTTGTTAAAGGAAATACATAAGCAATAGATTTTAGCAAGATCATTTTGATATTAATACCCAAATTCTTTAATTAAGCACAAAGTGGAAAATTTGCTAAAAAATTAATGATTAAAAATAATAGTTTTTAAATGCAATAGGAACGAAGTTTATTGTGTAGCAAAGAATTGATTATATGTTAGCCTTTGTATTTCAGTTATTTCTTCAACCTACAATGCCCCCTCCTGTTTTTTTGCCTGTTTAAAGTAATGTTATTTTTTATCATGTTAATCGACAATTTTATATGAAGTAGTTAAATTTTCATTATTTTTCAGTTTAGAAGGATAAAGGGGATCCATTTAGAATATAGCTGTAAGGCTTCCATTTAGAACTTGGCTGTGCAGGTCTTCCAATTGCTTTATCTACCCTGGTTCATACATATATTTGTGTAGTTCAAAATGCTTTCAAACTGTTATAAACTTCCACATTCCATTAGTCATATACAGGAATGGTTTAAAGAGAGATGGAGGTTGTGTGAGGTGGACAAGAATGTCCAGGCCTCAAGAAAATGAGCGACATTTTAATACTATACCTAGCACTATTTTTTTAAAGTAAAATATTATTTCAAGTAGTTAAATATTTTAAAATGTAAAAACGATGCTCAAAGAAAGCTATAGCATTATCTTTCCATGTTATATCAACAGGAATCTAACTCCGAAGCTCTATAACATCTAAAATATGCATTTAATGAAAAAATGTGATGAAGATAAGAATAGACTGGTGCTTAGACCTGTCAGAGCTAGGTTCTTTTCGAGCTGTGAGTGTGTGCAGAAGGGTACTTGTCTCTACCTAGTCAGGATGTTGCTGCTATCTAGGTGACTGATAAACAGAAACTCAGATTTTACATATATGCATAATGCATTTAATGAAAAACTGTGACTGAAATTAAAAGATAATCAAATTTATTTAAATCTTGATTTATCATCAATATTTGTTCAGTATTTAAAGAGTTATGGGAACTGAAAATTTTAATAATAAATTATCTTGCTGTATAAAAAATCATTCACAATTATCTAATATTGAAATAATCATTAGGCAAATTTTTAAAATTTATATTAAATGATTTGAAACAATACTTATTATTTAGGCTTTAATTAATATCCAAAGTAAATTCTTATAACCGATTACTGATGTGAAATATCCTAGGTTCTATAATTCTTTAAATACTAGATGAATGCTGTTGAAAATCGAGATTTAAATTGATAAGATTATGATCTTTAATTTTTTTCCAGTAACTCTTTTATAGTAAATTAATATTTTAGAAGTTATGGAGCTTCAAAGTTGGATTCCCATTCATATAACATGGAAATTCTCAAATATTTTGTTATGGCAGTGTAACTCAGTTCCATATATTGTAAAGATATTAATTGTTTTGAGCTAATGGGAATAACTTCCCCTTGCTTACAATTCCTGTGATTCAAAAGTATTATTTATTCAAAAGGAATCTCTGAATTTTTTTCCATTACTTTTGTCAAGACAGGTGGCTGCAGTAATACAGTCATGTTACTGTATTGCTGCAGTCACCTGTCTTGCAGATTCAGTTTGGAAGGGATTCGTTAGAAACTGAATTTTGTTTCATAAACATTAATTAAATGATTCTGAAAAAAATTCAGTGCCGACACAGTGGGAATCGAACTGCATCTCTCCAGATTCATGCCAGAGCATGCTACCATTGTACCACGCATCGGACAATGAAATTTTTCAGAATAAGACCTTATAAATCTTCTTCACTGAAACGTGGCAGACACAGCACCATCTATACTCAAGAAGATGCAACTTTTTCAGTTGTTGCTATTGATTATCATATGTTAATGAGAAGGTTGCTAATGCTAAAGTGTTAATATATAATTAAAAATCAATCCAAAGTGAGTGCACAGTATTCTCTGTTAAGATAGACATCAACATTAATTGATAGATTCTGAACGTGGTACAGTGGTATTCTGATGCATGATACAATGGTAGTGCACTCTGGCATGAATCTGGAGAGATGTGGGTTCAATTCTTGTGTCGGTGATGAATTTTTTTCAGAATCATTTAATTAATGTTTGATGTCTATCTTAACAGGGAATTCTGTGCATTCACTATGGATTGATTTGTTTCATAAGTTTCGCTTCTGCAAAACATCGCACAGTATTGCATCATTGTTCACACTTCTAGTTAAAAATGGCAGTAAGTAGACAGAATAGTAAATATTTCACACTGAATAAATCCGTATCAGAATCCAATTTTAAAAATAGCGGTAAACAGCATAATATCATATACTGCCACAAAGTAAGTAGGAAGCAAAACAGTGGCTAATGAAACAGTGGATCGCCAGTGCCACAGAAGACGAAAATGTAACTAACACTACTGTAGCTTCACACCTTGAAATCGGCAGGCGTTCCCATTACATAGGCACCAGTACAGATCTCTGTTGATATGCTGATTAGCTACTTCCTCAGCCATGTCAACCAAGCTATCAAGCCAAAGATTCTTACCAGCTGTTAACTGATCTTTATACCTTTATTGTGCTCTTTGTAATGCTTTCTGTTAGGACTTGTAGGGAGTTGACTGAGGTTTTCCTTCAGTTCTTCCTTTCAAAAATAAGCTTCAGTGCCTTATCACTAAAATAACCTTACCTTCTTTGCTCGTTTTTACCCAAAAGCGTTCTGTTAGTTTAAAGAACAACTTATTTAAAATGGTTCCATTCTTCCTCAACTTCAGTAGTAAGTAAACCATGACTGTCATAATGATTAAGGCATCTATCATTGTAGGCTCTGTAACACCTTTAGAACTTCATTAGCTATAACTTTGTCTTTCAGAACATCAGTGTTAAAAGTAACTTCTTAACCTTAGCACAACACTTGTTAAGTTTAAGTTGAAAGACACTTCTAAAAAGGTGTTAGTCAGATTCGATTTCAGCTCAGCTATATGACTTAGTATTCCTAACAGAACTGGCCCATTTGCTGTTAATTCATATATAATCAATCATATTATTATGCAAACCATCTGCTGAAACCCATGTGTATATGTCATAGTGTTTGTAATAACTGTGATTCTCAAACCATTAAGTTTACTTACCTGTAGGATATGTTCCCCTTTGCAGCTACGAACACTAAAGGGACTTATCACCCTTCACCGAAGGTCAGAGTCAGTTCCAACTTTAGCATTGAAGTCACTTAAAACAAAGGTAATATCTCCTTTCTTGACAGAATTCATAACCTCATCGGCATCATCTGTGGGGGCATAAAAACAGATAACATTAAAGTTTTTAATGCTTGTTTTAAATTTAGCTTTAAGAGACCTTTCATTAATGTACTAATTCTTAGAAGAGCATCACTACTTCTTTGCTCAGAAGCAAACCTATGCCTTATAGATGCTTTCTGTATTACTTCCCTGAAAAGAGAAATTTGAGATCATTTTCAACCCTTAAAGTGCCAGGGTGCTGAAACTGATCTCACACTGGTGGCCATGTTAATTTTGAAGTTCACTAAATAAAATACTCATCTTTAGAACCTCATCCTGAAGTAAGTAATGAAGGTAAATACTCATGTACCAACAGAATGAGCATTTAATTGTGATTGTTAAAATGGCAAAAGTTTGAAGAAAAATAAAATACTAGTTAAATTTTTTATTTAAATTCTAAATCTATTTATCTTATATTCTAAATTTTATTTAATATCTAAAATTTTCTGTCATTGAGCAATAAAATTTTAAAGTTTATCCTTCAAACTATTTACATGTTAAAAGTTTTTAAAAGAAAACTCTTTTAGTCTTTTTAGAAGAAATTTCAGAAGAAACAGCTTTTCGATTTTTAGAAGAAAGCAGCTCTTCGGAGCAAGTACAGCACTCCTTCTTCAGTGAAGTAACACTATATGGTGATGTTAAGTCTGTTTAGAGTTTCCGTCCACATGTTCTGAAGGATGATTTCAGTGTCTCGGTTGTAGGTAGGGATGAGCAAGGTTATTATCTCAATAGCCTCAAGGACTATGGTTCTGGAGAAAGTGGATGCACATGCAAGCAGTGTGACGTGCTCCCAGTCCATGGTTGCTGTGTGTTGTACTGCTAGCTCGGCAGCGGCTGTCATTAGCTTGTTTTGGCTGACATCCGTTTGATGTTCTGCGAACCTCTCTTGTAGAGAACATATGGTTTTCTGATGTAGCAGAACAATTATCCAACAATTGTAGGGGAAATCTGAATATACCCAATTTTTGAAGTAGCTACAGTAATTTGTCTCTGTCCTTTTTGATAATTTTCTTCAGATTTGGAACTGGGCTGAAAACAATTTTGATATTTTGGGCTCTGAGTAATTTTCAGATTGATTTGAATAGGACAAGAACATAAGATTTAGGTCCGACACAGGTTGCATGTTTGGAGTTGGTGATTTGGAGGAGAGCCAAATCTCTTCTGTTTTCATTTCTGTGTTTATTGATTAGCATTTGTGTTGTTGTTGGGTGGAAGCCATGGGATGCTGCAATGGAATGAATGTTTTGAATTTCTTTTTTAAGAAACTGCTCATTTGATGATACAGTGAAAGCTCTATAGATGAGGGAACGGAAGGCTGTAATTTTGTATGCCCATAGGATGCACAAGTCTGCATGTATGACGGAGGGAACGTAGGTAGGCTTTCGGTATATTGACATCGTCAATGCTCCTTCCAACATCTTTTTGGATGAAAACATTTAAATAGGGAATGGCACTTCATTTTCCTCCTCCTTCATAAAAAGTATTGTAGGATAGATATTGTTGGCAGAACTAAACAGACCTAACGTCACCATGTAGTGTCACTTCACTTAAGATGAAGCGTTGTACTTGCTCCAAAAAGCTTCGAGTTTTCCCCTAAAAACTTTTAACATGCAAATAGTTTGAAGGATAAACTTTAAAATTTCATTGCTCAATGGTAGAGAATTTTAGGTTGCTTTTAATTAATTTCTGAGAAAGAAGGTCCTTTAATTGTGTATTTAAAGTCTATCTCTGCAGAATGATCTACTACCAACACTGGAAAGTGTTACAGACTTTACGGTTAAAACTGTTGTGAATCTGGATTCATCTTTTTGGATGAAAACACCTAAATTTGGGATGACACTACTTTTTCCTCCTCCTTCATAAAGCATATTGTAGGATAGATATTGCTGTCTGAATCAATGAGGCAGTTTAATTGCTCATTGCTGCTTTCCAAATTAAAAATATATCATTGACATAGTGACATCAGAAGGGTAAAATTGCTGCCTAGTTGAATAATTTTGTTTCTAGGTCTTGAAGGACAATCTCAAATAGGATGCTGGAAAAGGGTGAGCCCATGGGGGCCCCTTAGTCCTGCCTGTATATTTGGTTGCTGAACTGGAAAAAAAATTTTCAGTGACCAATTTTAGAGCTTCATGAATAACGTTGATTTCAGGAAGGGAAAATTTTTTGCGCTTCAATAATTTTTGTCTGATAACATGACAGCATCAAAAACTGAAGTGGAGGGAAATAAGGAGGAAATCACATCAAGTGTGACTAATTTGCTGTAAAGAAGAATGGACAGATCCTTGAGTCTGCTGAGAAATTCTGCCATTGACTTTATAGAAAATGGGTGATAACAAATGAAGCTGGACAAAAATTTCGACAAATTCTTTTCAAGAAAGAAAATTGGATATGATCTTTTACACACTAGTGGCCTAATGGAGTAATTATCATTGTGCCCTTTGCAGTAGGCAAACATTTGCGGTTCCTGACAGTAGGATGTCACTGCACTCTTCTTAAGGTCCTTGGGGACCTTAAGAAGCCTGTTGTATTTAGCTTGCAAACCTTGTTTTTAATGCTAGTGGTGGGGTCAGCATTTAGACTGGTACAGTGGGAGGTGTTTATAAAGTCCAAAACTTTGGTATCGTAGTCGTTTTTGTTCATTATAACAAACTGACATGTTTTGTCAGCTAAAGTAATAACAATATCAGAGGTGTTTCTAACATTCTTTTAAGGCTTGAAAATAATCATATGAGAAATTTCTGAGTAGGTGGAGACTTTTGTTGGGAGTTCGTGAATATGAAGACTTTCTGTCTTATATAGCATTTTATGCTCTTCCAGATGTTAGCGCACATTGTTAATAATAATTTTCAATTTCCACAATGATCTAGTCCAATTCTTTATTGAATGAGTTGAATTTAAGGCTGTGTTCCAGAACAGCCAGTTCGTTATGGGGAAAGTTTTAGTTGGACAGATTAATGACAGGAAGGGGTTAAAAAATAGGGTGAAAAGGCTAATCTGAGGTGTGAGTGAGCCACTGGATCTTTTTAAGATGTTTCTGTCTGGTGTCATTTTTGTGTTTTTGTTCTGTTTTGTGGAGCCTTTCCAGTATATCCTTAAGCACAATGGGAGGGCATCTGTAGCAGAAGTCTTGGTGTGCTTGGTATGCCTCTGCTTCAATTCTTGAAATGTGCCACCTTTTCATTTGTATTAGATCATGGAGAAACTTACCTTCCACTGTGCCCAGCACATGTTTACATGAACCGGGGAGACTGCCATGTGTTAGGCAGATCAACTGTGGAATAACATTGTTGCTTTGACAGCACAGAAGAAACCACAATTCTTCCAGATTCACAACAGTTTTAACCGTAAAGTCTGTAACACTTTCCAGTGTTGGTAGTAGGTCATTCTGCAGAGATAGACTTTCTTTTGTTTTATTAATTGTGTTATTAATTGTGTTTTAAATACACAATTAAAGGACCTTCTTTCTCAGAAATTAATTAAAAGCAACCTAAAATTCTCTACCATTGGGCAATGAAATTTTAAAGTTTATCCTTCAAACTATTTGCATGTTAAAAGTTTTTAGGGGAAAACTCGAAGCTTTTTGGAGCAAGTACAACGCTTCATCTTAAGTGAAGTGACACTACATGGTGACGTTAGGTCTGTTTAGTTCTGCCAACAATATCTATCCTACAATACTTTTTATGAAGGAGGAGGAAAATGAAGTGCCATTCCCTATTTAAATGTTTGCATCCAAAAAGATGTTGGAAGGAGCATTGACGATGTCAATATACCGAAAGCCTACCTACGTTCCCTCCGTCATACACGCAGACTTGTGCATCCTATGGGCATATAAAATTACAGCCTTCCGTTCCCTCATCCATAGAGCTTTCACTGTATCATCAAATGAGCAGTTTCTTAAAATAGAAATTCAAAACATTCATTCCATTGCAGCATCCCATGGCTTCCACCCAACAACAACACAAATGCTAATCAATAAACACAGAAATGAAAACAGAAGAGATTTGGCTCTCCTCCAAATCACCAACTCCAAATGTGCAACCTGTGTCGGACCTATATCTTACGTTCTTGTCCTATTCAAATCAATCTAAAAATTACTCGGAGCCCAAAATATCAAAATTGTTTTCAGCCCAGTTCCAAATCTGAAGAAAATTATCAAAAAGGACAGAGACAAATTACTGTAGCTACTTCAAAAATTGGGTATATTCAGATTTCCCCTACAATTGTTGGATAATTGTTCTGCTACATCAGAAAACCATATGTTCTCTACAAGAGAGGTTCACAGAACATCAAATGGATGTCAGCCAAAACAAGCTAATGACAGTCGCTGCCGAGCTAGCAGTACAACACACAGCAACCATGGACTGGGAGCACGTCACACTGCTTGCACATGCATCCACTTTCTCCAGAACTATAGTCCTTGAGGCTATTGAGATAATGACCTTGCTCATCCCTACCTACAACCGAGACACTGAAATCATCCTTCAGAACATGTGAACGGAAACCTAAACAGACTTAACATCACCATATAGTGTTACTTCACTGAAGAAGGAGCACTGTACTTGCTCCAAAGAGCTGCTTCTAAAAATCGAAAAGCTGTTTTCTTCTGAAATTTCTTCTAAAAAGACTAAAAGAGTTTTCTTTTAAAAACTTTTAACATGCAAATAGTTTGAAGGATAAACTTTAAAATTTTATTGCTCAATGACTGAGAATTTTAGGTTATTAATTAATTTCTGAGCAAGAACTTTCTTTTATGTATTTATAGTTTCTAAACATTTTTTTAAATATTGCAAAATTTTATTGCATTTTTTTTCTGTGTTTTTTCCAAATTATTTTATTATTCTAATATAAATAGCTCATATTTCTATTAATGTGAATCTATTATTTATTTAGTTTTTCTTAATTTTTTAGTCATTTGTGCAAGTAATGCATAATATATGTGCTTAGATTTTTGGTGATCGGGAAACTCTTAAGCAGAAGGAAAGTAGTATCATAAAAATTCATTTTGGTTTAAAAACAAGATAATTTAAATAAAAACTGAGAAATATATCCAAAAGAAGTTAAAAAAACTATGAAAAATTTAAAAAATATTTCAGAGCATTTAAAGTTTAACGGAAGTACTGAAATAGAGAATGAATCATTTTATTATAAAGCTACGTAACTATTACAGAAAAGTTTATTTTTAAAATTGGGCAAAACATCTTGGTTAAAAATCGCAATTTGCTAAAATTAATTAGTATATATAGTTAAAATATTATTTAAAATATTGCTAAAATATGTCCTACCTTTTAAAAATCATGCTTTTAGGCTAATCACTTAATCCTGCCATTATAAGATCAATAATGGTTTCATTTTTGATCATTTCAAATTAATTATTCTCTATTTTTGCAGTATACATTTCAAAAAAGCAGTAAAAAAATAATTTCAGAAACACCAAAGAGGAAAAAGGAACTGTCTCTGAA
Source organism: Ryuthela nishihirai (assembly GCA_038380435.1). Lineage (NCBI taxonomy): Eukaryota > Metazoa > Arthropoda > Arachnida > Araneae > Heptathelidae > Ryuthela > Ryuthela nishihirai. Next base: position 44,459,225 of record JAWZYU010000005.1, read on the forward strand.
ATTGAAAGTGTTTTGCGAAGTTACCTATGACACTTACAACTCTATTGCAGCTATAAGTAGGTCAACTTACTGAAAATCAAAAGCCAATCAATAATCTACTAAGTTAAGGCAAAATAAAGGCATGAACTAAACCATTTCTACTTGATGCTATTTACAGTAATTCAACATATATATGACATATTGTTTGAGAACTACAGGCTCAAACAATTTTTTTTTAACTCTTCTTAATTTTTTCAACAGGCAAAAAATATATATCTTAAACTGAAATGTTATTTTGAAGATTTGTCTAGAAACAGTTAAATACCGATTTTTATTTTAAATTTTTTTTTATGATTATGCATTATGGAATGGTAGAGTGACTCTGGGTTTCTAGAATCGGAAAAGCGAAAACTACCCAGCTTCCACATGCAAAGGGTTAAGTACGAATAATCATATTAAGTGAAAAATAATCTCTGTGAAGAGTCCACACATTCCAAGTACCTGTGAAGAGAAAATGGTTAGTGTGATTTAAAAAAAAACTATTTATTGAGAGAAGTGTCAACAATATCAAACAGCCTCTCATCACTGAAATAGGGCAAAGACCTGTTCCCACCACTACTAAAGGCTGAAACCATTTACACTGGTAGGACTTCCTCCAATGTAGGTATGCCAGCAGAAGCAAATCCTGTACCTGGTATGTGTGATGGTCTCTGATTGAAATATCCACTAGCTGATAAATTGTATCCTGTGCACTTATTAACTTGAGAAAACAAACAAAAAATGCAGTGAAAATTTTTCCCTGAACAGAAGCCCACCAGTGCAGAAAATTCAGGATCAAGCCCAGAGCCATTATTTCCTTCAGGTTGGTATATATATATAGTCAGCACCAGGATCCTGTGGAATTTACTACACCACAGCAAGGCAGTCATTACCATGTCATTACAAATGGCTTTGGTTTTGGTTTACCTCTAAGTGGTACTTTTTTGCACATAATGGACTAAATGGCCAGGTCACAAGGACCCCGAAAGTTCAGAGAAGGTTGGGGGAGGGGACCCACTGGAACGGCTGTTGGGAGACAAGTGGTAGCCTACCATCAAGACTATCCAGTGTGTTCTTTAACATGCACAGGGTATGGCTCTCCTGCACAAGGGGCTATGGTTTAGTGTCCTATCCAATGGACGGCGGCCTTTCCAAGCCCATTTGTGTCCCCTACAAACCATGGGCAGAGTGGGGACATTACAAATCCCAATACAGCACAAAGTGACATAGTTTTGTTTGATATATTGCCATATTAGAAAATATTTGTGGCATATTGGCTACTAATAATAAAACTAAACAAACTTAACTTTAACAATAATAATAATGACCAAATATAATAATAACTTAAATTTAACAAATGATAGTCATAAAATGAATGAATTTAAACTGCTTTGAAAGAACATTTTGCTGATGCTACTGCTACTTGCAATGCAATCAGAATTGCATAGATCTCCAAATATGAAAATTCTCTTTTTTGCTAGGAAAATATGGTAACCCCACTCTAAAGCATTATGCTGGCACAGAGCATATTTCCCAAGCAGTGAGATTGGAAAAAATACATGCTGGGTGAAAGGAAATAGTACAGGATTTACTGTGATTGGTTACATATTTCACGGTGTTAAAATTATTAAGTTGGTACTGACACTGACCATTTTTGATCAGTGTGGGAGAGGTGATATTCCCCATTGGGAAGAGGTGATAGCTCCCTTTGGTTTGGTAGCTGCTATGGCAACATCTACTATAGGTAAGTAAATTTTATGGTTTGAGAATAACTAACCCATTACAAACACTATGATATAAGTACACATGGTTTTCACTAGATGGAGAAAAAGAGCAGAGGAAACAAAATTTTTTGAGTGATAGGACAATGAAGCTTATTTTGGAAAGAACTGCATGAATGCCTTAACCCTTCCAGTTCCAGCCTGAAAAGCTGGTTTCCATCCAGTGGCCAAGCTCTTTTCTCCCTATGCTCAGCCACTCAAAAAATAAAATTTAGAACTTTTTTGCCAAATAACTAATAAAAGGAATTGTGGCATGTTTATGCCAAATTAATCAGGATTTAATTTTTGATTTTGTGAAATAAAATATATAGCAAAAAAAATGAATAATTTTATTTTAATAAGGCATGTTTTAGAGTCCTATAGTAAAAAAATGCATCTGGCAATGAAAATAAAAATTTGTTTAAAAAATACCTAATAGACAGAAATGGTTATAATACACACGAATAGAAAGACTATTTATTTCTGAATAACAAAAAAAAATTAATTTCCTTGTTTCAAGTAAATATTTCTCTCGTTTTGTAATTTTTTTCTTGGTACCATACTTTGAAAAATTCCAGGCTTTTAGCCAATTGTGCTGAGTCAGATAAATAAGTCAACTTTAGAATGTTTTTTTTTAATAACCAATCAACAGAAATTGGTCATGTTATATACCAAATTAAACAGAATTTAATTTCAAATTTTATAAAAATAAATAATATCAGTAAATTTTCAAGTATATTGATTTTAATAATCCTTTTTCAGTGTGATATGGTAAAAAAAAAAGATCACACTATAAAATTAAGGCTTCACTTTGGAAAACCTGATGAATCAAAATAGTTAAATTATATATTTATCAAAAGAAAATTTGCTCCTGAATAATATAATATTCAACCTGAAATATGATTTTTATTTCTTTTAATGATTCTTTTCAGTATGGTTTATTTTAAACATGGCCAGTGTTATACAAAGTGGCTCATTCATGGGATTTTCTGAACTGGTTATGAAATGGAAGAAAACTTTCTTGGCTGCCTTTTTTCTGTTGGGTATTGAAGTTTGGCAATCTTAGCTAATTGCAGAAAAGTCTGTGCACCAAAGCAAAAAAGTTATATTATCAGAGTGGCACAGCCAAGATCCCAAGGGGAGGGAGGGGGGATGGTGCTTTTAAAATCCTTCAATATGAACATAAAAACTCATAATTTTTGCAAAAACAAAGTTTTCTAAGCGGGGGAAGGGTAAAAACACTTTCTGAAATTGCCCTCCCACATGAGGACTGCTTTCAATATGAAGGAAGTCCATTTTGTTTCCATATCCAAGACCATTTTCAGAAAACGGTACAAGTTCAAAGTTTTTTTTTACTAATAAACCAAGAAATAATAAAAGAAATTTTTCATATAACCTAATGGAACTTTAAATAAAATATCTACAACAACTTTTAAGCTAGCCATCCGATGTAACAGAACTCAAAAAGATCAATATATCAGCTGACCGAAAGATCGCTAATTTCATCATCATCATCAAGCAGCCATGGGCTACAGAGGTCCAACCAGACCATGCAATTTAGTTCTCCAAGCTTGTCTGTCCTGAGCTACATCTGCTGCATCTGGCCACTGCACACCAATTCTAACAAGATCCTGGTTGACATTGTCTGCCCACCCCATCCTAGGTCTTCCCCTCTTTCAGAGGCCTTTAGGCGCGCTGTTCATAACCCTATTCGCCAATCTGTAATTATGCATACTGTCAACATTGCCAAACAAACTGAGTCTCTCTACACAATATGCTGCTTAAAGAAGGTGCCGACACCTTTGCCTAACCTCATCATTAACCGAATCACAGCCTGCCTGACCAATTTTCATCACTTTAGTTTTCTCTCTGTTTATAACCAAATCTACTCTACTACCAGTTTCATCAACAGCTCGAATGAAAGAGTTCATCTCATCAACATCATTTTCCAAAAAAGCTAAATCATTAGCATAATCTAAATCAGAAATTTTCGTATCTCCAGCCCATTTAAGGCCAAAATCTTTTTCTTGAAATGAATTTCGCATAACAAAATCAATAACCAAACTAAAGAGAAAAGGAGACAAAATGCACCCTTGTCGAACACCAGAAGTAATGCTAAAACAATTGCTACAAGACTTATCAACTCTCACACACGACTCAGTGTTATTATAGAGAGCTTTCATTATGTTAAGTAATTTGTCTGATATACCATCTGATCTCACAATCAACCACAAATTATGACGATCAACAGAGTCGAAAGCCTTTTGAAACCAACAAAGCTAGCAACCAAAGGTTTCTGAAACTCTAAACATTTCTCAAGAATCTGCCTAAGTGAAAATATCTGATCTTCACATCCCCTACCAATTCTAAATCCACATTGCTCATCACGCAATTGCATGTCAACGGGATTCTTAATTCTATTAAACACAATCATTCAAAGAACTTTCCCTGGAACAGAGAGTAGGCCGATACCCCTATAGTTATCACAAGAACTGCGATCACCTTTTTTGAAAATAGGGATAACAATAGCTCTGGTAAAATCCTTAGGAACCATGCCTTTATCGTAAAAGATACTCAGAATTTCAGTCATCCCAGTGGTAACCGAAACATTCCCAGCTCTAAACATTTCCGTAGTAATTTCATCTACCCCTGGGGATTTATGTAGTTTAAGTTTAGAAACAGCCAAAACAACTTCAGATTGTGTTATAGGGCCAATATTAAAGCCACCAATGCATCTATCATCATTGCAAACAATGGGAATAGAACTAACCACATTGTTTAGAATATCACAGAAATGCTCAGCCCACCTAGCCATGACAGAATCCTCCCCTTCTATAACCTTACCATGTTTATCCTTCAGCCTTTTTTTTTTCTTATTCCTTGGTGCCATTTTCTAATTTATGACCATAAGGCTAGTAACAAATCATTGTCGTTTGCTTGTATGTAATAGGTGTCTGCTTTATTAGCGCAAAAGTTGGTCATATTACATGTAGAACTGCTGATAAGATAGGATGTTAGTAAAATATATGTTAAAGATGCTGACTTCTGTTTGAAAACTGAGTTCTACATAATGAGGTATTATATCCACTGACTATTATTTAGTGTTAACTGTTGAAATTATTTAACTATTAAACTTATACACTGTTATTATTAGTCATTTTCTAAAAGATTATGAGGAAACAAGAATTCAAGCCCACCTTTACAGTCAAGCACACTAACCACTGGGATAGAGGGAAATAGAATTACAAGTTAAAGCAACTTGTTAACAAATCAAAATGACATCAATGTATATAAACATGAACTGTTACTCATACATGAGCGCCAGGCTCGTAATCTGTAGTTCCTAGGTTCGAGTCCCAGCTGGGTCAGCGTTGAGATTTATCTCCGCAAAATTCCCCGCCCTGCCCACGGTCAGTAGGGGACACCGATGGGCTTGGAAAGGCTGCCGTCCGTCGGATGGGACGTTAAGCCGTGGCCCCGTGTGCGAGAGAGCCATATGCTGTGCACATTAAAGAACACGCTGGATGGCCTTGACGGGAGGCTACCATCTGTCTCCCAACAGCTGTTCCAGTGGGTCCCCTCCCCCAACCTTCTCTGAGCCTTCGGGGTCCATGTGACCTGGCCATTTAGCCCATGGTGTGCAAAAAAGTGCTGCTCAGAGGTAAAACAACCCAACTCTACATGAGGTATACAATATTATGATAAATAAGACTTTGGTTGTTATTTTTGTTACCTGAATGGAAATTTATTTTGGCAATCAGTAACAGAAATGGCTCAATGATCCACTTCAATTATGATTTTTTTTTGTATTTTTTTATAGCTTGGTGTTATAATTTTTAGTTTACTATTCTTTATACCTTGTATTTTACTGACTAATATTTCTTTGTTGAGTTCAAATAGTAGCATTTAATACTATTCTTATGATGAATAATTGCAGATATGTACCAACAAATTTTTTTCATTGATCCAAGTATTAAAAAAAAATATTTTTTTGTCTTTAGGTTAGTTGGTCATCCTGGTCATTACAAGCTGTTTTTTGGCTACCGACAAGAAGAAGTATGTATTATATTAAAATAAGTAAGATGGAATATTTTTGTGTTAGATGAAAAATATCAATAATAATTTATTTTTTAGAAATGCATATATTTATAAATTTCTTACCAGAATTATTTAAAATGATTAGTTTTGTAAAAGATTAGATTTAGAAGACTGTGTAAACCAACTGTGTTGTAGTTTATTGAATCATTGGTAACTTGACAGTTTTATGGCCATGAATATGAAAGAAACAATTAGTATGATAAATGAAATATATATTTTTTTAAATATGAGATTTGAGCTATTTTTTTATGTTTAGCAAACTTACATCAATTTACTTATCACATAATTTTAATATCACGATTATGATGTAATTAAAAACACTATGGCATGTGAATACAACCATTGTGCCCTTAATGGACATACAGAAATCTTCTTGCAACACATTTCAGAGCTATAAACTCTGATATCATCTAAATAATATGTTCCTTTTTGAAATTGGGCAACTTAATTTCATACCTTTCACACTCGTGAAGGTGAACAAGTCTATTTCACAGTTCTTTTAAGTTGCAGGAATGTTAATTACCTGCTGGCACACACATTGTTGTAGCTGTTAGTTTTCCAGCAGATACCAGTTCCAGTTAGATGTGCATGATAGTGAGATGTTATTCCTTGGTGCCATGTTTTTCTTATATCCCAAATCTGTGCTGGCCTAAATTTGATTTTGCTGTCCCACTGGCTCTTAATGCTCGGATTCTAACTATGCTGGAATGATGTCACATTCATGAGTTAGTATGAGCTCCCAACTGCTTCTTCTTTTGATGCATTCTGAGCACTATTTCAGAGTATTTTCATCATTGGTACTGACTCTGACCTTTGGGGAGCAGTGATAGGCCCTTTTGGTATTGGTAGCTGCAATGGTAATAGGCAATGTCTCCTACAGGTAAGTAATCTCAATGGTTTCAGAATAACTTACACTTATTACAAACACCACGACATACATAAGTACACATGGGTTTCACCAGATGGGCTGCATAAGAATATGATTGATTATTTATTAATTAACAACAAATGGGCTAGTTCTGTTAGGAATACCAGGGCATACAGTGGAGCTGAAATTGGATCTGACCGTTACCTTGTTAACCCTTCCAGTGTTCAGGCTTAAAAACAGGTTTCCATCCAGAGGCCAAGCTATTTTCTCTTTATGCTCAGCCAAAAAAATTTTTAACTTTAGAACTTTTTTGCCAAATAATTAATGACAGGAATTATATCATGTTGTATACCAAATTAATCAGCATTTAATTCTGGATTTTCTGAAAATCGAGTATTTAACAAAAAAGATAATATGGTTTTATTTTAATAGGACTTTTTTAGAGACGTATAGTAAAAAAATGCACCTGGCAACAAAAAATTTATTGAAAAACAACTAATAGACAGAAATGATTACAATGCACATGAATAGAATGGCTATATATTTCTCAATAACAAAAAAAATTTTTTTTTGTTCTAAGTAAATATTTCTCTTGTTTAGTAATTTTTTTTCTCGATACCATACTTTGAGAAAATTCCATGCTTTTAGCTAATTGTGCTGAATCAAATAAACAAGTCAACTTTAGAATTTAAAAAAAAAATAATCCTATCAACAGAATTAGGTCATGTTATATATCAAATTAAACATAATTTAATTTCAAATTTTATAAAAATAAATAATATCGGTAAATTTTCAAGCATATTGATTTTAATAATCCTTTTTCAGTGTGATATGGTGAAAAAAACGATCACATTATAAAATTAAGGCTTCACTTTGGAAAACCTGATGAATAAAAATAGTTAAATTATATATTTATCAAAAGAAAATTTGCTCCTGAATAATATAATATTCAACCTGAAATATGATTTTTATTTCTTTTAATGATTCTTTTCAGTATCATACATTTTAAAGATGACCAGTGTTATACAACGTGACTTCGACTTCTCACATTCACGTGATTTTCAGAACTGGTTATAAAATTAAAAAAAACTTCCTTGCCTGCTTTTTTTGCTAAACATCATGAATTTTTTCTGTGGGTGTTGAAGTTTGGCGTTCTTGGCTAAGTGCAGAAAGGTTTGTGCACCAAAGCACCAGCCTTCCCGAAATTGCCCTCCCACATGACTGCCGATTTCCATAGCAAGGAAGTCTATTTTGTTTCCCTATCCATGACATTTATTTTCACAAAATGGTACGAGCTCAAAGTTTATTTACTAAAAAAAATAAAGTAAATATTACATATAATCTAATGGAATGTTAAACAAAATATTCGCAACAACTTTTAAGCCGGCCTCCAATCTAGGATAACTCAGAAAGATCGATAAATTAGCTGATCGAAGGATCGCTAACTAACGGAAGTAAATGTACAGAAATCAATTTACTTCCATATCCAAGACCTCATTTGTTTTCAGAAAATGATACTAGATCAAAGTTTTACTGAAAAAGTAATAAATAATAAAATAAAAATTAATATATAGCCTACTATGGTGTTAAAATATCCACAGAAACAAGTTGTAGGCCTGCCATATGATGTAGCATAACTATGAAGAAATCAATACTTATCAATCAGTAAAAAAAACGCTATTTCCGAAAATAAATCTACTAAAATGAAAACTAAGGTTTAAATATTAAAAAAAATACTAACTTTACAAAGGGTATCCAATTTGCTGGACCAAAACTGTAAATAACACTTATAGCACATGCAACGGAGATTGCATGTGTCAGCCATCTTCATCTTATTTTGCCTTAGTGAATCATGACTAATTAAATGCAGCTGCAACCAGAATTTCTAAGAAGTATGTGTTTACTTCCGGTTTTGATTTTGAAGGCAGGAAAGATTCATAGAATGCTGGAAAAAATGATAAAAATAGCTTGGGAACACTGATAGGTTTATGATAGAAAAATGTGTGAAATTTGGGGGGGGGGGGGGTCCATACTTTGTAATTACTTCCAAAATCTATCGTTTTTAAAAATAGCAGTTTTTTTTTTTTTGTTAATTTTTAGGAGATTATCGAAAATTTAAGGAAAAATTTGTTGGTAATAGTTTAAATCAAACTTGTGAGTTTAAATCAGAAGGTTGCTTCGACAAATGGAAACTTTAACAAATCGACAATACCATTTAGTGCTTCTAAGAAATGGCAATCAGATGGCTTTATAAAATTGTTTATATTGTAGTTTAATAAAATAAAATAAGTTATTAAAGTTAATTGATATAATAATATACAAATTAAAAAACAAAATATTATTTTTGAAGCCTGAATTATATATTTTTATAAGTTATATATAAAACAAATTACAACAGCAATTATTTTTTTTTAAATCGATTTTTTTTTTGCTATACTAAAAAGATATATATATGGTATATATATATGTTTTTATATATACATATATATCCTTGGTACCTCAACTCAAATTCCAACCTAATAATTCTTAACTCAAAAGCCACCACACATGAAAACCCTAATAATAACCGATCAATCATTGACCTTACCTTCATATCTCCCCAACTCACTGAACTATTTAAATGGTCCATCTTACCTTACACTAGAGGTAGTGACCATCATCCTATCCTTTTGCAAGCCAATCTCCAATATAAATACAGGAAACTGATACATCTCAATAATTGGCCACTATTTAACAAAATTCTCACTCAATCACCCCCATCACATAACACAATTGATTATGACCATTTCATTCATCACATCATAGACATTACACATCCTGCCTTCACAACCATTCTCAACAAAATTCCAAAACTGACAAAAAATTTCTGGTACATGAACAAACTATTTGCAATCAGAAAAAAAGCTGAAAATAAAGCCAAACAAACAAGACATTTTGATGACATTAACAGATACAAAAAAAATAAATGCACAGGTCAGAAAAAAATTAAAAGAACTTTATAAGGACAATTGGCAAACTTTTACCAATCAACTCAGCACATTTACCACAGCTAAAAGTCTCTGGAAAACATATAAACCCATTAATAATCCAAAAACTCAAACAACCCCTGCCTCAGAAATTGCCATTCATAATAATATTACCATCCTTGACACTGCCAATAAATTTTTAAACAATCTTAAAAATATACAAACAACAACAACCCACACCAATTCTGAACTTAAATTCATAGATAATATAAACAAAAAATTACAAAATATACCACCTGCTTCCTTTATTATGGACCAACCTTTCTCTATGAAAGAATTAAACAATGCAATCAATAAGTTGAATCTAAAATTATCCCCTGGACATGATCAGATATCAAATAAATACTTCAAATATCTCCCTTATCAATGGAAAGATAGACTTTTAAAAATATTTAATTCAATCTGGGTCTCACACAAACTTCCTGACAGCTGGCTACGCATAATAATAATATTCTTTTTAAAATATGGCAAACCACCTTTTGAATTAAACTCATACAGACCCATATCACTCTTACCTAATCCACTTAAACTATTTGAAAGACTCCTCCACAAAAGATTGACTGGTTTCTTGAATCTGGAAAAATTCTCCCCAATAATTTCTATGGTTTCAGAAAATTCAGATCCTCAAAGGACTACATTTCACATCTTCTCACTGATATACATAAAGCCAATAAAAAGAAAAAATGCACTATTGCCATTTCTGTGGACCTGTCCCAGGCATTTGACTCAGTCTGGATACACGGCCTCCTACACAAACTTTTATCCATAAATATACAGGGAAACCTCCTACATTTTCTACATTCCTTCCTCCTACACAGAACCTGCCAAGTCAGGATTAACGATACATCTTCTAATCAACTTCCTTTCATACAAGGCCTATCACAAGGCTCTATTCTATCTCCCACCCTATTTAATATTTACATTCATGACATCCACAAAATCTTCTATAGGAGGGTTACTACACATGTTATGCAGATGATATAACCTTCTGGGCCACTGACAACTCTATACCCAATCTCCATATTTTATTGCAAAAACAGCTAAATAAATTATACACCTACTGCCAAAAATGTCACTTACAAATTAATCCTCAGAAGACATTTTGCATTCCTTTCCACCATAACAAACTCTAAACTCACACTGCATTTCACTATTAATAATGAGATTATCCCACAACATAATACGTGCAAAATACTAGGCATAAACTTGGACTCAACACTCACCTGAACTCCCCCCCCCCCCCATCTGGATTATTTACACACTCAGGGACTTAAACTCACAAACACACATAAATACTTAACATTCATTAATAATGGCACACCACAATATCATATGATCAAACTATATACAAATCTCATTAGAGCAAAACTAGAATATGGTAGGAAATTTTTATGCAGCATATCAGATACCAAAATACAAAAACTTAATATAATCCAAAACAAATGCATCAAAATTGCAATTGGCCTTCCTTCCTTCACACCCACTCTCTCTATCATTGCAGAAACTTCCCTACTGCCCCTCCAAATCAGACAAAAAAAATCCTTCTAATTAAATATTATATTAGACTACACTACAAACTTCCAAATCACCCTTTCCACACCCATTTTATAAGAAGCCCCTACTACAAACACATTAAATCCACTCCTGACCTGCACACTTTAATGAAGAAACACCTACAGATCAAAAACTTTGGGGATATTCCCCCACTTATAGCAGACTGGAGTTTTATTAGTCCTACATTCTCCACCCACATACCCACTCTCACACATAAACATAACTTACCACATGATGCAGTAAAAACTCTCGCTGAAACATACTTTGACACACAATACAATGAAAAATATTAAAATTTATACTGATGGCTCTGTCATTCAAAACCCACCATCAGCCAGTGCTGCTATCCATATCCCACAATACAATACTTCATTATCTTTCAAATTATCCCCAATCTGCACCATACTACATACTGAAATTTTTGCCATTGGAAATGGACCCTTAAATATGTACACAACAAAAACATTGCCATTTTTATAGATTCCAAAGGAGCCATACAAACCCTCTCACAGGAATTTCTATACACCTCATATAACTACTACATACATAAAATCCTCACTCTTACAACACATAATCTCCATACAAAAAATAATACAATTATTTTACAATGGATTCCCAGCCATGTTGGAATTCAACATAATGAAACTGTTGATAATCTCGCTAAACTGGCACACAACCTCCACATAGTATCACCTACCTACCACTTTCATATCAATACTTCACGGGAGATAAAACAACTTGAAGCACATCTCACCAATAAATATTTTCAGGTCCAGGCCTCTGTCAAAAACAACTTTTGATATAATTTTAACCATAATATATCAACAATTGATGACCTCCCCTTTCCTAGAAAACACATCAAATTACTACACAGATTAAGAACCAACTCCACAATTCTTAACCCTACTCTACATAAATTCAAGCTCACACATTCTCCTAACTGCAGACATTGTAATGTTCCGGAGACGGTTCATCACATCCTACTTAACTGTGATAATACTGCCTCACAGAGACAAAATTTCTTCAAATCACTCATTGACCTAAACATTTTGGACATTCAAACGAACGTAATTCTGGACCCCTCACCCCCTCTAAACAAAACCCAAATTTATGAATCTCTCTTCAGTTTCCTTCTTTCCACCTCCCTTTGGAACAGAATTTAGTCTACCTTTCCTTTACCTTCTCCTATCTTCTCTTCATGTCCTCCATAAAGATTTTTCTTCAATTCTCAACTTACCTCTCATATACATGTTCCCGAAGGGACCCTCATTCTGCTCTCTATCCAGACTCGCACCAAAAATTCCATATAATACATATTAAAAAAAAAAGGAAAATATTGGAGGGACTATAGAAATAAGGGATCAAAATATATATATATATCTAAAGTGGCTCGAACCCTTTAACTCAGGTCCCACTGGCCCAAATAACCACAAAACAGTCTGTATCAATAGTCTTCAATCTAACTATCTCCATAACCCAAGAATAAATTAAAACCATTCAGGGAAAAATAAAGAAAAATTATTAAATAGTAAATATAAGAATAATAATTTTAAAAAAATGCACAATAATAATAATTAAAAAAATAAAATAAAAATAAATTAAAAAAATAAATATTAAATAATGAAATAAAAAATAAAATAAAAATAAATAAATAATAATAATGAAATAAAAAATTAAATAAAAATAAATAAATAATAATAATATATATAATAATACATAATTAACAAAAAAATTTAAAAGAAAAATCATATAAAAAAATCTTAAAAAAATGATAAAAAATAAATAAAAATAAAACAAAAAACTATTTAAAAGAATAATAACTAAAAAACATTAAAAAAACTAAAAAAAATTAATTATCCAAACAAACTCTGAATGCTTCCCTGAAAGCATATACAGACATAAACACTCATAAAATTCTAAAATATCAATTTTCACTGGGCAACTATCTCTTACTTCTTTGCATATCAAATATAATTTTGATAACCAAATATTAATATATACGCGAACCCTAAATTTAAAATAAAAAGCATAATACCCACATACATCCAAAGTTATCATTCTGAGAAAGCCTGTAGAAGGACCTCACAATGCCATGTAACGTTAAACAACAATAACAACAATCAATTCTCCAAATGTATACAGACAATGTGGACACTGGAAGGGTTAAAAGTGTCTTACAACTCAAACTTAAAAAGTGTTGTGTTAAGGTTAAAAAATTTACTTTTGATATTGAAGCTCTGAAAGACCCAGTAAAACTAAAGCTTACCATGATAGGTTACTTAGTCATTATGACAATCATGGTTTGCTTACTACTGAAGTAGAGATAGAATGGGACCATTTTAAACAGGCTTTTTTGGAAATTAACAGTACTCTATTAGGAAAAAAGGAGCAGAGGAGGCAGAATTATTTGAGTGATAAGGCACTTAAACTTATTTCAGAAAGAAAGAACTGTAGGAATGTCCTTAATCAATACCCTACTAGTCCTAATAGAAAGCAATGCAGAGGGCTTAATAAACGTGTAAAGGATCAGTTAGCTGCTGATAAGAATCTTTGGCTTGATGGTTTGGCTGACAAAGCCGAGGAAGCAGTTAGACAGCACAACAGCAGAGAGCTGTATCAGATAGTTAATGTTTTGTGTGGTAGAAAACGGACAGGCATACAGGGATTGAAGGATAAACAAGGTAAGGTTATAGAAAGGGAGGATTCTGTCATGGCTAGGTGGACTGAGCATTACAGTGATATTCTAAACAATGTGGTTAGTTCTATTCCCATTGTTTGCAATGATGATAGATGCATTGGTGGCTTTAATGTTGGCCCTATAACACAATCTGAAGTTATTTTGACTGTTTCTAAACTTCAACTTCATAAATCCCCAGGGGTAGATGAAATTACTACAGAAATACTTAGAGCTGGAAATGTTTTGGTTACCACTTGGATGACTGAAATTCTGAATATCTTTTATGATAAAGGCATGGTTCCTAAGGATTTTACCAGAGCTATTGTTATCCCTATTTTCAAAAAAGGTGATCGCAGTTCTTGTGATAACTATAGTAAAATAAGTGTATAGTAAAGTTCTTTCCATGATTGTGCTTAATAGAATTAAGAATCTGGTTGACAGGCAATTGCATGATGAGCAATGTGGATTCAGAAGTGTTAGGGGATGTGTGGATCAGATATTTTCACTTAGGCAGATTCTTGAGAAATGTTTAGAGTTTCAGAAACCTTTGGTTGCTAGCTTTGTTGATTTCAAAAAGGCTTTTGACTCTGTTGATCATCATAATTTGTGGTTGATTGTGAAATCATATGGTATACATCATATGGTACATAATGAAAGCTCTCTATAATAACACTGAGTCGTGCGTGAGAGTTGGTAAGGCTTGTAGCAATTGGTTTAGCATTACTTCTGGTGTTCGACAAGGGTGCATTTTGACTCCTTTTCTCATTAGCTTGGTTATTGATTATGATATGTGAAATTCAGTTCAAAGGAAAGATTTTGGCCTTAAATGGACTGGAGATACGAAAATTTCTGATTTAGATTATGCTTATGATTTAGCCCTTTTGGCAAATGATGTCGATGAGATGAACTCTTTCATTCGAGCTGTTGATGACACTGGTAGTAGAGTAGGTTTGGTTATAAACAGAGAGAAAACTAATGAAAATTGGTCAGGCAGGTTGTGATTCAGTTCATCTGAATGGTTGCAGTCTTGAGCAGGTGTCACAATTTAATTATCTTGGGAGTTATGTAACAGATACTGTTGATGTGCGGCATGAGATTAACAGACGAATAGGGATTGCTGCCGGGACTTTTAAGAATCTATGGAGATTGTGGAGAAATAGGCATATACACCTAAAGACTAAAATTAGACTGTATAATAGTTTGGTTCTTTCTAGGGTTAGTCATGGTAGTGACACTTGGACACTGTGTAAACAAGATAACAGGAAACTAGATGCTTTTGATTCTAGATGCTTACATAGTATTTGGGTATTAGGTGGTTTAACTTCGTAACTAATGATGAGGTTAGGCAAAGGAGTCTGCAACCTCCTTTAAGCAGCATATTGTGCAGAGAGAGACTCCATTGGTTTGCTCATGTTGCCCGTATGGATAATTATAGATTGGCGAATAGGGTTATGAACAGTGTGCCTAGAGGCCTAGGATATGGTAAAATATGGTGGGCAGACAATGCCAAACAGGACCTTGTTAGAATTGGTGTTCAGTGGCCGGATGCAGCAGATGTACTCAGGGCAGATATGCTTGGAGAATTAAACTGCATGGTCTGGTTGGACCTCTGTAGCCTATGGCTGCTTGAGGATGATGATGATGATGATGATTGCTCTGGGATGTCAAGGGAAAACTTAAGTGTTTGTTGTCTTCTTTTTGGTGAATTGTCTAAAATTCAGTTTTTAGTGCTGTAGTTAAGTGTTTCAGGATATGGTTTGTGTATGGCCATATGATAAATACAGCAATGTATCTTCCCTGTTATATTGATTCAATCATAGTTGCCAAATATGGTAAAATGTTATATCTTTTATACTTTCATTGGTAATCTATGATATGCCACGGCTTGCAGAGCGCTGGGGTGTCCGTCACTCATCCCAATTTAGCATGGTTTGATGCTCGGGGCCACACCGATCCACATTGGGACGGAACTTGTGAAATCTTTTGCCCCCCCCCCTCCCTCCAAACACTACCATACTTTGTATTCTTCCATAATTAGCATTAATTATATCAAAAATGATAGGAAATACATCTTAAAACCTAAACTTATTCTCGTTATCGACAATTCTAACCATAAACACATAAGAAATTGAGACTCTGTCTGGCCTTCAATCGTGATTTGATATCTATTCTTTTTTTCTATCCCCCATCTTTCCTATTATTTCTCTCACTGTTTCCATCCCACATCCTTTAACTTATTGTTTTTTATCACTATATTCTTATTTTATTTTGTCTGATCTCTATTTCATTCACCTATATATGTTTTTACCCCTGTGTGTCCTTTCTTTTTCTCTCCTTACTTATTTCCTTATTATTATCAATTTACTTTCATTATGGGTAGGGGAATAATACTAATAACAAATAATACAATAACAGTGTATGTCCTGTATTTTTTTTTTATTTAATGTAACCTGAATTTTTATAATATTCGATTTGTGTCCAAGTTTTATCTCTTCCCAAAGATCCAAAAGTATAGTATCTTTACAAGACAGCCACTTTGTATGTTTAAATTCTGGCAGGCTCTCATTCCCCTCCCGCCCCACCGCCATCTTTCACCTATCCTTGGAATGCAGCTCAATGTAGTCTCCACAGTCAAGGTCAGACGACGCGTGTCGGGGATTGCCTCGACTTGTGCCATCCTCCACATGACTGCTTGACACAAGGACACCTGCACAAGCTCTGATATGCCACAAGTTGCAAAGCATTGAGGCATCTGTTCCTCACCTCAGTTTAATGTGGTTCGTTGTTCAGGGCCGCACCAATCCACGTAGAGACGGATTCTGCAATCTCTTTCACCCCTCCCCCCCCTCACCTTTTACATTTTACTATGCTTCGTATTCTTCCAAAATTAAAATTAATTATATCAACAATAATAATAAATATTTCTTAAAACTTTAATATATTCTCATGATCGATAATTCCAACCATAAACACAAAACAAAATGAAACACTGTCTGAATTTCAATCGTGATCTTATATCTATCGTTTTTTCCCTATCACCATCTTTCCTATTTTATCTCTCAATATTTCCATCCCCCTTTCTTCCCCCTCCCTTTACCTATTTTTTTTTATCACTATTATCTTTTCATTTCATTCCGCCTCTTTTCTATTTCCTCACATATTTTGTCACCATTTCCCTTTTCCCTCCCTCTTTCTGATATTATTATTCTCTTTTTTTATTATTATGGGGGCAGGGGAGGCTCAGTTGGTAGCATGCCAGGCTCGTACCTGCAATTGTCTCGCAATTGTCCAGCTGCAATTGTCCAGGCTCGTAACCTGCAATTGTCAGGTTCGGGTACCAACTGGGCAAGTGTAGAGATTTTTCTCTGCCAAACTCCCTGCCCTGCCTACAATGAATAGGGGTCACTGTTGGGCTTGAAAAGGTTGTCCTCCATCAGATGTGACGTTAAGCCATGGTCCCATGTATGGGAGAGAGACACACCCATGCACATTAAAGAACACACTGGATGGCTTTGACGGGAGGCTGACCCCCTTTTCCCAACAACTATCCAGTGGGTCTCCTCTCCCAACCATCCTCACACCCATGAGAGCTTTGAACATGGACATCAGTCCCAACTATTCGATCTCTTGGTAACGATAATCTTTTTTTTTTTTTCATAATAAAAAAGAGCTCGAAACTCCCCCTTTGAAAATAGTCATCGCTGGGCACAATTCTATTGGAGATTTACAGTACATATTCTGAATTTATCGCTACCAATTCCTATTGGCAATAATTACAGGTCAAAATTCAAAAGTTTCTTTTTTTTCTCGAATTGAATATACAGATGGAATTAGACAACTATTGTGCAACACCAATTTTTTGATAGGTTCCATTTCCACTGTTTCGCAGCAAATATGTCAGTTTTCCTTTTGCATCGATCAGCACACGAGAGTGACTGGTGGTGCTTTCCATTAGATGTAGTACTATACTGTATAGTGGAGCATCAGGTGGCATCACTTTACCCTATTTCCACCTTCATTGGTACATTTCTGTACTTTTAAACCTTTTGTGCTCATATGACAAATTTTTTTATCTCAAATAAAGATAGTTTTTTTTATTTAATGTATAATTTATTATTAAATGTTATTATTATTATATTAAAAATTATATTAATTTATTATTATATTAAAATTTTAATTATGATTATTTAATTATAATTTTCAGTGTGGAACTGGAGGTTGTCTGATGGAATTAGCCATTCAGCTCTCAATCATTATGGTTGGGAAACAAGCTCTGAACAACATACTGGAAATGGCTGTTCCGTAAGTACAAGAGTAATTGGATTCAGATACAAGAGTAACCTGATTTTTCTGAATATTTTAATCATGTTTTAAATACATTCTTAATTTATATGTAATTCACTTTAAAATTAAATTTTTTGAGGCAAAACTTTAATGAATTAATTGCGATAATGGAATAGATGGATTACGTATTTGAATGATATTGTTGCCTGAAATAAGAGGGAAAACTGAAGAGGTTGAATTATATAGGATGCATAAGTTATTACCAGTGTAGGGAATTTAACCAATCAGGAAGATCGTATTTGATATGATATTGTTGCCTGAAATAAGAGTGAAAACTGAGAGTGAAAACTGAAGAGGTTGAATTATATAAGATAAATAAGTTATTACCAGTGTAGGGAATTTAACCAATCAGGAGGAGTATTAATGTACATTAAATTAGGAAAGCATTCTTTTACAAAGCTAAGTTTCCATATGTTGAGTGCAGAGGTAAGTACATCTGCACATAGATAATCTTGATTTGTGAGTTATTTTAATATAGAGGACTCATGAATGTACCATAAATGTTTTTACTGATGACCAGAGGCAGAAATTACATTCATTGAGGGTAGATAATATTCTTTTAGTTGGAGATATAAATCTAGGTTCTTAAAAGAATCTAGAGAAGTAAATGATTATTTTAATGTAATGAATGAGAATGGTCGCTTTCAATATGTTAGTTCACCTACTAGAATAGGTAAAAATAGCATGTTCCTCAAATCATGTTTTTTTAAAAACTAATAAGGGTTCGGTAGCTGAAGTGTACATTACTGAATCTTCATTTACTGATAATTATTCACTTACACATTTTGATCAAGTTAGGTTAAATTCAGTAGGTTAAGGAACAGTGGAATGCTCCAAAGTATGCTATTTTAAACTGCCAGATAGCTTGTAATTTGGGTAAGAAGGGAAACAGTCTTGCCAAAAATATAAATTAAAGTTCTTTATTAAAATGAGCATAAGATCAGAAAAAAATTACAGTCCAAAAATATTGTTAATTCTGTAGCACAAAACTTATCTCTGTTCAAGAGAAAAAAAAAGTCAAACGCAATTTCTCAAAATCTAGAAGTTATTTTCTCATCAAATAATTTCTTCTGCAAAACACTTCAGATATTGATTCTTTTAAAAAATAAACAAAAATAAACACAAATAAACCATCAACTACTCCTTCCCCTCCAACTGTCCACTCCACTCAAAATTTGCCTCTCTACTCTCTTCTTTTTAACCCCACACTGGCTTAAGTCAAATATGTCTCAAAACAAGAGTTTAATATCATGCCTGTGAGACACATTTGCATACGATATCATGCATCAATGATGACTCAAGTGGTTGTTACCTTGACATCGGCGGTTAGTGGCCATCAATCAAAAAAAAATAATCAGCAACTCACTAACAGACAGAAAGAGGCAATGGTTCAAAGAAAATGAAAGGCCCCAAAATAATAATTGTAACCTAAATAAATTAAACTGGTTAGAGAACATAAAAGTGAATGGCCAACCGTCACAACACTGGAATTACTGATGCAGAAACTAGGAATTTTGTTAAATATTATAAATTTGAGGAACATATAAAAAAATTTAGATTTCAGTGATATGTGTAACAATAGTTCTTATGTGGGTATTACATATGACATTTGGTATAAAATAGTTTTTAGTAAAGAAAAAATATTTATGTAAAAGGAAGGAAAAAAAGGAAAGAAAGGAAAAATGGACTTAGAAGTATATTTAATTTTAATAATTGGCAAAAAAGAAAAATTGCATGAGAAACATAAAAAACATCCATGAATTATATCCTTTGAAACAGAATACAAGACATTTTGTATATTTATAAATCAGAGTTAAGGAGAGCTAACAATAAGTATTATATATGTAGATTTCAAAACTGAAAAAAAAAATAATTTTAAAAAATGAGTTAATGATATGTTAGGGAAAAAAGTGTAGAAAAACATTTTATCTTCTTAAGAGAGCACAACTGAATTAGTTAATGATATGAATAGAAATTTTATTCAAGGTATTATTTATCTGAACCCTAAAATCGATAATCAGTATAGATTAAATTTTTCATATGACATAAATGTACATCACAATCTATTAAAATGGATCTATTATTATGGATGATGTAGAAATTGGCAAAGAACTTGCAGCAATGAATAAAAACACAGCCTCTGGGCATGATGGAATTAACAGCATCCATGTTTACAATTTTTTTGCTAAATATAACTAAAACATTTTTAGTTATTTAATTTATCACTACAACAGGGAAACATTATTAAACAACTAAAATATGCTTTAGTTTCCCCATTTACAAGTCAGGTGATAAATATCTGTTGACTAATTATAGACTGAGCTCACTGTTGTCAGTGCTAAATTAACTGAAAAAAATTGTTAAACGTGTAAATTTTTAAATCAACATAATTTTTTTTCTAAGAATCAGTTTGGTTTTAGAGAAGGTAAAACCACTAAATAGTAAAGGAGAATGTTTACAAAAATATTGATGCAGATAAAAAAACATTGACATTGTTATGGATTTACTAAAAGCTTTTGATAGAGTAGATCAGGAAATACTATTAAAAGAAACTCTTTGCCAGTGGTATAAGAGGAGATATTTATAATTGGTTTAAAAGCTGCCTTTTAGCCAGGAATCAGATGGTAATGGTGAATAAGAAAATTAATTTGTTTAAGGAAATTAAACATGGTGTACCTCAAGACTCTATATTGGGTTCCATCTTCTTTCTTATTTACATTAATGACTTATCATTATCATAATCATCCTCAAGCAGCCATGGGCTATGGAGATCCAACCATACCATACAATTTAGTTCTCCAAGCATATCTGTCCCGAGTTACATCTATTGCATCTGGCCACTGCACACCAATTCTAACAATTTTACACCGTCTCCATACTGCACCCTGGGTCTCCCCTCTTTCTGAGCCCTTTAGGCACACACTTCATAACCCTATTTGCTAATCTATAATTATTCATACAGGCAACATGGCCAAACCAAAGGAGTCTCTCTCTGCACAATATGCTGCTTAAAGGAGGTTGCAGACTCCTTTGCCTACCCTCATCATTACTAATAAAGTTGAACCATCTAATGCCCAAGATGCTGAATAAGCATCTAGAATCAAAAGTATCAAGTTTCCTGTTATCATGTTTGCAACGTATCCAATTTCATTATCATAACTAACCCTAGAAAGAACCAAACTATTATACAGTCTAATTTTAGTCTTTAGGTGTATACGCCTATTTCTCCACACTCTCCATAGATTCTTAAAAGTCCCGGCAGCAATCCCTATTCGTCTGTTAATCTCATGCCGCACATCACCATTATCTGTTACATAACTCCCAAGATAATTAAACTGTGACACCTGCTCAAGACTGCAACCATTCAGATTAACCAAATCACAGCCTGCCTGACCAATTTTCATCACTTTAGTTTTCTCTCTGTTTATAACCAAACCTACTCTACTACCAGTTTCATCAACAGCTCGAATGAAAGAAATCATCTCATCAACATCATTTGCCAAAAGGGATGAATCATCAGCATAATCTAAATCAGAAATTTTCCTATCTCCAGTCCATTTAAGGCCAAAATCTTTCCCTTGAAGTGAATTTCGCATAACGTAATCAATGACCAAGCTAAAGAGAAAGGGAGACAAAATGCACCCTTGTCGAACACCAGAAGTAATGCTAAACCAATTGCTAAAAGCCTTACCAACTCTCACACATGACTCAGTGGTATTGTAGAGAGCTTTCATTATGTTAACTAACTTGTCTGGTATGCCATATGACCTCATTATCAACAACAAATTATAACAATCAACAGATTCAAAATCCTTTTTGAAATCAACAAAGCTAGTAACCAAAGGTTTCTGAAATTGTAATCATTTCTCAAGCACTTGAAATATAAAGCCTGTGAAAATATCTGATCTACACATCCCCTACCACTTCTGAATCTACATTGTTCATCATGCAATTGCCTATCAACCAGATTTTTAATTCTATTAAGCACAATCATGCAAATAATTTACTAACACCGACAAACAGAAAGTAGGCTAATACTCCTATATTCTGAAATGAACAGAAAGTAGGCCAATACCCCTGTAGTTATCACAAGAACTGTGATCACCTTTTTTAAAAAAAAAATAGGGATAATAATAGCTCTGGTAAAATCCTTAGGAACCATGCCTATATCATAAAAGATATTCAAAATTTCAGTCATCCATGTGGTAACCTAAACATTCCCAGCTCTAAAGATTTCCATAATAATTGCATCTACCCCTGGGGATTTATGTAATTTAAGTTTAGAAATAGCCAAAATAACTTCAGACTGTGCTATAGGGCCAACATTAAAGCCACCAATGCATCTGTCATCATTACGACAATGATAGTAGAACTAACCACATTGTTTAGAACCTCACTGAAATGCTCAACCCACCTAGCCATGACAGAATCCTAACCTTTTATAATCTTACCTTGTTTATCCTTCAATCCTTGTATACCTTTCCATTTTCTACCACACAAAACATTCATTCTTTGGTGTAGCTCTCTGTTGTGCTGTCTAACTGCTTCCTCAATTCTTATTAACTGCTAACTGATTCTTTACATGTTTATTAAGCTCTCTGTAATGCTTTCTATTAAGACTAGTAGGGTATTTATTAAGGACATTCCTACAGTTCTTTCTTTCTGAAATAAGATCAAGTGCTTTATCACTCAAATAATTTTGCCTCCTCTACTCTTTTTTTCCTAAAAGTGTGTTGTTAATTTTAAGAAATGTTTGTTTAAAATGGTCACGTTCCTCCTCAACTTCTTCAGTAGTAAACAAACTATGATTGTCATAATGACTAAGTAACCTATCATGGTATGCTTCAGCTATAACTTGGTCTTTCAGAGCTTCAGAATTAAAGATAATTTTTTTTAACCTTGGCACAACACTTCTTATGTTTAAGTTGCAAGACACTTTTAACTAGGTAATGATCAGATCAATTACAGCTCCCCTATATGACCTGGTAACAGAACTAGCCCATTTGCTGTTAATTAATAAATAATCTATCACATTCTTATGCAGCCCATCTGATGAAACCCATGTGTACTTATGTATTTAGCAGTGTTTGTAATGTTAATTATTCTGAAACTATTAAATTTACTTACCTGTAGGAGACATTGCCATTGCAACTACCAATACCAAAAGGGCCTATCACCCCACCCCAAAGGTCAGCATCAGTACCAACTTTGGCATTGAAGTCACCAAAACAAGGTTAATATCTCTTTCTCAAAAGAATTCATGTATCCTGAAGTTGTTCTTAAAACCAATCTTTGTCATTATCATCAGTTTCCTCAGTAGGAGCATAACAATAGATAACATTGAAGTCTTTAATGCTCGTCTGAAATTTAACTGTGAGAAACCTTTCATTAATGCACTCATTTCCTAGAAGAGCATCACTATCATGTCTTCTAAGAAGGAAACCTACCCCTTAGAAATGCTTTTTATCTTCCTTCCGTGAAAAGAGAAATTTAAAATTATTAATATGATCTTTATCTATCCATCCAGTCTTTTGTAAGCCAAGAATATCTAAATTATAATAGTGGAATTCTTGTGTGAGGACATCAAGAGAATAATCTCTGTGCATAATTCTCACATTCCAACTACTTATGGAAAGAAAATAGTTAGTGAGATGTTTAAAGAAAATATGTTTGAGAGTGGGAATGCCTACAATATCAAGCAGCCCCCTAATTGCAGTCATGGGGCATAAACTCCTTCCCCCAATACTAAAGACTGAAGCCATCTACACTGAATGACTTCCTCTAATGTAGGATTTGATGATGCCCATAGACAAAAGAGTTCAGGTGTCTGTGATGACCTCTGCTCAGGATTATCCACCAACTGATAAAACATACCAAGTGAATCTATTCACTTGGGGCTTTTCAATCCATAATCTAACAGAAAGCACAGCAGATGATTTTCCCTCAAAAGAGCCCACCATGCAGCAAATTTAAGATCCGTAATCAAGCTCAATGCCATTATTCCATTCAGATTGTTTTTATATGGTCATTACCATGACCCTGTGTGGTTAACCACTCCTCAGTAAAGTAGAAAAAAAAAGAAAAGTAGCCATAATAGATCAGATCAGTAGGCCATACTGATCTGGCAGCTTTCCCTTCCTTTCCACAAGAGAGTATCTCTTTTGAAAGTTTTAAAACAGATACTATAATAAAAATTAAATATTATGATGTTAATTGCCTTCTTAATCAAAATTGTGTATCCCTAAAATTCGAAAGAGAGTATATAATTGCAATTATTTGGAAGTTGAATTGGATTCTACTTTAAATTGGAGTTCTCGTGCAAATAAGGTAACTTAATTGGTGAGATATTACAATATGAAAATAGTAGATAGGAAATTTTTAACAATACTGTATTATGCTTGGGTTTACTTTAATGTACAGTACTGTTTGTGTGTTGTGGGAATGGAATCATTATGTTATTAATTTATATAATATAACATTAGCTCAGAGTCTTTACGTTGAGACTGATGAATCATCCTTATCTATTCGCCATTTGCAGTGTGTGTTTATAGTCCTAAATGGTAAATGCTTTACACTAATCCCTGACAGCCATTCATCCTTTTGGTTTGTGTGTCCAAGGCAATTTGTGAGACATCAACATCAGTCTCAAAAGCACTGAAAGCCAAGCCACTTCCACCTTGGCTCACTTTTTCCCCTTCATGCAACTTTTCTCTTTGCAGGACAGAGAAAGCCTTTACACCTGACTTTGTGTACCAGCAACTCTTTTCCAGCCATTGTGCTGAGCACCCAGACTTCTTTCCCATCTTCACCATGGCTCGAAATCCTGCAGATCAGATGGATCAGCTGTGATACTTTCATTGCAGACCAGATCGCACTACAGTGTTCTATCTTCACTGCAGAGTTTCAGACTGATAGTCTGGCTTTGGACCATGTAGCAGTTAAGTGTCATCGTCAGTGTGTTATCTACATCAACTAGCATAGCTCACTGCAGGCTTTGATCTCGGTGAGACCTCGGTCTCACTCTGTTTTGTGCAAGATCTGCCAGCAGCATCATCATCTGGCAGCCACATCTGCTATCTTCTTCTGTTGGGTGCCCAATCATATCAGAATCAGGGGCAATGACTTGGTAGATACTGCTGCCTAGTTTCCCACATCCCTGTCTGACTCTCCACTGCCAGTCTAACATTCTTCTACTTCTGTACTGGACCAATTTGTAAAAAGGGCCTTGGCCCCTTTATCATCTGGTCCATTAGCAAAAACATCGTTAGGTGCTGTATTCATCGGCGAGCAGGACCGTGAAGTGCTGGCTAGCCCACATATCGGCGAATAGGATACTGGTTTGCAGGCCGCCTAATTTCGTTCAAAAAATCAATAAAAAAGTTTGCAAAATGGAAGTGCCTCGTCGATATTGATGATATAAAATGTGGAGAGTAGTTAAGAAGTTCTTCCAGGGTGGTGGAGGGTTTTTATGATGATGTGTGTAATGCCAGTTCCATATGTGGATTTCCAGCAGCTTTTTTTCACCGAGCTCCAAGCACAGTGTCAGAGATCTTGGTTAGAACAGGTTGGTAACAAACTCTTTGAGATCAAGTGTATTATCAAACCATGGCAGTTTTGTTTTCACAGGAACTGCAAGGAGGAAGCTGAGCCCCTTACACACAGATGCCTTTTTAATGACAACTCGTTTTTTACCTCAGTTTTTGCCTTTTTATTATTTCAGGCTGTTTTAACTGTTTATAATATTTCTAGATAATTTGTTTTATAGATTTTGCACTCGTTTCTGATTTTATATGGGTCCTCTACACCCATTGTTAATTGTTGATTTTTACTCTTGTTGGATATTTTTATTGGTGGCTTTCATACTCGTGTTCACATTTTTTTTTCTGTATCATCCTTTACAGTTTGTGTGTTGATTTAATATCTGATTTTACATGGGTCCTCTACACACATTGTTAATTGTTGATTTTTACTCTTGTTGGATATTTTTATTGGAGGCTTTCATACACATTGTGTTCACATTTTTGTTTCTGTATCATCCTTTACAGTTTGTGTGTTGATTTAATATTTGATTGTGGGTTAAATGTCTTTTACCTCTTTATCTTTGTTTGGTGCAATAGAGCCTTCCTGCTCTTGCACTATAAAACCCCAAACAATCCAACTCAAACAAATCTAAGTAAAAAATCACTACACTTTCCTTTATGACTATTTTATAATAAGGCTTTTGAACTGAATTGTTAATACTTGCTTTCAAGAATACATTAGTTCTCGATCTCCCTGCCTACTTTTCCGTTGCTTTTCTCTGGACTGAGTTATCTGATTTTTATCATTCTTGCCCTCCATTTCTTTTCATTCTGAACCTGCCCTTTCTCATGCCATGTCATGCACTTTCAGAAAGGGTACAGAGAAGTCTGGGCTCTCTCTGATTTTCTTCCTGGTGGTTTTTTTCTTTAGTCATGGTGGGATAATGGGGGTTGGGGACAGCGTCCTCCATCTTTATCCTCTCCCATGACTGATTTTCCTACACCCTGGTCCTCGGATGATTGTGACGACCTGGGTGCTTCCCAGACCCATGAGACCAATTGGATGCCTTCCCATTCTCTTTGGTTGGCATAGTCCATATGGAACTATATAATTAGCTCATTTCAGGATTAGATTGTTTTACCACTGAGTGGCACTTTTTTTGGACACAATGGGTAAATAGCTAGGTCACAAGGACCCCAAAGGCTCAGAGAAGGTTTGGGGAGGGTATCCAGTGGACAACTGTTAGGAGACAGATGGTATTAGCCTCCTATCAAGGCCATCCATTGTGTTCTTTAATGTGCATGGGGTATGGCTCTTGGCGTAGTCCATCAGTGACCCCTACAGTCAGTAGTAGTCTGACGTGCTAAACACAAGTCTGGCACGCTAATGGGGCTTTATAAAATTAAGGCTTAATTTTGTAAAACCTGACAAATAAAAACAGTTAAATTATGTATTACTCAAAAGGAAATTTCTTCCTGAATAATATAATATTTGCCTGAAGTATGATTTTTGTTTCTTTTAATGATTCTTTTCATTGTCATATATTTTAAAAACTCAGACCAGCATTATTACAAGGGGATTTGGATTGCTCACATAAATGGAATTTTCTGTCTTGTTTATGAAATGGAGGAACACTTCTTAGCTGCTCTTTTTACTAAATGCTGAATTTATTTCTTTGGATGTTGAAATTTGGGGATATTGCCAAAGTGCCAAAAAAGTTAGTGCACCTAAGCAAAAAAAAATTCTATATCATTAGAATGGCACAGCCAAGATATTGAGGGAGGAGGGGGGAGAGATACTTTTAAAATCATTTAATATAAACATAAAAACTCGTAAGTTAAAAAAAAAATTGCCTAGGGAGGTGGTTGTGAGTAAAACGACTCAATGAGTTCAGCAGGGAGGCAAGGGGGAAAACACTTCCAAAAATTGCCCTTTTTCTGTCCTGTTTATTCAGCATTGAGATTTTTCTCTGCAAAACTCCCCTCCTTGCCCACAATCAGTAGGGGACACTGGTGGGCTTGGTAAGATTGTTATCACTTGTTAATCCATCGTATGGGATATTAAGACATGGCCCTGTGTATGGGAGAGCCGTACCCTGTGCACGTTAAAGAATATGCTGGATGGCCATGACGGGAGGTTACCATCTGTCTCCCAACAGCTGTTCCAAGGGTCCCTTCCCCCAACCTTCTGTGAGCCTTCGGAGTCCTTGTGACCTGGCATTTAGCCCATTCTATGCAAAAAATACCATTCAGCAATAAAACAACCCAACTCTGTCCAGTTTATGAAATAGAACACTTTCTTATTTTTTTACTAAACATTATGAATTTTTTTCTTTGGGTGTTGAATTTTTGGAATTTTGGTTAAGTGCTGAAAAGTTAGTGCATCAAGGTAAAAAAAACACCTATAATTTCAGAGTGGCACAGCCAAGATGCTGAAGGGGGATCTTTCAAAACCACAATATAAATTTAAAAACGCGATTTTTTTTTAATGAAATTTTGCCGAGGGGTGGAGGAGTGAAGTGTCTTCAATGAGTGTAGTGATGGGGGGGGGGGACCCTCATCAAAATTGCCCTCCCACATGAGGACTGATTTCCATCCATGCCATGGAAGTCCTCTTTGCTTTCGTATCCAAGACCTCATTCAATTTAAGAAAATGATACAAGATCAAACTTTTTTACTAGAAGAAGAAGAAATAATGGAAGAAAAAATA
This sequence comes from Ryuthela nishihirai, assembly GCA_038380435.1. Classification (NCBI taxonomy): domain Eukaryota; kingdom Metazoa; phylum Arthropoda; class Arachnida; order Araneae; family Heptathelidae; genus Ryuthela; species Ryuthela nishihirai. The sequence continues at coordinate 44,487,800 of JAWZYU010000005.1, forward strand.
ACATATAACTTAATGTGATATTAAATAAAATATCCACAGCAACAAATAGATATAAATGATAAAAATAATTCTAGAATACTGAAATAGGTTTAAAGAAGAAAAGAGTGTAAAATGGGGAGAAAAAACAGAGGTATGTACTTTAAAATTACTTCCCAAATCTTCTGTTTTTAAAAATAGCAGTTTATTGTTAATTTACAAGAGATTTCCAAAACTTTAAGGAAAAATTTATTGATAAATAGTTCAAATCAAACTTGTGAGCTTGAATTAGAAGGTTGCTTCAGCAAAAAGTAATGTTAACAAACAAATCGACAGTACCCTATAGTACTTCTAAGATGGCAATCAGATGGCTTTAACAAATTATTTATATTGTAGTTTAATAAAATATGCATTAAATGAAAAAGAAAATGTTATTTTCCAAACTAGAATTGTGTATTTTTAAAAGTTATATGTAAGAAAATTTTCAAACGACAATTTCTGTTTTTTTTTTTTAAATAAATATTTTTTAGTTGCACAAAAGAAATCTATGCTCGTCTTGGGCCTCAAATTTCAGATTCTGCCAACATCTATGTTTGTTGGGGACTTAGGAAGGGTTAAAATAACTAATATTGTAATTACTAACAAAAAAACTAACTAAACAAGAAAACTGTAATTATTAAACAAAATTATTCTCTGTTTTATGTTTTAGTTTTTAATGCAAAATATTTAGTTCAAACAACTACCTTCACATTGCATTTAAACTAATGTTTTAAAAAACTTAAGGCTTCAGTCAATTGATCTGATAACTTTTCATTTGTTTTAAAACAAAAATTCTTAAGGTCAACAAATTGTCTTTGTTCTGTTTGCTGTTGATCTTATTGTTAAAAGAGCATCTAAATGAAGTTTTATTTTCGTGTTACTTTTTTCAATGCATCATAGAGGTTGAACTCTTCTGTTAATGAGGTAAAATGTTTGAACAAATGAAGTGATTTGCCTTTTGCCTTAGATATTACCTTTATCTAGTTTCACTTGGTTCTGCTTTCATTTTATTACATGTGTTTGCTAGTCTCTTATTCTCTTCCACTGAATTACTGGATTCTTAAAAAAATCCTTTACATAATTGATTTTGCCAGTTTTATCATTTCATTTTAGTTGGCATACCAAAGAAATCATCATTGTTTTGTTTCTTGTGTAAGAAATTCAGATTTCTCAAAACCTTTGAGTGAAACTAATAATTTATTTCTTCATTTGAATATATATCCTTTGATTTCTGCCAAAAGTTTATTACTTAATAGAACCCTATTGAAAAGCATTGAATAAAAAATTTAAGATTCTTTCACTGGTTAAAAGTTTTGCCTCATATTTGCTCAGAAACATTGCATTGTCCTCCCTGATTGTGCTTGCTAGTCTAGAACTTGTCACATTAATTAAGAACATATATAAATGTTTACATGTAATATCTTTTTTTTACTTTAAATAGTAAAATAATTTATTCACAAATTTCTTGGGTTGGGGGCGAAATTATTTCTCGAGAAGCAGGAATTTTGGAAATTGTGCATTTCTCTAGAAGAAATTCAACTTCTGAGACCTCCAAGAATCTATGGAGAAATGGGTGTAACATCTAAAGACTGAGATTAGGCTGTATAATAGTTTAATCCTATCTGAAGTTTGCTATGGTAGTGAAAATAGGATCCTATATATGCCCAAGATATTTTGCAGTATCGTGGGCATTAGGTAGTTCAATCTGAAGTAATTATGAGAAAAGAAGAAAGAGTCATCAACCACCAAGGAAATTCTTATTGGAGACACCTCTGAGACTGTTTCTATGAGATCAAACCATTATGTGGGTCTTCAATGAGATCAAAACTATCACTGTCCAGAAAGAACTTTGAAAGATCAAAAAAAAAAACCTTTAATCTGAGAGCACAAAATGTAAATATTCAAATTCTTGATCTATGGGTGGACAGGCTCGTCTATCTCTACATCTTTTATGACGCCATTTTAACTGTTTGACATTAATTAATTGCATGACTTCTAATCTTGAGTGCCATTTATATTTTAGTTCCCATCATTTACCACTAGAGCCCCTTATACTCAGACATCTTTTATCTGTTCACTCATATTTAACCTGCCTTTGAATTTTTACATTTTACTGACTATTTTAGACATATTATGTGTTTTACTTTTGTATTTTACACTTGTTGCTTTTTTGCATGAATGTTCTACACCTATTTTTCTATTATGCAATTATTTTTTCATGTTTATACACAAGTTTCTCATGTTCATTGTTTTGCTATACAATTTTATTTACTTTATTTTTATGTCATTTATTATTTTTGTGATTTGCTTTTAACATTATTTGTGGGTTTGAATAATTTCTGATTGTTTATTCTTACAGTGTTTATATTGTTTGTTACAGTATGGTCTTAGTTGCCCCTGTGCTGTAAAACCCCAAATAAACTAATGTTGTTAGTCCAGTTGTGTCTATATAATATACATCTGTGTCTGTCTATCCATTCTTATCCCTGATTTATCACACATCCTAGGTGACTGATTAACTATATTTTTATATATGAAAACGATTATTGCCTTTAGAGCCATTAAAAAGCTGGAAGGCAGCTTTATATTGTGGTATAAAACAATGATGTTTAACCAATGATCTAAACATTTTGCAGGTGGTTAACATGGCTGTATCAATGGTGGTCTATAAAAAAACGCCGTGGTAGTGGAGCAAACCAGCATGTAAGCACCCGATGGGAAGAAGATTATACATTAGCTGAATGGGGACCAACACACCTTTTCTTTGAGTATTTGGAAATGAGTAAGTACAGCAGAATTAATTTCACCAAATGTCATTTTCAGGGTCACAATGCTGACCATTTAAACTGCCCTCACTGTCTACAGACTTTGATTTTTATTTTGTACTATAAACGTTTTGCATTAGTCTATTGGGCTTGAAAAAATCTACCTTGGTGTTTTCTACTTGTTTATTGGTAGCCTGCCCCAGCTGATATACAGGTACTTTATAACAGCTGACAGATAATCCTGACCAGTTATCATCACAGGTACCTGAACCAGTGACACTAGTTTTAATATTGCCAATCCTAAACTGTAGAATGTAATTTAGATAGAGATTTCTTTTCAAAGGGGCCTGAGAATTATGATGATAAAAAACTCCATTTGTTATCTGATTTCCTACTAGCACGATGGCTTCAGTCATCCCATGGCCTGGGGCGGGGGTGGCTCAGTCGGTAGCGCGCCAGGCTCGTAATCTGTAGTTCCCAGGTTCGAGTCCCAGCTGGGTCAGCGTTGAGATTTATCTCCGCAAATTTCCCCGCCCTGACCACAGTCAGTAGGGGACACCGATGGGCTTGGAAAGGCCGCCGTCTGCGGATGGGACGTTAAGCCGTGGCCCTGTGTGCGGGAGAGCCATACCCTGTGCACGTTAAAGAACACGCTGGATGGCCTTGACGGGAGACTACCATCTGTCTCCCAACAGCTGTTCCAGTGGGTCCCCTCCCCCAACCTTCTCTGAGCCTTCGGGGTCCATGTGACCTGGCCATTTAGCCCATGGTGTGCAAAAAAGTGCCGCTCAGAGGTAAAACAACCCAACCCATCCCATGGCCAAGTAGTTAGCACATTTGACTACTGATCAAAGGGGCTTGGGTTCAATCCCCATAAGGCATGCTTGTAGCTGTTTATAGTGGTGGTCTTACCTCCCACAATAAATCTGTTTTCTTTAAAAAAAAAAAAACCTTTTTCTGTGTTGTCTCTCTGCTGAGGGCCTGCCATCCTCACAGAACTTCTAATGTGGTATATAGACTTTAGGCTCTTACCAGACCTCTATGGCAAGCAACTGCTTGAGGGGATATTTATTTATCTTTTATGGTGGCTTCAACTTCTAAAAAAATGGGCAATTGCTTATGCTTGTAGCTGTTTGATAGTGGTGGTCTTACCTCCCACAATAAATCTATTTTCTTTTTAAAAAAAACCTACCTAGTCTTTGACTTTCGTAGAGGCAAAGCCAAAACACTAGGAGTGGGGAAGGGGTTGTTAAACCTAATTTTGAATAATTCAATATGAACTAATAAGCTTTATTAAGGAAGTATTTGTTACTTCTGTATCCATGACCTCGTTCATTCTTAGAAAGCCAGAAAAGATCAAGGTTTTTCTTTGCTGAAAATCCAGATATGATTTTTAAAAATTTAAGAAATAATGAAACTATATTAAAAAAATATGAAATTGTAAGTTGTAAGATTTCCTTGTAAGAAAAAGTTGGCAAAGATGTATCATAACTAACTCCAAAAAATCGATAATGGTTTATAAAACTATCAAAATAAATTTAAAATAAATCTATACAAATGGAAACAAAAGTTTAATAAAAAAAAAAATTAAAAACATAATCTTCCTTTGGGTTTATGACAAGAAAGTAGGCACTGGATAACCACATGCAGACAAGCAAGTAATTAGGTCTCATCACTTATAGAGCAATATCATAGTTACCTCTCCTGCAAGTAAATATTAGTGTTTTAGTTTCACTTTTGGAAAATATTCATTGAATGCTGGGATGGGTGGTAAAAATAATTATAGAAATTCTGAAATTGATTAAAGTGGAAAAACAAAAGAATAATACAGAAAAAAAAACATATGCTTCATAATTGCTTAAAAAATACTCCAATTTTAAAAAAATTTTGGAGAATTTTTGGAACTTTAAAAAAAAAATGTGTTAAAAGTGATTCAGACTAAACTCTTGAGCTTAAATCAGAAGGTTGCTTCAAAATGGTGAAATGAAATAAATTAATGAACCAGTGATTCTGTCTAGTGCATCTATGGAATTTCAGAGTTCTGGAAGAAATTATATTGCATCTTAAAAAATAAACATGAAATGGAAAAGGTAAATATTATTTTAAAAGTCTGAATTTTCTACATTTATGAAATACTAGCAGATTTACCTGGCGTTGCTCAGATCTGAAACTTTCTCAAATGTAGAATAGATGGCACTCCCCACATCACAAGCTTTCATTTGCCATAAATATCATTACAATAGATCTCCCCATCCAGGGAGGTGGGTAACTCAGTAGCGTGCCAGGCTCATAATCTGTAGTTCCCAGGTTCAAGTCCAAGCTGGGTGAGTTGAGATTTATCTACACTAAACATCTCACCCTACTCATAGTCAGTAGGAGACACCAATGGCTTGGTTAGGCTATGGCCTCATGTATTGGAGAGCCATATTCTGTGAACATTAAGAACACATTGGATGGCCTTGACAGGAGGTTACCATCTGTCTCCCAACAGCTGTTCCAGTGAGTCCTCTCCCCCAACCTTCTCTGAACCTTTGGGGTCCTTGTGACCTGATCATTTAGCCCATTGTGTGCAAAAAACTGCCACTAAGAGGTAAAACAACCCAACCACTGGTTAAAAAATTTCTCCTTTTCTTATAGGGGAAGAAACAAATGGACATAGTCAAGGTACCAGTAATCCTCCCACATCAGAAGTTTCTAAACTAAAAACTGGAATTTTCATGCACAGATAATCAAACTTTTCAAATCACTTCTTACCCACCAGAATTCCTTGAATACAATTTGCCAGACATATGTAACTTTATAGCAAAAGAAAATTAACTGTGGTCTGAGGTGCATAAAAAATGTAAAGGTACTAAAGAATTATTATTATTATTATTATTATAAAAAAATCATTTGTTACTTAATATAATATTTAAAACATGAATTATTTGTATATACTTTTATCAGCTTTTGCATATTTTCAAATTAAGTTAATGATTTTAACTTCTCATATGAATTTAAGTTTTGAAGCTTTCATTTCAACAAAGAATCTCATGTTCCACTCATGCTTAATTCAATTAACAGCAAATGGACTAGTTATATTGGGAATACCAGGTCATATAGGGGAGCTGAAATTGGATCTGACCATTACCTTGTTAAAAGTGCCTTGCAACTTAAACTTAAGAAGTGTACTAAGTGTAAAAGAATTTCCTGTAACACTGAAGCTCTAAAAGATAGATATAGCCAAAGTGTACCAGGATGGGTTAGTCATTATGGCAATCATAGTTTGTTCACTACTAAAATTGAGGAAGAATGGGATCAGTTGAAGCAGGCTTCTCTTGATACTAATAACACTCCCTTGGGTAAAAAGAACAAGAGGAAAATAGTCATTTGAGTGATAAGGTTCTGGAGCTTCTATATGAAAGAAAGAAATACAGGGATAATCCAAATCAACACCCTACTAGTTCTAACAGATAGCATTTATCAAAACCTTAATCAACATGTAAAGGATCAGCTGGTATAAATATAGAAATCTTTGGTTTGATTGTTTGGCTGACAAAACAGAGGAAGCAGTTACACAACAGCAGAAAATTGTACCAGATAGATAATGTTTTGTGTGGGAAAAAACGGACAGGTTACACCCCCTACATAGATCCAGGGTTTGGTGACACATTTACCAAACCCTTCTTGTCTTTGACTTTTGCTTGGACTTTATGTATACAAATGAAATTTGCAATCCCACAGCAGTAGATTCCAAGTGAATGGTGCCACATTGGTATTGCAATGTAATTTTGCATATAGATTAATGATTAAATTTTATCTGTAGTTGAAACTTTGTAGGTGGCGTTACTAAGATTTTTAACATTGTTAAAATTGATATTAAAATTTTTTGGCTGTGTCCACTAATTCAGTGTGTGGTTACTCTAACAAAATATTTTTTAGTTGTTCTTTCAAGCATTGAGAGAATGGCTTATAGATCATGCTATTACTGATGTTTGGGTTATATTTTTGCTGTGGTTCATCTAATGCAAATAAACCTTCCCAATGACCCAATTTTATCACAATCATGTATAATAAGTTTTAAATGGTATCTTCTGTGTCTATTGGTATTATTAAATAAAATTAGAAATCATATATGCTAAATTATTTTATAAAAGGCATGTAGAATATTTCTATTTTCAGGTGTAGGTTGTGCTGCATTTAATTGAAAGTTTGCTAAATATTGAAACTTAACATTCTTATGTACTTTTCTAATTTATAATATAATCAAATCAGAGTGTACGAAGTAAGGCAGTACAATCCAATGGAATAACATGATCTGTGGTAACAAGAATTTGCAAGATGGATGTCAAAATGGCATTTAAGACATGTTGTCTCTATTTCAGGTACAGAGGTATTTCCTTGTCATAGAAGGAACATTTCTATATCTATAAAATGTAATTCTAATTCTAATTATGAGAGATCATAACAATATGTGAAGTTTGTAGATAAAGGAAAATGCCATACAAGGCAAGTTGTTACGTATTTGATGTTACATCAAATAACACAGGTATTTAATGTTACAGGTAATAACACAGAAATTTGATGTTACATCAAATATGTAAAACTCACCTTGCATGGCATTTACGACCATTTTGCATCTTTACCTACAAACCGCATATATTGTTATCTCTTGTAAGAAATCTCATTTTATAAGGTTATAGAAATGTTCATTCTATGTCAATGAGATACTTTTGTAACTGAAATATAGGCAAATGCATCTTATTTGATGAGCTCTTCTCACAGCTGCTATCCCCCTTCCTCATCATGGGGGACTTAAATGGAAACAGTCCACTTTGGGGTAGTGCCCAAACCAACAGGAGGGGTGGGGTCCTGGAACAGTGGCTCCTCAATCCATCAGTCTTCCTGTTGAACACTGGTGTTAGTACACGCTTCCACTCCCTGACCCTAGGGGCAGGGATGGCCAAGTTGGTAGTGTGCCAGGATTGTAATCTGCAGTTCCCATGCTTGAGTCCCAGCTGTTGCTAGCAGCAAGATTTATCTCCCCAAAATTCTTCTGTCAATAGGGGACATCGATGGAAAAGCCACTGTCCATTGGATGGGATGTTAAGCCATGGTCTCATGTGTGGGAGAGAGCTGCACATTGTGCATGTTGGATGAACATGCTGGATGGCCTAGATGGGAGGCTACCATTTGTCCCCCAACAGCCATCCAGTGGGTCCACTCTTCAAACCATCTCTGAACCCTTGGTGTCCTTGTGACTTGGCCATTTAGCCCATTATGTGCAAAAAAAGTGTCACTCAGAGTAAAAACAACTCAACTCCCTGACCCGATCCACATTCAACTCGTATTTTCACAGAGCTCTAACTTATTGTAGCCATATGCTACAATTAACTAAAGAACTAAATTATGTATATACGAAATCAGTTTAGATGCAGGATTCCCCTTTACTTAATAAGAAAACAACTTTAAGATAAAATGCCAATTAAATGCTATTTCTCAACCCCACCCCCTAACCAACTAGAAATAACTAAACCTGAATATAAATACACTATTGCATTCCCATATATCAATACATTAACACCCACCACCCACTCTAAATAACAATGTCCTCTTATGGATATATATATATATAGTCCCTACTACTACTATGCAACACACTATATTTATATCTTCGTAAGGATTGAACTCTCATCCCACCTTTGGGAGGCATATATTATATAAAAATGCGAGACCCCCAAACTCAAAATATCCCCATTATCTGGTTATATAGGAAAAACATACTGACCTTTTCCCTTAGATTAAAAGAACATAACATTGATTTTAAAAAAATTCCCAATTTCACTACTGAACAAAATCATATTCTCTGAAACACAGATATTCATCCATTGCTGTCACCATGGAAACTCAGCTCACTTTAGAAACTACCTCCCACACATATATAAATTGACAGTGCCTGCCTTATATAAGTCAGCAGCAACCCTTCATCACTTGCCTACCGAAGATGTGATCAAATTACTCAATCACAAAATGCATTGGACTGTAGCAAAGCAGATGCATCCAGCAACAAAATGGTAGTGCATATAATATTTAGTAACTAAATGATTTTAGATTGCTACATTAAGCATTAATTTTTCTAAAAACGAAAGTGTAAGGTATAATCTAATACATTACCTGATGTCTGCATAAGCTCCAATAACTAGCCACTAGTCTAGTCTTGTAAAAATTTGTAGTGCAAGTCAGGAAATGGGTAAGGTTATAGGTAAGCTGACCTTGGCAAGGTAATTTGGTCAGGTAAATTAGACTACCACTTAGAATAGTTCTGTGCAGTCAGACTTTATAATATCATAGCTACTGACCTCTTTGGTCAATGCTATTTTTGGAACTAAAGTTAAGTACTGAACTGTAGAAAAGCGTCAAATATGTAACAACTCTCCTTGCATGGCATTTACCTACAAACCACATATAATGTTACTATCTGGAAAAGGAATCTCATTCTATAGAGATATAGAAATGCATTCTATGTTAAAGAGATATCTCTATACCAGAAATATGCCATTTTGGCATCCATCTTGTGAACTCTTGTTACCACAGATCCTGTTACATCATTATTACCATTAGTGTTGGATCATACTTCCTTGTTTCTGCTATGTTTCACTTATATATCTTATAAGCGTTATGAAGTTTTATATTTTATTTCCTTACTACGGAGATACAGAGTTGAATAGTATCTGCTCGATAAAAAAAAGTTCTAAGTGCCAATGTCTCATATTGGTATGGTTGCTTAATTTGATGGGATAATATTGGGAGCATGAGTGGATTTCCTATATACCATGGTATTTATATGGCTTGGCTATCACATAATTAATACCTCTAAAAGGGGATAGTATTATCAGATTCTTCCACATGTATGGATAAATTAGCTCTGTTTGCAATTTAAAGGTTATTCTGCACCTGTCCAATTCACATTGCCTATTCATCTCAAGGAAATAGCAAAGATAAGGACTGAAATGTATTCATTTTGCTGATGTGTCCTACAAATAACATAAAATATGGTGTATATTCTGAACATATATTTTATGCTAGCTGTTACAAGCATCATTATGGATGTTCCTTCTTCTACCACAATCTACAACAATACTGCAGGAACTGTAATCGTCACACTGACTTATAGTCTACTTTTTAATTTCAATCTGCACTGTCTAAGATACAGTTGTTGTTGTTTGGGTTGTTTTACCTCTGAGCGGCACTTTTTTGCACACCATGGGCTAAATGGCCAGGTCACATGGACCCCGAAGGCTCAGAGAAGGTTAGGGGAGGGGACCCACTGGAACAGCTGTTGGGAGACAGATGGTAGCCTCCCGTCAAGGCCATCCAGCGTGTTCTTTAACGTGCACAGGGTATGGCTCTCCCACACACAGGGCCACGGCTTAACGTCCCATCCGACGGACGGCGGCCTTTCCAAGTCCATCGGTGTCCCCTACTGACCGTGGGCAGGGCGGGGAATTTTTGCGGAGATAAATCTCAACGCTGACCCAGCTGGGACTCGAACCTGGGAACTACAGATTACGAGCCTGGCGCGCTACCGACTGAGCCACCCCCGCCCCCTAAGATACAGTCTACAAGCCATCTAACCCATTAGTCATATGGATGTCTGCTTTTGTTTTGTATCAAAGGTTAAACAATTTACCTATAGATATTACCTAACATATAGCCAGATAGTTATCCTAAGATTTTCTCAGCAATAATTGATAATTACCTATTAATGTTCTGTATTTAAGTCTAAAATGTAAACATAGGTGACAATCACAGCGTTTACCTGGGTGACATTTTAATGTCAATATATCAATAAATATTTTGTGGAAAAAATTTCGGCGACATACCGGACTCGAACCCGCATCTATCCAGAAACATGCCAGAGTATTCTTACCGATTGAACTAATGCCGGCTCATATTTTTTCCGCTAATATAAGACTTTAAATCTTTCACCAAAGAATTTAGACACCAATCATTGGCGCCATCTGTGATCAATGGGTGGCAACAATTTATTTTTGTATTGCGCTGAGTGAGATGGAAATAATAAAGTCTCTTCGTGCTATTTAGCATTATTAATAATTTAAACATAGGTGGCAATCATTGGTGAAAGATTTAAAGTCTTAAATTAGTGGAAAAAACATGAGCCAGCATTAGTTCAATCGGTAAGAATATTCTGGCATGTTTCTGGAGAGATGCGGGTTCAAATCCCGTATGTCGGCGAAATTTTTTACACAAAATATTTATTGATGTATTGATGTTAAAATGTTACCCAGGTAATGCTGTGATTGTCACCTATGTTTAAATCATTAATAAAACTAAATAGCGTGAAAAGACTTTATTATTTCCATCTCACTCAGCACAATATAAAAAGAAATTGTTGCCACCTGTTGATCATAGATGGCACCAATGGTTGATGCCATCTAATTCCACAAATTCATTGCTGGAAGATTTAAAGTCATAAATTAGAGGGAAAAACATGCACCAGCATTAGTTCAATTGCTAAGAATACTCTGGCATATTTCTGGAGAGATGCGGGTTCAAGTCCTGTATGTCGGCGAATTTTTTTCCACAAAATATTTATTGATATATTGACGTTAAAATATCACCCAGGTAACGCTGAGACTTTATTATTTCCATCTCACTCAGCACAATATAAAAAGAAATTGTTGCCACCTGTTGATCGTAGATGGCACCAATGGTTGGTGCCGAAATTCATTGGTGGAAGATTTTAAAGTCTTAAATTAGTGGAAAAAACATGAGCCAGCATTAGTTCAATCAGTAGGAATACTCTGGCATGTTTCTGGAGAGATGCAGGTTCAAGTCCCATATGTCGGCAAAATTTTTTCCACAAAATATTTATTGGTCTAAAATGTGAAATGTCATTTTTACATGCTCTCTAACAGCTATATAAGCATTTGATTTTGTACTTGTGCAGAAGTTAAATAGTTTACTTGTGGACAGTGGATAGAAAGTAGCTTAGAAATAATTACTATTTGACTCTTAATATTGCTATTGTAAATCAGAACTCCATTAAATGAAATAAGGACTGTATGTTATCTGATTTTATGCAGTATTAACTGTTGAATTATTTTAACTGTTAAAATTTATACACTGGGGTCCAAGTTTCATTATCATCTAAACAATGATGTCTTGCTGTGTTCGGTAGACATAATGAGATTAACCCTCCTTGCAAGCAACCATTTTGAAGGGAAGTGATTTGGTAGAAACCCATGTTTTTATAGGCATTAGTAATTTGCATGTTGCAAGGAACTTTGGGATCATATATCAAATTTGATTGGATATTCGAAATTTTCATATAATGCTGCCTATAATAGTGTATTTTTCCCTACTGGAATGTTGTTAAAATAAAAACGTTCATTCAAAATGCTATTACCTTAATTTTTTCAACTAGTGTATTTACTTAGTCATTTATAACCATGGGTTTAAATTCACAGTTTTCATTTTTGGTTGCAAGATTCCATCAACACTCACATATTTCCAAGATCACAATTTCAAAATGAAGTAATTCAAAAAGTAATCAAAACGTTTTTTATGATCTAAAGTTGAAGCCATAACTTTAAATGATAGCATTCTTAAATTTGGAAATTCACAAACCTCTAAGACTGAAGCAAGGTTTCTGTTAGAGCTGTTTAAAAAGAAACATGGAACAACGTGTATTGTAATGCTCCAAAGAAATGAAATACTTTTAAATTTGGACCCTTTGTCTGATCCAATTATTTTCATGCTCCGGATAGCTTAGTCGGGCACCAGGCAATAATTAACAAATTGCCAAAAAATAAAGTTTAATTAGGGTTCGAAATACCAGCAAGCGTTAATGAGTAAGAATTCAAAAATATTAAATGATTGTCAAAATTTTTCGTTAATGCTAATCAAAACAAACTAATGTTGCTCAAGAGAAAAAAAATTAGTAAAGATTCAAAAGGTTTAAATAACAAACAATGTAGTTGCAAAAAGTGCTCACCAAAACTTCAGTAAAGAAGATACTACATCATTTCTTACTACAAACATCTTCAACAAACTCCAAACTAAAACTGATCTCTAAACTATGCTGTGCTCTACTACTCTCTCTGCTATCTTCTGTGCTACTGTGACAACATGTTACCAGGTTATAACAAGAGGTACAAAGCCTGCACGTGTCATGTTGCATGCCGGGAAAGACATTTGCATAAATCGACAAGTGGCGCAAGCTCTGATGCAAGAATGGGCGTGTCCTTGTGCACGCGCTTTAGCAGGTGACAATCGAAAGTTCGGAGTTGTGCATGCGCAACTCCTAACTCTTGGAAATGAGCGCTGTAATGCCAAAAATGAAATAAAAATCCCCAAAATTATAAATGTAATGTAAATTAAGCAAAACTGGTTAAGGTAAAGTAAAAGTGAATGAGGGGGCATCACAGTATTTGCTAATCACACTCTTATGCCTATATAGAAAATTGGGAAAAGCCGTTCGGTGGACTTTGGATTGATTTTTTTTCGTTCTTAAGGTTTAGTTTCCATTCAAGAATATTGTTGGTGGATTCAAGAAATATTGTATTTTTAATGCCATGGATGGATTCAGTGGAATGATGTTTTGTGACAAAATAGGGCAGAGCATGTGAAAAAGACCATTCACTGATGATCGTGCTGGCTATAATGAAGAAATGTATCAGTGAGAACAGTGTTATTTTAAGCATTAGCTATAATTTTAAAGTGACTATTTTATTTGTATTTGTAAAAAAAATATTAAGTATGTTTAAAAGTTTTTTCTTAAGGAAAGTGATCTACCTCTCACTATTTCTTAAATATATCTTATGATTTAAAAATAAAAGATGTGCATCTCATCTTGAAATTAGGCAAATAGAGTATTTCTACAATTAAATTATTTTATTTCCTTTAAATTTAGCTAGATATTTTCATCATGTGAAATGATTTTTTTTTCCAGTTCTTCAGTTTGGATTTGTTACCATATTCGTTGCTGCCTTTCCCCTTGCACCATTCTTTGCACTGATAAATAATGCATTAGAAATAAGGCTGGATGCAAGGAAACTTGTTACCACATACAGACGACCTGTTGGAATAAGAGTAAAAAATATTGGTAAATATTTTTTTTTGCAATATATAGGGTAAAATTTAGCATCACAAAAAATTAAACTCTTAAAAATAGCCTATTTAGATTGATAAAAAAAGTTGAATAAAGATCTTAATATACAGTGACAAGCAAAGATATACTTTATTTCCATTCCTGAAATAGGTCATTGTAATAAAGATAGAACATATAACTCTCTTTGATAACAATAATCGTTCATGAAAATTTGGAATATCATAAAGAAAGTGGCTCTCTTTAATAATTAAAATTTATTCTTGAAAATTCTTATTTTAAAGTACAAATGATAAGAACATAGTAAACCATAAAAAAAGAAGTAATACTCAGCTGAAAATCATACTACAAAATTTCAGATTATTATGATTTTTATATATCTTCTTTGGGCATTATACTTGTCATATGTTTGTGTGTTGGTCAAAATAGTTCCACCAAATCATCCAACCTGGTGTCTAATCATAATGAGTTATATACTAAATGAATACTTCTGATGTGGGGAGTGTCATAGGCTATAAAAAATATATCACCCTCTCATATTCTCTCATGAAAAAGGGGAAACCTGTAAATTTCTACTTTAAAATGTTTCATTTTAAAGTAGAATTGCCATCTTTCAAACACAAAGCTAAGCTTATCAAGCTATGTGTCATGAAATCTTGTGATGTTGTGAGTGTCACAGCAGTGACAATGTGATAAGAATGCCTGCCATTTTCTGTGAATCCTCATGTTAGCAGGCACTTATAGGGAGCTTCAAAACTTTTTACAGGAGGGCAACATTATTCCCCAGTAAGTTAACCTAAGCTAATGGTAAGTATACAATGACCTGTTTGAAGTCAATTGGTGAACAATAGACAGGTGGTTAATCAAATGCAATAAACTAGAATCTTTCTTAGAAATACAATGGGAATATTGGTTAAAACTCTCAATAAGGAAAACGATGTTTAAAAATAGTTTGTCAGAGAACTGTTGCAATTAAAAAATGTTATCTATTAAAATCCAAAATTTTCGAGTGTTTTGCTCGATATTATTTTTCTAAGAGACCTGGGTTCGAGCCCCGGGTAAGGCATGGCTGTTTGTGTCATTTTTCTGCTGAGGACCTGCCATCCTCTCAGACCTTCTACTATGGCATATAAACTGACAGGCTCCTGTCAGACCTCTGTGGCAAGTAGCTGCTTGAGGGGGTATTTATTTTTTATTTTTTTATTTTTTAAGGGCAAAATTTAATTTTGATTTGAAAAAGTTCTTTCCCTTATTAATAACTTTAATTGCAATTGCAGTAGAGCTTATTATTAGGGGAAATGCATAAGCAATAGATTAAAGCAAGATTATTTTGATATTAATACCTTAATTTTTTCAATTTAGCATAAAGTGGAAAATTTACTAAAATTTAATGATTAAAAATAATTTTTTAATTTAATAGGCATGAATGGTTGATCGGTAGTCACTGGAAGGAGAGCTATGCACCAATCCCTTGTGATGATGCATAGAACCGGCCACGCCTAGCTCCTAATGTCCAACCCCGCCTTCTCGTGGTGCAGACCGTTACTACCTTTGAAAAGAGATACACTCCCCTTCCATTCACTTCCACAAGAGAATAACACTCCAAAGGTTTTAAATACTTTTAAAGTTTATTAAGTTTTGGACCCTTTGTCTGATCCAATAATTATTCAAGCTCTGGATAGCTGAGTCGGGCGCCAGGTAATAATTAACAAATTGCCAAAAATAAAGTTCAAGTAGGATTCTAATACCAGCGAGTGTTACTTAATGAGTAAGAATTAAAAAATTAAATGATTGTCAATTTTAATGTAAATTCTAATCAAAACAATTAACGTTGCTCAAGAGAAAAAATTAGTAAAGATTCAAAAAGGGTTTTGTATAACAAACAAATTTATTTCCAAAATTATTTCAAAACTCACCAAACTTCAATGAAGAACATACTATATCATTTCTATCTCATTACAAACTCTTCAACAAAACTCCAACTACATTCTGCTACTCTGACCCTTTCAAACTCAAAACTCTAACTGTGCTGCTGTGACTAACATGTCAGGTTATAACAAGAGGCTACAAAGCCAGCATGTGTCATGTTGCACGCCGGGAAAGACATTTGCATAAATCGACGAGCGGCACAAGCTATGACGCAAGAGGGGACGTGTCCTTGTACACGCACTTTAGCGGGTGAAAATCGAAAGTTTGGAGTTGCGCATATGCAACTCCTATGCTCTTGGAAACAAGCGCTGTGATGCCAAAAATGAAATAAAAATCCCCAAAATGATAAATATAACGTAAATTAAACAAAACTGGTTAAGGTAAAGTAAAAGTGAGGGGGCATCACAACTTTCCCTTCCAAAGGGAGTCAAAAATTTGAACTAACAGATTTTGACGAGCAAATTTTGAATAAAAGGACACTTCTCATATCATTTACACATGGTTGAACATAAATAAGTAAAAGTATGCTTACGCAAAATTTTGATAAGACAATCTATTCTCACTTTGACACAATTTTCCAACACAACCAAAGGTATCTCCTCCCAAATCTCCTAACAAAAGTGTGTAGCAGCTAACCTACTGTAAATATATACCAATGGCTGTGACAGTTAACTGTATACTAGCATTATCGGCCTACCTAGTATCACATGATACAAACTCGAAATTGGCATAACTTTAACTTCACAATAAAAAAAAAGTTAATGTACTCCTATCTTTCTTAACTTCTAGAAAGGTTTAAAGAAAATAAAAAAAATATTCAATTACATACGTTGCAAGCGGGGTGATAACTTCCGCTTATCCCCTAACCACAATCAAAAATATGTGAAAGCTCAATTCTTCTCCTAATTCACATAAACAAATAGGTATTCAAACACCGTTATCTCCTCCTAATTACATCAAACACGCGAAGCTAAGAAAATTCAAATTTTTACAAACAAGCAGGATTGTAATCATCCGCTAATTCTTCACCTATACACAGCAATCACGAGCTAGCTGAAATAAAACAATAATTTATTACCTCCCTTTCAGAGCTAAACGTCCCCCTTCCCAAAGGAGTTATGCTGGTAACAACTTGGTCACCAGACTTGGCCATTGGGGATAGCTCCAAAAAGGTACCATAAAAAAAAATTTTGCAGTCATCATCATGGTCAGCTCATATATATACAAATAAATGCTGCCAATGTCATTCCAAAAATTACGCATCATTGACACATAAATATCACTGATGACAGTGAACAGATTTAAACACATATACATAAATCATATCTAAGAATAAAGAAAAAAATGTGTAAATAATTTATAATATATGACAATAACATTTCAGCCAATCACTTTTTACATGAATCATTTTTTTTTTCATACATAAATTCACTTGGGAATGCACGTTATTTTACAATACAAAATTCTTCTTAAAAATGAAAAAATATTAAATCACTAATTCTCTTTCACTCTCCTCATTCATATCCATAAACATTTTACAATTTCTAAACTTCCCAATATTGACTTACAAATTTTCAGCTATCAGTCAGCTGAAACGAAAAAAATCTACAAAAATACCTTTTAAATCATGTTAATACAATATAACAACTAGAACTTCGATGAACAAGAATGCAGAAAAAAAAATTCTATTCACACAGTATAAACTCGAACTACAGTAATTTCACTTTCCAAAAATAAATATTGAAACTCCAAAGTTTCAACAAGAAATTAGACATTGCTAACTATGTAAATCACAATAAAGCTTCTTCATTCTTCTTCGTCTTCATCTATTCCATAGAAAAGAGAACATTTATAAATCATTCAGTGCCAAGTGGAAGAATAATAATATACTTAAATTTTCATTGTTGGCATTCCAATGCGATAAATCACCCAGTCGGGTTCCGATGAAATCTTTCCATCGTCGGTTGCTACCTTCAAGTAAAAGCGTTGCTGAAGATCTCGCTCGTGACGTCATCTCTACTATGTTGACTGCTTCACTGCCGGTTGTCGCTCTGCAGGCTATGGTTGTTTCGTCGGCATCTGGTCGCTACGTGCGGATTTTTGAAGAACCTGGCCTTGTACATTCAATGTTTATTGGTGTCTGCCTCCAAATGACGTTTCAACAGTTGAGGACTTCCAAACTTTCTAGACTCGTCAGGATTATTTGTGGTTGGCACAATTTCTTGTTTGCTTTTTACTTCATTATTTTCCCTTAAATCAGACTCAAAAATATTTTCATCATTACTAATTTATCTTAAAACATCTACTTCAGAAGCCTCTTCATCAACTAAAATGGTTTTCTCATAAGGTTGTTCTGTTCACAAATGTGCTTCTCTAAAATTGCATTAATTGGAGTAATGGGACATTTTGTAGGTGCTTCTTGAACATTCTGCTTCAGACTACAAGGTAATTCAAAAATCCACGGGACCGCGGCTGGACTTTCAATTGACAATTGTCATAATTATCATCTAAAACTTGTTCCTTTGAAAATGGAAGATCAGCTTCTGTATCGTTATGGTCTATTAGTTTAGTTTCTTCATGACAAGCCTTAACAAAAGGTAAAGCCATAGTGGCAAGTCATACATCATGAGAGGGCTTTTCTTGAGGAACTTTGGCCTCTCGCTTCAAAGATCCTAATTAAGTTTCCCGAATTTTCATTCCTTCGATAACAATATTGCTCCGTGTGTCCTAGTCAACCACAAAAATTACATCTGAAAGTTTCTCTATTGTTCTTAAAAAAGTTTTAGGTCTAGTGTCATTGTTCGAAGCTTGACGTGGAACAAAACCTCTGCTTCGTTCTAGGTGCATTCGGTGCAAATTGTCGGGACCGTGTAACTTCCGGTCGTGCGGGAGTCATTCTACGAGACTCAACCTGATAGCACTGCTTTGGTGGGGATTGCATCCATTTTTGGTTTAATGCAGTTGCTGAAGATTCTCTTGCATTATATTGCCGAGCCAATTTGACTAAATCTGAAATTGAGTTTACGTTTTGTACTTCTAAATATTCCCTAATGGGCAAAAGCAATTGGGACAATATGCAATTTATAATATCAATTTCATCAGCATCGTGCAGTGCAGCTGGTACAACTCGACTATACCCCAGATAAATTTTTCTATATCATCTCTTTCCCTTTGTCTTCATGAAAATAACTCTGTAGCTAGTTCTGTAAAATCATTATAAGCTGGATATATGTCCATGATTTCGGTTTTAAAATCTTCCCAATATTCAATTCCATGACGACATCCTATGTTATTCCACCATTGCTTAGCACATCCAATTAGACAAGATACTGGCTAAAACCACCTTTTTGTTGCCGGGCACTTCATGTAAACGGAAATGCTCCTCCATGGACTAGACAAATGTCCACGATGACGGACGTTTCGAACCGTCGAACCTTATCTCAGGTAAAGGCCAATTAACATAAGGACTATAGTTAATAAATGGATAGGCAAATCGTCATTGTGGTGGTTGATAATACTCTGCTCTATCACTTGCTTCTGACGTGAAAATGGAACGTCCAAAGGTTCTATGTTGGTTAGCTGATGTAGCATTGTCAGCAAATTTAGGGGTTGTTGTCGTTCCCCTTTTCTCCCGATGATCATCAAGCAGATTCTTTAGCACTTCTGCTTCCTTCATTACATCCTGCAACCTACCTTTTACTCTTTCTAAGTCGGGAGTCATTATGGCAGAATCAGCCATATTACTAACAGACATGTTTAGCGGTCTTCAAAAATTTTGAATTTTTGAAATTTTGAAACATTTTTAATCTTGAGCAGTGCTCAAAGGTACTACTATACAACAATTCAATACTAAAGCTACAACTAAGCTTGCAAAAATTGCAAAAAATATATATTTGATTATCAAAAAATTTTTCTATCGTGCCTGTGTACGTGTGTGTCCAGACACTTCTAATCTTTATATACAATAAATATCTTAACTATAAGCAATAACTGCGCTGAAACTTCAGTACCTTTGACTAATACACAAAAAAAGTTAAGCTTCTTGCTCAACAAAAATTTTCGGCTTAAGCTGCCGTTAAATCTATAAGTAGTATATACAACTAATGAGCTCAAAAATTACTACCTTTGACAATCACGTTAAATAATATACACAATTTATACACAAATATACAGTTCCTATTCTTGGACCACTATCTTTTACTGGCAAATTCCTATTCTCGGTGCCACTTCTTTTACTACTGGCAAGTCCCTGTTCTTTGCGCCACTTCTTTTCTATGGCTCTGTAACAAGCCTAAGAATTGAAAATACTTTTAAAGTTTATTAAGTTTTGGACCCTCTGTCTGATCCAATAATTATTCAAGCTCTGGATAGCTGAGTCGGGCACCAGGCAATAATTAACAAATTGCCAAAAATAAAGTTCAAGTAGGGTTCGAATACCAGCGAGCATTACTTAATGAGTAAGAATTCAAAAATTAAATGATTGTCATTTTTAATGTAGATTTTAATCAAAACAATTAACGTTTCTCAAGAGAAAAAATTAGTAAAGATTCAAAAAGGGTTTATATAACAAACAAATTTATTTCCAAAATTATTTCAAACTTGCCAAACTTCAATGAAGAACATACTACATCATTTCTATCTCATTACAAACTCTTCAACAAAACTCCAGCTACATTCTGCTACTTTGACTCTTTCAAACTCAAAACTCTAACTGCTGCTGTGACTAACATGTCACCAGGTTATAACAAGAGGCTACAAAGCCAGCACGTGTCATGTTGCACGCTGGGAAAGACATTTGCATAAATTGACGAGCGGCACAAGCTATGACGCAAGAGGGGGACGTGTCCTTGTACACACGCTTTAGCGGGTGAAAATCGAAAGTTCGGAGTTGCGCATATGCAACTCCTATGCTCTTGGAAACAAGCGCTGTGATACCAAAAATGAAATAAAAATCCCCAAAATGATAAATATAACGTAAATTAAACAAAACTGGTTAAGGTAAAGTAAAAGTGAATGAGGGAGCATCACAGGAGGGTTGCCAGATTAGTGTAGCCTACTGATCTGGACAATTCTGGCTACTTTTTTTTTCCTACCCTGCTGAAGAGTGGTCAACCACACAGGGTCCTGGTGCTGACCATATAAACCCACTGGACTAATTAAGGTTCTGAGGTTGATTATGGATCTGATTTTGTAGCACTGGTGGGATTCTGTGGAGGGAAAAATCTTCCGCTGTGTTTTCTGTATGTTTGTGGGTTGACAGCCCCAAATGCATATATTCACAGTATATGTTTTTCATCTGGTGGATAATCCTGAGCAGAGGTCATCACAGGCACCTGAACTCTTTGCTTCTACTGGCATCGTCAAATTCTACATTGGAGGAAGTCTTCCAGTGTAGATGGCTTCAGCCTTTAGTGGTGGGGGAATGGTTTTTTGCCCCATGTCTGTGATTAGGGGGCTGTTTGATATTGTCAGCATTCCCTCTCTCAATAAACAGTTTCTTTTAACATCCTACTAAACATTTTCTCTCCATAGGTAGTTGGAATGTGAGGACTCTACGCAGAGCTTTTTCTCTTGATGTTCTCACACAAGAATTCCACCGTTATAATTTAGATATTCTCGGCTTGCAAGAGACCAGATGGACAGATAAAGGTCAGATTCTTAAAAATAATCTTAAATTTCTCTTTTCAGGGAGGGAAGAAAATAAACATCACCAAGGTGTGGATCTGCTTCTCAGCAGACACACTAATGATGCTCTTCTAGGATATGAGTGCATTAATGAAAGGTTACTTACAGCAAAATTTCAGACAAGCGTTTAAGACGAATGTCATCTGCTGTTATGCCCCTACTGAGGATGGCGATGAGTTAACATAATTAAAGCTCTCTGTAATAACACTGAGTCGTGTGTGAGAGTTGGTAAGTTTGGAATAATTGGTTTAGCATCGCTTCTTGTGTTCGAAAAGGGTGCATTTTGTCACCTTTTCTCTTTAGTTTGGTTATTTATTATGTTATGCAAAATTCACTTCAAGGGAAAGATTTTGGCCTTAAATGGGCTGGAGACTTCAAAATTTCTGATTTAGATTATGTTTATTTATTAACAGACGAATATTCGTCTGTTAATCTCATGTCACACTCACCAGTATCTGTTACATAGCTCCTAAGGTAATTAAACTGAGACACCTGCTCAAGAGTGGAACTATTCAGATTAACTTAATCACAGCCTGTCTGACCAATTTTCAACACTTTAGTTTTCTCTCTATCACCAAATCTACTCTACTACCAGTCTCATCAACAGCTCAAATGAAAGAATTCATCTCATCAACATCATTTGCCAAAATGGCTAAATCATCAGCATAATCTAAATCAGAAATTTTGCTGCCAGGACTTTTAAGAATCTATGTAGTGTGTGGAGAAATAGGCTATACACCTAAAGCTAAATTCACACTGTATAATAGTTTGGTTCTTTCTAGGTTTAGTTATGGTAGTGAAACTTGGAAGCTTTATACACAAGATAACAGGAAACTTGATACATTTGATTCTAATTGCTTATGCAGTATCTTGGGCATTAGGTGGTTTAACTTTGTAAGTATTAATGAGATTAGGGAGAGGAGTTGTCAACCTTGTGTGAGCAGCATATTGTGCAGAGAGACTCCGTTGGTTTTGCACGTTGCTCATATGCATAATTCAAATAGAATTATGAACAGTGTGCCTAAAGGCCTCAGACAGAGGGGAAGAAATAGGATGTGGTGGCAGACAGTGTCAAACTTGACCTTGTTAAAATTGGTGTACAGTGGCCATATGCAACAGATGTTGCTCAGGACAGATATGCTTGGAGAACTAAATTGCACAATCTGGTTGGGCCTCTATAGACCATGATTGCTTGAGGATGATGATAATATTCCTATTGTAATAAAAATAATAATAAATACCCCCTCAAGCAGCTGCTTGCCACAGAGGTCTGACAGAAACCTGTCAGTTTGTATGCCATAGTAGAAGATGTGAGAGGATGGCAGGACCTCAGCAGAAAAATGACACATACATCCATGCCTTACCCGGGGCTCTAACCCAGGTCCCTTAGATCAGTAGCCAAGTGTGCTAACCACTCAGCCATGGGACAGATTTATTGTCCTGCTGTATTTTGCCTTATTTGCTTAATTCACTTGCATTTTATTATGCAACTGCTCTTTTTTAATTTTTCGTGAAAAGTGTTTTTAAACTATGTGATTCAAAAGGCTTTACAACTGGTAAAAAGATAGACAATCAGAAGTGGCATTGGTAAATGTATATGAAGTTAAATAAGAAATGGAACAATCAATATTTTGCTAGGGACTACAAGTTATTGAAATAATTAGAAAGCAAAATGATCAATATGGTACACAACATTTTTGTGCATTTTGGTGAATGTATCTAGACTTCTGAATCATAGTATACATAAAATTATTATTTGGTTGTTTAGAATACAGCATGACTATATTTTACTTTCAGGGATATGGTACCGAATTTTGGATTCCATTGGCAAATTAGCTGTATTGACAAATGTGAGTTATTAATAAAGTTAGTAGAATGTATTTCATAAGAGAGAGTAAGAAATTTATTTTTTCTACTTTATATCAAAAAAGTTTTCAAGTTACAGCAATTTCCCAAAAAATTAAATTCCAAATTTTATTAGTTATTATATTTAGTACAATAGTTATCTAGTTTTCATAATTTAAATTTGTGTAATCTACCAATTCACATTATGTATTTGTATATCCTTTTGAAACACTACACTTTATTAATTGAACAAGAAAATTATTGTATTTTATAATTATGTGGAACAGTTATTTAAGCTGTTAGGCAGTCATTCAAATAACAGGACATTTAAATTATTCTCACTTCCAGTAAAACTCCTTATGTCAAAAATGCAGTGAACTACATAGCACTATCAACTTAGTAAATTGTGATATTCAAAATTAACAGATATATGTATACAGTACACTTCACTATTTCTTAAGAGGTGCTGGACAAGTGGAATCCACCAATGGCTGCTAAGACAACTAAATACATAATACTTTTGCTAACACTTTTTATGAACATGGTTACAACTGTTAGAAATGTTCTATAAGATTGAAATGCCACTTTAAATTTTTAGCTAAATTTTTTATGTATTATTTAAAAAAAATATCAATTAAAATATTTTCTGTTGAAAAAAGGAACAAAGTCAAACATGAGATATTAGTATTCAAGGTATTTTCCTGGCGAATAATGGTGGGGGTGGCTCAATCAGTAGTGCGCCAGGCTCATAATCTGTAGTTCCCAGGTTCAAGTCCCAGTTGGGTCAGCGTTGAGATTTATCTCCGCAAAACTCTCCGCCCTGCCTATGGTCAGTAGGGGACACCGATGGACTTGGAAAGGCCGCCATCCACTGGATGGGATGTTAAACTGTGGCCCCGTGTGTGGGAGAGTTATACCCTGTGCACATTAAAGAACACGCTGGACGGCCTTGCCGGGAGGCTACCATCTGTCTCCCAACAGCTGTTCCAGTGGGTCCCCTCCCCCAACCTTCTCTGAGCCTTTGAGGTCCAAGTAACCTGGCCATTTAGCACATGGTGTGCAAAAAATTGCCACTCAGAGGTAAAGCAACCTAACCTGGTGAATAAATAAGTTTTTATAGCAGTGATAGGCAAACTGCAATCCATGGGTCAAATGGGACTCATATTAGCCTTTAGTCTGGCCTGCAAATCATTTGTGAATCTAATAAAAAATATGTTTTTTAGAATTTATGTTCTCATTAATACATACTTAGTTTGCGTGAAATTTAAATCTTTATATCCCTACCATAAATCAAATAATAATAAAAAATATTTATGGTATGGTGCCTAAAATTTTGGCAAAAGTTTGAATTACTTTCAATGTACATTCTTGCGTGTTAAAATTACTAATTTAAAGTTTTTAACATGTTTAAATTTAATCGTTTTTGACCCAATTTCATATAACTAGACTTGAGACAGTGGTGATTCGTGCCAAAAATATTGGTGGGGGACTTTGGCTAGTGCAGGCAGGGTCCAGACGTAGGAAAACGTTGAAAGATACCAGGCCTCAGTTAGAAAAAAAATATAGAGACAAATGATCCAAGTGAAAGAGGGGGAACAAGATCAAACTAGAACTCTGTCCCAGTATGCAATTTTTCCCTCTGTTTTAGTGATCTAAAATATATTTTTTAAAAAATACATGTTATATATAACATTTTTCTATCACTTCCATTCCAGTTACTAGCATTTTCAAAGGGAGTGGGTGGGATGTCCACCTTGACCCTCTAGATCTGGCCCTTTTTGATACAGAATTGAACTGCAATGGACCAGAACAATATTTTGTAATGTATATATATATTTTTTATAGGTATTCTCCAAGTGAACTATTTAGCAAAATATTTCAGGGGGGAAACAATCATCATCATCATCCTCAAGCAGCCTTCAAGCAAATCTGTCCTGAGCTACATCTGCTGCATCTGGCCAATGCACACCAATTCTAATAAGGTCCTGTTTGACATTGTCTGCCCAAAGCATCCTAGGTCTCCCCCTCTTTCTGAGGCCTTTAGTCACACTGTTAATAACCTTATTCGCCAATCTATAATTATCCATATGGGCAACATGGCCAAACCAATGGAGTCTCTCTCTGCACAATATGCTGCTTAAAGGAGGTTGCAGACTACTTTGCCTAACCTCAGCATTAGTTACAAAGTTGAACCACCTAATGCCCAAGATCTAGAATCAAACCGCCGTCCGTCGGATGGGACATTAAGCCGTGGCCCCGTATGCGGGAGAGCCATACCCTGTGCACGTTAAAGAACATACTGGATGGCCTTGATGGAGGCTACCATCTGTCTCCCAACAGCTGTTCCAGTGGGTCCCATCCCCCAACTTTCTCTGAGCCTTCGGGGTCCATGTGACCCTGGCCATTTAGCCCATGGTGTGCAAAAAAGTGCCGCTCAGGGGTAAAACAACCCAACAACCAGTCTCATCTACAGCTCAAACGAAAGAATTCATCTTGTCAACATCATTTGCCAAAATGGCCTTTTTTGAAAATAGTGATAATAATAGCTCTGGTAAAATCCTTAGAACCATGTCTTTATCATAAAAGATATTCAAAATTTCAGCCATCCAATTGGTAATAGAAACATTCCCAGCTCTAAGCATTTCCATAGTAATTTCATCCTGGGGATTTATGAAGTTTAAGTTTAGAAATAGCCAAAATAACTTCAGATTGTGTTATATGGCCAACATTAAAGACACCAATGCATCTATCATCATTGCAAACTATGGGAGTAGAACTAACCACATTGTTTAGAACATCACTGAAATGCTCAGCCCACGTAGTCATGACAGAATCCTCACCTTCTATAACCTTACCTTGTTTATCCTTCAATCCCTGTATACCTGTCTGTTTTCTACCATACAAAACATTAACTATCTGGTACAGCTCTCTGCTGTTGTGCTGTCTAACTGCTTCCTCAGCTTTATCAGCCAAGCCATCAAGCCAAAGATTCTTATCAGCAGCTAATTGATCCTTTACACGTTTATTAAGCCCTCTGCAATGCTTTCTGTTAGGACTAGTAGGGTATTGATTAAGGACATTCCTACAGTTCTTTCTGAAATAAGTTCTTCAAGTGCCTTATCACTCAAATAATTCTGCCTCCTCTGTTCCTTTTTCCCTAAAAGAGTAATGTTAGTTTCCAAAAAAGCCTGTTTAAAATGGCCCCATTCTTCCTCAATTTCAGTATTAAGCTATCCATGACTGTCATAATGACTAAGTAACCTGTTATGGTAAGCTTTAGCTATAACAGGGTCTTTCAGAGCTTCAGTATCAAAGGTAAACTTTTTAACCCTAGCACAACACATTTTAAGTTTAGGTTGCAAGACATTTTTAACAAGGTAATGGTTAGATCTAATTTCAGCTCCCCTATATGCCCTGGTATTCCTAACAGAACTAGCCCATTTGCTGCTAATTAATATATAATCAATCATATTCTTATGCAGCCCATCAGGTGAAACCCATGTGTACTTACGTATGTCGTGGTGTTTGTAATAAGTGTTAGTTATTCTGAATCCATTGAGTTTACTTACCTGTTGGAGACGTTGCCCATTGCCATTGCAGCTACCAATACCAAAAAGGCCTATTACTCCTCCCCAAAAGTACCAACTTTGGCATTGAAGTCACCAAGAACAAGGGTAATATCTCCTTTCTTGACAGAATTCAAAATATCCTGAAGTTGTCCATAAAACCTATCCTTCTCATCCTCAGTGGGGGCATAACAGCAGATAACATTGAAGTCTTTAACACTTGTCTGGAATTTTGCTGTAAGAAATCTTTCATTAATGCACTCATATCCTAGAAGAACATCACTAGCGTGTCTGCTGAGAAGCAGACCCACGCCTTTGTGATGCTTATTGTCGTCCCTCCCTGAAAAGAGAAATTTAAGATTATTTTTAAGAATCTGAACTTTATCTCCATCTGGTCTTTTGAAAGCTGAGAATATCTAAATTATAACGATGGAATTCTTGTGTGATGATAAGGAAAGGATTGTAGTTCCCTTTTCTACTCTGATTTTCCCCATTCCTGCTTATTCCATATAATATTTCTCTCTCTATATATATATGTATTTTCCTCTGTGTTCTAGTGGTGTTTTAAAAAAAATCTTGAAAAAAAAAAGTATAATATATAAGTTTACTATTTATTTCAACTCTATTACTGTTATAAATTTATATTTATTGTTTTGTATTGAATTACTGGCCGTCCCGTGGCCGAGTGGTTAGCATGCTTGGCTACTGGTCTAAGGGACCTGGGTTCGAGCCCCAGGTAAGGCATGGATGTGTGTGTTGTTTATCTGCTGAGGTCCTGCCATCTTCTCAGACCTTCTACTCTGGCATATAAACTGACAGGCTCCTGTCAGACCTCTGTGGCAAGCAGCTGCTTGAGGGGGAATTTATTTTTTTATTTATTTATTGAATTATTGACAGTAAATTATCACTTAAATAGCTGTCTTTGTTTGGTTTACTGCAGTGTTTAGAAACTGATGTATTCCTTTTTTCTCAAATGAAAAAGCAATGAAAACAGAATTGTGCTTATACAATACATTAAGATGTAATCTGATTTTAAATCACAAGTTATTGAAAGCCTGGACTATACTTATGCATACTGTTTTTTGCCAAATGTTGTGATTGGTTTTTTCATGTAAAGTAAATGTTTAGGCCAATCATTCCATTGGGCAAAAACAGTAAATTCAAAATACAGTAATAATAAATCTTTCTAAACTCTTTGCAATTTATAAGTTAACATGAGAAAAACAACAAAAATTTAAAAATTTGCGACCTAATGGAGAGTAGAAAGTTATCTAAATGTGATTGCATTTTACTGGTTTCTCCCATTTGCTCCATCATTTCTTTAGAAAATATAGGATTTGACCTCTTTGAATCCTTTTATGTATGTAGATTATTTCAAAAGTAATGCACAATGTGGCAACACTCCAGTATGGATGATGTAATTACCACAGTTGTTCCAACTGGAATGCCATAAACGGGTGTAGGTGGAAGCAAGTACGTCGTCATAGCCTTGCACAGTAATGCTGGTCTGAATAGGTACAGGAGACCCCAAGGTAGCCCATGTAAACTCACCCCACAATATTACACCACCTCCACCAGCCTGTAACATCCAGACTTGACAGTTGGTTCCATGGCCTCATGTGTTCTATGCCACACATTGAATTGGTGATCTTTGTCTTGTAGTTCAGTGCTATAGCATTTCAGTACATGCACATTTGTGCAATCATTGTGACAGACAATGCTAGGATTCCAGTAGTAGTGGTAATGAATAAATTAATATTGAATAAACTAAAACAGATGATATAGCACTGATTCCCAGATTGAAGACTGTGATTGCCCACACAATAAATAATGATAGCAAAATGAATGTAAAAATACTATTATGTATTTTAGATAAGACAAATAAATATTAAATTTAATATTGCTTAAGAGCCGTCCCATGGCCGAATGGTTAGCACGCTTGGCTACTGATCTAAGGGACCTGGGTTTGAGCCCTGAATAAGGCATTGACGTTTGTGTTGTTTTTCTGCTGAGGTCCTGCCATCCTCACAGACTACTATCTACTATGGCATATAAACTGACAGGCTCCTGTCAGACCTCTGTGGCAAGCAGCTGCTTGAGGGGGTATTTATTTTTTTTATTTATTGCTTAATATTTGTGTTCTGGTGGAGCAGTGCAGTGGTGTAATTAATGAATTGTCCCTGTTAGGTAGTATAGTGGATAGAGCAGCAAGCATGTAACTATTGTGCAATTTCCCATCCACCAGAAATAGTATTTGATGTGACTGCTGCAAAGCATTCTGCCTCCTGGCATCTCTCCTTATGTTTTTAAAATTTTCAAGACATTTAATATTCTACATTGCCCACTTAATACTAAGTTTGTTTGTTTGTTTTTTTGAATTTATGCATGAATTTATATTAGCTGAAATACTTCTTCTTATGGTCCTTGCTTAAATTCATTGTTTCTCCCTAAAGACTTAATTTGCATCCTGACAGCTTCCTGGACTTAACATCATTGATACTTATGATTCAGTAGGGTGAAGCTATCACATTATCCTATATTTCCTTTACACATTTGCTGTCCTAGGGTATTTTTATTTTGACTAGAAAAAAAAGCATGTTTAAAATGTTATAAATTAAAATTAAAATTCTTCCTCCATCTCAGTAGTAAGCAAACCATGACTGCCATAATGTCTAAGTAACCTATCATGGTAAGCTTTAGCTATAACTGGGTCTTTCAGAACTTCAGTATTAAAGGTAAATTTTTTAACCTTAGCACAACACTTTTTAAGTTTAAGTAGCAAGACACTTTTAACAAGGTAATGGTCAGATCCAATTTCAGTTCCCCCATATGCCCTGGTATTCCTAACAGAACTAACTCCTCTTCTATTCCCTCCATAAGAGTGTCTCTTTTGAAAGGTACTAATTGCCTGTACCATGATAGGCAGGGTCAAACATTAGGTGCTATGCCTAGCAATTCTGTGATCAGCAAAAGTTACTGGTGTCATTTGTTGGCTGGGAATGAAACAAATTTTCCACAGAAATATTTTTATAGTCAAGCATGCAGAAACAATATGAACTGTGAGAAATTCAACAACAGTAATTAATAGGTCATGACTAATGTTGAATTAACTCTTTGATTATTATAAGGCCATATGGCATTACATGTGAATTACTATTCTTTAATTAGAATAATATGTGTTTTATGTGTTAGAAGCTCATTGAACTATTTGCAGTGACCAAAATGTAACAGAATTGAAATAATATGAGCTGGCAATGTTAAATGAAATGCATATATGATTTTCTTTTATAACTTTTTGCTTTTAGTGCATCCATTTACACAATGAATTTTTGTTTATTTTAGGGAGTGATTATTGCTTTTACATCAGATATGATTCCACGTATTGTATATAGGTTGACTCTCTCCAGTGATCTAACATTGACTGGTTTCATAAATTCAAGTTTGTCTTACTTTAACACTAGTGATTTTCCTGCTGATGTTAAACCACAGGTGCTAAATATGCCTCATTCTTCAAAACAAATTAATGTAACTATGTGCAGGTAAGTTACAAAATGGGACTATCAATAAAATTCTGAAAATGAATATTTTAATTTGAGTTTGCAAAATTGAGTTGCTAAATTCTGACTAGATCACAAATATTAATTAAGTATATTGACTCAGTATCTTGACTGTGCCACTCTGACAATATCAATATAACGTTGTTTTTTTTTTTGCTTTGCCACATAACCTTCAATAAACCTTTCTGCACTTAGCCAAGATTACCAAACTTCAACACCCAAAGAATAAATTCCTAATGTTTAATAAAAAAAAAAAAGCAGCCAAGAATTTTTTTTCCATTTCATAACCAGTTCAGGCAGAAAATCCCATGAATGAGTCACTTTGTATAACATTGGCCATGTTTAAAATATATGTGATACTAAAAAGAATCATTAAAAGAAACAAAAATCATGTTTCAGATTAAATACTGTATTATTTGGGGCAAAATATCCTTTTGATTAATAATAATTTAACTATTTTTTTCATCAGGTTTTACCTTAAATAACTTTACCATGTTTATCTCTTAATCTTGTATGACAGTGTCTTTCTTCCAACGCAAAAGGTTAACTGTCTGATACAGCTTTTTGATGTTGTGCTGTGTAGTTGCTTCCTTGGTTTTGTCACCCAAGCTATTAAGCCAAAAATTCCAATAAAAAAACTAATCTTTTGCACATTTATTAAACTCTCTGTAATTCCTTCTGTTCGAACTAGTAGTGTGTTGATTCAGATTATTACTGTAATTCTTTCTTTCAGGTAAAAGCTCCATAGTCTTGTCACTCAAATGATTTCATCTTCTCTGCTCCTTTTTACACAAAATATAATTGTTAGTTTCAAGAATGATCTGTTTACACTGGTCTCATTCTTCCTCAACTTCAGTAGTGAGCAAATCAGGATTTTCATAATGGCTAAATAACCTATCTTTGCATGCTTTGGCTATATCTGGGTCTTTCAGAGCTTTAATGTTAAAGATTATTTTCTTAACCGTAACGCAATATTTCTTAAGCTCCAGTTGCAAGATACTTTTAACCCTTCAATGTCCAGCCTCAAAAACTGGTTTACATCCAGATGCTCAGTCGTTTGTTCATTATGTTCAGTCAAACAATAATTAACATAAGAAGCTTTTAGCCAAATAATTAGTGAAGGAAATTATGATGTGTTATATGCCAAATCAATCAGCATTTAATTCTTTATCTTCTGAAAGCAAAGTATTTAAAAGAAAAGACAACTAGATTTATTTTAATAAAGCTTTTTTTTAGAAGCATATAGTAAAAAAACTGGCAATGCAAATAAAAATTAATATAACTAATTGACAGAAATAATTTTAATGGATATGAATAAAAAAGCTTTTTTTTTTCTTCTGAATGATATAAAAATATATTTTTACTTGGAACAATGAAATTACTCTCTTTATGTAACTTTTTTTCATCATACTATACTTTGAGAAAGTCCAGGCTTTTGACAACTGTGCTGAGTCAAATAAGTCAACTTTGGAATTTTTTTAACAAATAGTCTTTCAACAGATATAAATTATGTTATATATCAACAAATTTCCAAACATATTAACTTTAGGAAGACTGGGGGGAACCCAGTGAAAGTGTGAAAAAAAAAGAATTTGACATGGCATTTAAGGCATAATTTTGAAAAACCTGAAGAATGAAAAGAAAAACTTGGAAGTTAAATTTACTTGAATGGAAAGGAAATTTCTTTCTGAATATCCACAGCGGCAAGCCAGTCTAGTAATGTAGCATGACTCCAAAAAATTGGTAATGACATAAAAATGTAGGGAAATAAAATCAAGATGAACCTTCTGAAAATAAAATGAAGCTTTAATTATATAAAAGTATAAATAAAATACTAAATGAATGGAATGATATCCAGGTTCTGATTACCAACTAGGAACTGAAGGCCCAGACCTAGTCCCCTTATTCCTAGGGACCACCAAACTCTATTGATAATTTTTACTTAAATTATGTCTGTTCCAGAGATGGGAATAAATTTTTATACTGTACTCACCATCGTCTTCAAAACATTGTGCCTCTATAATTTTTTAAGCAATCACTGTCTTAGAAAAATGTTTGATCATTTTGTAATTGGTTAGGTTTAGCTTTTTCTTCGTTTTTTGCTCTCCCCCCCCCCCAACTACAAGCCCTAACTAAATTCTGAAACCTGTTCAGACTAATTTAGTTTAGAATCATCTCTAACATTTGCTATAGTGTAAAAGTGTAAAGAACTGTGCAATATCAAAGAGCATAGAGAAACAACTACATTTGGAAGTCAGAATAATGTTACAGAACATTGGGCCTCCTGGGGGACCTTAAGCACACTGTGCCTAGGGCCCCCTGAAACTTCAAGTTGGCCTTGGTGATATCTAATTGTCAGTGCAATCGAGCCAATATCGTAAATAACCCACTGTGCAAGCCACTGAATGTACAGTTCACACATAAGTAATTAGTGAGACTGTGTCTTGCACTCCTCCTTGAACTAGTTTTTTTTTTTTCAATTTATGATCAGACCCTTAAAGCTATTAGCTTATCTGCAGGTTTTGACAGAATAAACACTTTTCCATCCCAGGACTTGAACCCGGACTCCAGCAGTTTTAGTGTCACTGTGAACCAACACAATATCACAGCATCTTTGAGGTAGAAATTGGTTTCATTCTCATTAAATGACACATTGAGTTGAATGATAAAAATAATTCTAGAAATTCTGAAGTAGATGTAAAGCAGATACGGGAGAGTAAAATGAAATATATATATATACATACACCCATCCCTCAATTTACAGGTAGATAGGTTGCAAGAAATCAATTGTAAATCAAAACCATGCAAATCAGGGGGATGGGGGGGATGAAGATAGGTTCTTAAAAAAAAAATTCCTTTTCATGGATAAATCCTGCAATGAAAGCTTTGTTTATATGTATTTACCTCAAATTTCAGTTCAGCAGTAATAATAATCATTAATGTTACATTATTTTGTACTTTATTTGCACTACTTCAGATAAGCTTAGATTAAATTCTCATACATTTCTTGCTATGAAAAATACTCATTGTTAATTTAGACATAAACTATCAAATTTGAAGACAAAATCTGAAAAAAGGGTATTTGTGAACTGAATTAAGCATTTGTACCAACATTTAATGCTTTATTTTTGTAAAATTAATATATATATGATATTTTATGAAATATTGTACTTATGAATCAGCTGCATTAGCCTATATAATAGTCTACAAAGTTCAACTTATTGCTAAAAAGGAGATAAAACATGGTTTTTACTAGTATGAAAAATTCATAGAAAAGTCTGATCTTGCCACCAATTCAAAACAAGCTTCATTTCATTAAGATACCACAAGACAGACTTCATTGCAATGGTAATAATATAATTTTGGTGAAATAATGTAAATATAACTTGTTACAGATGTTGATTTTATTAATATAGGAATTTCCTATTATCTGTTTATTCTTGAAAACAAATGATATTTTTTAAAACCATTTACTTACTAATTACTCACTCTTAATAATATACTAGTGCTACTTCATAATATGTATTATATCTACATATTTAAAAAACTCAATCCTTACTGCCATTTAAATCGAGTACTGTGTAAATCAAGGGATAAGTGTACTTCATAATTGCTTTAAAAACCTCAGATTTGGCAAAATAATTGTTTTTGGTTATTTTTCAGGAGACTGCTGAATTTTTAAGAAAATTTTTAAAGCTTAAATCAAGAGGTTGCTTGAATTAAGAAAACAGAACCTAGCAAATTGGCTTTCCCGTATATCAGGTCTATAAAATGACAGTCACATGGCTTTAACAAAATATTTATATCACAGCTTAATAAAATTTTCAGAAATGAAAAAAATATTATTTTTCAAGCTTGAATTATATATTTTTATTTTTGAAAAAAATGAAGTTTCATGTGTTGATTAAAAACATATATAGCCATATTGAGCTTCACATTTTGGATTCTATCAATGTGTATAATCATTGGGGACCCTGACACAAGGTAATTGTCAGATACAATTTCATCTTCCCTATGCAACTTGGAATTCTTGATATAACTAGTCCATTTTCTGTTGATTAATATATAATTGATCATATTACTCTGCAACCCATCAGATGAAACCAACATATATTTATAGATGTCCTGGTGTTTGTAATAAGTATTAGTTATTCTCAAACCATTGGCTTACTTCTATGAAATATTCCCCATTGTAATTGTCAGTGCCAAAAGGACCTATCACCCCTGTCCAAAGGTCAGAGTCAGTACCATCTTTAGCCTTGAATTCAACCAGTACATGAGTAATGTTTCATTTTCTTGGCAGAATTTAAGATGCCCTGAAATTGTCCTTAAAATATCCTATCATTCCATTTTTCACCAGAGTCCTCAGTGGGGGCATAACAATAAATGGCATTCTTTAATCCTAGTATTAAATTTAGCTGTAAGCAGTCTTTAATTAGTGCAGCCATATCCAAGAAGAGCATCACTGTTGTATCTGCTGAGAAACTATGCATTGCAGATGTTCTTCCATCCTCCCTCCCTGAAAAGATAAATTTAAGAGTATTTATAATTATCTGAAATATCTGACCTCCGGAACCAAAAGAGAAGAAGAAAACAGGCTTTGGTTGGGCCCCCCTCCTCCCAACTGAAGCCTGTTTTCTTCAACCAAGGAACTGAGTGATGGGGAGAATTAAATACTAAACTGAAACTAAAACTGCTTTGTAGTAATGATGAGATTTGAAGAAGGAATCATCAACCTCCTTTGAGCAACATTTTGTGCAGAGAAAGAGACTGTTGACTTGGCCATGTTGCCTGTATGCATGGCTGCAGATTGGTGAATAGGGTTATGAAAAGTATGCCTTAAGGTCCCAGCAAAAAGGGGAGACATGGGATGCAATGGGAAGACCATGTCAAACAGGACCTTGCTAGAATTGGCCTACAGTGGCCAAATGCAGCAGCTGTAGCTCAGAACAGACATGTCTGGAGAGGAAAATTACAGTCTGGTAGGACCTCCATAGCCCATGGTTGTATGAGAATTTTGTATGTATGTAATACACTAATAGGAGCATGAAGTTCTTATTATTATAATTTATTATTATTATAATTCTTGACCACAGTGACTGATGCTACAGGAACCATGAACGATGCAGCAGTACCCATTTATATCACCACAGCAATACCAGACATGAGAGCAACAGCAAGGACTCTGGATTGTTTTACCTCTGAGCGGTACTTTTTTGCACACAATGAGCTAAATGGCCAGGTCACAAAGACCCTGAAGACTCGTAGAAGTTTGGGGGAGGGGACCCACTGGAACAGCTGATGGGAGATAGATGATAATCTTCCATCAAGGCATCTAGCATGTTCTTTAGCGTGCACAGAGTATGGCTTAACTTCCCATCCACAGACAACAGCCTTTCCAAGTCCATCGGTGTCCCCTACTGACCATAAGCAGGGCTGGGAGTTTTGCAGAGATAAATCTCAATGTTGACTCAGCAGGGACTCGAAACCTGGGAACTACAGATTATAAGCCTTGTGCGCTACCGAGTCCCCACTCCACATATACTCTAGACTTTCCCTTGTTGTCCAAGTGAAGAGGCTGTCTGAAGAAGAATGCATTAACCATGCCAACACAGGTATGACTAATTAATATGACCTTCACCATGCCAATAAGCTTATTAGTTGAGAATGAACTAATTGTTTTTCCCAATACTGCATGATTAGTATAGCACCTATAGTGTTTATAAGGTAATTTTAATTGACAAACTCCCTTTTCTTTGAAAACAAGATTCCCATATTCTTCAGAGGCAATATGTGTTCTTCTAATTTATATTGTTATCATTGAAATAATATATAAACTTACATGACAAATTTAAAGAAAATTTAAAAATTTGACTGAATAAATTTTATGCACTGCATATCTGCCATGAGCACTTTATCTACCTCTGACCTCCATGACCATCCTATTTCTGTTTATTAAATATGTTTAATAATTACTAATCTATTAGTAAATGACTTTTATATTTAATTATTTTTCAGTGCTTTCTGTTTATTAAATATTTTTCGAATGAGAAATTTACTTTTGCAAATATATATATATTTCCATAAAAATCTTTTACTAATATAAAGTTGCACAATTTTAATAGCCATTGTTATTGATAAAAAATTTTAGTTTTTTTTTTTCCTGCTAGTCTACTCTTTTTTATCTACCACTATTAAGTCTGGTTTTTTACATTGATATTTGAAACACTGGTCATTACTGACATCCTGAAAACTCCCCACCCTGCCCATGGTCAGTAGGAGAAACCGATGGGCTTGGAAAGGCCACTGTCCATTGGAGAGACATTAAGCCATGGTCCCTGTGTGGAAGAGCCATGCCCTGTGCATGTTAAAGAACATGCTGGATGGCCTTGAGGGAAGGCTACCATAGGCTGTTCCAGTGGGTCCCCTCCCCCAATCTTCTATAAGTCTTCAGGGTCTTTGTGACCTGGCCATTTAGCCCATTGTGTGCAAAAAAGTGCCGTTCAGAGGTAAAACAACCTAACTGATATCCTGAAATAAGTTTCCACTCTGCTTTGTTCAGAATATTTTACTCTTGGTTAACAAACCCTGGGCTATTCATATTCTAAAATATCATCATGAATATGTCATCTAGATATGTTTCCAGTTTGTATCCAGCCTATGAACTGTGTGTTTGACACCCTTGCTCATTTTATGCTCAGTTCATATGAGTAGAGTTCATATTTACACTCTTACACCACAGAAAATCTTCAATATAATATAAATACTTCCAAAATCAATTATCTGAAACAGGAATACCATTAAAGAACTTAATTGAGTTATTGTTCCTACTATGTTACCTGTTGTATTCATCATTTCCCATAATAACCTGTAAAGAGTTCACTAATATATAGAAGAGTTCATACTTCTGAATATGCATAATATATATATATAAAAATAGATAAAACTTACAAAGAAAAAAAATATAAATATATATTTAAACTAATTTTTAGTTTTCATAATTTAAATGGGTAAGCCTGAGGAAGGACCACCCAATATTCGTAATGTTGAATGAATGAATGAATGAATTCTGAATATGCACAAAGACATCTGCTGAGGTTGCCTGTTATCCAGTAATACCATTTCAATTTCTTGAGAGTAGCTCTTTGCTCTTCGTGTAGTAATCATATAACTGAAAGTTCAACTAACTATTACTGCTACTGTTTGCTTGCAACTGCTTTCTTGTCTATATATCTGTGTTGGCCCATTTTTCTACTGTCAACATTCCAGTGATGGTAGGGCAAGTCCTTCCCAACTGTCTGTCACATGGAGCTGTGACCCCATGTGCAAGAGAGCCATACTCTGTGTATGTTAAAGAACACACTGAATGGCCTTGACATGGGGTGACCATTGTCTCCAAACAGCTGTCCAATGGGTTCTCTTCACCCCACCTTCTATGAGCACTTGGGGTCCTTGTGTACTGGTCATTTAGCCCATTGTGTGCAAAAAAAGGTGTCACTCAGAGGTACAACAAGTCCTGTTCATTTAGTAGTACTCATCTAATAAAATTTCTACCAACTGACTAGTTTCTATTCAATAGAATCCTTTAGAATTGCACTCTTTACTGCAAGTGTACATAGAATTTTTATTGCTGTCCTGAAATGTGCTCATTTCCATTGCATATTGTGACATCAAAGCCTGGCATTGCTTTAGCTGTTATTTGCCTTGCATTATTACATTTTTACTCTTTTTTTTCTTACATTCATCTATGAGCAGTTTCCAAGGGTTTGGAGACCAGTATATATATCACCATTACAGCATATTGCTCAATTTGCTTATACTCGTATTATCAGTTGTTCATGACTGTTTAATTGATACTTATTGCTATAATTTTAGTTGTGTTGCTATAACTTCAGCCTTATCAAAATGGAGATATTCCCTTCAATTTGTGTTGTTCAATATGTTTTATGTCACTTTGATGTTCTTCCATGCATAATTAGAAATTTCTCTTAATTTTACAATAATATGGCCTTTTCTGCTGATTTGCCATCGAATCACTGATGCTTTATATATATATATTCCTCCACTTTTTAGTGGCTTCTATCTATCAGTTTCGATTATATTCATGCATTTACATGCAGCAGCTTCTGGGACTATATATTATTTCATTATTGTGTTTAATGTCTGGTTTTTTATTCTGTTTCCATTAATGAATAATGCAATCTTTCAGGTACAGAGACTATCGTCACCCACCATCATCTTCAGAAAAATATGATCACACAGAAGAATACTGGCACCTATTAGCTCTTCGTTTTGCATTTGTTTTGATTTTTGAGGTATGTTTTTTTTACAGTCCTATTTCAGATCACTAATCAATTAATTAATAATTTGCATATTTATATACTACATTTAAAGAATTCATGTAATATATGTACTTAACCTTCTTTTCAGTATTATACAACACGAAACTTGTGAGACACAAATAACTCTTGCTTGTCTTCCCCAATTTTCATTTGTTTTACTGAGGTATGGTGCAAAATTTAAGGGTACAGTTGAATATCTTTATGAAAATAATCTGTCTATGATCTGCATGTGTGAGAAAACTTTAAATTTTATTTCTATTAAGCAAGTCATGAGTGATACTTGACACACACAGATAAAATATCCTACCCTATCAATTAATTAATAATTTGCATATTTATATACTACATTAATGATAGTAGTAATTCTTGGTATTCTAAAAAAATAAGCAAATGCAACTTCCTTTTTAATATAAAAGAATCATATTCAGTTGTTTGTTTTTGGAAAATTAAAGAGAAAAAAATAGGTGTGTATGGCGATAATTTTATATATTATGATGAAGAAATTGTTTTATTTTTCCACCATAGTTACTGTTTAATATTTCAGTTTCTGTAACTATCTAAATTGAACAAATGTTTAAATCGGAGATTTAGATTTAATATAATTTTCATATTAAAATTATCTTCAGTTACATTTTTGTAGATATAAAATTATTATGTAGGAGACTATGGTGGTCTGAACTTGCCATTAACATAACATAAGATTGTCTTATTTATCAATAATCTCTATATATTTCTTAATAAAAAATAAAATTATTTCACATTTCCTTAAAAGTTCTTCAGTTGCACACTGAATATATTAACTCATAGTTTTATAATGATAAATAACAATATGACATCTGAAACTATTGTTATGTATTCAAAGAGATGAAAGTTTAGAATGAGTTCATAAATAGCACCTATGTGTACCCTGAAGTATGAATGATGTAATTTATTACACTGACACGATATTATTACAAGTTAATCAATTTTATCTAAACATGAGTACTTCTATTTCTCTTTGCATAAAGACAAACCACTTTGTATTGAATCTCATGTGTGACATTAAATAACCTTAATAAAACTTTGTACCTTATACGTGTGAAACATTTAACATTGATATCCCCTGATAGAGGACCCAATAACAAACTTTACCATTGATTCCTCTTCTCCACTGGAACCATGTTTCATCTTAAATCAAATAAGAGCAGTCCTTTTACATAGCATTACACAACACTAATTTTTATACACTATCTCCTTCTTCCTTTTACTACTCCACTATCTCTTTGCTTTCTTTCACACTTCTTACTGTTTTCAAAGCATTCTCATTCTAAACAGTTAATAATGTTAATCGTCATGCTAAGTGTAGACGAGCATTCAAGATACACCTGTCACATGCCATTGTAGCACATTCATCTGTTGTAACACTGCTCCCTCCTTAGGTCTTGTTCATCCCGAACAATTCTGGATTCCAAAACTTCTTCAGATCTTCAATCGAAAGGGGCTAAACGATCCATGTGAACCACCTTTCACTTTGTAGTTGGACATCGATGAATGTGATACACCACGTCGTTAATCCTGCTAACTACTGTATATGGACCTTCCCAAGGTTTCTGAAACTTTGGAGAAAGCCTCTTCTTTCTCTGTGGATTGTACAGCCAAACAAGATCTCCTCGATTGAAAAGAATTCCATTTGTTTTACTATCATATCTTGTTTTGGTTCTCTTGCTTGCTAAGGTGATGTTATGTCTGATGGAGTGATGGATTTCTTCTAGTCATTGTTGTAATTCTTGTATGTATTGTGGAGTGGATACAGGCATCATTTCAGGTCGACCATGTAAAAGGTCCCAAGGGATACGTAACTCTCTTCCAAAGAGCATCATGGAAGGTGTCTGTCCAGTTGTCTCATGCACTGCTGTTCTATATGCCAACGAAAGGAGTGGTATATGGCGATCCCAGTCATGTTGATGGTCATTCACAAACAATGCTAGATGCTGTGCAATTGTCCTATTAAATCTCTCAACCATACCATCCGACTGAGGGTGTAGGGGAGTTGTTCTGGTTTTCTGAATGCTTAATAATTGACAGATGCCTTTAAACACATTGGATTCAAAATTCCATCCTTGGTCAGAGAGGAGTTGCAAAGGTACTCCATACCTACTAATCAAGTTATTTACTATCATCTCTGTCACTTGTTGCTTCCTGGTCTTGGATGTGATAGACCTTAGGCCACTTTGTGAAATAATCCATTACCACTAATAAATATCGATTTCCATCGTGAGTCCTAGGAAATGGACTCATTACATCAATGGCTATTCTCTCAAACTGGACAGCAACGTTATATGTCTGCAGCTTATCTCGACTCCTAGTCTTAGGGCCTTTCTTTGCTGCACAGGCTTCACATTGCCTACACCAGCTTTCAATGTCTGTCCTACTTTTCAGCCAATGAAATCGTTCCCTGGCTTTGGCTAATGTCTTATTAACACCGAAATGTCCTCCAGTGGCACTATCATGTACATCTTTCATCACTAGTTCCACTCGGGAGCGAGGAAGGATTATCTGCCAACAGATCAGCCTTCCAGTGGGATTCTCCCATCTTCTGTATAATACACCGTCCTTCACTTCTAATGAGTCCTGTTTCTAGTAACTTTTGGTAGTTGGACTATACCTCGCGATTTGCTCCCAATTAGGTCTTAAATCAGATTTTTCAATCAGATCCAATATTGGCCTTATATCTTCATTGTCTAGTTGGGCCTTTCTAATTTCCATTGGACTCCTGATGTTAGGAGTATTACTGTTTGCTTGTGTCGATGTTATTTGTCTTGTGGGCATAACCTCTTTAGTTCCAAATTTCAACTCTGCATTATAGTAATGTTTACAATTGTCAATACATGGACGTCTGGAAAGGGCATCTGCATTCTTATGCATTTTACCACTTCGATGCTCGATGGAGAAATCGTATTCTTGTAACCACTGTATCCACCTAGCAATTTGTCCTTCAGGGTTTTTAAAGTTTAGTAACCATCTAAGTGCAGCATGATCAGTGTGTATAAGGAATTTCTGGCCATAGAGATAATGATGA
Organism: Ryuthela nishihirai; assembly: GCA_038380435.1. NCBI lineage: Eukaryota > Metazoa > Arthropoda > Arachnida > Araneae > Heptathelidae > Ryuthela > Ryuthela nishihirai. The sequence goes on from JAWZYU010000005.1 coordinate 44,529,672, forward strand.
AAATTTTCTATTGCTTTTACTATTGCTAACAGTGCTTTTTATGCTACACAATAATTCTGGTTTGGATAGAGTTTTTCTAAAGTATGCAATAACTTTCTCTTATCCGTCTTGTTGTTGTGAAAGTACAGCACCAACTCCTGTGTTACTTATGTCAGTATCTATTATGAATTGTTTTCTAGTATGTGGGTATGCTAACACTGGTGCTGTGAAAAGAGCTTGCTTTAGCTGTTGGAAGGCTACATCACATTCAGTGGTCCACATGAACCACTGGCCCTTCTCTGTCAGACAATGTAATGACCTTGCGATGTTAGAGAAACCCTTGACAAATCTTCTATAGTAGGTGCAAAGTTCAATAAAACTATGAAGTTGATGAACATCTTATGGTGGAGGCCAGTCTCTTACAGCTTCTATCTTACTGGGATCAGTCTTAATCCCTGATGTAGTGATCACATGACCAAGGTAATGAACTTCTTGCTGGAACAGTTTACACTTTGTCAGTCCCAATTTTAGCTTGGCTGCCTTAAGTTTTACAAATACTTGACGAAGATTTCTCAAACGTTCTTCTAAAGTTCTTCCAAGAACTAAGATGTCATCCAAGTAAACCAGGCAACCCTCCCAAGACAAACCTTTGAGCACCGACTCCATTAGTCATTCAAATGTGGCAGGTGCGTTACAAAGTCCAAATAATATCACCTTAAACTGCCGAAGTCCATTCCCTGTAGTGAAAGCTGTTTTCTCATGGTCTTCAGGATGTATACGAAATTGCCAATAGCCGCTCTTTAAGTCTAATGTTGAGAACCATTCTGACCCAGATAAAGTGTCCAGTGTTTCATCAATCCTGAGTAAAGAAAAGGAGTCTTTCTTTGTTACATCATTTAATCTGCGATAATCTACACAAAATCGGGTAGATCCATCCTTTTTCTTGACAAGAACTACTGGTGATGTCCAGGGACTCAGTGATGGCTCTATAATACCTTGAGCTTCCATATCCCTTATGAGTTTTCTGTCTCCTCTCATTTTGCCAATGGAAGCCTTCTTGTCGGTAGATGGACTGGAGGAGAATTACCAGTGTTGATCTTATGTTCTGTCAGGTTAGTACAGCCATAATCATTGGATGTGGCAGAAAAAATGTTGGAAAACTCTTTCAATAGGTTTTCGGCCTTAGCATCTTGGTCTTCAGTTAATATTCGTCTTGTTTCTCTCCATAAGTCAGTAAGACGAGATGGGATGTCTATATGATTTTGGTTTGAGTCAGTAACTTATGTTTTATTTATACTTGTCACCCAGGTAACAGGTTCACATATTGCTAATTCTTCACCCTTTTTCAATATTCTATTGGATTTGATACAGTTCATCACTCTGATAGGAATCAGTTGTTTATTTATTCTGACTGAAGTCCTTGCAACCAGGATACCATGAGCCAAAGCTCCTTTACCAGAGGCATCAGTGACTGCTAATCAGAAGACCCCAAACATCTCCGCCCAATGTCCACAGACTATAATTTCGCATTGTGTGCTGGGATCTCTGTGTCTTCCGTCACTAATATTGGAGTCACGCTTGACAAAGAATCAGATGTTTGGCTAAGCAAAGGGATCTCTTCTGTCTTATAGATCAGTAGGTTGTCACTGGGTCTAATGTTGAATCCATGTTTCTTAAGGAAATCGAGGCCGAATATGCATTCATCGTAGATGTCAGCAATGTAAACAGGATAGTGTACCAGACAGCTACCAACTTCGATGTTGAGTTCTATCTTTCCTTAGACTTTAGCATGATCTCCAGTGGCTGTAGGGTTATTTTAGACTGTGTAGTATTCCAGTTTGGATGAGGTATTATTTTCTTTATTATATCCGTTCTGAGTAAAGTTAAATTTGCACCAGTGTTGACTATCATACGGCAAGGTATTCCATTTATGGTTCCATCAGCTACTAATCCATTATTATCACCATGTAGTGTTGAAATATGGGCGACTTCCCCTGGGGGCCAACCAATCAACAGCCAGCCTTTGCTATTCATGTTGTTTCTGTTGTCTGTTAAATGTGCTTGAATTTTGCATCCACCACCTTTTGCAATTGGCTCAAATGTGTGCAGTCTTGCCACAATTCCAACACTGAATGTTTGTAGAAGTCTTTGGAGAGGAACCTTTTATGTCTTTCAAAACGGATAGTATATGGCTTTGGTTAGTTCTTTCATTTCATTATCCTTTTCTACAGTTTCTTCTGCACTGACAAATCTCACTGTACGTTTGTTCGCTCAGGAGGAAAGCCTGGAGCACTCGTACTTCATAGCATGTACCACAGTTGACTTTAAAGATTCACCTTCCAACATCCTCAGAGATTGTTGAGTGTTAGGTTCAGCAATAGCATCAATAAGTTGTGGTTGAGCTAAATTATCTTGGATTTCTGGTGGACAGTTACTATAAGCCAATCTAGCTAGATGCTCGATATCACTAGCAAGCTCTTGGAAAGTTTCACCACTCTTCTGCATGCATTGTTTAAATTGAGTCACATAGTATTGTTTTAAATAACTATCACCAAATCTGAGTTCTAATGCAGAAACCAGACTTAGATAATCAAGTCGTTTTTCTTCTGGAACAGACTGCAAAACTTCTGGAACAGAGTTTCTTAAAGAAGCTGCAAGGAAACTGTCCTTTTGGAATTCATGCCACTCATTAGCTCTAGCAATAACTTCAAATTGTGTTTTAAATACTGTCCAAGATGATTGACCATCATATGTAGAAGGTTTAGTTGCATTTCTAGTGATATGTGTAATAACATTATTTTCACTAAAATTACTATTATCCCAAAAAGGTAACATTTCATTTCTCAAAATCTGAAACTAGCATTCACAATCGGTTTTTACAATTTCAATTTCATGTTTATAATCTAACTTAACACCATCAAGATCATCTTTTACATTGTCAATTTCAACCTTTAAACTCACATCGTCTATTAAGTTTGGTTTTAATGTCCTTACACTGATCAGTAATCTTACCAGTTTGAGAAGCCACTTCAGCTCTCAACTCATTATTTTGTGCAGCCATTTCGGCTTTCAAGACATCACTTTGTCTAGCAAGGTCACCTATTTTATTGTTTATGTCTCTATTTTGACTAGAAAATTCAGCTCTCAAATTATTATTTTGTGTAGCTACATCGGTTTTCAAGTCATCACTTTGTCTAACAAGTTCACCTGTTTTGTTATTTATGCCATTATTTTGTGTAGTCATGTCGGCTTTCAAGCTATCACTTTGTCTAGTAAGTTTACCTATTTCATCTTTTATATCAGTCATCAACTTTACTAATTCATCCATATTTCTAGTTAAAGGCATTCACAATAATAATAATAATAATATCCGTACTCCTGGTACCAATGTTATGTATTCAAAGAGATGAAAGTTTAGCGTGAGTTCATAAATAGCACATATGTATACCACTAAAGTATGAATGATGTAATTTATCATAATGACACAATATTATTACAAATTAATCAATTTTATCTAAACATCAGTACTTCTATTTCTCTTAGCATAAAGACAAACCACTTTGTATTGAATCTCATTTGTGACATTAAATAACCTTAATAAAACTTTGTACCTTATACATGTGAAACATTTAACATTGATCTCCCCTGATAGAGGACCCAGTAGCAAACTTTACCATTAATTCCTATTTTCCACTGGAACCATGTTTCATCTTAAATCAAATAAGAGCAGTCCTTTTACATAGCATTACACAACACTAATTTTTATACACTATCTCCTTCTTCCTTTTACTACTCCACTATCTCTTTGCTTTTTTTCACACTTCTTACTGTTTTCAAAGCATTCTCATTCTAAACAGTTAATAATGTTAATCGTCACGCAAAGTGTAGACGAGCATTCAAGATACACCTGTCACATGCCATTGTAGTGTAATCATATGTTGTAACACTATTATTTTGCAGCTTAATGACACTAAAACTTTAGAAATTAAATATTCAGCTTCAGTTAACATTTTCTGCTTAATCAGTCACAAGTGCTCTGTCTTGTACATGTTAAAATATTTTCACATTATGGGATTTTATTGCCAAAAGATCAGCATTGAAACTAGTAACACCATCTAGTAAATGGAATTCGAGCCACTTCATCACCATGAATTGTTAGTGATTTATAACACAATGCAGAGAAGTCAACAACTCACGTGATTTGTGATGCACTGTGGGCAGGATCTTTGAAATTCACTCCCATACTGCAGGAGAACTAAGTTTGAGACATTCTTGATGCATGAACATGTTAAAAGGTAAGAAATAAAAGCTATTACCCAACAAAAACACTGCACTAAAGAAACATATAAAAGGTTCTTTAGGTTTTTCTAAGTCATTGTTTTCCCCTTTTTTATTGGTGAACTGCTGCAAAATATTGCAACATCTTGAGGAACCTCTGTCCTCATTTACCTATACTCAAAGTATGCTCAGCATTTGCACTCAAGCCCTTTTCTAGTACTTGTGAAATGGATCCTTAATCAATCCCCCCCCCCCACCTTCCATATGGAAATCCCAATAATAATTTAAAAAAAATTCACGAGATTAAAATGATGTCAGCTGCATTGAAATGAAACTGAAGTAGGGGAAGGGATTAAGTACACAGAAAATAAGCCTGCATATTTGGTTTCCAGTTTTCTGCATCTTACACCTAACAGAGGCTGTTCATGAGGGATATATTAGCACAAAGCAACCTCACTTAATCTCTTCATTCCTTGCATCTTAATTAACAAAATACAAGATACGCATCTTAATTAACAAGATATTTTGTATCTTGTTAATTGTTTCATGAGTCTATATACTAGACTCATGAAAAAGAAAATATGAGGGTTAGTCAGAAAGTAACCATAAAATATTTATATCTTTGCAGTTGGCTCAAATGCTGAACCTCTCTGTATTTTAGTGATATATTTGACCATGACCATTCAGATGTCTTTCACAAATGTCAGGTTAGTGTGGTTGCTCTTCTTACCCTTTGCACCAAAGAAGAGCAACATGCAATGATTTCGTTTTTGCAGGCTGAAAGTATAAGAGGTGTAGAAATTCATCAAAGACTATCAGTGCAGTACAGGTGACAGTGTTTTCCCACAATGGAGCATTTATGATTTGATTGACATGTTTAAAAATGGCTCAACGTGTTACTAAGGAAGAATAATCAGAGCACCCACCCACATTGAATACTGAAGGGGACCAATGAACAAGTCTCCATGTTGATTCCCAACAAAACAGGAGGATGACTGTCAATGAAGCCCCTTGGTGTGAGCTCCTGTCCATGGTGAAGGGATCACCCTGTGAAGGTTCTGCTGGTTCGATTACGTTCACAGGGTCCTTGAACGCTCATGTGTGGTGACCCATGTCCCTGGAAAGGAGGATCCTAGTAGTTGATCAAGGGTCCTTTTCTTCTCTCCCCTGCTCAAAACTAGCCAAGTCCTCTGTGGTCTATCTTGTCATTGGGGAGCCAGTTCATTGCAGGGCTGGTAGCACTTTAGAGGGCCTCTGCTTCACATAAATGGGATCTCCTGGGGTAATCTCACTTTTGTAACTAGCATTCAGAATTTGTAATTTTTTTTTAAGTCAAGGTTTTGCCGTTGTCATAAAGTTCAACTCTTCCATAGCAATCAGTTTCTAATGCAAATTAACCTGGAAGTGTTCGATCTCAATTTCAGTTGTTAAAATAAGCTTTGTTTGCTTTGAAATAGTTTGATTTCTTCACAGCTCTTTATCCCTTTTTAGTTATATATTTTCCCCTGTTTTTATTTAAATTATCTTGTTTTTAAAGTATTTTTAAGCCGGTCAGGAAAAACTTGGTATTATAAGTTGTTTCCATAAATCACCAAATAATTTTTAAAAAAATTGAATAAAAGATTTAATAATAGAAATATTATGAATTATATATATATTTTAAAGTAATGAAATTATTAAGAAAATGAGGAAAAATTTATATTTTTTAATTTTTACTGAATTTGAAATGCAAAAAAAAAATATAATAAAACCTTGCAATTTTCTTTAAAAAAAATGCTTATAAATTTTACTTATCTGTCTTTTTTTTCTTTAAATTTTCTTAATCTCAATTTTTTTTTCATGACCTATTTCTATTGATTAGTTGTTTTTTTTTTAAGTTCTAAAGTTGATTTGTACATTTGACTGGTCACAGCTGGTGAAAAGCTTGGAGTTTTCTCAAAGTATAGTACAGGGAAAAAATTCAACAAAGGGATTAATTTTCTCGATTTAAGTAAAAATTAATTTTTCTGTTATTCAGAAATAAGTAGACTTTTTGTTCACATGCAATATAATTACTTTTGTGTATTTTTTTAAATAAATTTTATTTGCATTGCCAGATACATTTTTTTTTTGCCAAATGCCTCTATAAAAGCTCTATTAAAACAAAACTAGTCACAATTAAAAAGACCTTCTTGCTCAGAAAGTATTTAAAATAACTGGAAGTTCTCTGTCATTAAGCAATGAAATTTTGTATTTCATCCTTCAAACTATTTGCATATCAAAACGTTGTTAAGAACAAACTCGGAAGCTTTTCAGAGATATTGGCTTTTATAGAGACAGCACTCCATCTTCCACGAAGTGACACTATGTGATGACATTGGAGCTTCTTTCCATGTCGTGAAGTGTGATTCCAGTATCTTGGTTGCAGATGGGAATGGGCAAGATCATTATTTCATTAGCCTCACCAATGATGGTTCCATAGCAAGAGGATACATGTACACCAGTGTGGCATGCTCCCAGTCTATGACAGCCACATGCTGTATTGCCAGCTCGACTGCAGCAGTCATTAGTTGTTTTGGTTGACATCTATCTGATGCTCTGTGAACCTCTCGTAGAGAAAGTATCATTTTTTCGATATGATAAACAATGGAATTACCATCAAATGTAGGGAAAATCTGAATATGTCTGATTTATGAAGGAGGCTGATTTGGTTGGTTGGTTGTTTTGCCTCTGAGCGGCACTTTTTTTGCACACAATGGGCTAAATGGTCAGGTGACAAGGACCCCGAAGGCTCAGAGAAGGTTGGGGGAGGGGACCCACTGGAATGGCTGTTGGGAGATAGATGGTAGCCTCCCGTCAAGGCCATCCAGGGCGTTCTTTAACGTGCACAAGGTATGAATCTCCGCGCATGGGGCCACAGCTTAATGTACCATCTGACTGATGACAGCCTTTCCAAGCCCATCGTTGTCCCCTACTGACTTTGGGCAGGGCGAGGAATTTTGCGGAGATAAATCTCAACACTGACCCAGCTGAGACTCGAACCTGGGAACTGCAGATTACGAGCCTGGCGCGCTACCGACTGAGCCACCCCCACCCCAAGGAGGCTGAATTTGTCTCTGTACCTTTTTTGTAATTTTCTACAGATTTGAAGCTGAGCTGAAAACAATATTGATATTTTTGGGCTCTATGTAATTTGCCAACTGATTCATGAGGGACAGGAACATAAAATATAGATCCAGCAAAGGTTGTTCACTCTGAGTCAGTGACTGGATTATTGATTAGATTTCCTATTGTTTTTGGGTGGTATCCATAATTCCTTTCATTAGTTATTTGGCAAAAAATTTCTTAAGTTCACTTTTTTTATGCTGTGCAGTTGAAAAAAGTCTGGCCACAGGGTAGAATTCAGTTTTTCTGACCTGGCATGGTAAGGGTTATATGAAGTAACCCACCATAAGTCTCTCAGAAGAGAAATAAAAATAAAGAAAAGCATGAACATTGTGTGTTTATATCCCACCTAGCTCAAGACAGTTTTACCTCTATAATCAAGAGCATTAAGTTACACTTCAATTTTCATAATATTTTGGTAAATATAGGAAATTAAAATCGGAAATAGTCACTTAAGTGACAGCATGTAGTGAATACAGTTGAAAAAAACCTAGCCGTAGGATGTGGTAAAACTGCTGCAAAGGTTCCAAACATACAAATGAACTGTTAGTATAATAGATATTCTCCAGAAGGTCTTTTCAATGTTTATTGTTTGCTTAAATTGTATTTTTTTTTCTCCCATAAATTCTTTGTATATATTTTTGCCCATGAGTTGATGTATTCTTTGTTTTCCCACAAAATTCATGTATTCGTTATTGTTTGCCCACAGATTGTATGTACTCTTTATTGTTTGCGTATGAATTTTAAACTGAAGATTATCATTTTGTTATAACCCTTCGATGATAGTCTGATGAAGAACTGGATTGCATCCACAAGCCTCCTATCTTTTCATTGTATACAACCAAAAATCTTCTCTACATCATATTATTTATTAAATATATATTTCAGACTTTTGGAAAGTATCTGCTAGAGGACTAATTTATTTTAAGCTCATTTTTAGTTCATAGTTTTCGAATTTCCCAAAAGTTTTAATTGCACCCACTAATGATGAATAAAGTTGAAAATTTGAAAAAACTTTAAACAAATATTACAATCTATTTGGACTAGAAATTTTATATTTTACTGATGTAGTGTGATGATCAAAGGAGTTCCATTGAGAGCAACAATTTGTCCTCGCTCCCATGGTTTGAGAAAATGCAACTTTTTATTTTAAGAGATTAATGAAATTTTTTTTTGCATTTAATAGATATTAATGGATATAGTGATTCATAGTTTCCAAAATCCTCTAAAAAAGCTTTAATGTACATCATTAGAGGCTAAATGTAGAGAATGTAAAATTTGAAGTAATACTGCAAATGATATATTTATGCTATAAATTCTGATGATAGAACGTATTTATGAAGAACGAACACCCAGATAACTTACTATAATATATATAGATAAACTTTCTAGAAGTATAATTTATATTCTTGTGTGTTTTAATTAAATCACATTTGGTTAAAATTCAATCAATTGCTCTTTACTTTTTAAAAGTTCATAATTTTTTAAAATTTAAATAATATTTTAAAACTGTAATAATAAATTATTTATATATTGAGTGATATGCCCCTTAACCCTAGAGGAAGGGAAAATGCAACATTTTAATTTTAAGGGATAAATGAGAAATTCTTTTTGCATTGTATAGGGCTAATAATACACCTATCCCTCGATTTACACGGTACTCAGTTCACACAATTTTGGCTTTGCACGGTCAAAAAATGCAACCAGTTTCGATTTACACGGTACTGACTGAGATTTCCTTTCTATGCACGTCTCAGTCAGTACCATGTAAATCGAAACTGGTTGCATTTTTTGACCGTGCAAAGCCAAAATTGTGTGAACTGAGTACCGTGTAAATCGAGGGATAGGTGTATATTACTATTTATGATAATCCTATTACTACTGTTTATAAAGGGGGCAAAATTTTGAAAGTGAAAAAAATTAATTTTCTTTGAAAACAAGCATTCCATATTTGCCAGAGGTGATGTGACAATCCAAAAAATTCCTGATCTTGATCATTTCTAGATAGTCATGACATTATGAACTCTTAGAGTGCCAGAAGTAGGCTATAGTTCTTGGAGCCAAATGCATTGTCATATTCTGTGGGAACTACAGTTCACAATGGATATGGCACTATGTAGTAGAATCTCCTCACTAGATCTGTTGACAAGACTGATAGTCAGGGGCATAGCAAAGAACTACGGTTGGGGGGGGGGGAGAGAAATCAAAAATTTTCCAACTCGAAAATCAAATTTTGCCAACTGAGCAGATAATGTCACTGTCACATTCTTACCCTACTACTAGATTTTTCTCTCTGTGAGGGGGGGAAGGATGTTAAGGCAATTTTCACCACTCTCTTGCATTTTGCCATTTGACTTCCGATTTTGCCAACTAGCTATAATTTCACAGAAATAATCTCAATATTTACATCTAGTCTGAATTGTAGCAAGTCGGTGTGAATTTTTCACTGATTTGGACAACTCTCCTTAATTTCACAAAACTAATCCCAATCTTTACACTCCTAAATTTGCCAGTCACTTCAGAATTTTCAAACTCCCCAAGATTTTGCCAAGTTTTCTCGATTTTCTCAACTCTCATTAATTTCACAAACCCAATTCCAATTATCACAACTCTCCCATATTTTCCAAGTGGATTCGAATTTTGCCAACTGTCCTGCATTTTGTTCAGTGTCCTCGATTTGTCCAACACTCCTTAATTTCACAAAACAAATACCAATTTTCACAAATCGCCTATATTTTACCAAGTGGATTCGAATTTTGCCAACTACCCTAGATTTTGCCAACTCACCATAATTTTACAGAAAAAAATCGAAATTTTTATATCTTCCCTGAATTTGCCAAGTCTTCAACTCTTCTTAATTGCACAAGAAAGGCACAATTTTCACAACTACCCAAGTACAAGTGGCTTCGAATTTTGCCAAGAGTTCTCGTTTTTTCCAACTCTCCTTAATTTCACAAAACCAATCCCAATTTTTACAACTCACCTGTACTTTACCAAGTGGTTTCCAGTTTTGCCAACTTCCCTAGATTTTGCCAAATTGCCTCGATTTTACCACCTCTTTAATTTTGCAAAACAATCCCAATTTTTACATCTCTCTCCTGAATTTGTCAAATCACTTCAAATTTTCCAAACTCTCCAAAATTTTGCCAAGTTTTCTCGATTTTGTCAACTCTCCTTAATTTCCAAAACAATCCCAATTTTCACAAATAGCCGTATTTTACCAAGTGGATTCGAATTTCGCCAACTGCCCTAGATTTTGCCAAATTTTCTCGATCTCACTGCAATTTTACAGAAAAAAAATCCCAATTTTTACATCTCACCTGATTTTTTTCAAAGTCACTCTGAATTTTGTCAACTCCCTCAAGATTTACCAACTCTCCTAGATATTGCAAAGTTGCCTTGATTTTGCCAACACGCCATGATTTTACAAGAAAAAGATAGCAATTTTTACATCTCACCTGAATTTTGTCAACTCTCTGCAATTTTGCCAAGACATTCCGAATTTTGCCAACTACCCCTAGATTTTGCCAACTCACCATAATTTTACAGAAAAAAATCCCAATTTTTACATCTCACCTGAATTTTGCCAACTCCCCACGATTTTTCCAAGTCACTCTGAATTTTGCCAACTGGCCCTAGATTTTGCAAACTCCCTAAAGTTTTGCCAACTCGTTATAATTTTACAGAAAAAAAATCCCAATTTTTACATCTCACCTGAATTTTGCCAACTCGCCATAATTTTACAGAAAGAAATCCCATTTTTTACATCTCACCTGAATTTTGCCAAATACCCAATATTTTGCAAACTCCCTAAGTTTTGCCAACTCATTAAATTTTACAGAAAAAAAATCCCAATTTTTACATCTCACCTGAATTTTGCCAACTCCCCACAATTTTGCCAAGTCACTCTGAATCTCTGAACATTTGCCAACTTGCCATAATTTTACAGAAAGAAATCCCAATTTTTACATCTCACCTGAATTTTGCCAAATACCCAAGATTTTGCCAAGTTGTCCCAATTTTGCCAACTTACCTATATTTTACTAAGTGGCTTAGAATTTTGCCATCTCTCCATTTTCCAAACTGCCATAGATTTGCCAAGTTGCATCAATTTTGACAACTCCCCTTGATTTTACAAAAAAAATAAAGATTAAAAATTTTCACAACTCACCTAGTTTTAATGAAGTTGCTTCGAATTTTGCCAACTCCAAGTTACTTTGAGGGGGGAGCTTCTCCCCATCTCCCCATAGCTATGCCCCTGCTGATAGTAGAGTAGGTTTGATGATTAACAGAGAGAAAACTAAAGTGATGAAAACTAATAAAGCAAGTTTTGGTAATTTGAATAGTTGCACCCTTGAGAAATTGTTTCAGATAAATTATCTTGGGAGCTGTGTAAGAGATATCGGAAATGTGTAGCATGAAATAAATGAAAGGATATAGATTTCCCCTGGAACTTTAAGAATCTAAAGAGAGTGTGGAACATTAACATAGACACCTAAAGATTAAAATTAGTCTGTAAAATAGTTTGATCCTCTCTAAAATTGGTTATTGTAGTGAGATATGAACCTTTTTAAGCAGGATAACTAGAGGCTTGTGCATTATCTTAGGCATTAAGTGGTTTAACTTTGTAAGGAATGATGATGTTAGGCTAAGGAATCAGCAACCTCATTTGAGCAGCATATTGTGCAGAGAGCATTGACTCAGAAAAAGGAGGAGATCTATGATGTGATGGATAGACAATGTGAAACAGGACCTTGTTAGAACTGGCTGAATACATCTGTAGCCTAGGACAGATATGTTTGGATAATACATTTCACAGTCTGTTTGGCCCTCTGTAGCCCATGGGTGCTTGAAGATATTATATGCATGTATGTATATAACATATATCATGCTTTCAAAAACTGAATTAGAGCCTAGCCTTTGTTCTTGTACCACCGTTCCATTTCAAAATTCACAATAAGAGTAGATTCTTTGGTTGTAAGATTATATACCATGTAAACTTATTACTTATTTTCTGTCCACCCCTCATAATTATATTTCAAACTGTGTTACTACTATTTTCAAACTGTGTTACTTATTAGTTCAGTAATCAGATAATGCACTATTGAAGATTAAAAGTTAAGGTGTAAATTGAAAACTTAAAATTTGTTTAGTATTTAATCAATTTTTATTGAACTTTTGTACAATTCTTTTATCCCTATGTAGAATGTTATACTCATGATAACGACATTGATGCGATGGCTAATCCCAGATGTTCCAAAAAAGCTCCGGGAAAGAATACGCCATGAAAACTTTATCACTAATGAAATAATGATTGTGCAGGAGCTTCGAAGAGCCAAAGGTCTCTGTCCAGTTGTAGAAGAAGTTGGTGGAAGTTTTGATGATACAAAATCAAATAACCATTTTAAATGTCGGAAGACACCTAGCATTCGAGAAGAGTTGGTCTGACAGCATTTTTCTATGTTTGAGTAGAAGCAGTTTAACCAATCTGATGCCTTTATGTCACATGAAGTGTATTGATGTTTAAGTTTCTGTTATTAATATGCATTTTTTTTTGTAATTCACATAGAAACTGGTTTGATAGTTAATTCAAATTATGATTACAAAATATTAAAATAAACAAAAATCTTAAAAGTGATACATTGCAAAGAAAGCAGTTCCGTGGAGCATTAAAATATGTAAATTATTTGATAGAACTGGAAAGAAGTCTGCTGAATTTAAGAGTTTATTATTTGAAAATTAGTATCACTCTATTAATGAAATGGTAAAGGACTTTTCAAAAAGATTTCTTAGTAATATTCAACCATGAGCTTCATCATTAAGGCACAACAGTCATTTAAATTGCTGTGTTAGGTAAGGATTCGTCTTGTTGCTCTACTAATGTGTGAAAGCATTAATTGTCTTTTAATCTAAGGTTTCCTAATTTGTTACATATCACTGTGCTCCACCTTAGTCATTAAACAATAAAGCAAATTAATGTGATATATGCCAACTTAATGTCTTTTATTAGAGATTATAAAATAGTAACAATGAAGTTTATTTCTGTAAACTTTGCCCTATTACTGAATGCATTTGTTTCAAAGCTTTTTTTTCACACAGATTGAGTTCATAACTTTAAATGAAATTTTGAAACAGTATCACTAAATATCTCAGAAAAAAAGATGTATATTTACCAAAGTACTTTTTTGTTGTTATAATCATCTGGGATCTTTAAGCTGGGGTTGTTTATAAAAGAGTATTAATGATATTTGATGTTTTTGAAAATATTTGTCACTTTTGTGATAAATTTAAGCACATGTTAAGTAGTTAGATTTTGTATCTAATTCAAGAAAAAACTTCATTTATCTATAGTCTAGTCTCTGCTTAGTATGCAGTTACATCTAAGAAATTTTCAGTTCATATTTTCAAACAAACTGTCGAAAAAGTCTGTATTAAAAACACTTTAAAACACTTGGACAAATGAATTCACAACTCGTCATTGATATACTGAGTATCTATCCACTATTAAGCTGTTTTATAAGCTTGATAGAAGATAGATACTCAGTAAACTTTAAAACATTTTCGTTGCTATTTCATTTAAAATTTCTTTGTTGATTCTGGAAGTGTTTGTCTTGAAAATGATTGATATTTCATAAAAATATTATTTCTTTTGGTTATCAGTCAGTAGCATTTTTAGGAAATTTCATAATATATTAAATTTATTATATGTGTAATAGAGATTTATTACAAATGTAATAGAATATTAGTTTTTAAGTAAAACATCACAAAAATGTGTAATATTTGCATTTCATTTCTAAAGCAATAATTTCACAAATAATTAATGGTACTTAAATTTTCTTTGAGCCCTAGAAATGTAACATCAACTGATAAGTATTGTCATTAATATCTTTTTGGTCATAATGCCAAATTGTGGTTTAGGTGAAGTTGTATTTTTACAGGAATTTGTATCTCAAACTCTTTTACAAAACTATTATTTATAATAATTAACACTTCTGAATATGGAACAAATTAATTATACAGAGGAGAAAGTAATTGTAGGAACTGAAATACATGTGACACTAGAGTCAGTAGGGTATGTGTTTTTGTATGTATTGTAAAATGCTTTAATTTGTGTTGTACTTTATTATAGTATTTTTTATTAGTCTATATTTGATTGGATATCTGAATGTCGTTTTCCTTTCCAATGTGGAATTTTAGTAAAATATCATTTTTATAGATTTACCTACTCTAAAAAATGCTCTAGATGGTCATGACAGTGCAAATAATCACTGCTAAACTACATTCATAAAATTTCTTTATACTTATCAGTAAAAATACTGAAAGTCATTATTGTCTATTTAATCCATGATTAAAGCTGTATTACATTAAAAAGTTCTTTAAAATTCAACACAAGGATGTGGTGTGCTTAACAAAGTTTTACAGATCAAGCCATACCCTTTTTGCCCTAAGTTTAGCTTTATCATTACTTTGTTTTGACATGATATGATTATTGTATCTCATATTATCATCCTTTACCACATTATAGAGGTAATCTAGAGAATGATAAAATATAATTACCAGAGTCTGTCTTGGCTAGTACAGCAGCTTTGGATAAATCTTTGCTTGATGTTGTAGGTAGCTTTTAGGAAGAATATATTTTATCATTCTCTAGATTTCCTTTATAATGTGGTAAAGGATAATAATATGAGATATGATAATCATATATCATGTCAAAAATTAGGACCAAAAGGGGCCTAACAGCTAAAATTAGGACCAAAAGGGGCCTAACAGCATGGCTTGATCTGTAAAACTTCGTTAAGCCCACTCATCCTTATGTTGAATTTTAAAGAGCTTTTTAATGTAATGCAGCTTTAATCATGGATTAAATAGATATTTACAGTAGCTGTGGTTTAATTATTTGTTAGTCATTATTGTACTTATTATTCATAAAATCACAATGATAAATAATCATAAATGATAAATAAAATCACAATGATAATCTGAGAAATGATATGTTCTGAAAGTTTTATCCTTTTGTAGTAGGAGCTGGAAAGCACTTAGTCTGCCATTTCTCATGTAAGTTAGACATCTATATAACATCTATAAACATTTAATTCCTGTATGGGAATTTCTACTTTTAAAAATTGAAGTTTTATTTGTTGTGCTAGTGATGCTGACCAGCACTTATACTCCTGATCTACAGAAATTTGACACATGGTACAATGGCACTGAAAGTTTATACCACAGTGTAACTCAGGATGTAAAACCCTTCAGTAACCAATTTTGCCTGAAAAAAAAATGCTTGAAAACAACAAGAATGCTGTTGTGGCACTTTTTTGTTTTAAATTTTTTATGTTTTGACTCAAGAAAGAAGAATATAGTGTGCAGCATAGTTATTGCAATCATCTTCCATCTTTATCCACAGCCTAGTACCCAAAATTAGTAGTCATAATGGTTACTTAACTTACCAAAGCATATGAAAGTGCAATAAAAACTTGTGTATCTCATTTCCAAGGAGAACAATTATGTATCAGAGTTAACATTTATATATATATATATATTTTTTTTTTGGGGGGGGGGGTTATAAATAAAAGATGCAATAGTGACATTTATCAATTGTAATATATATATACTGTAGTTTTGAATACTCATATACATAAATTTAAACTTGTCAAATAAGGTTGCCATAGTTTGTTTTGATTTTTAAATTGCTCAATATTAAAAATGTATTATGTAAATCTGTATCAGTTGATAAATCAGGAGTATTCAACCTTTTAAAAGTTTAGCTTGCTGTAAGAAAAGACTACTAATTCGGGCAATTATACAAGAAAAAAGACATTTAATGTAAGTGGTTTTTAATGAGATTTTTTTTTTATTATAAAAATCTTTAAAGCAATAATTTTAGAAAAAAGGAAGTTACTATTATGTTATTTAAAAAATATATGCCAAGGATTTTGTGTGTGTGTGCTACCAAAAAGACAAAGCACTGGTAACATCTAACCTTTTTAATGCATGCAAGTGTCATGTCTGAAGGCACTTTGTTGGAGATCTCTCCATAAACTATGCATATAAACAGCAGTGTTTTTTTTATTTTGTTACTTAAATTCACCACACTCTGGATTCATTGAATAATAATATTATGCTTCATTATTTATGCTTATATATAGTCAAGAATTTCTAGTTAACTATTTCTTTTAATTTTCAACCTAATCCTTATACATTTATTATATTTTCTCTCACTTTAACTCCAACAGTTTTTTCTTCACCACCTTGATACCTCAAAATTTTTTTAAGGATATTTGAAAAAAAATTCCCTTTTTTATAAGTTTATTTTTTTCATTAAAGTTTGTTACTTTTGATGGTAAGTTGCTGAAATTCTTACCAGGTAGACAAAATGATTGTCACTGGCTACATTGTGCCTACTGGTTACAGATGGACAGGATGATTATTATTGGTTATGCATTGCTTCCCCCTTCCCACACAGATGACAGATAGTAAAGTGTTCCTCCCATTCCTTATAGAAAGTACTAATTTAATTTTAGTTCAGAACTACTTTCTCTTGGTACAGAGTATTACAATTGTAGCAAAGCATAAGTTGAATGCATTGCTATTCATTGATAAAGCAAAAGTGATCAAAGCTGTTGAAAGTAGCAGAAAGAAGAAATAAAGATGCCAAAAATTTCAAGATCCTGCAATGTGCTCTTTGCAGGATTGCGCCAACAAAGGAAGATCAATGAGTTCATTCCCTCTATAACAAAAAAAACTCAGAAATGTATTGAAATCTGACTTTTGTACATGAAAGGATTGTGCTGAATGGTAATAAAACTTCTGTAGTGATCAATTTAAAAGAACATTGTATGACTTTGTGGGAGACATATTTACCTCTGTGTTCTGCCTATCTTTAAGAGCAGAATTGTGAATTTTAAGCAGCCAAATATGGAAATCTAATTCTTCATATTTATTGTAATTTTCATTGGAGAAACCGTTATGCATCAGTCAGATGATTCATTAAGTCTTGCTAAGAGAGTCGTAATACTTGTGTGTCTGTCTGCTTGTACCAAGTCTGTTCAACATTAAAAAACATGCTGAATTGACTTCATGGAAGGCTGTCATTTGTCTTGTAAAAGCTTCCAGTTGGATCCCCTTCCCTTTTCCAATTCTAAATACTAAGTGTCCTTGTGACATGTCTATTTAGCATATTGTGGGCATATGAGTACTGCTCCAGAGGTAAAACAACCTGAAAATTTGGATAGTCTTGAATGGAAGCTTCCATCTAGTTTTCTCCCATTGTTCAGTGGATCCCATCCTTATTTTGAGCTCTTAGTATCCTTTTGACCAACCCATTTAGCATACTGGGTGCTCAAAAAGTTCTGTTCCAGAGGTAAAACAACTCGGTTGTGCTTTAGGGTTAAGGAATTTCAAAATTGCAAAAAATCTTGAGTTCAATTTCATTTGAACAACTGATGTGTAACATGTATGCCAATAGTTTCCACAAAGTATTTCCAGACATAATTTATCATCATCATCATCATCAAGCAGCCATGGGCTACGGAGGTCCAACTAGACCGTGCAATTTGGTTCTCCAAGCAAGTCTATCCTGAGCTACATCTACTGCATCAGGCCACTGAACACAAATTCTAACAAGGTCCTGTTTGACATTGTCTGCCCACCGCATCCTAGGTCTCCCCCTCCTTCTGAGGCCTTTAGGCACACTGTTCATAACCCTATTCGCCAATCTATAATTATCCATACGGGCAACATGGCCAAACCAGCGGAGTCTCTCTCTGCACAATATGCTGCTTAAAGGAGGTTGCCGACTCCTTTGCCTAACCTCATCATTAGTTACAAAGTTGAACCACCTAATGCCCAAGATACTACGTAAGCATCTGGAATCAAAAGCATCAAGTTTCCTGTTATCTTGTTTACAAAGTGTCCAAGTTTCACTACCATAACTAACCCTAGAAAGAACCAAACTATTATACAGTCTAATTTTAGTCTTTAGGTGTATACGCCTATTTCTCCACACTCTCCATAGATTCTTAAAAGTCCCGGCAGCAATCCCTATTCGTCTGTTAATCTCATGCCGCACATCACCATTATCTGTTACATAACTCCCAAGATAATTAAACTGTGACACCTGCTCAAGACTGCAACCATTCAGATTAACTAAATCACAGCCTGCCTGACCAATTTTCATCACTTTAGTTTTCTCTCTGTTTATAACCAAACCTACTCTACTACCAGTCTCATCAACAGCTCGAATGAAAGAGTTCATCTCATCAACATCACTTGCCAAAAGGGCTAAATCATCAGCATAATCTAAATCAGAAATTTTCCTATCTCCAGTCCATTTAAGGCCAAAATCTTTCCCTTGAAGTGAATTTCACATAACATAATCAATAACCAAGCTAAAGAGAAAAGGAGACAAAATGCACCCTTGTCGAACACCAGAAGTAATGCTAAACCATTTGCTACAAGCCTTACCAACTCTCAGACACGACTCAGTGTTATTATACAGAGCTTTCATTATCTTAACTAACTTGTCTGGTATACCATATGATTTCACAATCAACCACAAATTATGACGATCAACAGAGTCGAAAGCCTTTTTGAAATCAACAAAGCTAGCAACCAAAGGTTTCTAAAATTCTAAACATTTCTCAAGAATCTGCCTAAGTGAAAATATCTGATCCACACATCCCCTACCACTTCTGAATCCACATTGCTCATCCCGCAATTGCCTGTCAACCAGATTCTTAATTCTATTAAGCACAATCATGGAAAGAACTTTACCTGGAACAGAGAATAGGCTGATACCCCTATAGTTATCACAAGAACTGCGATCACCTTTTTTGAAAATAGGGATAACAATAGCTCTGGTAAAATCCTTAGGAACCATGCCTTTATCATAAAAGATATTCAGAATTTCAGTCATCCAAGTGGTAACCGAAACATTTCCAGCTCTAAGCATTTCAGTAGTAATTTCATCTACCCCTGGGGATTTATGAAGTTTAAGTTTAGAAACAGCCAAAATAACTTCAAATTGTGTTATAGGGCCAACATTAAAGCCATCAATGCATTTATCATCATTGCAAACAATGGGAATAGTACTAACCACATTGTTTAGAACATCACTGAAAAGCTCAGCCCACCTAGCCATGACAGAATCCTCACCTTCTATAATGTTACCTTGTTTATCCTTCAATCCCTGTATACCTGTCCGTTTTCTACCACACAAAACATTAACTATCTGGTACAGCTCTCTGCTGTTGTGCTGTCTAACTGCTTCCTCGGCTTTGTCAGCCAAACCATCAAGCCAAAGATTCTTATCAGCAGCTAACTGATCTTTTACACGTTTATTAAGTTCTCTGTATTGCTTTCTATTAGGACTAGTAGGGTATTGATTAAGAACATTCCTGCAGTTCTTTCTTTCCGAAATAAGCTCAAGTGCCTTATCACTCAGATAATTCTGTCTCTTCTGCTCCTTTTTTCCTAAAAGAGTACTGTTAGTATCCAAAAAAGCCTGTTTAAAATGATCCCATTCTTCCTCAACTTCAGTAGTAAGCATACCATGATTGTCATAATGACTAAGTAACCTATCATGGTAAGCTTTGGCTATAACTGGGTCTTTCAGAGCTTCAGTATTAAAAGCAAATTTTTTATCCCTAGCACAACACTTTTTAAGTTTAAGTTGCAAGACACTTTTAACAAGATAATGGTCAGATCCAATTTCAGCTCCCCTATATGACCTGGTATTCCTAACAGAACTAGCCCATTTGCTGTTAATTAATATATAATCAATCATATTCTTATGCAGCCCATCGGGTGAAACCCATGTGTACTTATGTATGTCGCGGTGTTTGTAATAAGTGTTAGTTATTCTGAATCCATTGAGTTTACTTACTTGTAGGAGACGTTGCCCATTGCCATTGCAGCTACCAATACCAAAAGGGCCTATTACTCCTCCCCAAAGGTCAGAGTCAGTACCAACTTTGGCATTGAAGTCACCTAGAACAAGTGTAATATCTCCTTTCTTGACAGAATTCAAAATATCCTGAAGTTGTCCATAAAACCTATCCTTCTCATCCTCATCGGCATCCTCAGTGGGGGCATAACAGCAGATAACATTCAAGTCTTTAACGCTTGTCTGAAATTTTGCTGTAAGAAACCTTTCATTAATGCACTCATATCCTAGAAGAGCATCACTAGCGTGTCTGCTCAGAAGCAGACCCACGCCTTGGTGATGCTTGTTGTCGTCCCTCCCTGAAAAGAGAAATTCAAGATTATTTTTAAGAATCTGACCTTTATCTGTCCATCTGGTCTCTTGCAAGCCGAGAATTCTTGTGTGAGGACATCAAGAGAAAAAGCTCTATGCAGAGTCCTCGCATTCCAACTACCTATGGAGAGAAAATGGTTAGTAGGATGTTTAAAGAAACTATTTTTATTGAGAGAAGGAATGCCGACAATATCAAACAGCCCCCTATCGCAGACATGGGGCAAAGACCCGTTCCCCCACCACTAAAGGCTGAAGCCATCTACACTGGAAGACTTCCTCCAATGTAGAGTTTGACGATGCCAATAGAAGCAAAGAGTTCAGGTGCCTGCGATGACCCCTGCTCAGGATTATCCACCAGCTGATAAACATATCCTGTGAATCTATTCACTTGGGGCTGTCAACCCACAAACAAACAGAAAACACAGCAGAAGATTTTCCCTCCACAGAAGCCCACCGGTGCAGCAAAATCAGGATCCATAATCAAGCTCAGAGCCATATATCTGTCCAGTCCAGTGGGTTTATATGGTCAGCACCAGGACCCTGTGTGGTTGACCACTCCTCAGCAGGGTAGAAAAAAAAGAAAAGTAGCCATAGTTGTCCAGATCAGTAGGCCACACTAATCTGGCAGCCCTCCCCTTCCGTTCACTTCCACAAGAGAGTATCTCTTTTGAAAGATACTAATGGTCTGCACCACGAGAAGGCAGGGTCGGACATTAGGTGCTAGGCCTCGCCGGTTCTATGCATCTTCTTTCCATTCTTTTCATTCTTTCCATTTCTTTTGGACCCTGTAATATACTCCTGAATTTGTGCTGCACACTTAGGTTATTTCCTGTATTTATATACATTCAGTAGCCTTTGAATTATGACCACTCCACCCTATGTTTTGTCAATGGGGAGTTGATTTCAAAGATCTTCTAAAATAATTTATTTTGTAAGAATGTGGCTGAAGATAATTTAAGTTCTGAATCAAATCTAAGTCTCAGTTTGCAACAATATTCTTTTGGTATTGAACCAAGTACAGAGGTTTAAGCATAAGAGCAGCAATGTGTTCTAAGAATTTACCAAAGAATTAAACAAATATTAAAGAAATTTTTATACACACTTTTAAACCATGCAGTTATTTATGAAATCGTTTGAAATAATACTTGTTATTTCAGTTTCAATTAATTTTAAAGGTAAATTCTTTTTCCAGCATTGCTGTTGTCAAATGTTCAAACTTCCATAACTCTTTAAATGTTGAAGGAATTTGTTCGAAATTGATATTTAGATAAAATTGATTGAGATCTTTAACTTTAGTCAATTTTCCCACAAAATACTTAGTTTAAAGGATATAGAGCTTCAAAGCTAGCTTCCCATTCACATAACATTGGTTGGTGTACTCATAATTCAATGATCACTCAGTGTTTAAATTAAAGAAATAAATTTTTGAAAATATTAGGTAAAAAACTTGCTATAAAGTCATGCAAATGCTACCTAGAACTGACCCTCTGTTATGCTCCTGGCAAAGCAAAATATGATAACTAAACTTATTGTAACATTTGCTTTCAAATATTGGAATTATTTTAAAAAAATATTTTGCAACCAAAACCTAGGTATGGTTTTAATTGCTAAATAATAATGATCTGGATAAAAATGGTGAAATAATTTTATGAATAAAATATGGTAAATTCAAAAGAAAATAAATAAATTCTTACATATCTCTTGAAATATGTAGATTACTCCAGTCAAAAACATTTCTCCCATTAATTTTTTTGAGATTCTTGCAAAAATGCTATGAATTAAAAGATTGCAATAATTTGGAGAACATTATCATCAGACAATTTAATTTCTGAAATATTTGAAGTAGAAAGAAAGCAACCAGGGTTGTTACCTTACGAAACTTGTACTGGTGTCCCATCAATTCATCACAGCATCAATTCGAGACATCAGTTCATCACAGCGTCAATTCATTGCAGTGTTAGACACATAGTTTTATTGACTTTCTGCATCTGTATATTGTTCAAATGAACTCTAAAGATAATAATTCAGACTTTGAAAGGTTAAACATAAGTCAGAAGAATTTACCTTAGAAATTATTTAAAACAAGCATAACATAGATTGTTTCAAACCATTTAATAAAATATGCATTTTAAAACTTCATCTAATATTGAAATAATCATTAATGATATTTATGAAAATAATTTATTGTTAAATATTTCAGCTTTCATGCCTCTTTAAATACTGAATGAATATTGCTGAAAATCGAGATTTAAATAGATTTGATTATGATCTTTAATTTATCATCAGTTTCATTTTTCTATTAAATGCATATTTTAAAATCTATAGATCACCAATGAAATATATAATCAATAACATATTTATAACCAGTGTAGAAAAAAAGCATAAACAATTTAATATTATTAAAATAATTATTTTAATGAGAACTTGCATCAGCATCATCGAAGTTGGACTTCTTGTCCTATACACATACTTTTTCTCTTTTGCAAAATTAATTAATTTCTCATCAGTAGTTTTGAAGCCAGTCAAAAAGAAATGGCTGTATCCACTAAGAATTTCCACTCTGTAAATTGATTCAAATATTAGAAGAAAGGTTACCTTGAGCCAGGTGGGATTCGGAGCCACGATCTCCTGATAACATGTCAGGTGCCCTGGACCACTGAGCTACCGGCTGCCGATCAAGATCTCCTCTAACTGATGTTATGAATATTCTCAACCTACTTTCCTAATATGTAGGGAGTGTTCAGGCAATCCCGCCTTAAGCGGCTTTTTAATGCCTTTTCTTAGATGGAATGCATGTCTTACGAGTATGCAATCTATAAATAATTATTATTAAACTCAACTCATTAAATATCTACTAATAATTTCCACTCTGTAAATTGATTTAAATATTTAGAGGAAAAATTGTCTTTAGCCGGGCCTAACCTCAACGTTAGTTACAAAGTTGAACCACCTAATGCCCAAGATACTGCGTAGGCATCTAGTTTCCTGTTATCTTGTTTACAAAATGTCCAAGTTTCACTACCATAACTAACCCTAGAAAGAACCAAACTATTATACAGCCTAATTTTAGTCTTTAGGTGTATATGCCAATTTTTCCATACTCTCCATAGATTCTTAAAAGTCCCAGTGGCAATCCCTATTCTTCTATTTATCTCATGCCACACATCACCAGTATCTGTTACATAGCTCCCAAGATAATTAAACTGAGACATTAGCTCAATAGTACAGTCATTCAAAGCAACTGAAGCACCATCTGCCTGTCTAATTTTCATCACTTTACTTTTTTCTCTGTTTATCACCAAACCTACTCTATTACCAATCTCATCAACAGCTCTAATGAACGAATTCATCTCATCAACATCATTAGCCAACAGGGCCAAATCATCTGCATAATCTAAATCAGAAATTTTGAAATCTCTAGACCATTTAAGACCAAAATGTTTCCCTTCCAAAGAATTTCACATTACATAATCAATAACTAAACTAAAGAGAAAAGGAGACAAGATGCACCCTTGTCTAACTCCACTAGCAATGCTAAACCAATCGCTGCAAGATGTAGCAACTCTCACACACGACTCAATGTTATTATAGAGAGCTCTCATTACATTAACTAACTTATCAGGTATTCCATATGATCTAACAATCAACCACAAATTATGTCGATCAACAAAGCCTTTTTGAAATCTATAAAGCTAGTAACCACAGGTTTCTGAAACTCTAAACATTTCTCAAGAATCTGCCTAAGTGAAAATATTTGATCAATACATCTCCTACCACTTCTGAATGCACACTGTTCATCACGCAGTTGTCCATCAACCAAATTCTTAATTCTTTTAAGTATAATCATGCAAAGAACTTTACCTGGAACAGAAAGTAAACTAATTCCCCTATAATTATCACAAGAAATGCTATCACCTTTTTTAAAAATTGGGACAATGATAGCTCTAGTAAAATCCTTAGGAACAACACCTTTATCATAAAAAATATTCAAAATTTCAGTCAGCCATGTGACAACACAAATGTTCCCAGATCTAAGCATTTCAGTGGTGATTTCGTCCACCCCTGGGGATATATGCAGTTTTAATTTAGAGATAGCTAATGCTACTTCAGAATGTGATATAGGACCATCATTAAAGCCAGAAATGTATCTATCCTCATTACAAACAATCATCATCGTCATCATCCTCAAGCAGCTATGGGCTACAGAGGTCCAAATGTAGAATTTGATGATTCCAATAGAAGCAAAGAGTTCAGGTGCCTGCGATGACCTCTGCTCAGGATTATCCACCAGCTGATAAACATATCCTGTGAATCTATTCACTTGGGGCTGTCAACCCACGGGAGTAGAAATAATCACATTGTTTAGAACAGCTCTGAAATTCTTAGACCACCTTGCCATCACAGAATCCTCACCTTCAACCATCTTGCCATATTTATCCCTCAATCCCTGTGTACTTATCTGTTTCTTCCCACATAAAACATTAACAGTCTGATACAACCCCCTGCTGTTTTGCTGTCTAACTACTTCCTCTGTTTTGTCAGCCAAGCTATCAAGCCAAAGATTCTTATCAGCTGTTAACTGATCCTTTACATGTTTATTAAGCTAGTTGTAATACCTTCTGTTAGGACTAGTAGGGTGTTGATTCATATTAATCCTGCACTTCCTTCTTTCAAAAATAAGTTTCATAGCCTTATCACTCAAATAATTTTGTTTCCTCTGTGCCTTTTTACCCAAAAGAGTACTATTGGTTTCAAGAAAAGCATGTTTAAACTGATCCCATTCTTTCTCAACTTCAGCAGTAAGCAAACCACGATTGTCATAATGACAAGTAGCCTATCATGATATGCTTTGGCTATATCTGGATCTTTCAGACCTTCAGTGTTGAAGGTAATTTTCTTAACCTTAGCACAACATTTCTTAAGCTTCAGCTGCAAGATACTTTTGACCAGGCAATTGTCAGACCCAATTTCGGTTCCCCTGTATGATCTGGTATTCCTAACTGAACTAGCCATTTGCTGTTAATTAAAATATAATCTATCATATTCCTGTGTAACCCATCAGGTGAAATCCATGTATATTTATAAATGTTCCGATGTTTGTAGTATGTGTTAGTTATTCGTAAACCATTAAGTTTACTTACCTGTAGGAGACATTCCCCATTGCCATTGGAACTATCAATGCTAAAGGGACCTAAAACTTCTGCCCGAAGGTCATTCAGTACCAACTTGAGCATTGAAGTCACCTAGCACAAGAGAAATATCTCCTTTCTTCACAGAATTTAAAATATCCTGAAGCATACATCGTATTTCATTTGTGTGATAAACATGGATCACGCAGAGATGGTTCACAGATGAGCCTAGCTCATGATACTAACCTTTTCAACCCTGTTCATCATACAAAGAATTCTGCATCAAGAGCTAGACGAAAATAATTTCCAGCATCATATAGAATCATTATTTATGGTAAACCAG
Organism: Ryuthela nishihirai; assembly: GCA_038380435.1. Taxonomy (NCBI): domain Eukaryota; kingdom Metazoa; phylum Arthropoda; class Arachnida; order Araneae; family Heptathelidae; genus Ryuthela; species Ryuthela nishihirai. The sequence continues at coordinate 44,555,800 of JAWZYU010000005.1, forward strand.
CCAAAAAAATTCTTAACCAAATCCTACTTCACCAGTTATAGAAAATAGTCTTATAGAGACTGTTGCAAAACAGACACCAGTTGAAGGTGTAGTAGCATTGAGCACCAGTACAAACTCTAATTTGCAAGATTCTATTCAAGTTCCACGTGATGTAAATGGTAATGCAGATATGTTTCATAAAGATGGTCCTGTGGTCTCTATTGAAAAGAAATCAGCTACTGAGGTTATCTTCATTTAGAGATTCATATTCTATAGAAGATCCCTCAGAGCTAGGATCGACTGTTTGTAATCACAGGGTTTTCAAATCCAAGTTTGGATTCAGAGATTTCAGAACTTTTCTTAGTGTGAGGTTTTATTTGTAGCATTTGTGTAGTAAATTGGTTTAAATTATCTTTCATATTAATTCTGCTACTAGAATTTTGGTCTTTGTATTTTTTTTTTTGGATAGTAGTGCCATATAAGCTGGAAGAAGAGCTGTGTACCAATCCCAGTGATGATGCACAGAACCAGCCAGGTCTGGCACCTAATATCCAACCCCACCTTCTCGTAGTGCAGGCCGTTAGTATCTTTCAAAAGAGATATTCTCTTTTGAAAGGGAACGGAATGGGAGGGCTGCCAGTTCAGTATGGCCTACTGATCTGGTCATCTATGGCCACTTTTTTTTTTTAACCCTGCTGAGGAGTGGTCAACTTCACAGGGTCCTGATGTTGACCATTTATACCTACTAGACTGAACTTGATTATGATTCCTGGACTTGCTGCAGTGGTGGGCCTCTGTAGAGGGAGAATCTGCTGCTGTGTTTCTGTTTGCTTCTGGGTTGCCAGCCCTAAGTGAACAGAGGCATAGGATACTTTATATCAGTTGGTGGATAATACTGATCACAGACCACCACAGGTACCCGAACCTCACTTAGTTAATTGGGCATCGTCAATCCCAAACTGGAGTAATGCGTCTCAGGCAGGCCATATAGCTCTTCAAAATTTCAGTCATCCAAGTGGTAACCAAAACATTCCCAGCTCTAAGCATTTCCATAGTAATTTCATCTACCCCTGGGGATTTATGAAGTTTAAGTTTAGAAGTAGCCAAAATAACTTCAGATTGTGTTAAAGGGCCAACATTAAAGCCACCAATGCATCTGTCATCATTACAAACAATGGTAGTGAGCAGAACTAACCACATTGTTTAGAACATCACTGAAATGTTTAGCCCACCTATCAATGAGAGAATCCTCACCTTCTATAACCTTACCTTGTTTATCCATCAATCCCTGTATAACCTGTCCGTTTTCTACCACACAAAACATTAACTATCTGGTACAGCTCTCTGCTGTTGTGCTGCCTAACTGCTTCCTCAGCTTTGTCAGCCAAGCCATCAAGCCAAAGATTCTTATCAGCAGCTAACTGATCATTACGTGTTTATTAAGCTCTCTATAATGCTTTCTATTAGGACTAGTAGGGTACTGATTAAGAACATTCCTTCAGTTCCTTCTTTCTGAAATAAGCTCAAGTGCCTTATCACTCAAATAATTCTGACTCCTCTGCTCCTTTTTCCCTAAAAGAGTGCTGATAGTTTCCAAAAGAGCCTGTTTAAAATGACCCCATTCTTCCTCAACTTCAGTAGTAAGCAAACCATGACTGTCATAATGACTAAGTAACCTATCATGGTAAGCTTTAGCTATAACTGGGTCTTTCAGAGCTTCAGTATTAAAAGTAAATTTTTTGACTTTAGCACAACACTTTTTAAGTTTAAGTTGCAAGACACTTTTAACAAGGTAATGGTCAGATCCAATTTCAGCTCCCCTATATGATCTGGTATTCCTAACAGAACTTGCTCATTTTGCTGTTAATATATAATCAATAATATTCTTATGCAGCCCATCGGGTGAAACCCATGTGTACTTATGTATGTCGCGGTGTTTGTAATAAGTGTTAGTTATTCTGAATCCATTGAGTTTACTTACCTGTAGGAGACGTTGCCCATTGCCATTGCAGCTACCAATACCAAAAGGGCCTGTTACTCCTCCCCAAAGGGCAGAGTCGGTACCAACTTTGGCATTGAAGTCACCAAGAACAAGGGTAATATCTCCTTTCTTGACAGAATTCAAAATATCCTGAAGCTGGCTATAAAACGTATCCTTCTCGTTCTCATCAGAGTCCTCTGTGTGGGCATAACAACAGATGAGATTCTCATCTTCAATTTTTGTTTTAAATTTTGCTGTAAAAAATCTTTTATTAATGCTGTCATATCCCAGAAGAGTATCACTGGCATGTCTGCTGAGAAGCAAACCTACACCTTGGAGATGCTTTTCATACTCCCTGCCTGAAAAGAGAAATTTTAACTTATTTTTAAGTATCTCACCTTTACCTGTCCATCTGGTCTCTTTCAAGTCTAGAATATCTAGGTTATAGTGCTGGAATTCCTGTGTGCGGACATCTAGAGAATAATATCTATGTAATGTTATCACATTCCACCAGAGAGAAAATGATTAGTAGGTTTTTTAAAGAAACTAGGTTTATTGAGATAGGTTAGGCCAACAATATCAAACAGCCTCCTAATCGCAGGCATGGGGCAAAGACCTGTTCCTCCTCTGCTAAAGGCTGAAGTCACCGATGCTAGTAGGAACTTCAGGCACCACCTTTTCAAGTGGACTTTTTCGAGAGCAAATGGCCTACCTGAGACACATTACTCTAGTTTAGCATTGACGATGCCCAACTAGCTAAGTAAGGTTCAGGTACCCACGATGGCCTCTGATCAGGATTATCCACCAGCTGATACAAGGTATCCCATGACTCTGTTCACTTAGGGCTGGCAACCCAGAAAGCAAACAGAAAACAGTGGCAGATTCTCCCTCAACAGAGGCCCACCAGTGCAGCAAGTCCAGGATCCATAATCAAGCTCAAATCCATAAACAAGTCCAGTCTAGTAGGTATAAATGTTCAGCACTAGAACCCTGTAAAGTTGACCACTCATCAGCAGGGTTGGAAAAAAAAAGTGGCCATAGATGACCACCAGATCAGTAGGCCATACTGAACTGGCAGCCCTCCCCTTCCATTCCCTTCCAAAAGAGAATATCTCTTTTGAAAAGGTACTAACGGCCTGCACTACGAGAAGGCGGGGTCAGACATTAGGTGTTAGACCTGGCCAGTACTGTGCATCATCACTAGGTATTGGTACACAGCTCTCCTTCCAGTTTATGCCCAGCTACCATTTACAAAATGTTTGAAATGAAATGAATGAAAAAAGTTTATTTCTCCACTGTTAATGAGTGGGTCACTCATTAACAGTGGAGAAATAACAAACTTTTTCATTTTAATCATTTCTAAATCGTTTTTAGAAAGCTAATGTATTTTAAACAAAATTTCGTATGCCATTATTTTGCTGCACAAATTTCGTAAATGCTACTCGTTCTGTAATACCATAACCTAGAAAAGTTATCACTGTTTAGTAATCAGTATAGCTGTTCCACTCTAATAACTGTTGCACCAATCCTGTTACATTCAAATCTTTAATCTTAGTTTTAAATTTAGCTGTGAGAAATCTTTCATTAATGCAGTCATACCTTAGAATAGAATCACTGGAGTATCTGCTGAGAAGCAAACCTATACTTTGAAGATACTTTCCTTTCTCCCTTCCTGAAAGAAAAAAAATAAAATTGTTTTAAGTATCTGGCCTTTATCTGACCATATGGTCTCTTGCAAACTCAGAATATCTAGGTTATAATGCTGTAATTCCTGTGTTAGGATGTCAAGAGAATATTCTATCTGCAATGCCCTCACATTTCACGTGCCCGCAGAGAGAAAACAATGTAATATTTTTGAAGTAACTAGATTTATTGAGAGAGATAGGGCCAACAATATCAAACAGTCCCCTGATCACAGACATGGGGCAAAGGCCTATTTCCTACCACTAAAGGCCACACATACTGGTAGGAACTTCAGGTGCCACCTTTAGAAGGATCTTTTAAAGAACCAGAATCAAAATAGAAACTGACCTGCCTGAGACACATTACTCCAAGGTAGGTTGATAATGACCATAGAAGTAACAGTTCAGATATGTGTAATGGCCTCATATCAGGATTAGCCACCATTTGATATAAGGTATCTTGTGCATCTCTTCACTTAGGGATGGCAACGTAAGCAAACAGAAAAAAAATCGATAGATTTTTCCCTATACAGAAACCTACCAGTGCAACAAATCCTGAATCCATAATCAAGTTCAAAGCTATAAGCCAGTCAGTGAGTTTAAATGGTGTGCCCTAGGATCCTTTGTAATTGATCATTCCTCAGTAGGGCAGAAAAAGAAAATGTGGTGGTCATAGATGACCAAATCAGTAAGCCACACTAATCTTGCAGCCCTCCCATTCTGTTTCATTCCAAAAGAGAATATCTGTCTTGAAAAGTACTAACAGCCTGCACCACGAAAAGGCATGTCAGACTTTAGGCGCTAAGTATGGGTGCTAGAATGCCTAGTTGCAGTTTTGTTATGTAGGCCTTGGTCTTGCTGTTTTATTATTGCCACTCATTATGATGTGTTCAAGCTTAATATTGTTATTTTTACAAGTGCATTTAAGATATTTATAAAGTTAAAGTATAAGGATTGGTGCGATAGTTATTGATCTAGAATAGTTTTACTGACTGCTAATAATGTTAACACTCCAATAAAGTGTTTTCAGAGACATTGTAATATATGAAATTTTTGCAATGAAATATGGGTCTGTTAAATGATCTATGTATTGTGTATTGTTTGCAGTATGTTTATGTACTTAATATTACGTTTTTCTGAAGAAGACTATGTACCAAATAAATGCACATGTAGGGTGTTATATGTTAACCCCTCAGTGTTATAACATCGTTAACCAAGGCAGTGTTGCCATTAAAGTCAAATTTCATATTTCCTAACTTATCTGAGTAATAAAACAGAATTTTATGCTTTTATATTACAATATGTACTTAAACAATTAACTTCTGATCTTCCTTTGTTCCCCAATGCTCAAAAGTTGGCGTATGAGATATATGATGTATATAAAGTATTTATACTTTTATTAATCTATTTTGCTCAGTTATAAAAGAAATGAATCAAATTCTCACTCTAAGCAAAAGTATTAATGTTTCCGTATAATTTTTTGTTAATATCATCAATAAATCTAATTTTAATTTTTTAAGAATAGTATTTGCTATTTTTGCATGGATTTCAATTGTGATATTTTTGCATTTTAAAAACTTCTGTCATTTTTTATATTTCATATCAGTACTTACAGATATCATTGTTGTATTAGATGACTCACATTCAGTCACCTTCACCCAAATTTTTCCTCCCTTGCAGTGTCAGAGAAACCCTGTCTCTGGGAATCATTTGATTGATTACCTACTGGCATTTATCAAGTGTGCTTATCTGAAATACCGGGTGATTCAAAAGTAACAGAAAAAGTAAAAATGCAATAATTCGAAAAGTATAGACAGTAGCACGATGCGGTTTTCACAGAAATGCACAGAAAGACATGGGATTTTGTTTAATAACGAAAATTTTTATTGCCAGAATAGTTACATTTGACACCGACAGGTAAGCCGCACTGTACAAACTACTGACACTTCAGTTGTGTCAGTAGTTTGTACATTGGCAGATCAGTTTAAATAGCGACAGGCAGCAGCTCCGGGACTTCTAGAGCGCCAACTGTCGGTGACAAATGTAACTATTCTGGCAATAAAATTTTTCGTTATTAAACAAAATCCCATGTCTTTCTGTGCATTTCTGTGAAAACCGCATCGTGCTACTGTCTATACTTTTCGAATTATTGCATTTTTACTTTTTCTGTTACTTTTGAATCACCCTGTATGTGCCTTGCTTGCCATTCACTTTAACTGCATTCATTCTTCAGCATGTATTTATACCAACTCTTGATTAACAAGTTTCTGTCGAATTCGATCTTTACCTTCCATTTGGTAGCTTACATTAACATTGATTCTTCTCCAGGCTCAATTTTATATTGTTCGCTCACTTTTATTACAATATATTGTAAATTGTTTCTGTCCTTTGATTTTGGAAATCAGTATGTCTTGAAAAGTCAATTTAAGTTTTTTTTTTATTTCTTTCCGTGACATAATTAGTTTTGTCAAAAAAATTAATTTTGCTGATGTGCATAATTTGAAACTACATCTCTCCAGATTCATGCCTAAATGTTCCAAGGCCAGTAAACTAATGTCGGCAATTTTTTATTCATTATACGTTGTACAAGTATCATTTATACACACATATCATCATCATCCTCGTCGTCCTCTTCCTCAATCAGCCATGGACTACGGAGGACCAACCACACCGTAAAATTTTGTTCTCCCTTTTTTTTATCTTGTTTGTTGCAATTTATATGAATATTTTTATATTCTGCATCGTTATCGAAATCATTAAATTTATTAATGATAAAGCCAAAACTACTTTATTTGAAAATTAAAGACGAAAACTTTAGTGGTTAAATTTCAGATTAATAATTTGATTTTTAAAGTCACTCCGTATTGAATATTACAAGTTACACTGAAGAGCCAAAACATTATGACTAGCGTGTCTTTATTCAAATCGAAGCAACTGCAGGTAAACGACGGCGCATGTGACAGTCATGAAACGGTATAAATAACACCTGATACTGAGCTCTGTTAGTGTTATTCTTGTTCTTCATGTGGGAAAGGCAGCGGACTTAAATGAGTTTGACAAAGGCCAAATTGTAATGGCCAGAGCATTTCTGAGATGGCAAGGCTTGTGGAGTGCTCACAGCCAACTATGGTTAGTATGTTCAAAAAGTGGTCCAAGGAGGGAAAAGCCACGAACCACCAGCAAAGTGTGGGCTGACCATGGCTCATCGATGCTAGAGGTGAGCGAAGGCTATCCCATATGATACAAGCCAGCAGAAAGGATACTGTGGCACAATTCGCTCATAATATGAATGCTGGTGATGGGAGTAATGTGTCCCAACACAGTGTATCGAACCTTGCTGAAAAGAGGGCTGCAGGCCACTCAGAGCACCATGCTAACCTCTGTTCACCGTCGAAAGCACCTACAATGGGCATGCAAGCATCAAAATAGGACCTTGAATGGTTGGAATATGGTCATCTGGTAATCTCGTTTCCTGTTGCACCATGTGGATGGCTGGGTACGTGTGCGTTGTTTACCTGGCTAAGTGTTGGCACCAAGATGCATCATGGGATGAAAACAAGTCGGTGGAGGAAGTGTAATGCTTTGGGCAATGTTCTGCTGGGAAACCCTAGGTCCAGTCATTCATGTGCAGGAAACTTTGACGTCTACCACCTACCTAAACATTGCAGACCAGTACATCACATCCTTTCTTGACAATGGTATATCCCTCTAGTAGTGCCTTCTTTCAACAGGATAATGAGCCATGCCACACTGCCCGGATTGTTTGAGAATGGTTCACGGAACTTGAGGAGGAAGACTTCCAGATATTGCCCTGGTCTCCAAATTCCCCAGCATCAATCCAATCGAGCATCTGTGGTTTGGGTTGGAACAGATATCCAATCTGTGGCAGCTCAACCACGTAACTTACAAGAGTTAAAGGATCTATTGGAAACCTGTTGGTACCAGATACCAAGACACTTCAAAAATCTTGTAGCGTCCATGCCTCGTTGGGTAAGAGTTGTTTTGGCAGCATGTGGAGGACCAACATCATATTAGACAGGTGGTCATAATGTTTTGGCTCTTCAGTGTATATGCTGTGTGTAATGAATTTATTACATTAATTTTACTATTTCATAACAAAATTTGTTACTAATCACTGAAATTCCTACATTCATTTTGATTACAATATTTCCTTTTCTCATGGTTGTGGAGGGTAAAAAAATTTGTACGAAATCAAAGAACTGCTGTCCAAAAACCACACTATGTGCTTAGGGCCAAGTGAGGTGTAAATTTGGCCCTGTCAGCCCCTGATTGCAGATTAATCCCATAAGGTCCAGACCTAGATCCCCTTATTTCTAGGGGCCCCCAACTCTATAGATATTTTTTTCTTAAATTACTTCTCTTCTGGAGATAGTTTTACAGTATAAAAATTTCTTCCTATAATCTTTAAAACATTATGCCTCTATAATTTTTCATAAATCTTTGTCTTAGAAAAATGTTTGGATCAGTGTAATTGGTTATGTTTAGCTATTTATTCCTTTTTTTTTTTCCAAACTACAAGCCCTAACTAAATTCTAAAACTTGTTGAGACTGATTTAGTTTAGAATAATCTCGGAACATTTGCTGTAGTGTAAAAGTGTAGAGAACTGTGTAGTATAGAGCATAGAGAAACAATTATATTTGGAGGTCAGAATGATGTTACAGAACATCGGGCCTCCTGGGGCCCGATGTTCCCCTCATAGGCATGCTGTACCTAGGGCCCCCTGAAACCTTAGGTGGGCACTTGGAGTCTATTTCCTGCTGACCATTTTCAAACTGAACAACATGGGCAAAGTTTGCATACATAGTTGAAGACCACAGATTGTACCTAAATGGGTGTATCAGGTGATATATACAAGTTGAAACTTCCCCCACTCTTGACGAACTAATCTCACATAGTTTATTTTAAATTTGCAGTGAATTTTACACATATATCTTAATACTTTATTTTAGAAACAACTTTCTCTAAAAGGATAAAATTATTTCAAAGTTAAAAATATCAGTTGTACTTTTGTAGTCAGGCTTCCCTACTGCTCAATCTCATTTGTCATGTAACATTGTAACATATAATTATATTTGCTATGCAACTCTTCGTTAATATCATAATTGACCATTTAAATTGGTTCCTCAGTTATTTTCCCCATCTTTCAATACCGTTTCAAAATCTTTAATGTCATTGGTTCAAAAAAACTGCTATGCAAAATATTGAACCGCTTACATCTTCTGTGTAGGCAATGACTGAAATAGAGTGCTTAAAATCTAGTAGCTAGTAGTGGTATTTTCTGTTTGTGAGTTGTCTGAAATGCAGTCAAGTTACAATGTAGTTATACTTTACTGTTTAAAAAAAGAATCAACCAAATATTATACGCTTTATATTCAGGTTTTTATATAGGAAATAAGCTTTGAATTTTGGAGATGAAAAAAAATACGCTGCAATTTGAAAAACAGCATTTTTTTAAAATTTAATAATCAGCTCGTCTTATGTTTCATAAACGGAACTGGTTTTCATAATGTTATAAAAAGTTGACATTGCATCAACTATTAATCACTTATTCGTATAAAAATATTACAGGTGATCCCTCAAATTTTCGTTATAAGAAAAAAATGTATATAACTTAACGCCTTGCCTCTTGATTGTATTCGGGGCGGGGGTGGCTCAGTCGGTAGCGCGCCAGGCTCGTAATCTGTAGTTCCCAGGTTCGAGTCCCAGCTGGGTCAGCGTTGAGATTTATCTCCGCAAAATTCCCCGCCCTGCCCACGGTCAGTAGGGGACACCGATGGGCTTGGAAAGGCCGCCGTCCGTCGGGTGGGACGTTAAGCCGTGGCCCCGTGTGCGGGAGAGCCATACCCTGTGCACGTTAAAGAACACGCTGGATGGCCTTGACGGGAGGCTACCATCTCTCTCCCAACAGCTGTTACAGTGGGTACCCTCCCCCAACCTTCTCTGAGCCTTCGGGGTCCATGTGACCTGGCCATTTAGCCCATGGTGTGCAAAAAAGTGCCGCTCAGAGGTAAAACAACCCAACCCTTGATTGTATTCATAGGATCTTTAGCTCTGTGGCTTTATATCCCAATCTGTAGAGTATTTAAGAGCTGGCAGAAATGGCTAAGGACCTAGGAAACGAATGGATTTCATGCTCCAGTTGAGAGTTTTTAGCAAAATCTATGGGAAAGTCATGAAATTTTCTAGATTGGGAATGTAGATATTTTCAGGTAGGAAGAAAATATCTCTGCACGTATAAGGGGAATATACTTTTCAGTCCATTGAGTTTGAAGAATGTCACCATTGAAGTTCTTATGTTATCCAGGCTTTGGCATTGGAGAAATGATCTGCAGTTTCACACAGTTGGAACAATCAGTGTTATTTTTCACAGTTGGGACAATCAGTGTTATTGGCTAGATGGCATCTCTGAAGGGAATGCTTGGAGTGGTGCCATGTCGAGACGTGAGCGTGTTATTAAGATTTCCATAGTTCTTGAAGTGTATACATTTGTTTTTTTACAGGGAATCGATTTAGATGTGGAAACGTTTTTGGCATAGAAGAAGTTTCCCATTCCATCCTCAAGTTGTTATATAATTCCTTACGAAATAGAATGATGATATCCTCTACATACAACGTTGATTCAGTGTGCAAATTTGGAAGAGTTGTTGCCCTTTTTGCCAGTGAGTCTGCTGACTCATTGATCTCAAGGTTCCGATGTCCAGGAACCAAAAGCTTGTTGAAGAGAATGATGATCAAGAATAGCCGTATGTGATTTTGTCGCTATGTTGTTAAGTGCTAAGAGCACCGATTTGGAATCGAATAATAGGAGAAAGTGATTATTTTCTTGAATAACAGAGGTGACGGCCCTGATCAGTGCTGTAGCTTCAGCTGAGAATATGGATGTTCCTGTTGGTAATTTTTTACATATCAAAATTGTGCGTGAAGGACAGGCGATGCCGATTCCAGTTTGTTGAAACAACTGAAGCATCAATTCCAATTCAGACAGCTTCTGTCCATTTTTGTTTTAATTCGGAATAAAAATGTGATCTAATAATGGCAGTAGGCTGTGAAGATAGCTGCTGAAAGCTGAGATAGTCAGTAAGAATTTTGTATGGCGGAATTGCGGGCGGTTGTCTGATTGAAGGAGAGTGATTGATATTTAATGATTCCAATCGAGCATGCGTTAAGAGTGGAAAGGGTTTTTCCTCCCGATTGCAACAGTGAAACTAAAAATTGGGACTGACGCAGATTGTTCGTAGATCCGATGGTAACGGTGATTTCATTTCCTTTATTGTGCTCCTATCTCAGACATAAGACGACCCTTCTTTATGCCCGTCTCGGCATAAAGAAGTGGTAAAGGTGTAGCTTTGGGTAAGCCAGTCGCTGATCGTAGAGCTGCCTGATATATAGAAGAAACGACACACCAGTAAGTGATAGGAACTGAGGTAAGAAGTGGAGCACTGTTATCGCTGATCTAATGATTGAGTGTTATTAATAGCATTTAGGTGTATCTATTAAGACCATTTCTTGGAGAGGCTAGGCTTCTGATGATGTTAAGTAGGTGGGGCTTTTATTTTTCATGTAGTGAAATTTTGCTTCAGTGTTCCATTGACTTGGAAAGTAAATCCTAAAAGAGGTCTGCAGAGCACCACTAGCAGCCGACCACACTGGTGCATGCTAGTTTGCATATTCTCATGCCTCTAGATGCTGTGGTTATTAATATATCAATCTGCCTTCACCTGCTGTTACCCTTAGGTTGTGCGGTCATTACCTCTGCCATACTGTGGCATACATCAAAATATTCCCTATATAACCTACCTCTCTGGAGGGGGTGAAAGATGGGTGTGTTGTGCATCAGATACATCGTGGTTTTCTCCTGTTGGCACTCACTAAGGGAGCTTTCTAATTGTACATTTTCTATCTAGTACTATTTATGTTGGTTTGTCCTAAATTGCCTATGAGCTGTTGCTTGGTTATATATTCGTTTAATAATATATACTTTCAACGTATAGGACTGACAACAGTCCTAAGAACTCTTTCTAGTCTGTACAACCTTTTTATACAAGTCCCACTAAGGCAGAAGTTACTGCCTCATTCAAAGCTAATAGCTCGCAGATAAAACATCCATGCCACTCCAGGACTCGAACTCCGGCAGTTGTAGTGTTACTGAAAACCAGTGAGATACCACTGCATCACCAAGAGCATGTGTATACACGTGTATCGGTATATATACTTTTATGTGCATAATTCCCCACCCTGCCCACGGTCAGTAGGGGACATCGATGGGCTTGGAAAGTCCGCCGTCCGTCGGATGGGACGTTAAGCTGTAGCCCCATGTGCAGGAGAGCCACACTCTGTGCACGTTAAAGAACACGCTGGATGGCCTTGACGTGAGGCTACCATCCGTCTCCCAACAGCTGTTCCAGTGGGTCCCCTCCTCCAACCTTTTCTGAGCCTTCGGGGGTCCTTGTGACCTGGCCATTTAACCCGTGGTGTGCAAACAAAGTGCCGCTCAGAGGTAAAACAACCCAACCCTTTTATGTGCAACGTGTTTTATAAAAATTACTGTAATGAAATGTACAAAAAATCTGTAAATGAATGTATAACAAAGTAGCATAAAAGGGAATTAAAGAAAAATCAGAGCAAGTGAAATGAAAGAAAGTGCCATTAGAACAGCAACGAAGTACCTACAGCAGGGCAAACCAGGGTGTGTCCGAAACATAGCAAAACCATCCCTCTCCCCACATATTGAGGAAAGGCAGTGTATGAAAGGTCTTGACGGACTGCACAACATAAAAGAATTACAGCACCTATGCATGGAGTAAGGTTTTATCCATTTTTCTCATACTCATTTGAATTATTGCACCAAGCATATTTTTATACGAACGAGCACTTATATTAATGAAGCAATGCAGTATTAAACAGTGACTTGTTATAACATAAGTGTATTGAACTGTGTATAAGCAAGTATGACTTATTTTTATAAATCCTTAAAAATTTCAGTGTACTTATATAAGACTACATTTCCATTATTAATATTAAACCATAGGCTTTACAATAAAGTTCAAGAGTTACTTAATCTTGGCTCTTAAAATACTGATTAAATTCAACTTTCCTATTTTATACATGCAAAGTATTTCACAAAGCACCAGTTAATTTTTTCGCATCCTGGTGCCATTTTGTTAATCAGATAGTTGTTTATCGAATTTCTGATAAGAATCTCGGAGAAAAAACTGCATTTTAGTCAGTGGCATAGCAAGGTGGCTTTGGGCATGGTGCAATACTTGTTTACTGACCCACTCCTCAAAAGCATTTTTAGGAAAAAATTAAGAGGATGGGGTTTGTTTTTGTTTACTGCCTATCAAAGGCCACCCCAATAATAGGAGAGAAACTTTTTTTAAAAAAAAATATGTCGAGCACCAGCCATGATGCAGCTGCAACCATGGTAGCTATGCCTCTGATTCTAATTAACTGTGATAAGGTGTAATCCAAGAAATAATTTTCTTTAGTGTTCCCATTATATTGAAGTAAATTAATATTATTTCGTCAATAAAACATTTTGATTTTATTATATATTGCTCTTGTACAAATTATTATTATTGAATTATGTAACGAAAGTAATAAAGCATTTTTATATTGTTGTGGTGTTGCTATGAAATAATTATTTCCATCAAAGACACGTGCATACTAAACATTCAAGCAGCCAAGATAAACTGAACACGAATAATAAGATAAAGGATTTTGCACAAGCGTTGAAGTGAAATCCTGAATTCAATCAAGGATTCTCGAACAGATATGAAATTACAAAAAATAGTCAAAATGCAAGTTTATTTTTACCACTGAATCGGCTGTTTGGATTCTGCCGAAACGTGGATAGTGTTTTCCGGTGCAAAACATAAAACTAAAAAAAACAATGACGACAATGACATTATTCAGGGAATTGGGGCTACGTTGTATAAATTTGAAATATCTCGCGTAGCTTGGTTTATTCCAAAAGTGGAACCATCACTAGAAGTACTTGTAAAACTAGAATCTCGGCAAGCGGCAATCCACGTGAAAACTTTTGGGAATCGTGCAAACTACAAATCTAATACAAGAATTGACGGGTCACTACAACTGAAAATAAACCCGTCCATTTTTATGTCGTCTAACAAAAGTCGAACCGATTGAATAGTCAAACCAGAAACAATATGGTGTTTGATCACATGTTACTAGAACGGATTCAGATCAGAGTGAATAGCCCGAACAAGAATTCGAGTACAACTTTGAACCCAACACTTCATGCGCGAGTTTACAGTAGCGTTTTAGCTGCAAAAAATTTTGATATCGACTTGGGAACACAAGTCAATTATCAAGATTTTAGGAAACTATCCGATATTCCACTTGTTATTCCACAACTGCTGATATCGAAATACGATTTAAATTAAATATGGCACCAAGTGAATTATATTTTGTAATTGTCTCAGAATGAAAAGCAACTTTGCAACCATTAGAGAGTAAACTTTTAGTTGGTGGCTAAAAAGTAAACTACTTTAAATGCAAACAGGGGCGGAGGTGGCTCAGTCGGTAGTGTGCCAGGCTCATAATCTGTAGTTCCCAGGTTCTAGTCCCAGCTGGGTCAGCGTTGACATTTATCTCCGCAAAATTCCCCGCCCTGCCCACGGTCAGTAGGGGACACCGTTGGGCTTGGAAAGGCCGCCGTCCGTCGGATGGGACGTTAAGCCGTGGCCCCGTGTGCGGGAGAGAGCCATACCTTGTGCACGTAAAAGAACACGCTGGATGGCCTTGACGGGAGACTACCATCTGTCTCCCAACAGCTGTTCCAGTAGGTCCCCTCCCCCAATCTTCTCCGAGCCTTCGGGGTCCTTGTGACCTGGCCATTTAGCCCACGGTGTGCACAAAAGTGCCGCTCAGAGGTAAAACAACCCAACTTAAATGCAAACATTTTGAAATCTACATCTGTTTGCACATTTTTATATAAAATATATGTTTCCAGACCAGTATTTTTGCATCATCCTCAAGCAGCCATGGGCTACGGAGGTCCAACCAGACAGTGCAATTTAGTTCTCCAAAAAAAGTCTATCGTGAGCTACATCTACTGCATCTTGCCACTAAACGCCAATTCTAACAAGGTCCTGTTTGACATTGTCTGCCCACCGCATCCTAGGTCTCTCCCTCTTTCTGAGGCCTTTAGGCACACTGGTCATAACCCTATTTGCCAATCTATAATTATTCATACGGGCAACATGGCCAAACCAGCGGAGTCTCTGCACAATATGTTGCTTAAAGGAGGTTGCAGACTCCTTTGCCTAACCTCGTCATTAATTACAAAGTTAAACCACCTAATACCCAAGATACTACGTATGCATCTAGAATCAAATGTATAAAGTTTCCTGTTACCTTGTATACAAAGCATCCAAGTTTAACTACCAAAACTAAATCTAGAAACAAAACTATTATATAGCATGAAATTTAGTCTTTAGGTGTATAGCCTACTTCTCCACACTACATAGATCCTTAAAAGTCCTGGCAGCAATCCCTATTCGTCTGTTAATCTCATGTTGCACTTCACCAGTATCTGTTACATAGCTCCCAAGATAATTAAACTGAGACACGCTGAAGAGTAGAACTATTCAGATTAACTTGATCACAGCTTGTCTGATCAATTTTCAACACTTTAGTTTTCTCTCTATCACCAAATCTATTCTACTACCAGTCTCATCTACAGCTCGAATGAAGAATTCATCTCGTCAACATCATTTGCAAAAATGGCTAAATCATCAGCATAATCTAAATCAGATATTTTGAAGTCTCCAGCCCATTTAATGCCAAAACCTTTGAAGTGAATTTTACATAACATAATAAATAACCAAACTAAAGAGAAAAGGAGACAAAATGCACCCTTGTTGAACACCAGAAGTAATTCCAAAGCAATTGCTACCAGCCTTACCAACTCTCACACATGACTCTGTTATTATAGAAAGCTTTCATTATGTTAACTAACTTGTCTGGTATACCATATGATCTCACAATCAACCACAAATTATGATGATCAACAGAGTCGAAAGCCTTTTCGAAATCAAAATTAGCAACCAAAAAGTTTCTGAAACTCTAAATATTTCTCAAGAATCTGCCTAAGTGAAAATATCTGATCTACACTTTCACTACCACTTCTAAATCCACATTGCTCATCACGCAATTGCCTGTCAACCAGATTTTTAATTCCATTAAGCACAATCATACAAAGAACTTTCCCTGGAACAGAGAGCAGGTTGATACCCCTATAGTTATCACAAGAACTGCGATCACCTTTTTTCAAAATTGGGATAATAATAAAAAAAATACCCTCTCAAGCAGCTGCTTGCCACAGAGGCCTGACACCAGCCTGTCAGTTTATATGCCATAATAGCTGTGGTAAAATCCTTAGGAACCCATGCCTTTGTCATAAAAGATATTCAAAATTTCAGTCATCCAAGTGGTAACCGAAACATTCCCAGCTCTAAGCATTTCCGAAATAATTTCATCAACCCCTGGGAATTTATGAAGTTTAAGTTTAGAAATAGCCAAAATAACTTCTGATTGTGTTATACAGCCAACATTAAAGCCAGTAACACATCTATCATCATTACAATGGGAGTAGAACTAAACACATTCTTTAGAACATCACTGAAATGCTCAGCCCACCTAGCCATGACAGAATCCTCACCTATAACCTTACCTTGTTTATCCTTCAATCCTTGTATACTGGTCCGTTTTCTACTACACAAAACAACTATCTGGTACAGCTCTCTGCTGTTGTGCTGTCTAACTGCTTCCTCGGCTTTGTCAGCCAAGCCGTCAAGCCAAAGATTCTTATCAGCAGCTAATTGATCCTTTACACGTTTATTAAGCCCTCTGCAATGCTCTCTGTCAGGACTAGTAGGGTATTGATTAAGGACATTCCTACAGTTCTCTCTGAAATAAGTTCAAGTGCCTTATCACTCAAGTAATTCTGTCTCCTCTGCTCCTTTTTTCCTAATAGAGTACTGTTTCCAAAAAAAGCCTGTTTAAAATGGTCCCATTCTCTCCCAATTTCAGTAGTAAGTAAATCATGTCTGTTATAATGACTAAGAAACCGGTCATGGTAAGCTCTAGCTATAACAGCAGGGTCTTGAGAGCTTCAGTATCAAAGGTAAACTTTTTAACCCTAGCACAACACACTTTAAGTTTAGGTTGCAAGACACTTTTAACAAGGTAATGGTTAGATCCAATTTCAGATCCCCTATATGACCTGGTATTCCTAACAGAACTAGCACATTTGCTGTTAATTAATATATAATCAATCATATTCTTATGCAGCCCTTCAGGTGAAATCCATGTGTACTTATGTATGTCACAGTGATTGTAATAAGTGTTAGTTATTCTGAAACCATTCAGTTTACTTACCTGTAAGAGACGCTGCCCATTGCCATTGCAGCTACCAATACCAAAAGGGCCTAATACTCCTTCCCAAAGATCAGAGTCAGTACCAACTTTGGAACTGAAGTCACCTAGAACAAGGGTAATATCTCTTTTCTTGATAGAATTCAAAATATCCTGAAATTGTCCATTAAAACCTATCCTTCTCATCCTCATCGGCATCCTCAGTGGGGGGGCATAACAGCAGATAACATTCAAGTCTTTAACGCTTGTCTGGAATTTTGCTGTAAGAAACCTTTCATTAATGCACTCATATCCTAGAACAGCATCACTAGCGTGTCTGCTGAGAAACAGACCCACGCCTTGGTGATGTCTATTATTGTCCGTCCCTGAAAAGAGAAATTTAAGATTATTTTTAAGAATCTGACCTTTATCTGTCCATCTGTCTCTTGCAAGCTGAGAATATCTAAATTATAACGGTGGAATTATTGTGTGAGGACGTCAAGAGAAAAAGCTCTGTGCAGAGTCCTCACATTCCAACTACCTATGGAGAGAAAACGGTTAGTGAGTAGTGGTATCCCGTTATATGGATCCCCCTTTGCACAGTGTTTTCCCCTATGACGGAACCGGCCACGCCCCCTTATTAATCATAATAAAGACCCACTTTATTAAAATTCCTCTCCCTTTATTAAAGAACCGTGGCGCCATCTAGTGTATATTATGAGTACTATACTTTAAAAAAGCCCTCTATTTTAACTGAAATTATTCCCAATTTTTGACACCGCCTCATTAAAAAACCCGTGATGCCATCTAGTGTATATTATGAATACTATACTTTAGAAAAGCGCTCTATTTTAACTGTAATTTTTCGAATTTTTGACTTCTCATTAAAAAAATCCCTTTAACAAAAATTCTTCCCCCCCTTTATTAAAAACCCTATCAAAACTGCCCCCTGGTTGACATGTATTTTTAATCCCCCCCTCTTTAAAGACCCCCTGGTTGACCCACCTGTATTTTTTATTCCCCTCTCTTTAAAGACCCCCTGGTTGACCCACCTGTATTTCTTATGACCCCTCTTTGTAGATCCCCTGGTTGACCGACCTGTATTTTTAAGCCCCCCCCATGAAAAGTCACCTGAAAAAAGTCTTCGATTTTTGGTGGTGTCATCTAGTGTATACTTTAGCAAGATTTTAACTGCAAATCTCAATTTTTGACTCCCACTCATTAAAAAACCCCTTATCAAAACTGCCAACCCCTCATTATAAAAAACCCCTTATCAAAGTTCCGCCCCATCTATTAAACTCCCCTCTCACCGTTCACAAACTCCCGAATAAATCCCTTGATTTCTACCCTCATCTGAAATTTACCAAGTCCAACAGAACTTTCGGTGGCAACGCTCAGATTATCCCCTCACAGAATGGCTGATGCAATCCTCAAAAATTTACCTTTCTTGATTCAGTTAAGTAGAACAAGTAGTCAATAGAACAGTTTTGCAGGAAAAATCTTTTATTCATACACTATCTTCAGGAAGGTTACAATTATCGACCACTTAATAAAGAATTTATTTTTTTGAAGTGGAGTTTGCAGGTTTCAAGATCGTAATAAAAGTTTCAAGACTACGAACACATCATTTTATTCTACATAAGCCGACTCGCTCTCATAATAAAGATTCTGATAACACATCACTTTATTCTGCAAGATACGAATCATTCACATAATTCTACAATGCTCATAGATGATTTTGTAACGCTCTCAGATGTTAGACTCTGTGAAATTCAAAATAGATCTAAGTTCACCAATCAGGAGATGTTTTAGTTTCACCACTGCACGGAGTTTCTGTATACTTTTTATTCCTAGGAACAACACCTTGCCACAGTTCTTACACACTGAACGGAATCCTTTCCCCTTTGGTGTTTTCTGAATCCTTTCCAGACTTGATCACTCTTTCTACCATTCATATTAGTCACTAGAGTAAAAAACCACAGTATCTTAACTGAATCAAGAAAGGTAAAATAATGATTTAACAATAAAAGACTATCTGAAAACTGTATACAATATTGGAGAGGGAAAATACACTTTTCTCTTTAGTAAACTTTTCACAAGTATCTGTTTAGTGACTTTTCGATGAGATAAAAAATATATTTTGGAAATTCCTAATAGAGCTATAATGCCAATCTGTTGAGGTTTGTAAAGTGTTAGCATCTTTTTGTAACGAGCAACTGACAGATAGATAATATGTTTATTCTTGTGTGTGAACACACGATTCATAGAAACAAAATGAACACACATATCTGATTCACAGAAACAAACATGAACACATTCGATTCGCAGAAACAATCATGAAAACATATACACATAAACATACGCACGTGCGCGCACACCACACAAAGTACAATTAACACATGTACAGAGACGAAACATGTATATGGAAGTATGTGACAAAATAGATATATATGAAGAAAAACCATTCATATATGCATAGAGACATACATTTAGAAAGACATCTGTTGAATATGTATAATACCATGCATCTCTTAACTACAGATATAAACATGCATATATCCGTACTTTGCATAAGATCAGAGAAACTCACATTCTCGTACATACATAATCTTTACATATTCATAGGTTTATGACTATGAAAAATTAAACAGAATTTTCATTCTGTTTGAAAGTAGTAACAGCTATTCAGATTGTCTTCCGTTTACTCGAATCAGACCTAAAGTGAATGCAGTCAACATACTATAATTGCTTATTATAATGACTGCTCATGCTATTGTATTAATTTATAAACAGACAAACTTTCAAAAGACAATTTCTATTGAAGGTCTGATCAAATGATTCGCAAAGGTTGAGCGAAACAGTGACCTTTACTGGCTAGATGGCGCTGGTTAAATGCCCAAAACTCATAAAATCGCTTATTTACCGTTTTTTAACTGTTACATATATCATCTTCCTTCGAAATTTCTATCTTTTATCATTTGTGCTCGAAAGAATAGTATATAGATATTAAGAAGCAGACACGATATATGATTGAAAGAATTTACGGGGATGTTTTTAAACACGTAAATATTCTACTATGTATACCTGTATATTATCATTTCTGCATATTTAGAAGATAATCCGTCATCCACCCCACTAGTACTTTGTACATTTTCTGGCCATTCTTCTATGTCTTTTATTGTTCTGTGTGAGTAATCGATTTCACTGTAGTTCACTCCATTGGAGTGATTTTGCACTTGCTCAGAAAAGTGAATATTTGATTCACATACAACTGAAAAGTTACATGTAATATTTACATGCTTGCACAAAAAGTGAATGTTTGCAGGAAAATAATGTTGCATCTTCACTAGAAATGAACGTTGTTGTAAGAAATTGTGATATTAACACCCTAATACTTAAAAAATGAATACTTGTGGTTAAACTATTGTTACTACTGTACTTCGCACATGCACATACTTGTATTCTCCTTGCTGCCTTTCAAGTGGCACAGGGCGCCCTCTGTCGGGCTGTTTTTTTTTAATGAGGGGGGAAGTCAAAAAATGGGACTTGCGGTTAAAATCTTGCTAAAAGTATACACTAGATGACGCCACCAAAAATCGAAGACTTTTTTTTCAGGTGACTTTTCAAGGGGGGCTTAAAAATACAGGTGAGTCAACCAGGGAATCTTTAATGAGGTTGGCATAAAAAATACATGTGGGTCAACCAGGGGGTCTTTAAAGAGGGGGGGTAAAAATGCATGTCAACCAGGGGGAAGTTTTGATAGTATTTTTAATAAAGGGGGAGGAATTTTTGATAAAGGTATTTTCTTAATGAGGGGAGAGCCAAAAATTGGAAAATTACAGTTAAAATAGAGGGCTTTTCTAAAGTATAGTACTCATAATATACACTAGATGGCACCATGTGTTTTTAATAAAGGTTTTTTTTTAATGAGGGGATGTCAAAAATTGGGAATAATTTCAGTTAAAATAGAGGGCTTTTCTAAAGTATAGTACTCATAATATACACTAGATGGCACCACGGTTCTTTAATAAAGGGAGAGGAATTTTTAATAAAGGGGGTCTTTATTATGATTAATAAGGGGGCGTGGCCGGTTACGTCATAGGGGAAAACACTGTGCAAAGGAGGATCCATATAACGGGATACCACTACTCACTAACCGTTTTCTCTCCATAGGTAGTTGGAATGTGAGCACTCTGCACAGAGCTTTTTCTCTTGACGTCCTCACACAATAATTCCACCGTTATAATTTAGATATTCTCAGCTTGCAAGAGACAGATGGACAGATAAAGGTCAGATTCTTAAAAATAATCTTAAATTTTAAGGAGGGAAGATAATAAACATCACAAGGTGTGGGTCTGCTTCTCATCAGACATGCTAGTGATGTTCTTCTAAGGTATGAGGGCATTAATGAAAGGTTTCTTACAGCAAAATTTCAGACAAGCGTTATCTTCTGTTATGCCCCCACTGAGGCTGCCAATGAGGATGAGAAGGATAGGCTTTATGGAAAAGTTCAGGATATTTTGAATTCTGTCAAGAAAGAAGATATTACCCTTGTTCTTGGTGACAATGTCAAAGTTGGTACTGACTCTGATCTTTGGGAAGGAGTGACAGGCCGTTTTGGTATTGGTAGCTGCAATGGCAATGGGCAGCGTCTCTTACAGGTAAGTAAACTGAATGGTTTCAGAATAACTAACACTTATTACAATCACTGTGACATACATAAGTACACATGGATTTCACCTGAAGGGCTGCATAAGAATATGATTGATTATATATTAATTAACAGCAAATGGGTTAGTTCTGTTAGGAATACCAGGTCATATAGGGGATCTGAAATTGGATCTAACCATTACCTTGTTAAAAGTGTCTTGCAACCTAAACTTAAAGTGTGTTGTGCTAGGGTTAAAAAGTTTACCTTTGATACTGACGCTCTCAAAGACCCTGCTGTTATAGCTAAAGCTTACCATGACCGGTTTCTTAGTCGTTATAACAGATATGATTTACTTACTACTGAAATTGGGAGAGAATGGGATCATTTTAAACAGGCTTTTTTTGGAAACAGTACTCTATTAGGAAAAAAGGAGCAGAGGAGACAGAATTACTTGAGTGATAAGGCACTTGAACTTATTTCAGAGAGAACTGTAGGAATGTCCTTAATCAATACCCTACTAGTCCTGACAGAGAGCATTGCAGAGGGCTTAATAAACGTGTAAAGGATCAATTAGCTGCTGATAAGAATCTTTGGCTTGACAGCTTGGCTGACAAAGCCGAGGAAGCAGTTAGACAGCACAACAGCAGAGAGCTGTACCAGATAGTTAACGTTTTGTGTAGTAGAAAACGGACCAGTATACAGGGATTGAAGGATAAACAAGGTAAGGTTATAGAAGGTGAGGATTCTGTCACGGCTAGGTGGGCTGAGCATTTCAGTGATGTTCTAAACAATGTGTTTAGTTCTACTTCCGTTGTTTGTAATGATGATAGATGTGTTACTGGCTTTAATGTTGGCTGTATAACACAATCAGAAGTTATTTTGGCTATTTCTAAACTTAAACTTCATAAATTCCCAGGGGTTGATGAAATTATTACGGAAATGCTTAGAGCTGGGAATGTTTCAGTTACCATTTGAATGACTGAAATTTTGAATATCTTTTATGATAAAGGCATGGTTCCTAAGGATTTTACCAGAGCTGTTATTTTCGCTATTTTGAAAAAAGGTTATCTTCCCTATTTCAAAAAGGCTTTCAGGCTTTTAGGGGGTCAGTTTGAGTGGAAGAAAGTGGCCTTGGAAATGAAGTTTTCAGTTGCAAAGATAGCCCAAAATTTTTGTGGAAAAGTGAAACATGACTGTGAATGGTGGGAAAAAATCGTAATAAGTTGGTGGTTAATGTGTGTGGGTAATGTTGTGAGTGGAAGCATAGATGGGGAGGGGGTGTAGTTAATGATAGGTAGATGAAAATAGCCGTCCCATGGCCAAGTGGTTAGCGAGCTTGGTTACTGATCTAAAGGACCTGGGTTCGAGCCCTGGGTAAGGCATGGCTGTTTGTGTCAGTTTTCTGCTGAGAGCCTGATATCCTCTGAGACCTTCTACTATGGCATATAAACTGACATGCTCCTCTCAGACCTCTGTAGCAAGCAGCTACTTGATGGGGTATTTATTTTATTACTTATAGATGAAAATATGATATTCAGCATGATGAATAGGTGGATTATGTATATCAGTTTTTCAGGATTGTAAAAGTAATCCAAAAGAAATGAATATCATTTTTCTAAATATTTCTGCATATAACAGATATGGATGTAGTGCTGTGTCCAAAAATTCATCTTTTTTATGCTTAAATGGATCTTTTATTTCCACATGGATCTAATTTGGCACCTGGATCTTTTAGTTTGTCCAAAGTATTTTTTAAAAAGGAAGATATAAAACTGATAGTGAGTGCAGGAGAGGAGAAAAAAAATATAAAATTTTCCCAGTGCAGTGGAGGAAGTGAGCAAGGGCTCTGTAGTGAGTGTGTGCTTGTTATGTGTTGGGTTTGATAAGGTTTGTAAGGTAAAAGTGTTGTCTCCTAGTTTTGCAAGATTGTAATAGAGGATCTGTCTGTGCTAATTGTGGAGTGTGTAGTGTAGAAGGAAGTGGGGGATGTCCTCTAACTCTTGGTAGGTGGGGCAAAGAGCTTAAGGTGCTTTGTTTATCATGAATAGGTCTTTATTGATGTTCGCCCTGCCTGTTCGGAGTCTGTGTATTGCTGTTTTGGCCCTTCTGGAGAGGTAATTGAGGTGTAATGTGTTTGGGGTGGATGCAATGGTGGCTCTAAATGTGTTTTTAGCAGTAGTGAGTTGGCCCCAAGAATGTGTCCATGTAGTGTGGGAATGTTGATTATAGATGCTTATGTGATAATTACATGTGATTGTGGTGTGATAATTAAGGGCTGGGAGTGTGTGTCTTTGTTTTGCTAGTGTGTCAGCAGTCTCATTGTGTGTGATATTGCAGTGGGATGGAATCCAGTAAAATGTGAGTGTGTTTCCTTTGGCAATCATGTCATGAGATAGTTTGTGTATGTGATAAAGGGAGTTGTTCTCAGCTGGGTCATAAACATGTTTGTTAATATGTTGTAGAGAGGGTTTAGAGTATGTGATTATGTTTATGTTGTGTGTGGTAAGGTGTGTGTAACTACCTTACTTGGATTTGGATTGCTACTAGTTCAGTGGCCATGCTATTTTCAGCATGGCTGAGTTTGAAGGTGTTTGAAAATTTGGGTGAAATGTAGTGGAAAGTAGCTGAGCGTAAAGTAGTGTGGGGTACGTGTGAACCATCTGTGGTTGGAAGTTGTGTGATAAGTTGGTCAGCAGCTATTTTAAGTTCATTACGATGATATGCTTTTTTATTTGTGATGTGTGGGAGGGTGAGGTGTATGTTGGGTTGTTTAATTAACCAGCGTGGTGGAGTGTATGTAGGTTTAAGAGTTTAATAAGTTTCCAGGTTTGATAATAGGCGTGTTGTTTAATAATTTGTGCTGTGGTGAGGGAGTTGGTGTTGATTCAATTATTGAGATGACTGGGTGTGTAGGGTTGTAGTGTTTTAGTTTAATATGGTATTTGCAGGTGAGGTGGTGTCTTTTGATTTTGAGGGGGTGGGGCATGCTTGTTTCTGCCCAAGTGGCTAAGTTTGGGCAGCAAGCATTTAGACCCAAGGCTAGTCTGATGGCTCTAGTTTGTATATTTTCAAGTTTGATAATTTGTGTGTGTGAAGCTGTGTTGAGTACTGGGAGGCCATACTCCAGTCTGGTGCTGGGTTGGGTTGTTTTACCTCTGAGCGGCACTATTTTGCACACCATGGGTTAAATGGCCAGATCACATGGACCCCGAAGGCTCAGAGAAGGTTGGGGGAGGGGACCCACTGGAACAGCTGTTGGGAGACAGATGGTAGCCTCCTGGCAAGGCCGTCCAGCGTGTTCTTTAATGTGCACAGGTTATGACTCTCCCACACATGGGGCCACAGTTTAACATCCATCCAGTGGATGGCGGCCTTTCCAAGTCCATCGGTGTCCCCTACTGACCATAGGCAGGGCGGGGAGTTTTGCGGAGATAAATCTCAACGCTGACCCAGCTGGGACTCGAACTTGGGAACTACAGATTACGAGCCTGGCGCGCTACCGACTGAGCCACCCCCGCCCCCAGTCTGGTGCTGAGAAATGCTTTAATAAAAGTGAGCATTACTCTGTCACTGGCCCCGCATGTGGCTCTTGTGATGGCAATGAGTATGTTGAATGACCATGATTAAGGTTTTCCCTTTCATTCCTACTTTCGTGATTATAATGACTGAATGAACATAATTGAATTATTAATAATTTTTTAATTAACTTATTCAATTTGCTGAAAGAAAACTAGTTAGCTTTTCGAGTCATATAGTAAATCCACTGGGGCGGCCCTACCTTACTTGCAACAGGAGCAATCTTACCGGGGTGGCATATTTGCAAACAAACTAACGACCATGGCTACAGTTAGGTTGAGTGGAATAAGTACAACCTATTTTTCAATAGATGGTTTTCA
Organism: Ryuthela nishihirai; assembly: GCA_038380435.1. NCBI lineage: Eukaryota > Metazoa > Arthropoda > Arachnida > Araneae > Heptathelidae > Ryuthela > Ryuthela nishihirai. Next base: position 44,581,391 of record JAWZYU010000005.1, read on the forward strand.
ATTGCTTTTAAAAATGACATTATGTTTAACTGAATTTATCATTAATATCCAAGATCAAACTTTGAGAAAGGAGTAGCAGAGTCCAAGCTTGGATATCTTCTGCCCGAAACGGGCAGAAGATATCCAAGTTTAATCCCGGCGGCATAATAGCTAGTACCAACCCTGCAAATGCATTATATTCTCTATATTTATGAATAAAGGTCAACCAGTTAAAATTGATGAGCAACGCTAAATTTTAATTATGTCGTCTCGCTTTCTTTGTTTTGATGGCTGACGGCAAGGACATACCTGACGGGTGCAGATCCCCTTCCCCGAAATCTCGTCATCTTATATGAAATTTAAACTTGTCTACGTGCTTTGAATTCTAAAACAAGTGTCTTTGTATAATTTTATTTTTGTCCCATATTATATATCCGACATTAAAAATAGATTAAAAAAAGAATCTATAAAATCTTATTCCGTATAGAATATCATTTTAAATTTTCCTGTCCGGTGGACTGGGTACTTGCCTAGTTGACTGTAGATATATTTCTTATAATAAATTTGGAGATGCAGGTATAAAAAAAAAACCTGAAAATTTACTGCGCCATCTCTTGGTGACCAATGGAAAGAGAAGAGGAAGTAAAAGTCTGCAGCGCGCTGTTTTCTGTCTTTAGACGCGAAGAGAGCGTAGGAAGTGGGCTTTATAGCCTTCGAGGGACATTAACTTCCTGTGGTTAGTGCTTCCTGTTGGAAGAAACGGGGAGATTTAAATTCCATTAGGATTAACGCGATTCATAAAGATATATTTCGGTTTCGCAGCTCTGTGTACGAATATATATGCGAATAAGGCAACCTAGTTTGACAGTTTTATTTTCGATTCTATATTTGCAGCATATATATATGTGTGTATATTATTGTAGATTGAAAGTGTAATTGCACAAAACTTTTATGATCTAAAGTGGACCAATATTACAGAAAATCCCAATACAAACTTGAAACTTCTAAAATCAGAGGAAGAAAAAGAAGCCTAATTAGAAGATAGTGCTTGTGCGTTTTTTAAATTTTACATTAGTCTTCTGCCAGAAATATTTTTAAGATGGTTGGAAAAACCGATTTTCCGTAAGTACATTACAAATTTTTAATAACATGAGTCATTTTAGTGTTTTGATTAGGTGATCAAAATATATATATTCGAATAAAAGAGTGCACAACTTGTGGAAGTAAAAATATTTGAACTTTGTTTAAAGAATTAGGTTAGGGCAGTTAACTGTTTCTGTCATGATCTACATTTTAACGAAGTACATCAAATTCTAGTGTAGGGGTTCCCAAACGGGTGGGTGGAGGGGAGTGAAAACATACCAAGGGAGCTTGAGGATGTGAAATTTTTATGTTAATTTTTAATTATGAGTAAAAATTATTGGTTTAAAAGAGAGGTTGGCTGACGATAAACTAGAGGTTGGAAGACAAGAAGAGTCCTCTAAAATTAAAAAGGGGACTTGATGTAAAGTTTGGGAACACCCTGCTAGGGAAATTTGCCTTCTTAAGTTCATTGGTAGAGTGCAAAAAGGACAGCTGATTATAAAATAAATTCATTGAGGAGAAACTTGGTTGAGTCAAACTAATTAGTTAAGAGCAAATAAAACACCTATTTAAATTTTAGTTTGCAGTAAAGTAATTCATTAAATTTAAGGTGAAATATTAGATCCATTAATAAGAAAAATAATTCCTCTTATTGAAAACCCATTACACAAAAGGTGAATATTTAAAAATTTAAATATTTTTTTTATAATTGAAGATGTAACACATTTAATAAATAAACAGAATCGGAACTCTTCAACATTTTTTTTACTGTTGATCAGGGCTGTTTCTAAAGAGAAACTTTAAGGAGATTTGCACTGACCCTCATTTTTATTTGTCATTGTACCAGGGGGCAATTATTTTTTGATAATATTCATTGGCAGAAGGTCTGGATCTAATAAAAAGTAAAGAGGTGGGCTAAGAGACTGGATTTCCACTCTGCAGTGTAACATTTTACCCTCTGTTTCAGAGCTCTTAAAATTCTTTTGTGATAAATTCATGAAATATGAACACGTTTAATAATATTTTGCATCCATTACCTTCACTAGCATTTTTAAAGGCATAGGGGACTACCCTCCAAGATCTGTCCGAGATCTGTAGTGTGAAGTTGAACCTTTCAACAACCACTTTTAATAAGTAAATTGGTTGAATTACCAACTAAATCTTGATGTTTCTCCAGCAGTTGAAAGGGCATTTAGTCACTCAACTTTAATATCAGATTTGGAGGAAAAATTATCTTGAGCCAAGCTTTTGAAAACATGTCATGTCCTCTGAGAGACTTTGACCTTTCAACTAAAGAAATATGTATATAAATAATTATGTATATTTAATGCATACATTGCCATCTACATCAGGATGCTGTTGGAAGCTGAGAAGATACTGCCTTCAAATGACACAGAAATTTGAGTTGTAGGTAGAATAGTTGATATGATTAAAGAGGAGAACTTAGTGGCTGGTAACTCTGTGTTCAGAGTACCTGATATATTATCAGGAAGTCACCCCACCTAACAACCCTTTCGCTACCATACCGGCCCGTCAGCCGGGGAGAAAGTAGGTTGAACGGGTGAACTCTTCCTCCCCTCTTTGTGCATCTCCCGCTCAGAGGGTTCAAACGACCATCAATTAACGTCTAAATGACAAACTGCCTGCATCCCTCCAGGCAACAGGGGGACTCTAAGAGTTGACTGCAGAATGTAGTATGTTTATTGCCTTCTTGAAACTTGCATTTCAGCAAAAAGCAAAGGAAACATGGAATAATTCTTTTGGATTTGAAGGGAAGATCAAAAAGTCTTAGGACTGAATAATAAATTCATGCATTGATAGGTTCTCAACAGAAAGTAGAAACAGTTGAAATAGTTAAATGTTTGATCAAGAGAGAATCAAATTCAGAACTCTACAATTTCTTAAAAGCGCTTTTTATTGAAAAATGAGATTATTGGCAACCACATTTGAAGATCTGACTGCGGTCTGCCTAAATACCTACTTTTGATATTTTTAATATTTAATGAGTTATAGAATCTGGAATATTTAACATTTACTTACCTTGTTAACCAAAAATCATTCTAAATTCATATACTGTTCAATCATTACATATGCAGCTAAAATATACATTTTATTAAAGTTTACAGAATGTTTCTTTTTCATTTTAATATGTTGCAATAATTTTTCAGGTTTTAATCGAGTACATTTTCCAGCTTACAAAATTATTTGGATACTGAACAATTATTTGTGAATAATTCTACATTTAAAGAGATTTGATAGAGACCTCAAGTATAACTATAGTCATATTTTGTCCATATTAATATTACTTAAGAAGTTACTGATATCTGAATATGACTCCATATTCAAATAACATGAAACTTTTTTCTGTTTAGTTCCTATGTATAGATATAATGCTTAGACAACAATATAAAAGAATTTCCACATTTTATTAACAGAATGCTAACTTTTGAAGCTCTCTAACTTGAAATATAAGACTTTATGGTAAAATGCTACAACAAAACAAAAAAAGAGATCTACGTTCAGTGGAGCTAATTGTTAAATTTCAATAATATTCTCTTATTATTTAAGTAGTTGCATGTGCTGGAATATTCAACAGAAGCAATGCATAAGGAACTTATATAATCTTTACTAACAGAGAAATAATTATTTATACAAACTTTCAAAATAAACAATTATTTGATAAAATTAGTTACATATTTGTTTCATATTATTTTTCATTCATTTTCATTTATTATTGGGGTGGAGGGGAGGGCATGTCCCTCTTTCCCTCATCTTTAGAATGTTAGTAACCGTGGAGATGAAAATAATATGAAACAAATATGTAGCACGATTTTTCAAAAAAATTTTAAGACCACTGCAACGGAGTGGCAATTTTATACTGAAACACCAATTCAGTTATTTTCCATCTTTTATTTCTTTTCCAGTTCGATCCAGTTAATTGCTCTTCCCATATTTTTTTTTTCAAGATCCGACGTATATAAAATTATTATATAGTTTCAAAGTACTTCTGGAATAGATTTCTGATACAATGAGCTTGTTCAATATTTAAATTTCTATAACCCTTTAAATATTGAGTGAATTATGTTGAAAATATAGAATTAAAGAGTCACGTGTTATGATGACTAATTTATCTTCAATAAAACACTTTACACTAAAATTTTACTTTACCTACGAATATGCTTTCCTTTCACATCATGAAATGCTCTTTCTAAATCGGCAATGGATATATTACTGCAAATGGCGACATTCCGAAAAGATCCAACCCACTTTTCCTTCACCAATCCACTTTTTATTCAATATTAACCAAGGCCTATGAAAATATGTTACATATAACATAGGTTTTGTGCGAATATGCCGAAAACGTGCACCAAGAAAATTCTCTGATAAAGCTTAGGTAGTATTATTTATAGCACTCTAAAAATAAATAAAATATTAAATTATTAGAGCAGCCTGTCACAGAGATGTGAGAGAAGCCTGTTAGTACGCATAATACGCTATGGAGAAGAACTGGGATGAAGGCGAAACATCAGTAGAAACACAACACAGAAAAATAAATATCCATGCCTTATCAGGGATTCGGACCCACGTCCCGTTGGTTATTAGCTACGTGCACTTCAGTAATAATGAAAATTCAGGGATGAAAGATTATTATACCGTAATATATAATTGTACGATGTGCAAATTCGTGTACCTCTGATTAGGAATCAAGTAAATAGTAAAGAGACAAAGTTATTTTACTCAGCACTTGGGGGTGGTTAAGTCTTAGGTTTAATCTCTAAGCTGCACACTTTTGCACACAACAGGCTAAATGGCCAGGTCAAAAGGGCTTGGAGAAAGTTGGTGTAGGAGATCCACTGGGCAGCTATTAGGAGATGGATGGTAATCTCGCGTCAAGAGAATTCAGTACATTCTTTTACTTATATAGGGTATGGCGTTTTACCCACAGGTTAATGTCCCATCTGACGGACGGCAATCTTCACAAGCCCAACAGGGGTTAAGAGCAAAAGTCACAGGAGTCTGATATCTCGTGTTCAATGGGTGTATGTAGCTCATGACCATATGGGTTCGAGGTGAAGGGATGCTCAGCTTAATGAGAGGCAATATACGGAGTGGAGGGGAGCTCTGCTGTGGTTAACTCCGTTCTCCCTTTGGGTGAAGGAAGGGGGGACGACAAACTAGGAAGAGTCCATTTCAAAACTCGGCCAGTTTGGTAGTTAAAGGGTTAAAGTGTAGTTCCACAGTTTGAATCCCCAACTTTGCAGTGCTGATGTTTATCTACTTTATTTCTCCCTGACCTCAATCATAAAGAAGCCACCACTAGGCTTGAAAAAGTTGTCATTTATCAAATGGGATTTAAAGCTGTAGTGCATATGCAGGAGAGCCACACCAGGTACATGTTAAAGAACACACTGGATGATCTTGATGGGAGGCTTCCATCTGTTCCCTAACAGCTTTCCAGTGAGTCCTCTTTCCCTACTAGTTCCTGGGGTCCTTGAGATCTGGCCATTTAGCTCATTGTGTGCACAAAAATGCCACTCAGTGGTGAAATAATGCAACCCATCTGACTGAAAACAATATTTCCTCTAAATTTTATAAAATTGTATATGTGTATTTTTCATATTTACTGTTCTTCGCAACATGATTTTAGTGTTGTGTGGAACAAGTAACACCTGGCCATTCCATATAAGTTCATGTGGAAAATTAGTGGTTAGTTCACACAGCAGAAGAATAAAGTGACCTGGGCTCCTCCATAAATTATGTAATGCTGTTTTAGCTGAATTTTAACCCTTTATGTAATATGATGTGTAATGCATAGCCAGATTCTCTCTCTCTGTGCTACGTAACACTGCTTTTTGCACAAGGGTCTTTGTTTTTTATAATCACATAGCAAGTGAATATTATTATTAGTAGTTAATTTAAGTAATAATATTCTAAATTATCTGATTTTTGCCATCAGAAAATGTGGGGAAAATATTAATTTCAGAAATACAGCATTCTAGTATTACTTAATGCCACTTCTGATCCACTCTCTGCCATATAATATAGCATAACAAAATAGGTAACCTTCTCTGAAGGTGTTGTGTAATTTATTAACAATCCATAAGACATGGTTGTTTTCTGATTTATATATATATTGTATTTTAGCTAAAATTTTAAAGAAATATATGATTATTATATTAAGGAACTCCTACTAATCATTATGTTGGAATTTAAGTACTAATGGAGTTACTTGTGTTTTACAGTTCCTTATGTATTTTAATTTCCACAGTATTTGACATACATTTGCAGACTTCATCTTTATAAATTTGGTAATCGTAGACTATTTAGGCAGCATTTTAACTGTAATATATTTCTATGTAATACATAGACATCATAATGAATGTTAAGTAAGTTGTATTATAAATACCCCCTCAAGCAGCTGCTTGCCATAGAGGTCTGACAGGAGCCTGTCAGTTTATATGCCACAGTAGGAGATCTGATAGGATGGCAGGACCTCAGCAGAAAAACGACACACACATCCATGCCTACTCCGGGGCTCGAACCCAGGTCCCTTAGATCATCTGTTGTTAAAAAAAAATAGATATTTGAAATTTTTATATGGCAGACAAGATAAATGATTTACTTAAGCCTTTCAATACTCTTGGGACACATATCTCAGAAAAGTCTGGTATATCCTAAAACTGCATTATGTGCTTAAAATATATATTGAGATGGGTTATGCTCCATTCATTGTTTTGAAAACACATAAGATCTACCATTTTTTTTTTATTTAATAACATCTAAGACCACACTCATTTCTTGATTTGCCTGATTTTGATATAATGTGATAGAAAAATATGTACCACTTCTTAATTTGCATTGTTTTAGTTCTCATTCTAACACAAATATGCAATCATTAAAAGCCATTGTGGCAGACAATTGCTGAAATGAAGAGAATAGAAGCTGCATGTATATAGCAAGATTCACAGTCATGGAGGAAAATAATGGGCAAGAGATCTTAGACTCGTACAGAATTTAACTACTGAGGAGTTGCAGATGCATCAGGAGCTCAGTGTGTAGAACAACCTGGTAATGAAACCTTTCAAAACAAAGACCAACCAATAAGGGAGTTAAGAAAGACAATATTACGAATGGAAATTCAACAGATTGAAAGTAGACTGGCAACATTTGAGGATAATGATCCCATCACAGAATGTAATGGAAAATCACAAGGGAATTGAAATGAGAAATACCTGTATTATCTGCTGTAAATGAGAACATAAAAAATACAAAGTAACTTTTGATAATTAAATTCTTCACAGTGGAGGAAACACAACACTGTCACTTCTACATTATTGTGATTGAAATGTACTCTTCCTTCTTCAGCTAGTGAGGTATCCCTCCATCTTTGTCAAATTAAGATGAGGAACTAGATCATATAAAACAGTGAATGGGAAATAAGATCCTTTCTTGGATTCCAAATATTGGTGTGAAGTTCTCTAAAACTTGGATGGGTTGCCTGGTAAGAATTTTTTATTATCCATGTGCCCTGGTGATCCACATCTTGTATTTGATTACAAAGAGAGGGAACTTTCTCTTTATTCACACTACTGGCTTTTGCTAAGAATCCAGCACCACTGTCAATCCAGCATCTCCTTGCACTGTGTCTCATTTCACTGCTAGCATCCTGCTGGGCTCATTTATTGTTCTGGAGAGCCAAAGAGCACCATTTACGGAATTCTTTTAAGTGACTAAATACAGCTTGAAATGTTGTGTGATTGCACTGATGACATTTAGAATGATGGTGACCTATTGAAATGCATAATCTGTACAAAACAGATATCATTTCTACTGCCTCAGATTAAAGGAACCAAATTTTAGTCATTTATCTGCTGATTGTAAGAGGAAAATCAAATGCAGCCAATGTAAATCTAATAAGAATAAAAGTGAAAAAGATGGTAATATGCTGTGTGATTCAAATGGGGAGCAAGACAAATTTGTCAAAATCTGAGAATCATTATTGAGGGCAGGCATGTATCCATGGTTTTTTAGGGGGCTGTTGAGACAAAGATTTTTTTTCCAATACCCTTGGAGAAAAATCTTGTAACACCACATACAATAGTGCCCCCCCCCCCCCCCCCCCCCCCCGATAGGGGACCACCTTGTCGTGGTGGGGGGGCCTAGGGCCCAGCAACCCGGCTGAAGGCTGTGCCGACCGGGTTGGGCGCCGGTTGGACATGGCCAAGGCCAACCGAGGTTGAGGACGCTGCTGGCTGGCTTGATTGCCGGTCGGGTGGTGACGGCGTCGGAGACCTCACTTTCAGGGACCTTGGGTGGTCAGTTCGACGGCTCGGTCGAAAGGTTCCTCCTGCCTAGTAGGCACGAGCCGTCCAAAAAGTCTGGGTCCTACTAAGAGTCTCCACCCCGGGTGCCGATCGAGCTTGGATCTTTATATCCTTGCACATTTGCAAACCGGGGAATAGATTAAAGTTAGGTTTCTTCCGGTGGTTAGCTTTCCTTCTATAGGACTGCTGCCATGTGAGGCCGGGGTTGAGGTGCGCCTATAGGGCGTATTCCTTGCCCCCGGCTCTAGATAGTCATGGCTTTTCTTTAACTAGGTAGTGCTGTCAGGCGGAACCGGGAATTGCCGTGGTTGCACATGATCACAACATAGAGATCAATACAATAGTGCAATTAATAAATTTGTGTTGACAGCAGCAGGAGTGAGGGGGGGGGGGTCAGGGGCTTGTATATATGCATTCAAAGCAGTGCACGTAGAAGAAACATATTTTTTTTTTCACAAAAGGTGGTTTACCTTGTTGAAAACAACGGTATGTGTATGTGGGGTGCTCAGATTTTTTTCTGTTATAAAATCTTATATTCAGTAAATAACAAAATAATAAAACCCTGCGGATATGCATTTTTAATCAGCCCATTTTTTAAAATGTCCATTTTTAAATCAGCATGTGCCATTTTAGTAGAGTAGCTTGTACTCATTTCTGGTTTTCAATGGAAGATAAATTAGTGGCTCAGAAAATTAAAATTGACTGACTATATATTACAGATAATTTCATATCTTGTTAATTAGTGTTTATTTTATGTTTATTCTTTTGCGGTTGAAAATTAAAAATAAAGAGTAGGCCATAAAGATGAGCTCATTTTCATTACCCTGCCAGGATGCAACTATTTTAGTATCATTTTACAATATTTCAGTTCACACAGTGTTTTTCCAAACCCTTGAACTATACTTCTGAATAGTTTTAGCAATTTTTAATTTTGATTTCTCAAAGATTTAAGGAGGTGTTGTAGCACCTTTAGCACTCCCCAAATACTCTCCTGCATGCCTGGTTAATTGTATTTGATACTATTCTTAATTATTTTTTATTATTTTATTTATCTAATATAGCATAAAATTATCAGTTAATCTAAATATTATGCACATTAATGAATTTTATTAATTTATAAATGCTTTGAAACAGAAACAAAGTGATTAAAAAGATTAAAAAATGTCCACACCTACAATATGGTTGTAAAAGCTATTTGCGGCGGGGGGGGGGGGGGGGGGGGGGGGGGGGGGGGGGGGGGGGGGGGGGTCAAAAATATTTCAAAGAGCCAATTACTGTTTTTTTTTTTTAAAGAATGACTATGGTTTCTTAGAATACATTTAATCATATCTAGTGTCATTTTTGTTTTAACTGTTACCAAAAAAAAATAGCAATTATATAGCAATAGCAAAATATTACTTAAAAATATTATGTTTCAAGGAGGAGGTTGACCCACCTCTCCTGAAGACACCCATGTTTGAATGTGAATTTTATAAGAAATTGGAAACTAAAAACTGGTTACAAATTGTATAATTAATTCAGAATGCAAAAAAATACTGAAAACCAGAATAAGTCCAAAACAACTTGGGGTGGGGGTTGGCTCTGTTGGTAGTTCACTAGGCATGTGATCTGCACTTTCCAGCCCCACCTGCTAATCCTGCTAAACTCACACCTTGCTCTTGGCCAGAAAGGGGACAGTATGGGTTTGGAAAGGTAGATGGGGCATAAAGTGCAGGAAAGCCATATCCTATGTACAGTAAAGAACACTCTCATTGGCCTTGACAGGAGCTTCCATCTGTCTCCTAAACATGGCTGTGTCTTTTCTAGAGTATGTAAATCTGAGAGGCCCAGAATAGGCTCTGAGTATCTGAAAAAAAACTGATTTTATTATTTTTTGACAAGTGAATTTAGAACTGTTTTTAATTAATAAGTGAAGAAGGTACTTCCATACACAAAGAACAGAGATAACCTAGAAGCTTCGTTGGGCTTGACCTGGTTTCTCATACAACATACAAATACATACACAGGGACATGCCTGCTGGTTTAGTAGCCATGTACTCTAACCGTTAGACCAAGTATGGGCTATGCGATACTTAAAAATGCACATGTGAGAACAAAAATCCCATTATCTTAAACGTAAGATACCTAATGTCTCTGTACTCTTTAAATACTAGACTCTAGAGGCTAAGCTGATCACAAATAAGATATCTTTTGACAGCATGCTTTGTTACAGAGAGATGTTGTCACTTGTAGTTCATAATGCATTTTTATAGGTAATTGTGCATCTTTGTTCGACATCACTTATCAATCCTAATTTTTTTATGACTTGCAACCCAGTTGTCATGGTGATGGACTAATGGTGATGTTCACAAAATCATTTTGTAATCAAACCACAATTGTTTTCCCAACTATAATTTTATGCCTATTATATAACTTTTCGTAGAAATTTAGAAGTGAATTCAAAGTTGTCACATTCCTTCACTTCATCCCACTAAATTCTATGAATTAAATATCAGCCAAAATTTTTTCTATGTTCATTTTGCTTTAGGGGTTCAAGTAGTAAGTCTCATTTGCAAAACTGCAAATTGGCAGATGCGAAAAGATTTTCATGAATTCAATAAAAAATTGCTACATTAGAGTTAGATTTGCAAGTATTTTCAGGTCTTTTCCATTATATTCCAACACCCTACTCTCTAATTGTAGCCAATCAAGACTCTGTGAATTCTGCACTTGAGAGAAATATTTCTGGCTCAGAAATATAAATTTGTTTGGTTAGAACTTTTACTTTCTGGTAGCTAGGTAGTAACTGGAAGGAGAGCTATGCACCAATCCCTTGTGATGATGCATAGAACTGGCCAGGCCTAACACCTAATGTCCGACCCCGCCTTCTCGTGGTGCAGAGCGTTAGTACCTTTAAAAAGAGACTCTCGTGGTGCAGAGCGTTAGTACCTTAAAAAGAGCTGCCAGATTAGTGTGGCCTACTGATCTGGACAACTCTGGCTACTTTTCTTTTTTTTCTACCCTGCTGGGGAGTGATCAACCATACAGGGTCCTGGTGTTGGCCATATAAACCCACTGGACTGAATTATGACTCTGAGCTTGATTATGGATCCTGAATTTGCTGCACTGATGGGCTTCTGTGGAGGGAAAATCTTCTGTGTTTTCTGTTTGTTTGTGGGTTGACAGCCCCAAGTGAATAGATTCACAGGATATGTTTGTCAGCTGGTGCATAATCCTGAGCAGAAGTCATCGCAGGCACCTGAACTCTTTGCTTCTACTGGAATCGTCAAATTCTACATTGGGGGAAGTCTTCCAGTGTAGATGGCTTCAGCCTTTAGTGGTGGGGGAATGGGTCTTTGCCCCATGTCTGTGATTAGGGAGCTGTTTGATATTGTTGGCATTCCCTCTCTCAATAAATATAGTTTCTTTAAACATCACACTAACCATTTTCTCTCCATAAGCAGTTCTCTTGCTGTCTTCACACAAGAATTCCACCATTATAATTTAGATATTCTCGGCTTGCAAGAGACCAGATAGACAGATAAAGGTCAGATTCTTAAAAATAATCTTAATTTCTCTTTTCACGGACGGACGATAATAGACATCACCAAGGCGTGGGTCAGACACGCTAGTGATGCTCTTCTAGGATATGAGTGCATTAATGAAAGGTTTCTTACAGCAAAATTCCAGACAAGCGTTAAAGACTTGAATGTTATCTGCTGTTATGCCCCCACTGAGGATGCCGATGAGGATGAGAAGGATAGGTTTTAATGGACAATTTCAGGATATTTTGAATTCTATCAAGAAAAGAGATATTACCCTTGTTCTAGGTGACTTCAATGCCAAAGTTGGTACTGACTCTGACCTTTTGGGAGGGGTGATAGGCCCTTTTGGTATTGGTAGCTGCAATGGCAATGGGCAGCGTCTCCTACAGGTAAGTAAACTCAATGGATTCAGAATAACTAACACTTATTACAAACACTGCAACATACATAAGTACACATGGATTTCACCTGAAGAGCTGCATAAGAATATGATTGATTATATATTAATTAACAGGAAATGGGCTAGTTCTGTTAGGAATACCAGGTCATATAGGGGAGCTGAAATTGGATCTGACCATTATCTTGTTAAAAGTGTCTTGCAACTTAAACTTAAAAAGTGTTGTGCTAGGGTTAAAAATTTTACCTTTAATACTGAAGCTCTGAAAGACCCAATTATAGCTAAAGCTTACCATGATAGGTTACTTAGTCATTATGACAGTCATGGTTTGCTTACTACTGAAGTTGAGGAAGAATGGGGCCATGTTAAACAGGCGTTTTTGGAAACTAACAATACTCTTTTAGGGAAAAAGGTGCAGAGGAGGCAGAATTATTTGAGTGATAAGGCACTTGAGCTTATTTCAAAAAGAAAGAACTGCAGGAATGTCCTTAATCAGTACCCTACTAGTCCTAATAGAAAGCATTACAGAGAGCTTAATAAATATGTAAAGGATCAGTTAGCTGCTGATAACAATCTTTGGCTTGATGACTTGGCTGACAAAGCCGAGGAAGCAGTTAGACAGCACAACAGCAGAGAGCTGTACCAGATAGTTAATGTTTTATGTGGTAGAAAACGGACAGGCCTACAAGGATTGAAGGATAAACAAGGTAAGGTTATTATAGAAGGTGAGGATTCTGTCATGGCTAGTTGGGCTGAGCATTTCGTGATGTTCTAAACAATGTGGGTAATTCTACTCCCATTGTTTGCAATGATGATAAATTCATTGGTGGCTTTAATGTTGGCCCTATAACACAATCTGAAGTTGTTTTGGCTGTTTCTAAACTTAAACTTCATAAATCCCCAGGTGTAGATGAAATTACTACCGAAATGCTTAGAGCTGGGAATGTTTGTTACCACTTGGATGACTGAAATTTTGAATATCTTTTATGATAAAGGCATGGTTCCTCAGATTTTACCAGAGCTATAATTATCTCTATTTTCAAAAAAGGTGATCACAGTTCTTGTGATAATTATAGGTGTATCAGCCTACTCTCTGTTCCAGGTAAAGTTCTTTCCCTGATTGTGCTTAATAGAATTAAGAATCTGGTTGACAGACAATTGCGTGATGAGCAATGTGGATTCAGAAGTGGTAGGGGATGTGTAGATTAGATATATTCACTTAGGCAGATTCTTGAGAAATGTTTAGCGTTTCAGAAACCTTTGGTTGCTAGCTTTGTTGATTTCAAAAAGGCTTTCGACTCTGTTGATCATCATAATTTGTGGTTGATTGTGAGATCATATGGTATACCTGACAAGTTAGTTAACATAATGAAAGCTCTCTATAATAACACTGAGTCATGTGTGAGAGTTCGTAAGGCTTGTAGCAATTGGTTTAGCATTACTTGTGGTGTTCGACAAGGGTGCATTTTGTCTCCTTTTCTCTTTAGCTTGGTTATTGATTATGTTATGCGAAATTCACTTCAAGGGAAAGGTTTTGGCCTTAAATTTGCTGGAGATAGGAAAATTTCTGATTTAGATTATGCTGATGATTTAGCCCTTTTGGCAAATGATGTTGAGGAGATGAACTCTTTCATTCGAGCTGTTGATGAGACTGGTAGTAGAGTAGGTTGGTTATAAACAGAGAGAAAACTAAAGTGATGAAAATTGGTCAGACAGGACAGGATTCAGTTAATCTGAATGATTGTAGTCTTGAGCAGGTGTCACAGTTTAATTATCTTGGGAGCTATGTAACAGATACTGGTGATGTGCGTCATGAGATTAACAGACGAATAGGGATTGCTGCCGGGACTTTTAAGAATCTACGGAGAGTGTGGAGAAATAGGCGTATACACCTAAAGACTAAAATTAGATTGTATAATAGTTTGGTTCTTTCTAGGGTTAGTTATGGTAGTGAAACTTGGGCATTTGGTAAACAAGATAACAGGAAACTAGATGCTTTTGATTCCAGATGCTTACGCAGTATCTTGGACATTATGTGGTTCAACTTTGTAACTAATTATGAGGTTAGGCAAAGGTGTCGGCAACCTCCTTTAAGCGGCATATTGTGCAGAGAGAGACTCCATTGGTTTGGCCATGTTGCCCATATGGATAATTATAGATTGGCGAATAGGGTTATGAACAGTGTGCCTAAAGTCTTCAGAAAGAGGGGGAGACCAAGGATGCGGTAGGCAGACAATGTCAAACAGGACCTTATTAGAATTGGTGTGCAGTGGCTAGATGCAGCAGATGTAGCTCAGGACAGACTTGCTTGGAGAACTAAATTGTATGGTTTGTTTGGATCTCCGTAGCCAATGGCTGCTTGAGGAGGAGTATGATGATGATAAGAACTTCCTTTATGTTATTTGGAAAATATTCAGTGGGAGTGTAACAGCGAAGTACCGCATTTTTTCATTAAAAAATATTTTTAATTTAAACCTACTCATAATAATTTTAATAAATGAATTAATTCTCATAATAAAAAATATTGTTTCCATCGTAAGTCGGTTTGTGGGATGCTTTGCCGTATGAAAATGTGAAGGTTCATTTTCCCTGTTTCTGACCCCACTCTTTCCTTTTTCAAGATGAGGAGTGTAATAATTTCCACAATATTAATTAACTTTGTCATTTCCAAATTTTACAAACTGACTTACCTATCCAAACTTACAAAACTATTATTCTTTATTAAACTTTTATTTTTCCACTTGTGTCGATACATATTCTGTCATGGTTTAAATGGGCATAAAAGATCATGGCTATTTCAATTTTAAAACACCTAATATATGTACTTCACATTTATTTAACCATATAAAAATATGGCTTTTTATAGCATCTCTGTAAAAGTGAAAAAAAAAAGGTCAAAACTAGAGCTTTTAGAAAAGGAATTGAAAGAATATTTACATTTCTATTTAATAAAAAATTATAAAATTCCTGGATATAATCCCCCACATACCCGACAAAGAAATCTTAAAATATATATCATTGGCCCAAGGCAATTTTACTGCAAATATTCAATCTGAATCCATCCTTGAAGCTTATGAAGATGTCTATTAAACTTGGCCTATACCACAGGTCCATCTAATGAAGGTATTCAGTCTCAGTATTTTGATGTCCTTCTTTCAATCACACCATTTTAATGAAACTAGTAATTTATTGTCAAAGATACTGCCTGAAACAATAACTTCAGCTACCAAGATTTTTACCATTAAAATAGACCACAGACAGCTTTTTGGAAATATTGAATCCTCAAAAATTGAATTAATGTAAGGGTCAAGTATAACAAGTATGTCTCAAAATAAATCCAAGAACATTAACGAGAATTAATACACATAGAGAGAAATTTGAATAGAATGGTTGGTGTATACCAAAAATTAGCAAGAAGAAATGTTGCTAAACATGTTAATTGTTTTCCCAGAAATTGACTCAAAGGATCTGTGACTGGCAAAATATTTTTTTATTAAACTATCGAAATATGAAAACTCGGACCATATCTCTATGTACATTTATTGCTAGAACTAAAACTCATGATTGCCTTGTCTACCATACTTGTCACAGCATTCAATAGTGAACATCAGTATGAGGGGGAGGGGGAGTACTGAAAAGAATTATCACCACATTATATATTTAGCCTTTCATGCACTGATTTTTCATAGAAATAATAAACATTTCACAACACAGCCCCTTACTGCGAACTCCTGCCTGTGGTGAGGGAACCACTCTGTGAAGGTTCCACTGGTTTGGGTACCTTCACAGGGTCCTAAACACTTGCCCTAATGTTTGTCATATGCAGAGACCCTTGTCCCTGGAAAGGAGGATCCCGGTAGTTGCTTGGGGGTTTTTGTCTGCTCTCCTTGGCTCATGACTAGTGAGGCTCCTTTCGCTCATTTTACCACTGGGGAGCCTGTTCATCATGGAGCTGGGCAGCGATTTTGAGATCTGCTGCTACACACTGCTTTGACCTCTACTTCAGATGAATGGCAGGTCATGGATGGCCCCACTCAGGATCAATCTGCAGGTTGGCAGCTAGGCCAACTATGCAGTACAGTGAATACCTTGCCCACATATGGGTACAGGTTTGCATTTCCCCCACATATTATTTTACTTTTGTAGTTATCTTTATTTTGTGAGTACAGTTTGTTTCTTCACACTTCTTTCATTTTGTGAGCATTTGAGTTCCTCACACTTCCCTTTTCATTTTATTTCTGAGGGCTTGGCTTACTGGCTGTGTGAGTATGGTGCCTGTGCAGCCCCTGGCACCCAATTGGTTGTTCCCTTGTTGGACTCCATGGTGATTAGGAACCATGGGCACTGAACCACTAATCAACAATCATGAGTTCCATTAATGGAAGTTCATTGGCCAATGCCACAAAGTGCTTGGCATGAGCCCCCATCATTTTGTTGCCTTTGTCAGCATTGCTATCATCATCTTTGTGTCTTCATCCCTGGGATTCCTGATCATCCAAATCAAGCACCTAAGACCAGCGACTTTCTGGTGTAAACTGATTGCTTGAAACATTCTGAGCTACTACTGAATGTGATAGTGATTGGTGGTGGAGGGGTAGTCACTGTCCTGCCCCACAAATTGCCTAATTCCTCCTGGGGTGTGATCTTCAAGTATGGCCTCTTCAAGGTTTCTGAGGATGAAATCTTCTCTGAGGTCTCCTCCCAGGGAGTGACAGCAGTCCACCAGGTTTCACAATGCTGTGATGGGAAGTTAGTACTCACTCGGATACTAATTCTTACATACAACATGCCATGCCTGCTGACTTCCATCAAAGCAGATTACCTTCATTGCGAGGTATAGCCTTACATTCCAAACTCTCTGCGTTGTTTTCAATGTCAGAGGTACAGTCATGCCCACACAGCTTACTGGGACAAACCTACATGCACTTGTTATAGCAGCCAAGATAATCTCAATCGTGAATTGTAGTGATGACCATCCGACATTCTCTTGGGACTGCCTAAGTGGCTGGAGGAAAAAGAAGTACAACCCCTCAAGACCATCAAAAATATCACCTTTCCTGAGGCAAGAAAGCTCGCTGCACTGCCTTCCCAACCTGGCAAGATCTCCTATGCCAGTGTAGTGATCGGAAAGCCTATCGTTGTAATGGCTTCCATGGTAGTGCAGACCATTATCAGCATTCCATCATCTGAACCTTGCCTGTTGCCAAGTACCTTCTGATGTAAGCAAAACTGGTATTGGTGTCAGCATTGATTCCATTTTCTATTCCTGCATCCATGCCTTCCCCTTCTATCTCTGGAAGGCCCAGTCTATAATGACCACAGACAACCAGACTTTCCAAACTGAAGGAGTCCCACCATGGCCCAAATGGAAAATTTGTATCCTCCTCATTTGGTGGCTGGATTCCTGTTCCTCAGATGACTCTGAAGACCATGGATACTAACCGCCCCCATTTTCTGAAACTGTCGCTGGCAGTAAAAATAAAAAATTGTTGTCTGCCCATTCTCCTAAGATCTGAGACAGTCACACTCCTACAATGGAATTGTGGATTCAGAAAAATATTGACATCAAGGTCATCCTGAGGGCACATGAACCATCTGTGTGTGTCTGCAGGAGACGTACTTGCAGATGGCCACCAATCTCATGATCCAGCACTTTTTTCTCATTTGCTGGAACTGGGATTGAGATGGTCCAGCTCATGGGGGTGTTGGCATCCTTGTGAGCCAACACATCCAACTCTTTTAAATTTAGCCAACAAACCTCAATCATAATAGCCGAAACTTCAGCTATCATCTTAGCAATAAACTGGGCATTAAAATTTCATAACTCCTACATAGTTATTTTATCTGACTGTAAATCTGCAATACAATTGCTTAACACAAATCCCTACAAATCCAAATATCCCATTCTTTTAAATGATATTAACATCCTAATATTTAAACATCTCTCACAACACAATTTCATATATATACAATGGATACCCTCACACACAGGCATTGCAGGCAATGATGAAGCTGATTTACTAGCTAAACAGGCACAAAGCAATACAAACAGCATACCTACTCCCTTCTTCATACACACTCATAAACAAAAAAACAAAATACTTCTTTTTAATGAAACACAACAATACTTTCAAACAAATGCAATAAATTCTCATAGATTCCTCATATGCAATAAAATCCAAAAATTCAATGATTTTGGCCTTAAAAAGATGAAATTAGCCTAATCTCAAAAATTAAAACAAATTGGGCCCTAACAAACACTACACTATACACTTACAAAAAGATATCTTCACCAAATTGCAATTCATGTAATACCCCTCAAACCTTAGAACACATAATTTTTAAATGCCAGTTATTCACAACACAAAGAAGGACCTACTTTGATAAATTATTAAAACACAACATTACACCTAATACCTTCTCATCAATATTACACCACAACAATACAATCACTAATAAAAAAATCCTAAAACTCCTTATAAAATTTTTTAAAGAATGTGATCTTTTTAACAATATTTAAATACTCAATTCAAACAACTCAAGCAACATGAAGATAACTCTCTCACAAAAACAACTAAGCATATCACCTATACAACATGAAGAATACACAACAAACTACTCCTGTAAAATGACCTCACTCACAACAACATGAAGAAAACATAACATATATATAAAAATACACACATGCCCAAACTGGTTTTTTTTTTTCAATTTAACGAGTCCTGAATGAGTCAGAATAGCACGACTATTCTGGAAATATTCAATTTGGCGAGAAGTGTCATCATCATCTCCATTCCAAGTCATAACCCTCACCACCAACTTACAGGCAGTTTTCATATGCCTCTTTGTAGGATTTTCGTTGACTGTCTGCTCTGTCTTCCTACAGCCCATAAGTATTGTCTTCTGGGAAGACCTTGATGACCTCATCTTACAGCTGCTGTCCCCCTTCCTCATCATAGGACTAGAACGGACACAGCCCTCTGTGGGGGCAGCACTGACACCAATGGCAAGGGTGGGATCCTGGAGGAGTGGTTCCTGGATATCACTCTCCCTGTTGAACACTGGTATCAGTACCTACTTTCATTTTCCACCCGTACTTTCACTGCTATTGATCTCACCATCTGCTCCTCCTCAATTGTTCCACTCCTTACATGGGAGATCAAGGACAATCCATATGAACATTATCATCTCCCTGTGGTATGTACCATCTCCCAACTGGAATGGCTTTGAGCTTCTTTGTGAGTTTGATGACCCCTCAGTCAGCCAGGAGCCAATCAATGTTGCAGTGGTGGAGATGACGGACTGTATTTTCCATGTAGTTGCCCCGACTATTCCTCAGACCTCAACCTGGTTTCCATAGTTCCCAAAACCATGGTAGAATCCCAACTGCACTGCAAATCATAAAGCTCAGAACAAGGTTTGGGAGCTGTTTCAGAGATATCTGACATCCTCCAATCTCGAAGCTCAAATGCATCTGAGTGAAAGCTCATTTTGTGCTGCACCAGAGCTAGAAGGAATCTTGGATCAAATATACATCTTCTGTCACCCACATAATCAGTTCTAAAGTAGTATGGAATAAAGTCTGGAAGATGGGTAGGAACTACACGTCTCATTCATTATCGATTCTGGAGCACAATGAACAGGCAATTGCTGACCCTTAAGCAATTACCAACACTCTGGGGGAATCTTATTCTGCTATCTCTTCTTAATCTTCATACTCCTCAGCGTTTCTGGCCCTGATCTGAGGAGCAAGTCCAAATGCTCTCTGCTATCTTTCCACTCAAATAGCCTGGAGCCTTAGATAATTCACAGCAGAGGAACTTCACCTTGCTCTGTACTCCTCCCTTACATCTGCTGTTGGGCTAGATAATGTCCATTACTCCATGCTCCAACACCTCTCACCATCGAGTAAGAATTGGCTACTTCGACATTTTAGCCACATTTTTCTTGAAGAGTAGTTTCTGGACTCCTGGTGAGATGCTATCATTACGGCTTTCTCCAAGCCAGGAAAGATTCCTTCTAATTATTGTCCCATTGTGTTGATGAGCTGCATATGCAAGGTGTTGGAAAGAATAATAAATACAAAATTGGTCTGGTATTTGGAACACCACAGCTTTCTTTCCAACACCCTGTGTGGCTTTCACAGACAATAGTCTACTTTAGACCACCTGATCCACCTCAAAATGGCAATGAGGAATTCTTTTATGTAAAGAGCACCTAGCGTCAATATTCTTTGAAATCGAAAAAATGTACAACATAGCATGGAGATTCGGCATTCATTGTGACCTCCATAGCTTCGACTTGAGAGGTCACTTGCCGATCTTCATCTACATCTTCCTCTCATCATGTTCTTTTCATGTGTGTCAGCAACACTATCATGGCCTTTTCACCAAGAACGGGCTACCACAAGGTTGTGTCATGAGGTTGCTACCACAAGGTTGCGTCATCCACTTTTCTATGTGTTGACGAGTGGGAACCTCAGTGTTCAAAGGTATAGAGGTGACATCCTGATCCTTATATATGTCTTACCCTGGTGCAATTGGTGAAACATTCATCTTACAAGACAATAATGCTCGTCCACACATCTCCCAACCTAAATCCGATTGACAATGTGCGGGATTCTCTAGGGAGACATGTTGTGTGATGGTCCGCCATTCACTTTTACTTTTCCTTAACCAGTTTTACTTTATTTATATTATATTTATCATTTTCGGGATTTATTTTATTTGGACTTTATCACATTTCTCTTTTCTGATCCAGATACAAGAAAGAAAAATGGAAACTTTTCCAAGTTATTTCAATAGAAAATCATTCAAAGCTCAATAACTTCTTCAGTATGATATTTAATGAAAAATATATCCAAGGTGAATTAAAAAGATCTAATTTAAATTTGTCTCAATCTCGATTTTAAACAATATTTGTTTAGTATTCAAAGAGCTATGAATGCTGGAGTATTTCTATAGTCAACTATGATCTCTGATTCTGTTTCAATTTTGGGGTCAGTTTTTTTTTTTATATTCCAGTATTCATAGCTCTTTGAATACTAAACAAATATTGTTTAGTATTCATAGCTCTTTGAATACTAAACAAATATTGTTTAAAATCGAGATTTAGATAGATTTGATTGAGATTTTTGTTCTTAAATAAATTTTTCATTAAAAATCATTGAAGAAGAACTCGTCTGAATGAGATTTTCTATTGAGATAACATGGACTGTTTCAATTTTTCTGTCTAGTAAAATAAATAAAAATAAATAAATACTCCCTCAAGCAGCTGCTTGCCACAGAGGTCTGACAGGAGGCTGTCAGTTTATATGCCATAGTAGAAGGTCTGTGAGGATGGCAGGACCTCAGCAGAAAAACAACACACATATCCATGCCTTATCTGGGTCTCGAACCCAGGTCCCTTAGATCAGTAGCCAAGCGCGCTAACCACTCGGCCACGCGAACCTGTATTTAAACTTACTTATTCAACCACAGTGTGTTAAATAACACAACCCATTGGCAGAATTTGTTCCCTATGCAAGCCATTCCTTAAATTCGCTTGAAAATGCTGCTGCCGAGAATTCTCAAGAAGTGACACACATGGGGTTCAACAACTTAATGTTTTTCTTTTATCTCATTTTCAAAAAAATGAGATGATGTTTGTTCTTTGCCTTCTGTCTGTCTGGCTGTCCATCTGTAGGAATAAAACTGTTTTGTGTTTAGAGACAAATGAAATTTTTTTGTATTGGATAATTATTGATGACATATTACAATTCAAATTTTCTGAATCTCCTAGGGGCGGGGGTGGCTTACTCGGTACCACACCAGGCTCGACATCTACAGTTCCCAGGTTCGAGTCCCATCAGGGCCAGTGTTGAGATTTATCCCCATAAAACTCCCTGCTCATGGTCAGTGGGGGATACGATGGTCTTGGAAAGGCCATCGTCCATTAATGGGACATTAAGCCATGGTACCTATGCGGGAGAGCCATACCTAGTGCACATTAAAGAACATGCTGAATGGCCTTGATGGGAGGCTACATCTGTCACCCAACAGCTGTCCAGTGAGTACCCTCCCCCTAACCTTTTCTGAGCTTCAGGGATCCTTGTGACCTGGCCATTTAGCCCATTGTGTTCCAAAAAGTGCCACTCAGAAGTAAAACAACCAACATACCGAAATTTCCTAAATGGTATAATTGTACCCTCTAATGGTGTAAAAATTCTAAAAGAATATTATAAACCATGTACAAAGGAGCCGAGTGGTTAGCGCGCTTGGCTACTGATCTAAGGGACCTGGGTTCGAGTCCCGGGTAAGGCATGGATGTTTGGGTCGTTTTTCTGCTGAGGTCCTGCCATCCTCACAGACCTTCTACTATGGCATATAAACTGACAGGATCCTGTCAGACCTCTGTGGCAAGCAGCTGCTTGAGGGGGTATTTATTTATTTTATTTATTTATGTACAAAGGGCATTCAGAAAGTTCTTGACATGCATCTGCAGAGCAAAAAGCATTGCACTTACCTCAACATAACTTTTATATCTTTCAAAATACTCCTCTGCAGCATGTATGCAAAGTGGCAGATGTCTGTTCCAATTCTGGAATGCTTGGTGATACTCCTGTTGGGGAATATTCTGCAACTCTGAATTGAAAGCATTTTTCAAGGTTTTCAACCCTTAAAAAAGGCTTCCCAGCAAGTTCTTTTTAAATTTTTGGAAACAACCGAACACTGCATGGTGCAGTATCAGGTGGATATGCAGGATGGTGTAGCTGTTTGATTTTTTTCCTGCTTGATAGGCCGAAACTTCCTGGGTTTTGTGAGCACTGGCATTGTCATGAAGAAAGAGAATCCTTGATGCCCCTATTATTGGATGCTGCTCCTTCATCTCCTTATCTATTTTGGGCAAAACAATGTTGGTATAGTATAGATAATTTTTTCAGGTAAGGTGTCCATGGCTTCAACTCTAAAGGAGGGTGCACACTGTCGCAATTTGCAACAAGAATGCAATGACGATTGGAGTTGCTTCTTAAAAATGCATGTACAAAGCTGGGGTCCACCCACTGCAACAATATTAACTCGGCTGAGGTGTGACACGAAATTTTGGAATTTTCCTGTGATTTGCGCTGGTGACTTCTTCACAGTGTTGTTGTGGAATGAAGTGGTCATGTGCCATCCTCCTATTTTGTTTTTGGTCTTGAATTGTTTTTCAAGTTTTATTTCATCGCTTATTATACCATTACTCATTGTTAATAAGATAATTGTTTGAATCTTCTGGGATTTATTTTCTAGGAATATAAATTTTATTTAAAAGTATCGAATATTGATTATGATATCAAGCTATTCTTGAAATAATGAGTTGAAAAAAATTGGTTGTTGTGACTGGGATTCGAACCCATGTCTCCCAGTAGCATGCTGGCTGTCTTAATCGCTAGACCACAGCTGTTAAGACACCTGGCATGCTTCTGGGAGACCTGGGTTTTAATCCTAGTTAGGACAATATTTTTTTCTAACGAAATTCAAGTTTCCTTGTCTACAGGACTTTTCCTGATAATTTATTACTCAAGCTAGCCTTGGAGAATGTCCAAAATGGATTTCATTTGTATTAAAACTGTGGAGTCTGGTACGTAATCATTTATTATGGAATAATTAATATGTGACAAAATTCTACTAGAATACTGACAGATAATGTACTATGGCATATATTTCTACTCTGTATACATGGAATAGCCAAAACATTTTGACCACCTGCCTAATATAATGTTGGACCTGCACGTGCCATCGAAACAGCTCTTACCTGGCGAGGCGTGGATGCTACAAGATTTCTAAAGATGTCTTGTGGTATCTGGTACCAACACTTTAACTCTTGTAAGTTACGTGGTTGAGCTGCTGCAGATCAGATATGCTGTTCCAACACAAACCACAGATGCTCGATTGGATTGATGTCTGGGGAATCTGGAGGCCAGAGCAATACTTGGAAGCCTTCCTCATGTTCTGCAAACCATTCTCAAACAATCCAGGCAGTGTGGCATGGTGCATTATCCTGCTGAAAGAAGGCACTATTAGAGGCGAATACTGTTGCCACAAAAGGATGTACTTGGTATGCAATGATGTTTAGGTAGGTGGTAGATGTCAGTTTCCTGCACATGAATGACTGAACCCCAGGTTTCCAAACATTGCCCAAAGCATTAACTTCCTCCACCAGCGTGTTTTCATCCCACAGTGTATCCTGGTGCCAATACTTCCCCAGGTAAATGATGCACACGTACCCAGCCATCCACATGGTGCAACAGGAAGCGAGATTACCAGATGACCTTCTTCCAATCATTCAAGGTCGTTTTGATGCTCGCATGCCCATTTTAGGTGCTTTCGACAGTGAACTGAGGTTAGCATGGGCACTCGGAGTGGCCTGCGACTACGCAGTCCCATTTTCAGCAGGGTTCGTTGTACTGTGTGTTGTGACACATTACTCCCATCAACAGCATTCAAATTACAGGGCAAGTTGCGCTATAGTATCCCTTCTGTTGGCCCGTACCATACGGGATAGTCTTTGCTCACTTCTAGCATCAATGAGCCGTGGTTGCCCCACCTTGCTGGCTGTTCGTGTTTTTTCCCACCTTGGACCACTTTTTGAAGGTACTAACCACAGTTGACCGTGAGCACCCCACAAGCCTTGCTGTCTTGGAAATGCTCTGACCCAGTTGTCTAGCCATTACAATTTGGCCTTTGTCAAACTCACTTAAGTCCTCTGCCTTTCCCATCTGAAGAACAAGAATAACACTGATTAACAGTGTTCAGTATCTGGTGTTATTTATACCATTTCATGACCTTCACACACATGCCGTCGTTTACCTGTAGTTGCTTCGATTTGCATAAAGACGCGCTGGTCATAATGTTTTGGCTATTCGGTGTATATAAATTATTACCGCTATGCAGTTAAATAATTTGAAGTTTGCAATAATGGTGGTAAGTCATAGCATAGACGTTTAGTAATGCCAGTATGGCTAGTACACAAGCTGTCTAGTCTAATATGGTATATATTTTATACTTGTACAATATTAATAGAACTCTTGTGATTATTAAACAGTACTGTGTTTAATTCAAATGAACTCTGAGGTTTTAATGTTCGGGAGATAAAGTTTCAGTATTTCAGATAACAGGTACTAATAAAACTGTCATGTCAGCTGTTTTGTGGCGTGAGAAGAATATGGCACTAGTATCACTCGTTTTGATTGCAAAGTTTACTTTCAGTAGGGAACACAACTTATTAGAATTCATACGATTATGATAGCAATTTTTAAAGTAATTTTGTTAATAAAATAAACACTGAATACTTGATGAGTGTAAAATATATCAATTATCAAATGTTACTGATAAAATGAAGTCTTCGTCAAATTTCTCACGTGCTAACATTTGGTTTTTCGTTACGATCTCGGAAATGTTCATAATAGACTTTCTTTTAACTTCAAATTTACCGATAGGCAAAATTCCTTCGTATTAATATATTCTGGTAATGCACGGAACTTTCGAAGAGTTTATAAATACTATTTTTGTTTCGGTCTTTATTATGCTGTAGAAATTATTTTGTCTCCCATTCGTTCAGAAAGATTCAAGTAAATATTTTTCCCCTTAACGCATAGGCGAGTAATTCTAATGCAGATAAAATGTTATTAATGTAAATAAAATCTTTTAGCTTTTATAGCCTTATTAAAAATAGATAATTTTTTATATTAATTTCACTGCTAGCTTATTTTCTAACTGCTTGCGTACAGTTAACTTTATGTTTTTTGGCATGCTTTGCTTATAAAAAAGCTTTTTCTGAATATTCTTTAATTACTTTATATGATTTCACAAACGTGTATCAGTTTGGAAATAGAGCTCCTATTTTGAAGATTTTCAATTTTTATCCCACATAGAGTAATATAATTCGGTCGGAATGTTTTTTACTGCATACAAACATAACAGCTAGTCATCAGACTTCATTTATATCTCTGCATATGGTTTTTGTGAGGTATAAAAGTGAAAAAATATTTTTTTTTTTGCTTTTTCGGCAAAATTGAATCAACCTTCTATTTTTGCCAAAAAAAGGGCCCCTTCCCCCTATTGGGAAGTAAGGGGCAGAAACACTATTTCATAGTTCAAAATTTAGATAATTTTGCGACTAGTCTTCATAAAAATAATTTGGTTCGAAATTCCAGTGAGGGTGGATAAACTTCATCCTCTGATGTGTTTTGACTATTTCGCTTTAATTTTAATCCTATGGAGAGTGAGTCTCGTAAAGCAAGCTGCTCTTTTATCGTAAATTTATGCTTTTGGGCAATGGTGTATTTCTGGAGGGAACCTTGAACCCTCCCCATGGGGAAAATTTTATTTCTTAATAACTTTCACTTCTATTGGTATATCCAAAGGTGGATGGCGTATGAGTTATACTCCCTAACTTGAGGGTTTTAATAACGTATTTTCTAAGGAAGGCTCTTAAAATCAAAGATGCATGCACCTCAAGCATGCCCCCTCCCCTTCCTCCAGCGTCTAATCGAAAGATTTAGATACAATAATCCTTTAGTAAATTGCATTAAGATGTCAAGATTTAACCTTCCCTTTCCAAAAATATGGTTACCTTACTGCTTCTTAATAAACTGGGTGAATATTCAGTGGTCATTTTATCTGGAGCAGACCCGCCTTATTTTAATAAAAATTCATTTGAATTAAAAATTCGAGGATCTTCGTAAATTAGGTTTTTTTTAACGAAAAATGAAGCTGAAGGAAATTAAATGTCTCAATATTGTCTGTCTCGAATATCAACAATATTCATTCACTGTTTATACACTGGTTTTCATAAATTAAGGAAAACTGACAAAAATTATGATAAACAAAAAACTATATGAATGATTTTAATGAAATTTGATGGAAACATGAATTACAATGCTAGTTTCAGAATGGCATAAAATATTTTACACTAGAAACATTTTTCGTCAAAAAATAACAGGAACTTGCCCAAAAATGAGGCGTCAGAATGCAATGGGCAAAGTTCTTTAATAAGGAATGTGGTCACCCCTTACAGCAATGTAGGCACGACAGCGATGTTCCATGCTGTTTATGATGTTGAGAATCAGCCCAGTAGGGAGTAACGACCATTGTTCCTTTAAAGCAGTAATAAGCTCCCCTTTTTTGCAGATGGCAGTTTGATGGCAGCAACACGTCTCCCTAGAGCATCCCACACATGCTCAATAGGATTTAGATCGGGAGATTGAGCTGGCCACTCCATGCACATAATGGTCTCTTGAAGGTATTGTCCCACTAGTCGAGCTCTGTGTGGATGAGCATTATCGTCTTGTAAGATGAATGTTTCATCAATTGCACCGGCGTAAGGATGTATATAAGAGTCCAGGATGTTGTCTCTATACCTTTGAGCATTGAGGTTCCCACTCGTCAACACATAGAGGTCTGTGCGTCCACCTAAGGAAATGTCACCCCAAACACACACGCTACCTCTACTGTAACTGTCTCTTTGACAGATGTTACTGGGATGTTTGCGGGTACCTCGTTCTCTCCATATCAAACAATGTCCGGAATCACTTGCAAGCAATATCTGGACACATTTGTGAAGAGTACGGACCATGCATGTGTGCCCAATTCAACTGCTCTGTTCAAAATTCGAAAGTTCCATAATTAGAAATATGAATGAACTGATTAATTTCCATAATATTAAACTAATGTAGACGATAGGTACTCTCCCAGCTGCTCTGCAGCCTTAATGTCAGCGTTCTAATAGGCATCAACCAGCATACAAGACTGAAAATTCGAAAGTACTAAAATCAGAGATATGAATGAACAGATTTCGATAATATATAAGTAATGCAGACGATAGGTACTCTCTCCGCTGCTTCGCAGCCTTAATGTTAGTGTTCTGATAGGCTTCAACCAGCACACAAAGGTGGCTTTTGGTGCTATCCATAAGATGTAGTACTGTCCTGTATAGTGGAACGTCGGATGGCATCATTCAATCATATTCAAGCTCTCTCCTGGGACATGATGCGAGGGGTATACAAATTGCTGGCCTTCTAGCGTACAAGACCTCCCTCATAAAGCCTTCTACGCACAGTAGAAGCTGATACAACCCTCCCAGTGGCTGCTGCAAGAGAGGATCATAGCTGAGAGGGAGTAGACGCCCTGTTCCTTCCTGCTGTTAATCACCGATATGGTCGTACATCGGTCATTAACTCTAGCCCTTCCTCGGCTAAACCTCCGAGATATGGAATCCGTGCTAAGAAATTGATTCTACAGTCGATGGACCACAGAAGGACTCGCATCAGCCATCATGCCACGTCTGAGTGACTTTGGCCTGTTTCGCCAATAGCTCTCCACCGCAGTTCATTTGGCAAATGATGTCTTGAGATCATTCCTACAAAATGGCTATTTCGAATTTCTTTACTCACATTTACAACACAAAATAACGATCTACCCTCGAAAACACCCGTTTTTATGCCGCTATCCGATAACGCAAATTGACACAACTTGATCTAATTTGCATACGATATGCTCACTCGGCATTACTGGTTACATGAGCAAGTTTGGTGAGGATCGCACAATTTTTTGGCGAATTATCGCGATTTATTTTCATTTTTCCATAATTTATTGAGACCAGTGTAGATATGGAACTAGAATATTTACTTTCGGTGATGCCAGTTGAATTAATCTGAAAATTGATACAAACGTATTAAAACAAATTGTGTAAATTATATTAAACTGCAGTGGACCGTATAAGCGTGTTTTAAGTAGAGTACGATGTTTTCAATTTAACCAAATTTGATTGCTTTTTATAATCTGAACTGTTTTCTCCTCTTTTTCAAAAGTCGAGATAAAAAAAAATCCTTGTGACTCTGAACCCAAACCCAGATCTATAAAAAAAATATGAGGAAGGGCCCAAGAAACACAATTGAGCAAGGAAAATGTAAAAGACGATTTCCAATGCATTATAACATTTCTTCCTCCGTTTTGCAGGTCTTTAAAAAGTTTCTTGGAAAATGTATGAAATATAAACAAGTTTAATAATTTTTTTGCCTCTACCGTTATTAGCATTCTGAAAGAGGGGAAAGGCCACTTCCCCCTTTATCCTTCTCTGAACCACTAGTCTTTTCCTCTTCAGAAATTGCCTACGTTCTAGAAGGTAAATTTTGTTTCAGAAATGGGCCTACCCATTGTTTCCTTATTTTTGTCCTATTATTTAATCTCCGCAGTCACTACCACAGGATCACTCACTTCAGACATCATTGAAAGAATGAAGTACATTTAATTTACAATATATCTAAAGGGAATAGCACTAGCGACGTCGAAGACGAATCGAATTGCTGAAAAAGTTTAATTGCTTCAGTGTGCGGGGTGGAGGGTCTGTAGTAATTGGTTCAACCTCCCCAGTGGCTCAGAGTCTACACTTTATTACCTGAACGGTGATATGTGGGTTTTCCTTAATGAGTTCACGAACAGCAGTGATGGTTCACGGCCACCTTCAGTCTTCCTGCACAAGGAAAGTTTTGCCGTCCTTCTCTGAATTTGCGCATCGATCCTATAACAGTACCATATGACCAGGCATGATTCCGCACATATTTGAGATAAATTGGCATGAATGTTTTCGCATCGTCCCCAAGCGGTATGGCATTCTTGTGAAAATGTAAAATCTTTCTCTGTCTTTAGTAGGCTCCATAGCAACAGCACACAGATTTTGCAGATCGAACTTTACGAACCGTCAGCGAAGAGAGAATTATGCAATGGTCTTTGCTTTTAACACATAATGATAAATTTAGACGAGCTTTCAAACAAGTTGTAGCCCGTTAACTTCGGAGGAATGAATTCAAATCTAGAGAGACGTGTCAAGAACTGTTTGAACGCCCTCCGTATTTATGCTAGAAATTATGCTAGAGGTTTTGCATTAACAACAATGAGTGGACGATGAAAATTACAACTGTTTTAGTTTAAGAAATAATTGGAAAGCTCTTTTTATGTCAGATTCGTATTAATGAAATGTAATTCCATTTTTTTCAAATTCTTTGGTAGTTTTAATTTATATCATTGGAGTTCACCTAAATATGAGAAAAGCGAAACTTTTAACAAATATTGCAAGTGGTCTGTTTTTATGATAGCAATTTGTTTTTTTGGTGGTAGAATGTCAAGAGATATTCCACTGACAACAACAATCTGTCCACTTTTCTCAGATCAACTTTTTAATTTTAAGGAATAAAACGTAAAAACTTATGTTATAAAAATTGCTAATAGTGTACATTATTCGTATAAAACATTTAAGGAGTGAAAAAGTTGGAAAACGAAAATCTTCATTCTTTTTAAAAAATTGATTCTCATATGTACCGATGTGCGAAATGCATTCTTCTGGGTGAAATCATCTGTGATATGTTTCGGAAAGTTAATAATCTTTAAATTATAATAAAGAAAAGCATAAAAATTATATTAAAAATATTGCAGAATCTTTTAACAGTAATTGAAAAGTAGATGAAATCAGAAGCAGTAACTGAATAAGTTGGTATTTTCTTAATCAGAAGGTCAAAAAACTGTTCCAAAGAAAATTGAAATTATTCGTGATATGAAATGTTGGTTGGTTTACCTCTGAGCGCCACTTTTTTTGCACACAATGGACTAAATGGCCAGATCACAAGGACCCCGAAGGCTTAGAGAAGGTTGAGGGAGAGGACCCACTGGAACGGCTTTTGGGAGTCAGATGGTATCCTCCCGTAGTCTCTCCCGCATTCCGAGGCCTTTAACATACTGCTCACAACCCTATTTGCTAATCTGTAGTTATGCATACGGGCCACATGGCCAAACAAATGGAGTCTCTCTCTGCGTAATATGCTGCTCAAAGGAGGTTGCCGACTCCTTTGCCAAATCTCATCATTATTTGCAAAGTTGAAACACCTAATGCCCAAGATACTGCATAAGCATTTAGAATCAAAAGCATACAGTTTCTTGTTATCTTGTTTACAAAGGGTCCAAGTTTCACTACCGTAGCTCTAGAAAGAACTAAACTATTATACAGTCTAATTTTAGTTTTTAGTTGTATAAGCTTATTTCTCGACACTCTCGATAGATTCTTAAAAGTCCCAGCAGCAATCCTTATTCGTCTGTTAATCTCATGCCGTACGTCACCAGTATATATTACATAGCTCCCAAGATAATTAAACTGTGACACCTGCTCAACGCTGCAACCATTCAGATTAGCTGAACCACAGCCTGCCTGACCAATTTCATCACTTCAGTTTTCTCTCTGTTTATCATCAAATCTACCCTACTACTAGTCTAATCAACAGATCTAATAAAAAAGTTCATTACATCACCATCATTTGCCAAAAGGGCCGAATTATTAGCATAATCTAAATAGATATTTTCACTGCCGAGTGGTTAGCACGCATGGCTGCTGATTTAAGGAACCTGGGTTAGACCGGATAAGGTATGGATGTTTGTGGTGTTTTTCTGCTGAGGTCCTGCCATCCTCACAGACCTTCTACTATGGCATATAAACTGACAGGCTCATGTCAGACCTCTGTGGCAAGCAGCTGCTTGAGGGGGTATTTATTTATATATATTATTATAAGCCATTTAAGCTCAAAATCTTCCCCTTGCAGTTTCTCTGTACTTTTATGTATTCATTCAGACCAGAAGATCCAACTCATATTGCGTATTATTGCATTGATGGAATCATCGTAGTTTATAACTACTAGTGGCACGTACATTGACAGTATCTGCGGAGCGATGGAATGCAGTTTGCAATTCATAAAGTGGATATCCTAACGTTGAAGGTCATTTTTTTTTTCTTATCAGTCGAAGGTATTATAAACTTGGTGCTGTGAACTTCGAGATATTGCAGTACAGAACATGTCTCGTGGTAGTACATTTATAATATCGGATTCTTTGAAATGAAAATTGTTGTATATCCTTTCGATCTGACCATATAGCCCATTGTGTGCACAAAAGTGCAAATGGGATATAGAACAACCGAACTCATATGCGAGGTTTAGGGTAAAAACAAAAACCCATTATCTTCTAATGTATATTAATCATCCGATGACTAAATTATGATCTTTAAAAGATACTGGTTTTAAGAAAATTTATTTTGATAATTATGGTTAAATTAAAATTACAATTAAATTAATATTTTAATCTAATTATGATACCAAATTTTCTTAGACTACTACCTAGTTAAACCGAGCCCTGGGTAAGGCATGGATGTGTGTGTTGTTTTTCTGCTGAGGTCCTGCCATCCTCACAGATCTTCTACTATGGCATATAAACTGACAGGCTCCTGTCAGACCTCTGTGGCAAGCAGCTGCTTGAGGGGCTGTTTATTTATTTATTTTTATTAGTAGCCACTATCCATGTCTCACTGAAGCCTGTCTATAATACGCCACAGTGATCTGTAAGGAAGTAGATTTCAGCAAGAAAACCACGTAAATCGGAAAAAAAAAAATCCATTCTTTATTCCGGACTGCAGTTCAGCCCTTTTGATCCCCATCTAAGCACGGCAATAACTTGGCCACTGGGGTAGCTAAATGTCATCAGAAATAAATCTAACATAATATACTAGTATAAATAGGGTGTCCATAGGTCCCGGTGCCCAGTAACAAATTTTCCAGACCTATAAATGTGCCGTTTTTTTTTGTGACGATATACAATCAGCTCTCAATCTATGTGATTTAACTAACTCGTTTTTGGAATAACGCAGTCACAGCATTTAAGATAGTTTTAAAATTTAATAACGTTGTTTAGGCATTGTATTTACGAATAACCGTCTACCTACGCAGCATAACTATGCCATCTGAACTCAACCTGCTTAGAGAGGACGGATTATTGCAGTTCCCCCCCTACTGCGAATTGTATCTCATTCCATCCATCATTTATGCCTATTGCAACGTTGTGGAACTGCTACAGTTGAATTTATGAAATTTTCTGTGGGATTACACTTCTGAGAAGTGCCCTAGTTTCGGTAAACTGAAATCGGAACATTTACTAAAGTGTCCCGGTTTCAGAAAGCTTAAACAGGGAAATTTACTGAAATGTTCTGGACTTTACCAAGCGAAATCTGGTCACCATAAGGATAACCGTCATTTAATTTTGTTTCCTCATATCCCAAAACACATTTTCTTACTACATCACTGCATGAGGGTTGTCGTGAATTTTCATACTCATTACTTTGCTTGTTGAGTGTTTTCATTGATGCCATTAAAGTAGTATGAATTCGTAGCTAGAAAATTTGTAACAGTTTTAAGTGTTTCCATAATATTATTCATCAAAAATTTTTAATCATAGTATAAATTTAAATATGATTACTATTTTGTATATGGACCAAACCTTGAGGCTTTGTTATATAACCTATGACATTCACTGCAGGGAGTGTATTTAAGTGGAGGTTTAGGGAATTCCCCTCCCAAATGTATGTTTCAATTTTTTTTATGCTTTTGAAACGTTTAGTTACTTCTAAGCATTGACATAAAATGTACCACCACTCGTTTTTATTTACTTATTGTTTTTTTTAAAAAAAATATTTATTGATTACTAGTTTGTTCTCGAGAATTTCACGAGAAATAAGTGATTTCCAAAATGTTCTCTTAAGAAATTTCCTAGTGAATATTTTACTACAATAATAAATTGGTTTCAAAATGTGTGTCAACTATAGGGTTACCAGATGCCAGTGTTCTAAAAGGAGGACGTGCTTTCAATTTGTGAATTTTTTTTTTTCTTTATTGTAGACTGTAGTGCAAGTTTTATTTCAAGTACCGACTAACAGTTTAGTCAGAAAATGGCATAATTCTAATCATTCGGTACACTTCAAATTATATGACGTGCCGTTTTTTATTCATACTTGATTAGCAATCAAAGGTTATTGTATTAAGTGCCTTAGTGATTAGTTATTATCTACTGTTACAGAAGGTAGTGATCAGCAGTGACTTCGGTCTTGCTAGGGCATGTCCTTTGAGAAAGTTTGTACAAACTAGGAGTAGTTTCTTAATTCTTTTGCTGCCTCTTAATGTTGCAAATAAAAAAATAAAACTGCTGTCAACTTTCATAGCTCCAACTATCTGTGGACGGAAACAAAGTTTTATGCAATTTTCTAAAGCGCATACATTTCAATCTGGCATGTAAATTGCACATATTGAGATTACAGAAAATAGTTACTTTTACATTGAAAGAATTAATTTTAACATTTACAATTTGCATTTATAGTGTATTATTTCAGGGTTAACAGTACATTATATTCGTCATGGGTTCAAGAAATTTAAAAAGAAATTACAAAATGGAGTGTCCTAATTTTAATTTAAAACATGTTATGAATTTATACAAAAACAGGACATTTCAAGTTTTTCTAAAATTCCGGGAGGACGAGATAAAAAAAAGGAGGACGTATGGTATTATTATCCTTATTTTCAAAAAAGGTGATCGTAGTTCTTGTGATAACTATAGGGGTATCAGCCTACTCTCTGTTCCAGGTAAAGTTCTTTCCATGATTTTGCTTAATAGAATTAAGAATCTGGTTGACAGGCAATTGCGTGATGAGCAATGTGGATTTAGAATTGGTAGGGGATGTGTAGATCAGATATTTTCACTTAGGCAGATTGTTGAGAAATGTTTAGAGTTTCAGAAACCTTTGGTTGCTAGCTTTGTTGATTTCAAAAAGGCTTTCGACTCTGTTGATCGTCATAATTTGTGGTTGATTGTGAAATCATATGGTATACCTGACAAGTTAGTTAACATAATGAAAGCTCTCTATAATAACATTGAGTCGTTGGGTTGGGTTGTTTTACCTCTGAGCGGCACTTTTTTGCACACCATGGGCTAAATGGCCAGCTCACATGGACCCCGAAGGCTCAGAGAAGGTTGGGGGAGGGGACCCACTGGAACAGCTGTTGGGAGACAGATGGTAGCCTCCCGTCAAGGCCATCCAGCGTGTTCTTTAACGTGCACAGGGTATGGCTCTCCCGCACACGGGGCCACGGCTTAACGTCCCATCCGACGGACGGCGGCCTTTCCAAGCCCATCGGTGTCCCCTACTGACCGTGGGCAGGGCGGGGAATTTTGCGGAGATAAATCTCAACGCTGACCCAGCTGGGACTCGAACCTGGGAACTACAGATTACGAGCCTGACGCGCTACCGACTGAGCCACCCCCGCCCACATTGAGTCGTGTGTGAGAGTTGGTAAGGCTTGTAGCAATTGGTTTAGCATTACTTCTGGTGTTCGACAAGGGTGCATTTTGTCTCCTTTTCTCTTTAGCTTGGTTATTGATTACGTTATGCGAAATTCACTTCAAGGGAAAGATTTTGGCCTTAAATGGACTGTAGATAGGAAAATTTCTGATTTAGATTATGCTGATGATTTAGCCCTTTTGGCAAATGATGTTGATGAGATGAACTCTTTCATTCGAGCTGTTGATGAGACTGGTAGTAGAATAGGTTTGGTTATAAACAGAGAGAAAACTAAAGTGATGAAAATTGGTCAGGCAGGCTGTGATTCAGTTAATCTGAATGGTTGCAGTATTGAGCAGGTGTCACATGTTAATTATCTTGGGAGCTATGTAACAGATAATGGTGATGTGCGGCATGAGATTAACAGACGAATAGGGATTGCTGCCGAGACTTTTAAGAATCTATGGAGAGTGTGGAGAAATAGGCGTATACACCTAAAGACTAAAATTAGACTGTATAACAGTTTGGTTCTTTCTAGGGTTAGTTATGGTAGTGAAACTTGGGCATTTGGTAAACAAGATAACTGGAAACTAGATGCTTTTGATTCCAGATGCTTACGCAGTATATTGGGCATTAGGTGGTTCAACTTTGTAACTAATGATGAGGTTAGGCAAAGGAGTTTGCAACCTCCTTTAAGCAGCATATTGTGCAGAGAGAGACTCTGTTGGTTTGGCCATGTTGCCCGTATGGATAATTATAGATTGGCGAATAGGGTTATGAACAGTGTGCCTAAAGGCCTCAGAAAGAAGAGGAGACCTAGGATGCGGTAGGCAGACAATGTCAAACAGGACCTTTTTAGAATTGGTGTGCAGTGGCCAGATGCATTAGATGTAACGTAGCTCAGGATCGACTTGCTTGGAGAACTAAATTGCACGGTCTGGTTGGACCTCCGTAGCCCATGGCTGCTTGAGGATGATGTATGGTAACCGTAGTGTCAACACTTATACATGCTCTTAATTTGTGACAGGTTGTTTTTTGTGACTATAACAAACATTGTCATGGAGGGGAATGCAATGTTTTTGAACAACGAAGAAGCAAACATTTTGACCAGTGAAAAAGTTATAATTTTAATGCTTTGCAACAGCTATTTTGAAGTAATAACTTTTGTAGAAACCAAAGAATATATATTCAAAAGAAGAAATAAATTATTACAATAATAGAATATCACAGGATGGTGTCACAGATTATGTCACTTTGTTTAGGAAATGGTTAGCTTCTGGTAGTCTTGCGGCTATGACTCCTGGCATGCTTTTGGGAGACGTGGGTTTGAATCCCACTCAGAACAGCCAATTTTTTTCAATTATTTATTTAAAATAAATTAGTTTCCCTAGTAAAGTTTTCCTAGTTCGCCATAGATTCGCCAAAAGGCAATATCTATGGCGAAGGCAAATCTCTTCCATTCGACGAAAATTTTACCTCAATAACGTAGAACTTCAATATCTATGAAGTGTCATACAAAGTAACACCAAACATAAAACTTGTTCCAAATGTTCCTTTAACTATATGACCAACAAAAACCGAAAGGGAATCTCGCGACTAACAGTTTTTTGTTTCAAAACAAAGGACAAGATTATTAGATTAAACAGTCAATACTTCATGTTTTTTAAAGTATCACTTTAAACACATGCGTAAGTATAGTTTTAACTACTTTACTATTCACGCATTTGTTTTGTGATAAATATAGTATACAAATGTTTACTTTTTAATTACAATTTTTGGTGTTTAGTTAGTAGATTGTTTTATTAATTTCGAATTTTAGTTACTTTAATTAACGACTTGAAAAAAGGCTAAGAAAAATAAATTATTTTATATACAAATAGTTTTTTTGGGGATTCTGGAGAATTCAGATATTTAATTCCCGATTCTCGAGAATTTAAAATTGTCGAGAAATCTTAAACCTTATTGATTACTTGTTTGTTTTTAATGATTCGAAATGGTCAAATCCCTTCCCCCAACATATTTTTAAAATACGCCACTGATTCGCTGTAATAAGCTCGGATACGCACACAGCTGGATTCTTCAATGGCGATTGTTGAAATTTGTCCCTGGAGTTATGCAATGAATAACTTGGCTCGCTCACATAAGATGATGTTGACCTTGAGCTTTTCAACAGTTCCGCTTAGAACAGTGTGCTGAACACTTCCTGGATTATTATTCTATTACAGAAGTTGAATAGCAAGATATTAATAGTGCGGAATGGATCTAAATGTGTCAGTTGTCTTTTCTTAGCCTATTGGCAATAATGTTTTTAATACGTATAGGAGCTGAGAAATGTTTAAGCTGTTGTTGAAGAGAAATTGGAAATGGTGTAAATCAAGGTTGTTATGCTTAACGAAAAACTAGAAATGCCTTTCAACAAAGCTTAAAAATAAAAAATAACATTTATATGCCCTAGAATTATTGCATTTTGTGCAGTCACTCAACACAGATACAGTGTATTAATACTCAAATGAAATGCAATTTTTACCCTATTTTGTTGAGAAATGTGTAATATTTTATAATATATTTCGTTTTTCCTTCCCATTTGTGTAATGGCTAAAAGTTTTGAAACTGACGATTGCATCTTAGATGTCAGAAAGTCACATTTAAAGAGAACGTGTTCTCGTTTAACTGTTAACATTTTGTCTAGAAAGTTAAACAATATCGGAACAATTGAAAATTAACTGAGTGAACCTTTAATCATTGAACAGAATCCCTGAAGATTGATGTTTTCTTATGTAGGAAATAGGGTAAAGCAAGTTCTAAAATTCTATTTCATAGGAAAATTACGTGAATCAAGTAAGTTTAGTTAAATCACTGAAACTCAAAATAGTTGCATAGACATCAAGAGCAAATTCAATTGATAATGGAGTAGATCAGTAGTAGATCAGTGAGCTGTCTATTGCCCCGCATCAGTCAGTTGTTAACAGCAACTAAGAATTTGCTCTGCATAAAAAATTTAAAAATGCTTTTTACACGATAGTTTTTTTTCTTCAAAACTATTATTTTGAAAGAGAAAAAAAAAATTAGATTTGTAATATTTTGAACTTGCCACTGAGATGTTAATTGGAGAACTGAATTACGGAAATGGCCCAAGGATCTATGGAAGAGTAAATTTAATCATCTTAGTGCAATTTCGTCATCTTTGGCATCACTTCCATTAAAGCTTTCTTGTATTTTAAAAATAGGATTTACTCTTTTTTAAGCATACCTCAAACTTACGAGAATTACAAGAAACGTGCTGATCACGGATTTGATTATGCACACCTGAATAAATGTGACCGTTATTTGACGAATACAGAAAACTTCTGATAATGTGTAGTATTTAATCCACATCCAGTATGGGCTGCATACTAATACTTTACATTCAAGCATTCATAATGTGATAAAAAGCCAACTTACAACCATGTGAAGTTTTACCGCTATCTCATGTACTTTCAACTACAGATTTGTTGTTGCGCATAATAAATTAAACTGTATTACACATTATTCCTGTAAGCATCGCCCAAATGTTTTCATTTATTTTCTTTAATTATTATGTTTCATTGGGCTGTTATTACAATGAAATTTCTCTTTTAATATTACCTTTTGCATTAAAAAAAAAATCACCCCACAAGCAGATCTTTGCTACAGAGGCCTGATAGGAGCCTTTTGGTATATACATTGTGAGGAGGTCAAGTCCGATATGAGGATTCATACTTTAGATGGGATGTAAAACTATGGTCCGTGTGCAGGTGACCCATACCTCGTGTACATTAAAGAACATGCTGGATAGCCTTGATGGGAGACTTCCATCTGTTTCATAACAACTGTCCAGTAGGTCCCCTTCCTCAAAATTTTCTGAACCCTTGGGATCCTTGCGACTTGGCCATTTAGCCCACTGTGTGCCCTAAAGGTGCTCTAAAACTGTTTTTCAGGCGGATGCTTGCTAAAGGAATCGGCAACCTCCTTTGAGCAGCATATTGTACAGAAAGAGACCCTGCTGGTTTGGACACATTGCCTGTATGGATAATTATAAATTAGCTAATAGCGTTATGAACAGTATGCCTAAAGGCCTCAGAAGGAGAGGAGGATCTAGGATTTGGTGGGCAGATAATGTCAAACAGGGCCTAGTTAGAATTGGTGTGTAGTTGCCAGATGTAGCTCAGGACAGATATGCTTGAAGAACTAAATTGTACGGCTGGCTGAACATCTGTAAGCCCATGGCTGTTTTAGGATGATGATTTAACGAGAATTTGCCTTGCCGAATTTGGACATTTTATCCTCTATACTCTCTTTTACAAAGTTAATTTATGTCATCAGTAATCAGGCCTCAGTTTGACAAGGCTTGACTTAGTCCAAACCAATTAGCAACATACACAGTCATATCAGAATAATATGGCCACCCACGTAATCACAATGTACTCACCCAGGCACGTCACAGAGTGCACATGAGGTCGACCACACGGAGATATAAGCGGCCGGCCAGGACACGAAGCATAGTGCGTAACGTGAGCACAATGGGCAGAGGTATTGATTTGACGGATGTTCAAAAAAGAATGATCATTGGCACCAAGGGTGGAAGCATCTTGGAAACAGCAGACTCTGGAGACCCAAAGGCCATCTACCCCAGAGGAGAACATCACCTCTGTCGACCGGTAAAGAGGAATCGATGTGCAACAGTACAGCAATTGACGACTCAAATGAACACTGGGGCACGCAGGTACATGTCCTGATAACAGTAGAGTGAACCCTGTTATGCATGGGTCACTGGAGTCGACGCTGCATAAAGGCACCCTTGTTAACCAAGGTCCATTGACAATGATGCCTGCAGTTTGCATGGGATTACCGTCATTGGACAGTGGAAGAGGGGAAAAAAGGTTGCCTTCTCCGACGAATCGAGGTTTCTACTCCACAGAAGTGATGGGTGGCGGCGGATACGGCACCAGACACACAAGAACCAATACCTGGACAGGCTGGCAGTGGCAATGTGCATGTCTGGGGGATGATTTCCTGGTATGACCTGGGACCGCTGATATCACTGGATGGGTCCCTGAATGCTAATGGCCACCTGTCCATCCTTGCTGACCTCATGTACCCCTTCATGTTGAATGTTTATCCATATTATGATGATATCTACCAACAAGACAATGCACCCTGCCATGTCACTAAGGTGGTGCGTGACTGGTTCCAAGAACATGACAGTGATGTCTCCTTTCTCCCTTGGACGGCAAAATCGCCCCACCTCAATCCCATAGAGTACTTGTGGGGCCATTTGGATCGACAGGTTCGGCGTGCGAACCCACAACTTCACTCCGGAACCTCTGTGCTCTGCCGGAGTCTGAATGGGCATATGTGCCTCTGGCAACCTTCTGGGGTCTCATTGCGTTCATCTGTAGTTCCCAGATTCGAGTCCCAGCTGGGTCAGTGTTGAGATTTATCTCCGCAAAATTTTCTGCCTTGGCCACAGTCAGTAGGGGACACTGCTGGGCTTGGAAAGGCCGCCGTCCGTCGGATGTGACGTTAAGCCGTGGTCCCGTGTGCGGGAGAGCCATACCCTGTGCACTTTAAATAACATGCTGGATGATCTTGATGGGAGGCTACCATCTGTCTCCCAACAGCTGTTCCAGTGGGTCCCCTCCCCCAACCTTCTCTGAGCCTTTGGGGTCCTTGTGATCTGGCCATTTAGCCCATGGAGTGCAAAAAAGTGCTGCTCAGAGGTAAAACAACCCAACCCACAACCCAACCCATTGTACCCATGCCACGCCGTCTCGCCGCTGTCATCTAGGCCAAGAGTGGATATTCCCATTATTAGGTAGGTGGTCATATTATTCTGATACGACTGTGTATGTTCAAAGTATATGAGCGTCAACTTAAAATATTGTTACGGCAGATGAACGTGCTAGAATGAACTAATGATAAATGTGTCACTAACTCTCGCATATGCTTCAGCGTGACAATTACGTTATCAACAGATTGGAGAGGAGATATACTTTGAATAATAAGAATTGAGGAGGAAAACGAAAGATATAGCAGAGTAGTAAAAAAAGGAGGACATATTGTGTGGAATTAGTGCTGTGTAATGCTAAGTAGAAAAGGTTGCTTTTATTTGGGTCAAGATTTAAGCCTAGTTCCATTGGTGAAAGAAAAAATCAACAGTGAAGTTTGTTTTGAAGTCCTCTATTAGGAGTGATCATCGCGAGATGCCTCGCATTTATAAAGTGCAAAGCATTGTTAAAGTAACCATATGTCACAAATGAATTTCAACATAAATTTGTTTGTTAAAAATGTTATAAAAATAATAGGTTCTATTTTGTACTAGGAGTAAATATTGACAACACTAGTATAAACACTGAAAATTAGTTAAGCATAATAGATTTTTTTTTTATGGTTTAACTTTATACCGATGAAGAGAAAACTTGTGTTCAGGTAAGATTGTTTTATTTGTATGATTTTATACCTTTGTAATAAATTACTTTTTTCATACTTTTGTTTGGTAAAACATACTTTTGAACTCCCGCTGAGTTTCCATCCTTTAAATTTATAATAGTATCGTCACTTAGTAATGGAAGCTATTTTATTACGCACTAATATTCCCTTAGTTTCATAACTATTGTTACTGTAATACCAAATGCATCTTTCACTTTATGCTCGAATTTGTTTAATTTCATTTTAGTTTATTGAATATGAATTTTTATCGTAAGTTTCGTATTCAATCATAGTTAAAATGATATAAATTAATTGAAAAAAATTGCAAAATCAACGAAAAGCCCACAAGAGTACTATCGTGCGTGAGTTTCAGTACAGAAATTTTTATACATTTACAAATGTAGAAAATATACCAAAGATTAATTAAATGCATTAAAATACAAGCAATGCTTAGAAAGAATAATACGCAATTGCAAGCAATGTTTTAGAAAGAATATTAATAAGAATAATATGCAGGAAAATTTATACGGTGAAAAAATTTTGATCCTTTGAGATAATACACATAACTTACTAATGTAAAAATTTATCTGTCCCATCAAAATTCAAAGGTACGGTTTTAATTTTTTGCAGAATAAACGATGATTTCCAATTGTTTTTAATATACAGGGTGTCCCTGAATTCATGGCCCAAACGTGAGGGGATGGTAGTACACCCGAACCCACCAAGATTCGTCATAGAATATGCGGCTGCAAACGCAGCCCAGTGCCGGTAGGGGGCGCAGACGAGGAGACACGGCTTAAAAGCGCTGGATCAGCCAAACCCCAGCATTCTTAGCATCGACTGGACATGAGATGGAGCAGTTTACGAACGCAGAGAAAGCCGATATGCACCTGATGTACAGCATAGCCGAGGGCAATGGTAGAGAGGTGCAAAGACTACTGTGAGCGATATCCTATGTGCCATGTGCCTGATCATAAAATATTTGCATGACTGCACCTTCCACGTCAGTCGACATGATGCCGGACGAGCATGGACGGTCAGAATGCCAGTTATGAGCGAGGACATCTTGTGTATGGTGACAGATAACCCAGGTACAAGCATGTGATCTGGAGCCTGGGTGTGTATCGGAATAGTGTCTGGCAAGTACTGCATGAAGAAGGGCTACACCCCTATCACTTGCAGCGACTGCAGGCATTGACAGCTGCTAATTATTCCCTGCGCATGAATTTCACCCAGTGGTTCCTGCAGCAAAGTGCTGCACATCCCGATTTCCCTGCGCTTGTGCTCTTTACGGATGAATCAACATTCTCACGTGAAAGCGTAGTGAATGTCCATAATGCGCATTTGTGGGCAGCCCAGAACCCTCCATGGTATACGTCCCAATCATGCATGACTACTAAATTGGACCCTACCTACTGCTGGACCGCCTCGATGGGCGAACGTACGTATTTTTCTGCAACAGGTTTTGCCGGAATTGCTTCTGGATGTTCCAGCTGCAATTCGCACCCATATGTGGTTTCAGCACGATGGGGCACCCACCCATTTCAGCATGGATGTGCGTCAGCATCTTCATACTACATTTGGGAACTGATGGATTGGGCACGGTGGTCCCATCCCGTGACCTCCCGTCGCAGCCGCCGATGTGTGCGACAAGTCTGTGTTTATGAGCATGTACGCCAATCACTACTCTGCCGTTTTGCCGCCTGTATCAATGTTGGTGGGAGGACGTTTGAGCATTTGTTGTAATGATCTCCAATAAATGTCACTCTGGAAACCTCTGTCTGTCCTTCATTTCCAACTCCTCACTGTGTTTGCGGCCGCATATTCTACGACGAATATTGGTGGGTTCGGTGTGTACTACCATCCCCTCACGTTTGGGCCATGAATTCAGGGATCCCCTGTATTTCGGATAGAGGACAAACTTTTCTGGAACTAAAATAATATGCCTATATATTTTGTTATGTAAATGAGGTATCCTATAGTTAGTAATAGGCCAAGATCTAGGAGAAAATAAGGGGGGTGGAAGGCAAGTGACGCAATCGAGCCAAAACAAAGGAGGAGGCAACAAAGATACTGGATTTCCATAACGATGTAACATTTCCCCCTTATTAGAGGATATATTCCAGTAAGTTCGATAAATATAATTTTATCCTCATTATCCATATCCTTTAAAAGTTCACTTTCGATTGGCAGAAGGGCGATTCTTTCAAAATGCTAAATAAACGTCAGTGTTCAGTTATTTAACTGTTTTTGAAAACATATGAACTAAAGATATATTATTGGAACCATTTGAACAGATTTATCTTTAAAACGGAAATACTATTTCAATCCGCGATTGGTTGGAAATGGCTATCTTTTAATTACATGATAATTTAATAATTAATATAATTAATATATTGCCTACGATATCGTCACTACTTCTGGAAAGTGAAAAAGTATATTCCCAAAATTTTGTTCACTTTATTACATCGACTGCCACATTTTAGAAACTGTAGTAGTTTATTGCCACTATACGGTACCCCTTTGCACAGTGCTTTCCCCCCCCCCTTATGACGTCACCGACCGGAAATTGACCTGTTTTGGTTCACATTGTCTTCTGAACTTTGACCCCTATGTTGCAATCAACAGGAAATTGACCCTGGT
The DNA here is from genome assembly GCA_038380435.1 of Ryuthela nishihirai. NCBI lineage: Eukaryota > Metazoa > Arthropoda > Arachnida > Araneae > Heptathelidae > Ryuthela > Ryuthela nishihirai. Next base: position 44,625,949 of record JAWZYU010000005.1, read on the forward strand.
GTCGCAACTGTCATGGTATTAATAATTCATAATTAAAAATTCCTCCCCCTTTTAACCCCTGGCGCTATCTAGTGCCTATGAGGAACACTATTTCCCCCCCCCCAAAAAAAACCTTATTTTAACTCTAATTTTAAGCTCCCCTTCTCGAATAGTCTCGATTTTTCTTGATTAGACCCCATCCATATTTTATATCATATATATTTATCTTCATAGACCCCCTGGTTTACCTATATTTTAAGTCTTCCTTCTCGAATAGTCTCGATTTTTCTTTATTTCAGACACACCTTTTATTTTAAAATCTCGATTTTGCAAACCCCCTGGTTGACCCACCTATATTTTAAGCTCCCCTTCTCGAATAGTCTCGATTTTTCTTGATTAGACCCCACCCATATTTTAACCCCTCTTCATAGACTCCCTGGTTGACCCATTGCAAATCAGTTTTTGCACATTTAATCAGTGTTATCCAACGTGTGTACTCTTTTTAGTGCGTCTCCTGTATTTAAAAAAAAAATTGCTTCCGACAGCGTGATTTGATCTCGCTAAAACTCGTTAATCATCAACTACATTAATTAAAACTTATCAAAAGTTCCGCCCCCCTCATTAACAGTTCCACCCCCCTCATTAACAGTTCCACCCCCTTTAAAGGACTATCCCCCAGTAACTGTTTTAAAAGACTGTCCCGCAGATAAATGCTATTGGGTAAAATATTAATAAATGGTAAACGGTGAAAAAAATCTGATTTTACTCGTAATTGTGAAAAATATTGAGGGGTAATATGGTCTCGTGACCTGTATGAGCGACATAAAAAAAAAAAACCCATGTTCGGTACAGGACCACATTTTACTGACGGATGGTTTTTAACAAAATTCCTGTGAAATTAAAAAAATATTATTCCAAATAGGAGGGTCACAAGGGTTTTATTGGCGGATGAATCTTGGATCACGTCATCCCCTGCGCTGTTTCCCTGGCTTCCGTATCAGGTGCGATATCTTACAACATGAAAACCTACTGGCACTCTTTAACGTAGTTTTCGGACTCGAATTTTTTCCAAGTCCCGAGGTGGTTCTCCGCATTCCCAATTCTACCCTTTATGATAGGTCAGCGTCTCAATGTACCCCTTCGGAAGAATTTCCCTTCGACCCCCCTAAACCTCCAAGAGTTTAACTTTTCTTATTTAGTATCCAGCGGGATGAGGATGTAGCCATCAGATATCTGTGTCTCAGCACTTTCCGCGTCAGGACTTGTTTTGGAACGATAAAGTGGTTTTACGTTTGTCTCAATTCATTACTCTCCGTTAGTATATCCGTTACGCGACATGGTTTAAACTTTTTATTCCTGATACTTATTACCGCTGTATCCTCAGTACGTGATGCAAACTCATTCCTAGGAAGTAACAATCAATAACAATTTCTTCCTCTGAAGAAAAATCAGCTAAAACAGTTTTAAAAATCGTCTCTGAATGTTATAGAAAGTAAGAATGCTAAAAGTACGTTACGGTTACCCTTGCGTAAAAAAACTGGACTGATAGTCAAAATTTAGGAAATAGTACAAAGAATCTGCCTAACTAACTGTGACGACAGGAAAAAGTGTAAAAATCACATAAAAATGCACAGGGTGAGTGTGAAAATCGTTCCAAAAAGAGAACATTATAACTCAAATAGTAAGACAGAAAAATTCAAAGAAAGTGATACATGTAACAGTCATAAACAAGGTGAAACGGGATTTTCTTTACCATACCTATTAATGCGAGCCATCTAGTGGGGAAAATAAGTGATTAATTTTTTCAGCTATTGGAACTTATTTTGAAGTTATTCTGTCATGCGTCCAGTGCATTTGAAGATATTTTGTCGTTCATTCATCAAATAATTTTAGCTCTTGACAAGAAAATGGGGTGAAATGCATGAATATAATATAAAAAAAAATTAATGTAATGGATAGTGATTTTTCTAGATCCTAGTACAGTAATATTTCATGGTTTTCCCGCTATTACTCCTTCTAGTAAAGACGTGTTTTTGTCTTAGTTTTCAGGGTTCCTTTTACCCGATAGATCGCTTGGTTAAATTCTATAGCGACAAAATTCTTTATTTAACACCTTTTTGACTGCTGCATGCAACATGCTGTATATCTGAAATTTCTATCTTTTAACATTTGTGGACGTAAGAATAGCAGACATGTTTTATGTTTCAAAGAGTTTACGGTGATGCTTTTAAACACTCTTAAATATTCTACTGTGTATTCCTGTATATTCTCATTCCTACATATTTTAAAGATAATATGTCACTCAATACCATGTACTTTGTGCATTTTCGGGCCAATCTTCTATGCGTTTTTTGGTAATACAGAAGATGACATGAGAGCTGTTAGGATTAAGAACTTGGAAGCAAAACCCCTAACGAGCTTTGATCAGCACACGATAAACAATAGAAACTAACGGCAATCCGAGAATTTTCAAACTTAGAAAAACCCAAAATCCTGTAGAGGGTACGAAATGCGTTAAGAACGAGACGAAGGGATATTAAAAAGTGAGTCATAATTTGACACGGACATAGTCGTGTGCTATATAAAGCATGATTTAACCTCTACCGTAGTGCACGTGTCAGAGTTCTTATCGTTATGTTGATTTGAGTGAGAGGAAGTTGATCGATGTTTGCACGCATGTTGCATTATTTACAACTGATAAGCCCTGATGAATTATTTCCTTCATTTAACGGAAGAGTTTGATGAGACTGTATCAACATCCGCATGGGCCAGACCGATGCAGTATATAACGAGGAGCGTTGTGTGAACTCATTCTAACTTGTGTCAAAATGAGGATTACTGTACGCCACGGTTATTTCTCACTAACCTATCCAAGGGACAGGCTACCGTCTACCCATCGCAGGAGGTTTTGCGATTGTTCCTGCCACCTCGAACCACGTCCAAGGTCTCCAGTTGGTGCAAGGTTGGGGGTGAGGGCCCCTTCACCAATCCGTCATGCTGATATGAATGTCGATGTTCAGATGTTACCGGAGCAGCGAGCACTCTATGGCACCATGGAGGACGACGCGTGGGAGACATTTGCGACGGGATGGTATGCCGATGCTCTTGTCATACAGTATTACGCCCTGGTTCCCCCCGTAGCACCGTAAGGCACCGAAGGGGCTTCATCGCGAACCCTCCAAGCTACACTCACCCGCTGGTAGAGCGAGAAATTGCGGAGGGGTACGTGTCGGAAATAAAGGAGGAATACATGACAGAAATAAAGGAGGAGTGCCCGTCAGAAAATGAGGTGGACACGACAGGTGTTCAGTCGCTTGACTCAGAGGAGACAGTGTCAACCGTCTCCCCTGTACGGATCGAGTTTTCTGCGCCTCCTTCCCACAGGAGGAGGATCGAGTAACCGGAAAAAATAAAAAGACGAAAAAAAATATATATAAAAAGAAGAAAAAACAAAAGGCTTTTTTCAAAGCCACCCAAATATGTTAAAGGATTGCCTTTCGTACAGTGTGTTTGGTTGTGTGTGTGTTTTGTAAGTAAAAATTTTAATTTTCTATTTGTGTTTCATATTCATGGTCCTCTGCGTACCCTATGACGTGTAAGGGTGAGTATATTTTAAGATTTATATCTATATTGCCACCATTTCTTTTAACTATAGTGCTGAGTTTTGTTACCATTACTATTTTATCTATAACGTAGTTGAGTTTTCTTACCGTTTCTATTTATCTATAACGCGTAACAAACATTATGTGTGCTTTGTACATTAATTAAATTTACTTTCTTGTGTACCAAGAGCGTGTCGGATTAGTTTATATGCTAATTTAGTTATAATGTGCTAAGTGGATTACCATATTTTTATTTACGCAGAGTTCTGCTTAGTGGGTTACCATATTTACCCTACGTTAACCTTTAATGATGAGAATAGTTTATACTACCCATAAAGTGACTACATAATAGTTTCTTAAAAACTATTTAGTCGTATACATATATTTTACACAAGAGTGTTAAACCTCTTACATTTTTTGTGAACGGTTTGGTAAAAAAACTCTGCATAAACATTGTACCCTAACGGGTACGTATGGTTTTGTCAGATTTTAAAAGATAGATTAAATAAACATAATGCTACCGTCTCATAAAGCACGCACTCTTTTAGCTATGAAAGCATGTCATCTGTTAAGGAGGGACATTTATCAGTTAGTCATTAGGATCACTTTTTTTCCCCACTAGATGACTCGCATTAATAGGTATGGTAAAGAAAATCCCGTTTCACCTTGTTTATGACTGTTACATGTATCACTTTCTTCGAATTTTTCTGTCTTACTATTTGAGTTATAATGTTCTCTTTTTGGAACGATTTTCACACTCATTCTGTGCATTTTTATGTGATTTTTACACCTTTTCCTGTCGTCACAGTTAGTTAGGCGGATTCTTTGTACTATTTCCTAAATTTTGACTATCAGTCCAGTTTTTTTACGCAAGGGTAACCGTAACGTACTTTTAGCATTCTTACTTTCTATAACATTCAGAGACGATTTTTAAAACTGTTTTAGCTGATTTTTCTTCAGAGGAAGAAATTGTTATCGATTGTTACTTCCTAGGAATGAGTTTGCATCACGTACTGAGGATACAGCGGTAATAAGTATCAGGAATAAAAAGTTTAAACCATGTCGCGTAACGGATATACTAACGGAGAGTAATGAATTGAGACAAACGTAAAACCACTTTATCTTCCAAAAGAAGTCCTGACGCGGAAAGTGCTGAGACACAGATATCTGATGGCTACATCCTTCATCCCGCTGGATACTAAATAAGAAAAGTTCAACTCTTGGAGGTTTAGGGGGGTCGAAGGGAAATTCTTCCGAAGGGGTACATTGAGACGCTGACCTATCATAAAGGGTAGAATTGGGAATGCGGAGAACCACCTCGGGACTTGGAAAAAATTCGAGTCCGAAAACTACGTTAAAGAGTGCCAGTAGGTTTTCATGTTGTAAGACATCGCACCTGATACGGAAGCCAGGGAAACAGCGCAGGGGATGACGTGATCCAAGATTCATCCGCCAACCAAGGGGTCTGAAATCAAGAAAAATCGAGACTATTCGAGAAGGGGGGCTTAAAATATGGGTGGGGTCTAATCAAGAAAAATCGAGACTATTCGAGAAGGGGAGCTTAAAATATATGTGGGTCAACCAGGGGTCTGAAATCAAGAAAAATCGAGACTATTCGAGAAGGGGGGCTTAAAATATGGGTCAACCAGGGGGTCTATGAAGAGGGGTTAAAATATGGGTGGGGTCTAATCAAGAAAAATCGAGACTATTCGAGAAGGCGAGCTTAAAATATAGGTGGGTCAACCAGGGTGTTTGCAAAATCGAGGTTTTGAAATAAAAGGTTAGTCTAAAATAAAGAAAAATCGAGATTATTCGAGAAGGAGGACTTAAAATATAGGTCAACCAGGGGGTCTATGAAGATAAATATATATGATATAAAATATGGATGGGGTCTAATCAAGAAAAATCGAGACTATTCGAGAAGAAGAGCTTAAAATTAGAGTTAAAGTAAGGTTTTTTTGGGGGGGGAAATAGTGTTCCTCATAGGCACTAGATAGCGCCAGGGGCTAAAAGGGGGAGGAATTTTTAATTATGAATTATTACTTATGAATTATTAATTGTGAATTATTAATACCATGACAGTTGCGACACCAGGGTCAATTTCCTGTTGATTGCAACATAGGGGTCAAAGTTCAGAAGGCAACGTGGACCAACACAGGTCAATTACCGGTCGGTGACGTCATAGGGGGGAAAGCACTGTGCAAAGGGGGTACCGTATAGTGGCAATAAACTACTAACTGTGTAGACTGAATTTACCCCAGTCTCATTTTATAGTAAATATTTCTTTTTTTTCCACAGTATGCTTTAATTTGCCGTAAATAATTTCGTTTCGATATTATTATATCGTCTCGTTTAGTTAAAGCAGCTTCGCGTTGGTGATGGAAAAACATGTTATATCTGTATATTGTTAGAGTGAAATTAGGGAAACCAGGATCGTTATTAATACTTGGTTTAATTAGAAGTTCATTTCTGATGAAGAATTCTTTAACCTTTTTCTTGATAACTGTCAAGGTAATCACTCTTTGTTCTGTGTAATTATTATGCCGTTGCTTATCTAGAGTCAGGACCGTTTTAAGACCTAGGCTAGGGGTTTTCAACGTGGGGTACGCAGTAAAACTTTTTGGGGTACGCCGTGAGAGCTCAAAAGTCGCTAAATCTCGTAACAAAGTAAAATAATAATTGTTAGATAAAACTATAGTTATAGTGTATCTATACAAGGAGTACGCCAATTACATACACCTTTCCAGGGGGTACGTGAAGCATAAAAGGTTGAGAACCACTGCCCTAGGCACTCTTACTTTTAGAGGCCCCCACCTCTAACTTTTTGGCTATTTTTTTTATTTTAGTTCTATTAAAATATTAAGGAAACAATTGTCATTCGAAGATATTTGGGAAATTGCGCATAAAGAAGTCGCAAAGTGAACGTTATTTTTCTATTGGGATTTTTAATTTCCTTAAAATAAATTGTTTGACTTGTTACTGCTATCTCACTTTTAGTAGTTGGTATAATTCTACACATTAGATATCTAATTAAAATTTTATTAAATTTGATTTTGTAATTTAATTTTTATTTTCGCGATCTAGGTTTTTTTTCATGTGAAGTATTTTCGTAGATCCTTAAAGGTTCGTAGGCCCTAGGTACTGTGCCTATTGTGCCTAATGGATAAAATGGCGTTGCCTGGAGTATGGAATATCCGACGAATCAAATTCTTCGTTTTAAATGTGAAGTTTTTAGAGACCTGATACTTTAAAAAATTTCACTTGCAATTCCCTTTATTGGGGAACACGATATCTCAACATTCGACTTAAACTTGATTTATATCTCGTAAGCAGTTTACCTTGTTTACATCGTTTAGACTAGGGGTTTTCAACGTGGGATATGCGGTAAAAAGTTTTGAGGTTCGCCGTGAGAGCTCAAAAGTCGCTAGATATATGTTATATATATATGTTTTATTTTATTCCCATTGTTATCTATAACTATAGTTTTATCTATCTATACAAGGGGTACGTCAGTTACATACACATTTCCAGGGGGTACGTATAGCATAAAAGGTTGAGAACCACTGGTTTAGACTGTGCACACAAATTAGCCCTTCTCGTCTTCAAGAGTTGGTGGTTTTAGTTTCGTTTTGCTGTTCAAATTCATAATTCTCCTGATTATTATTAAGTGGTAATAAAGTTGGAATGCATCATCCAGCAACTCTGCCGGAGTTGGGTTCCTGGAGATGCTGGCGTATATCGAATTGGCGTAAATGAAACCCAAATTATAATGTATTTCAAAGAAATGCGTTCCAGGTGTGCGAAAATTGACTCTTTCATACAATAATACAAAAATTTTAATATTTTAAGAATAAACATTATACACATGTGTTAAAATCACATTTATTTCGTAATACGTACTGTATAATATAAATAGGTAGGTATTATCGAAGAAAGTATTGGTTGTGGATCGTCAGGGTCGACTGGATCATCTGCCGTCTTTGGATTAAAGGCTTTTCAGATTACTTTTTAAAATAAGAAAGGATGGTTGTTTGGTCGACTACAACATTGCATTGATTCCTCTTCTAATAGGACGGCTTCGTTCCTAATCAGGATCGATGAATATATAATATCTATCAATACCAGCCAGAATTTCCTGCAAATCATGGGTTTTTATAGACCGTAAAACGGACTCGTCTTGTTTTTGCTACGCTGTTCCTGAGTCAACTGTGCAGCCAAATCTTCTAATTCCTCATTTGTAAGAGGCTCAGAATGGTCTCCAACAACTCAGTCACATCATCAGGATTAACATTGTCAATCCCTGTCTCCTGAGCAATTGCGGTAATTTCATTTGCAATCTGTAGCACATTCTCAAATCCCTTGAAATCATGTACACACTCAGGCTACACCTTTCTCCACACTTCTACTCGTACAAGTTGATGTGACTTCTTTCCAAGCAGCATCGATGTTGTTGATGCTTTTCAGGATATTATAGGATCTCTAATATTCTTTGACAAACATGTTGCAGTTGTCCGTTTCCCGTAACTGAGGGGAAAACAGATCAATTTAATTTCTGTTTTTTCTTTTTATTTCACTTTGGCCTTAATCAGATTTTGCATTTTTACATAAACTAGTCTTTGTAAAGTTACTAATAATGTAATGTATATATATATATGTAGAAAATGAACAGTGGCTAATAAATTTCAAATAACTCCCTAAGCATCTGCCGAAGATAGTAGGCTTTAAAAATTTGTTATAACTCCCTGACCCAATGGTTGTAAAAAGGAGATGGTATTTGGCTGCAGAAATTCAACTTTTATATCCATAGCTGTCCTTATCTCTCTAATGTTTGGTGGATGTCCTGGGGCATTATCCAACAACAGCATCACTCTCCTTGGATAATTATTTTCGTCACAGTAGCGATGTACCGTTGGACAAAAATGATCTGTGTACCAGTCTGTGAAGACATCGTGTGTCACCCAAGCCCTTCTGTTTGAAGTCTAAATGATAGGTAAATTTGCTCTAATGAGTTCCTTCATCACCCTCGGTGTTTTAGAGTGTAGACGACCAATGGCTTATTTTACAGTTCTTGAAGCATTTCCACCAAGAAGAAGAGAAACGGGCCCTTGGCTGCTTTAAATCCAGAAGTATGTTTCTCTTCACGGGAGATGAAAGTTCTTGAAGGCATCTTTCAATAAAAGCCGGTCTCCTCCACATTGAAAACAAGATCGGCAGGGTATTCATCTTCCTCTGAGTCGCTTGAAATACTCAGGATACGCCCTTGTTACTGCTTCATCAGCACTGGCAGTCTCATCTATTATTTTTACATTGTAAACTTGAGTTCGTTGCTTGAAATTAGGGAACCAACCTATGCTTGCCATGAAAGTTCCGTCGCTGCCTTCCTTTCATCTCATTGAACAAACTCTTCGCTTTATCACAAAATAACACTTTGTGTGAGAGGAATCGTTTTTTCATTTAACTCGTCAACCCAAAATCAGATTAAGTGTTCCATTTTTCCAATCACAGGACCACCTGAGTATCTGAGAGTTGTAGCAGTTTTCCACCTTGCAGTTTCCATTGTCTTTAATTTTATCAGCATATTTCATGATTGTTGTTACAGTGGTGGGAGCGATATGTAGCTCCCTATAAACATAGGACATGATTGCCCACCCTCCATTCTAATAACTTCCATCTTATAACCTTACAGATTTGCCTGATCTTTTATCAATATCGTCATCGGCAGCTGCTCTTACGGCCAGACATGGCTCCAGTTTTATTTTTTATTTTAAAGAACTGTTTAATTAAAAATTTTAAGGCACAATGTTAAAGTACAGAATGAACCTCATAATATAGCACAGCTAATACAAACACAGTATGTACAGTATTCAAGTTCAGAAACCAAGTTTTAAAATAGACACAGCTTTAAGTAAAGAGCCGCTACTAAATGCCACAAAGTACCTGTCTTTAATTTGAGACACTTGAGATACAATGCTCGGTTCGCCAGTATTTATACCGCGGCCCTTTGTCTAGGTTCTAAACGCTAGAACCTTCGAGGCGGGTCGAATCCACCAGCCCAATAGTGCTGCACAGTGACTTTTGTTTTTGGTGGCGGCAGCGCAGAATAGAATTTTCCAGAATTCTTGAGGGAAACTAAGGAAATTGCTAGAAAATTCTCAAACCAGCGGATATGCAAATCAGCGTAAATCAAACCGTTGTAAATCATAGGGCCTACTGTGTATTAAATCTATTTTTCGTGACCATTGCGTTGTTTAAACCAATATATCAGAGAAATCTAAACATTTTGTTACACGGACAAGTACACTTATAAATAAAACCCTGCGAGGATGCGGATATCCGCATCGAAAAGTTTTCGGCGGATATAAGAATAGCCTTAACGCCGATAACGGATAAAAAGAAGTGGTTATTAACGCGGATAAAGTCATGTATTTGATAAGATATGCAGAAACATGAGCAAACGTTATTGCATTATTGATAGCTGACACGAGTGAAAAAACTACTTGAGATAATGTTAAAAAAAAAAGATTTTAAAATTCAATGATAATATTTACTGCAAAAGAAAAAATCCATTGGGATAACGCCACAAGTTAATAAAAATTTATCATATGTGAAAATAGCGATCTTTTTGCTGGCAGAGCAGAATATAAATTCAAAAAATTACTGGGGTTGTTACATGGAAAACGGGAATTAAATATCAGTCGGGGAGGATCGTGAAGTTTTAGATGAGTTACTAGGTATTAAAATGTAGTGTCTTCCCATAATCGCCGATAACTGCATTTAAAGGAGCAAAATTAATTCAGAAGAATTTGTAATATTAGAATTAAATAAATTTTTGTATAAATTTAGTAAAGCATATTTTTAATAAACAAAAGGCTTAATTTTTCACAGTATATTTTTTCAGTTATTAATTAATCATTAATAAACCTTTAGACTGTTTTTTTTACTCTCAAAAATACATCAGATTTAAAGCATTTGCAAAATCTCTACGGTTAAGTAGGCGATTTACGCGGATGCGGATAGGACTTTCGCTAACCGCGCAGGGTTCTACTTACAAGTACGGTGACCATTTTGTGTCTAGTAAAATATAGGACACCTATTGAAAATTGCATTTTCTGGCAATTTTTTTTTCATTAATACTATGGGCTTGGAAAGGCCGCCGTCCGTCGGATGGGACGTTAAGCCGTGGCCCCGTGTGCGGGAGAGCCATACCTTGTGCACGTTAAAGAACACGCTGGATGGCCTTGACGGGGGCTACCATCTGTCTCCCAACAGCTGTTCCAGTGGGTCCCCTCCCCCAACCTTCTCTGAGCCTTCGGGGTCCATGTGACCTGGCCATTTAGCCCATGGTGTGCAAACAAGTACCGCTCAGAGGTAAAACAACCCAACCATTAATACTATTTCTTCGTCAATTTTTGTCATGATACTTGTTTAATTTTATACTATGTGTAGAAAAGTCATCCTCAAAAAATGGTAAATATCCTATAATCTCTAAAATAAAACAAATCATATTCATTAATTTTATTTAAAAAGCAAAAATTATTCAAAATAGCAAAAAAGAAACACGTTAATAAAATTGCTTTTAATTTGCCAACGGTTCACACTATTACAAGAATTGTTTAATAATTTAGTACAATTAATTTTGAATTAAAATATTATAATTATGTGTTGCTTAACTCGTCAATCACATCAAAAATAATTAAAAAAATTATCAAAATTGGTGATAAGACAGATCGATTTTCATTTGATATAAAAAATATAGGACTTTCAAAGGACAAAATAAAAAATATAGGATAAAAACTTTTTTCTAAATTGTTTTATAAATCTATAGGACAATAGCCATCCCGTGCCGAGTGGTTAGCGCTCTTGACTACTAATCTAAGGGACCTGGGTTCGAGCCCCGGGTAAGGCATTGATGTACGTGTCGTTTTTCTGCTGAGGTGCTGCCATCCTCTCAGACCTTTTACTACGGCATAGAAACTGACATGCTCCTTTCAGACCTCTGTGGCAAGCAGCTGCTTGAAGGGGTATTTTTTTTAGGACAATACCTAAAGTATAGGACTGTCCCTTAAAATACAGGACGAATGATCATCTTGCTTGTAAGAAATGGTGAGGTCTGTAGCTCATAGGCAAAGAGCTGTTCGTTTACATTAGATTTGAATTAAAGAGTAGATTTTTTTAGACCTAAGAACTGTAAAAGACAATTTTGTTGCTATTTAAACAAAATGTAAGACCTCAATAATGGCTACCCTATTACGTTGACACTCCTAAGCAAGTGTCTAACGTACCTTTTGGGAAATCCCGTCCTGCTTGGCTCGCTCAGCAAAAAGCATTGAAAAGTGATGTAAAGTAAAATAATTTCACAAGGTGCTAAAAATATGCTTGTATATTTTCGCAAAATTTAATGTAACGTATATCACTTCCTTTTACCGTGTAAAAACGGTTATTTTTTAAATGTCATTGCTGCTGTTAAACAATCTAACTTCCATACTTTTTAAATACCAAATGATATACATATTTTAAGCATAGCTGTATATTATATATAGTCTCTATTTCGCTGTATATACTTAAAAACCCTTCTTTCATTACCAAGAAGTGCATTAGAAACAAAAATCAAAGGAAAGGAGAAGGAAGAAGTCAAAGGAAAGCTTAAGGTAAATTAAACTGATAGAAAACATTTCGTGTGTACAAGTGATTAATATTTTTTTGGTGTTCCTAATGCACTTCTTAAAGAGAGAGAAGAATATAAGTATATACAGCGTAATAATGACTATATATATATAAGTTACTAAATGATACTGTTTTAAATCGAGATTTAATAAATTGTTGCTCGAGATCTTTATTACTAGTAGAGTTTTTCGATCAAAACTGTAATGGAAGTTTCTGAGCTCTGAACTGTGGCTCCTTATTGACATAAAAGTTATATTTTTCTCATAATGGCCACTGTTTGAATATATTGTGTTCTATCTTCTGGAAGAAAAAGAAAATTCATCCGCTAGCTACTGTGTGTATGGAATCTTCCTTAGTTTTATTTGTAAATTCAGTATAGTCCTATGGTGTTTGATGTTTTAATAAAGGCACGATTTTTCCTTTCACCCTCGTTTCTCTCATACCTTCCCTGGCCAATAAATTTCAGCTTCATTCTCTAGCCTTATAATTGATTCAGTTTTCTTCTGTATTGAATTCATAATTTTTTTGTTTACATGGCTTCATTTGTACTTTTAACATTAAATTCAGAAGTAGGTAATTCTGTTGGATTGTTTTTTTTCCCCTCTTAGCGGCACATTTTTGCACACAATGGGCAAAATAGTCGGTGATAAAGACCACAAGGACTCAGAGCAAGTTTAAAGGAATCCACCGGACATCTGTTAATAGACAGATGGAAGCCTCACGTCAAGGCCATCTAGCTTGTTCTTTAACGTGTACAAGATATGGTGTTTCCTGCATAAGGCCCAGGGCTTAATGTTCCATCTGACTGATATCGCCAGTCTTTTCAAGACCATCGTTTCACCCATTCTCACCAATTGCAGAGCCGGGGTTAGCTGAGAAAATCGCAACGCAGGTACAGAAGGGACTCGAAATAGAAATCAAAATACGACCCTGGCACACTACCGGCTGAGCCAGTCAGTCACAATTTATACGGTATTTGGCAATGAGTATTATATTTAAATTTATTACATTCTTAGAACAGTATTTCACAGTTCACATCCTTTTAGAATCATTGCAGAGAAACTCTGAATATTCTTTCTTTCTCCACAGATAAAGTTCCAATTTTTTAAGAATTTTATAAATGATTAAATTTCTTCTGTCGATAGCAAAACGCCTTTTATACATTTTGCCAAATATATTGGCCCATAATAATTTCACTTTTGTATATTATAGGTCTTACTTCATATTTACTGAAAAACATGAATTATTTTTATAAAACCGGGTAAGGCGAGTTCATAAGTAATGAACACTCGTGTCATTACTTATTTAAAGCTAGCATCGTTGCTCTGTCGTCTGCGCGTTCGTTGGATGTGTCTCAGTAGAGTAAATATAGCCAGAGAGCAAGAGGAGTCAAGATTGAAGACTGTCATCATCTGGATGACTATTTTTGGTATGCATAAAATGTATTACACGGAATGGGGGAGACGGACATGTCGCTTTATCTTTCCACATGCAGTATCCAATGCACGCCTTTATAGCTGTTCTACTTGGCAACTAGACCATTCTAATAACCATGAAAAAGATATTCAATCTAATTTGTCATCAATTGTATGGAAATATTTGTGTAAGGTTCTGTAAATAGCTGTTTCATTAGGTATGTAATATACCCGTTTTTCCACAAATTCACGTGATTTGGATATTGCAACGCATGTTTTTTTTTTCCCTTTTGTCGAAGAAAATTAAGTGTGACAGAATATATACAAAATTTAAAATCACCTAGTCACAAATTGGTTTTAATAGCCCAAGTAACAGAAATTAGTATACAAAGTTAAAATGCAAAAGGATGGAACTAACAATAGAAAGATTTAAATACATTGTGATTGAAAAGAACGTTAAAATACGAATAATAACATTTATTACCTATCGTATTATTGCTTTTTGCTTTGACATTTGTCGGTTTGTGGATTTGACAAAACTTTCCACCATATGTTTGGAATGCGATGGAGAAACTTTATGATTTTTGTGCCAAATGAAAGCTAGTGACGCGGAGAATGTCATAGACTACGAAAAATAGACCTCCATGCTTTTCCCCCCTAAAAATATAGAAATATGAAAAATATTCTTACGCTATATCTCCTGAACGCGAATGCCGAAAGTAACAAGCTACTTGTCAAATGAAAGCTTCTGACGCGGGGAAGGTCATAAGAATACGAAACAATTGACCCCCATTCTTCTTTCACTAAACAATGTGAAAGTCTTTCTACTATATCATCCCAAAGCGAGGGCCTACAGTTAAGAATTAGGTATCAAAAGCTCGTATAACGACCGTCGTAAATTATTTCGAATTTTGCCTCCTTACTCCCCCCTCCCCCCGATAAAAGGGAGGCGAATTTTCCTCGAGGTTAGACTTCAACGAGTCATATCTCAAATTAAACGTGACGTTTCCAATGTCATGGGCTACCTAAAGCACGACTCCAAAAGGGAGGAAAATGTGGTCGGTGTTTATGGGTCATATATCGAATAAAATTTTTTTAAGGTAGCTGTTTTTAGTGACAAAGTACAAAATATAAACAAATTAAAAAATATTCTTAAAATGCTGTCTTCCTATATGGGCCATAAAAAGTAGAAAATAAACCTAAACATATTGAAGGTGCAATCAGTCAGTGAGTTCTTATTCACTTCAAAGGAAGATAGGATGTCTACAATCTTGCTGTGTAGGTAAATCGTCGCCGTATCTTCCTTTGAAGTGAATACGAACTCGGTGACTGATTGCACCATCGATATGTTTAGGTTTATTTTCTGCTTTTTAGGACGCATATAAGAAGATAAATATTTTAATTTTTTTTATAAATGATTTCTGAATTGAAGATTTTTATCTTAGGCGGGAAGAGGCAAAAAATTCTCACAACCTTTTTCTTTATTGTCCCTTACTTGAACCAATGCATCAACTGTATTCACATCTATTCCTCAGTATTTCCTCAAATTATTTTTGGTGATATTACAAAGGAAAATGCTCTCTCCACGGACTCACTCGAAAACAGTAACTGAGCAATGTTAAAGCCAGTCTGCAGATAGTTATATTTTTTTACTCCTCCATTATCTAATTGACCATCCGCTTCAACCTAGAAGATTTCAGTGTTTTTTTATTGATATTATCATTCATTCCAGTGTGCTAGCTTCCATTATTTTAATGCATCATCTCTATTTTCACATACATATTTGAAAATAAGGAGAATAGTAGTAATTTCGCTTTTCGCCTGTAAGATTTCATCATTCTGTGAAGAAAGCAATACCAATTTCTTTAATACTTCGATATTTGCTGGTAAGCAACATTACAGTTCTTTGTGTAATTTGCAAAAAAACGACGCTTGCGTGTTTTTTCGATAACTGAAAAGTCAGAATATCCCCATTAATCCTGTGCAGTGGGATAAGATAATTTTCAAATTCTAAATAACTAATATTTTTTTTTTCTGAACTTGATCTCTATATACGCTCAAAGGCTAAACAGTGATCAAAATGGCAATTGCAGGTAAGTTAGTTTTGCAAATGCAGGTTGTCAATAGTCCATCCCCCCCCCCCACGCAACTGTTCCTATTTTTTTACAAGAACTGTCCAAAAATATCCCCAACAAATTTATAAAAAACCCTAAACTTTCCCCCAAAAATATGCTTCCTTATATTTCATCCCCAGATGCTAAAAAACCATAGATTTAAAGGGAAATATCCCCAATCTGGCGACACTGGGGCAACAACAGGAAACGAGGACAGATACTACAGCGCGAAAACATAGTCACAAAACATTGGTTCAATTGCATGATGCTATTGGAACCTTTTTTCCAAACTCCACCAGTAGCGGGAGTCGTTACGAAGGCGGCGTTTATTCTTACTGATTGGTATGTTGTGGGCCCCGAAGAAGGGAGCGAGTGAATTGAGCCAGACGACATCATTATGAGACTGAGGGTCAATTGTATTCAGTGTTCTTTAGTGATGAATCAAGATTTGCCCAACTTGACTGATCTGTAGGAAACAAAGATGTGCCATCTTTCATTAATCGTCATTTAGACTAGTGGTTCTCAACCTTTTTCACGTCGAGGCACACCTAGTACTGTGTTCACTTTGTCGCAGCACGTTGTAGCAATTAAAAATTATCTTGTAGTGATAAATCGAATCACCTTCATTTTGTTATTTACCCTCATTCGCAGAATGCCAGTGTGCTGCGTAGTACCAGTTGAAAACTTCTGTACTCGTGTTTTTAAACTACAACAATTTCATAAAAGTAATATCGTTCGGTAATAAAAAAAAATAAATAAATTCATACCTATACTTCTGTACTCGTGTTTTTAAACTACAACAATTTCATAAAAGTAATAGCGTTCGGTA
Organism: Ryuthela nishihirai; assembly: GCA_038380435.1. Taxonomy (NCBI): domain Eukaryota; kingdom Metazoa; phylum Arthropoda; class Arachnida; order Araneae; family Heptathelidae; genus Ryuthela; species Ryuthela nishihirai. The sequence continues at coordinate 44,642,552 of JAWZYU010000005.1, forward strand.
ATAAAAAAAATAAATAAATTCATACCTATCTTCCTATATGGGCCCTAAAAAGTAGAAAATAAACAAAAAACATATCGATGGTGCAATCAGTCACTGAAGTCGTATTCACTTCAAAGGAAGGTAAGGTTCCGGCAATCTTGTTGAGTAGCGTAAATCGGCGCCCAAACTTCCTTTGAAGTGAATACGAACTCATTGACTGATTGCACTATCGATATGCTTTAGGTTTATTTCTATTTCATATTTTTTAATTTATTTATTTTTTTGCCAGTAAAAACACCTATCCTCAGAATTTTCGTTTGATATATCACTCATAAACATCGACCACAGTTTCAGCCAGTTTGGAATCGTGTTTGAGGTAGCCCATGACATTGGATACATCACAAGCTTTAACTGGAGATATAACTTGTTAAGGTCACCCTCGCCAAAATCCGCCCCCCCCCCTGATAAAATGGGGGAAAGAATTGTGATGGAAAAATTCGATATGAGGGTACTTTACGACCGTCATTAATATAAGATTTCGTTTGACACAGCTCGAAACTGTAGGCCCACGCGTTCGGAAGACATAGAAGAATGACAAGTATAGAATTCTCACAGTGCTTATTGTCTGTGCTTATAGTGTATAAATTGGTATTATATACACCATAAGCATAAACAATAAGAATTTATTATTCTTTTTATCCCTTCTATATCGAGTCTTGTAACAATAGCAATTAATGTGCTTTCACGGCATAGAGTTGTACAGTAACATTCGAAGCCAGTGGGGAAGAAAACACGGGTGGTCAATTTTTAATAGACTATGACACTCCTCGCGTCAGAAACTTTTATTTAATGCATAATTTGTTATTTTCCGCATTCACGTTTCATAGATATAGTGGAGCAATCGTTTTCCTATATTCTTAATTTTAGGTAGGAAGAAAGTTGGGGGGGGGGGGGGTCAATTTTTTTATAGCTTACAACACTCCCAGTGTCACAGGTTTTCATTTGATGCATAGCTTGTTACTATCCGCACTCACAAGATATAGAATACGTAGTTTTCATATTTCCCCCCTTTTTAAGGAGGGGGGGGGGAAGAAAACATGGAGAGTCAATTTTTATAGCCTATATCACTGGAAGCAGAGCTATGCATCAATCCCTTCTGATGATGCACAGAACCGGCCAGGCCTCGCACCTAAGGTCCGACCTCGCCCTCTCATGGTGTTGACCATTAGTATCTTTCAAAATAGATACTCTCTTGTGGAAGGGAACGGAAGGGGTGGGCTGCCAGATCAATGTGGCCTATTGATACGGACTACTGTGGCTACTTTTCTTTTTATCTAACCTGCTGAGGACTCATTGGTCAATCACAGAGGATCCTGGTACTGACCATATACACCAACTGATATGGAATAATGGCTCTGAGCTTGCTTATGAATCCTGAATTTTCTGAACTGGTGGGCTTGTATTGAGAGAAAATCTTCCGCTGTGTTACTGTTTGTGGGTTGACAGTTTCAAATGAATAGATTCACAGAATACATTTTATCAGCTGGTGGATAATCCTCATCTGGGGCCATTGCAGGTACCTGAACTCTTGCTTCTACAAGCATCGTCAAATCCTACATTGGAGGAACTCTTCCAGTGTAGATGGCTTCCGCCTTTAGTAGAGGGGGAACAAGTGCGATTATGGGGCGGCATTCCTTTTCTAAATAAACATAGTTTCTTTAAACATCCCACTAACCATTTTCTCTCCATAGGTAGTTGGAATGTTAGGACTCTTCACAGAGATTATTCTCTTGATGACCTCACGCAAGAATTCCACCATTATAAATTACGTATTCTCAGCTTGTAACAGACCAAATGGACAGATAAAAGTCAGATGCTTAAAATTAATCTTAATTTCTCTTTTCAGGTAGGGAAGATGCAAATCATATCCAAGTCATAAGTTTGCTTCTCAGCACACACTAGTGATGTTCTTCTAAGATAAAAATAAAATAAATATCCCCTCAAGCAGCTGCTTGCCACAGAGGTCTGACAGGAGACGAGTGCAACCATTCAGATTAAAGCTTGACATCTACAATGTCAAGCTTTAATTTGAGAAGGACTGTTGTACAATAATTGTCATTTGTAGCAACAAAATTCACTATGATGTTTAAAATCTAAAACATAGAAGAAATGGTGACAAGTCCACTTTCGATTTTCTTCGGAGATTCTGCAATGTTGGTGAAAGCATTACGTCCGTTGGAAGTTGGTTCTAAACCCTTCCTTGCTCTGCAGACGAAAAAATGGTATTTACAATCTTTTTTGGCCAGTGGAATGTTATACACTTGAAGTGCCTTCTCGTGTTGCCACTTGAAATTGTTAGCAAGGGATGTTGAATGTCTTGGTGAGTTGTCCCATATATCAGTTTGTGGCATGTTTTCAGATCTAGTTCTAGTGAATGGATATTAAGATTTGCCAGCCTGTGTTTGGCTGTCCATTCCAGTGAATGGATATTAAGATTTGCCAGCCTGTGTTTGCCTGTCAGGTTTAAGTAACTTGGCAGTCTTTTAGTGAACATCTCTGTGGCCTTTCTAATGAGACAATATCACAGACCATGTGAGGGCACCACACTAGCGAAGCATATTCCAATATGGATCGAACATATATGATAAAGGCATTGACGAGAGTAGCATAATTGCACTTTCGATAGCTTCTTATGATCATGCTGGCAATGCGAAAGGCCTTGGAAGCAACTTTCTTACAATGGGGTGAGAATGACAGTGTCGTTGAACGTGACGCCAAGATCAGAAAGTTCATGGACACTCGCGAGAGGATTGTTAGCTATGTGGTAGTTGTAATGGTTATTATTTGGCCTGAAATGACTGACGATTTGGTTGTCGAGATAAGTAGTTCGTGAGGTATGCTCCATTCCAGAATGTTGTTACACACTGTCTGCAATTGGTCTTGTTGTGTCGCTATAGCTCGGAAAATTTGATATCATCTGCAAATATGTTATTCGTGATTGGGCGAAGAATATCTAGAATATCAAAAGTGAAAAAATAAAACAAAGTAAGGTGCCAAGCACTGTTCCCTGGACAACTCCATTTGTGACACTTTTGACTGGTTGCAATCGATCATTGACTCTGTTTGTTGAGTGCAATTAGAGAGCAATGCTTGGATCAGCCTGACTAGTTTGTTCAGAATTCCACATTTAAGGAGTTTCTTATATAGACTCGACCTTTTAAGGTTGTCAAATGCCTTTTCAAAGTCCAAGTATATTATATCAAATGGTTCATTCTTGTCTAAGGAGGATGACCATTGATTCACACATTGAAGTAATTGAATAGTTGCAGATCTCCCAGGAACGAATCCGAACTGCTCAACGGGAATGAGGTGGAGCAAAAGAAACTTCATCAATATGGCTAAGATGCATTTTTCCATGATTTTTTGGGAATTATGGTGGTGAGGGAAATCGGGCGGTAGTTGGAAGGGTCAAAAGGCAACAATCGCTGATTCCGGTCTGAAGGAACTTTTCCTGATTGGTAGCAGGCATTAAAAAGGATCGAAACTTGGGCGCTATATTCATGATAAGCTTTTTGTAGAAAATATTAAGAATTCCATGTGGGCCTGGGGAAGATTTAGAAGCTAAGAGAGCTTCTAAAACTTTGGTGGGATCAAACATGTTGAAAAACTCGGTATCAGTTGTTTCTTTGGGATAGGTAACTATTTCATCATCTGGTACATAAAATTGGTTTGAAGCTATCAGCAAGGAGGACTGCTTTCTCAAAAAATGTGGTCGCGACAAAACCATCTTGTCTTCTCAACAGTGAGATGTGACGACAGCCATTCAGTTTTTGCGTGGGGTTCATGGAAAATATTCGATTTTGGAATCGCACAGATTTTGAAGAATCGAAAATTAATGATGCTCCATAGCTTCAATGTAATTTTTTGAGACAATTTCGTAATTTGCCCCCACCCCTCTTTATCAGAGGTGTGGAATAGTGGGGATGAAATTCGAAATAGTTTACGACTGTTATTATATGAGCTTTTATTTGACACGTAACTCGTAACTGTGGGAAATCTCTCGTTCTGGAGATATAGCGGGTTAGGAAGATATAGTAGAGCGACTTTCACATTTCCGTTTTTTAGGGACAAGAAAACATGGGGGTTAATTTTTATAGCATATGGTACTCTCCGCCTCACAAGCTAGCATTTGACACAGCTTGTTAGTTTCTGCATTTGCGTTCAGGAGAAATAGTGGAAGAATTGTTTTAATATATCCCCTTTTTTAGGGGGGAGAAAGCATGGGTTATAAATTTTTAACAGCCTATGACACTCCCCGCATCAGAAGCTTTTATTTAACGCATAGCTTGTTACTTTCAGCAGTTGTGTTCCACAGATATAGTGGAAAAATACTTTTCATATTTCCCCCATTTTTAGGGGGGAAGAACGCACGGGGTCAACATTTTTATTTATTTATTTATTTATTTATTTATTTATTTAGATCTTACATGCAACTGGGACATTGGTGAACAAGCACCTCCTACCCATACAAAATTTTGAACTATATGAATTTGAGAGAAAAATATACAATTGATAAGGTGAAAAAAAAAACAACAGACTTAAAGTCTATCTAACAAGTTAGTTTAAAAAAGGAAAATAAAGAGTTCTTGTAGACGTTTTATTTGAGTTTGAGAGGTTGGAATGGCAAGTAGGCTTGGCAAAGTAAAATCAGTAAGTGAGAGTTCTTTTAATTTATTAAATAGTATATCTCTTTCATGTGTGAATTTTGAGCAGTTTAAGATGACATGTTGAATAGTTTCAGGAATTTTGCAAGTTGTGCATTTGTTTGTATTTGCTTTTTTTTATTACGTTTAGATAAAAATTTAGGCCAACAAAACCAATTCTTAAGCGGTAGAAAGTTGAGGTCAGTTTTCTGGGAAGTTTTATATTAGCTAATGTGGTGATTTCTGGTTGTAAGAAGAATCTATAGGGACTGAAGATGGAAACCATTTACTAGGAAAAAAAAAATTTGTAGCTGACACTCCCTGCGTCACAAGATTTCATTTGATGCATAGCTTGTTACTTTCTGCACTCGCGTTCAGGAGATAGGGGAACAATCGTTTTCATATTTTCCTCTTTTTTAGGAGGGAGGGAAGAAAACAAGAGGTCAGTTTTTTATAGCCATGACACTCCCGCTGTATAAGCTTTCATTTGATCTATAGCTGGTTGTTTTCGGCATTCACGTTCTGAAGATTATAGCAGAATATTTTTTATATTTCCCCCTTTTGGGGGGGGCGAAGAAAGCATGGGGGAGTGTCAATTTTTTAAAGCCTATAACATTTGCCGCGTCAGAAGCTTTCATTTGACGTATAGCTTGTTACGTTTGGAATTCGCGTTCTGGAGATAGAACGGAACAATTGCTTCGCATTTCCCCATTTTTAGAAGGGAAGATAGCTGGTTACTTCCACACTCGCATTCAGGAGATATAGGGGAACAACAATTTTCATTCCCCCCCCCCCCCTTTTACGGAGGAGGTCAATATTTCGTAGCCTGACATTCCTTGCGTCAGAAGCTTTCATTCGACGTATAGCTTGCTGTTTTTGGCTTTTTTTCACTTTTTCATTAGTTTTCACACTTTTTCATATTTCTCCCTTTTTAGGGAGGAAGAAAGCACGGGGGTTAATTTTCTATAGCCTATGACACTCCCCGCTTCACAAACTTTGATTTGGCACATAAATCATTAAGTTTGTCCATCACGTTCGAAAGATATGGTGGAATAACATTTTGTCAAATCCACAAACCAACAAACCGACCGAACGGCAAATCGATCAACCGACAAATGTCAAAGCCAAAAGCAGTAGGAAGATAGGTAAAAATATTCTCCTTCCTATATGCCCCTTAAAAAGTAGAAAATAAACCTAAAGCATAATCGATGATTTAATCAGTCACTGAGTTCGTATTCACTTCAAAGTAAGATTGGTTGCCGATTTACATACTCAAAGATTACAGGTGCCACTGTATCAGTATGTGCGAATTCTTAATATTATTTATGAATGAGCCGCAGTAATTGCAAGCGTTGGAAAGTATCCAGATGAGGGGTGTGGCACATTTCATTTCATCATGGCCATTGGACGGTGTCCAGACATTTCCATGACGTAATGTCGCGCGATTTCTATATATAGAAACGGAAAGGAATCTGTCAACACACTATAGTTTGGTAACGATATGAGCTTTAAAACCAAAATTTTCAAAGTTCTCTATCAAAAACAGTTTCTTTTAGTTACTTGACTACCATTTTTGGTGGTTAATATACACTTTTGTCATATACCATGATAGATGAATGTAATCATGAAAAATAAATTCAGAATTTGTTTTTGGATTAAGTATTAAACTAGTTGTTAGCAAATTGGAAAGAGTTTAAAATTTTAGAAAAACAATAATATTTATCAAACATATGCAATAGTCTCTTTGTTTGCTTCACTATAATTGTTTCATTTACGATATTATCGTGGCTGAGTGTTTAGCACGTTTGGCTACTGATCTAAGGGACCTGGGTTCGAGCCCCGTGTAAGGCATGAATGTGTGTGCTGTTTTTCTGCTGAGGTCCCGTCATCCTCACAGACCTTCTACTATGGCGTATTAAACTGACAGGCTCCTGTCAGACCTCTGTGGCAAGCAGCTGCTTGAGGGGGGTATTTTTTTATTTATACCTTGTCTTGTAGAATAGTGTAATAGATGGAATAATAGGTAGGCTAAACAACATTTCAGAAGTTTATGCTTACTAAATTTTATACACTAATCATGGATATACACTAATCATATACACTAATCATTCGTCAGATAGGACGTAAAACTATGGCCTTGTGTACAGGAGAACCATATCCTGTTCACGTTAAAGAACACGCTGGATGGCCTAGACCAGTGGTGGCGAACCTTTTTATGTTCGCGTGCCAAAAATTTGCAAATAATATTTATAGAGTTGCTGATGTGCCAAGCAGTTTTTAATAGAGGAAAGAATTAATAAAAAATTAATTATGCAGAATTTTATTGAGACAAATTTAAAAATTAACATATAATTTCATAAAGGTGTACTCATAACTTGTCATAAAGTTTGTCAAATAAAAATCAAAATCACTTATTTATTAATGAGTTTTTTGCTGTTGTACATTGGATTCCAAATGCTTTATATCAGGTTCATATTTCGTCACTTTTAGTAATACACATGCCGAACTAGATTCATCAGTCATTCTGTTTCTTAAACTGTCTTTTATAAAATTCATTTCGGAAAATAATGACTCATACGTAGAGGAGAAAATTGATAATACAGCCGTCGCTAGTGTTTTTTAGACAACTGAAGGTTTCGGGAATGGCATTCCAAGTTCTCACTATTTCCTCATCTGCATTCTTTTTATATACGCCCAATAATCGATCATTTTCAATTATTTCCAAGTCATTTCTCAAATCGACAAACATTTGTTTCCATATAGAACTGGATTGAATATCAATTAATTGCATTTCTATATCTTCCAAATTCAGCCACTCAAAATTTTCCAAATTGAGTTTATCTGCTGATGTTGTGTCCGGATGTAAAATAAATTTTAAAGTTTCTGCAAATTGCTTGAACTTTGTAAATCTTGAAGAAATTTCGTTGATTATCGACTGAATAACTGCAGAAAACTCTTGTGTCAATTTAACTTGAACTGGTTTATCATGAGATTCTAGATCTGCAAAGAATATATTTGTATTTGGAAAATATTTGAAGGTGTTGGAAATAAGGTCACGATTGAAAATTTGTAATTTAGCTTCGAATGCTTTGATTAAATCAAACATGACAATAACTGTCTTGTTAACACTTGCAGTTTAACATTTAATTTATTTAAATGTAATTGATTATATATGTTTCAATGATTTTCTCATTATGTGAAAAAAATTTTAATGTTTATCTAAACGCTCAACGAATCTTTGAAGAACTTGTCCACGACTTAACCATCGGACGTTGTTGAACATAAGTAAACCATTGTACACTGACTTTACTTCATTTAATAATTCTAGAAATTTTTGCTTATTTACTGCGCGTGCAGATATAAAATTGACCAATTTTGTTAAAAGGCTCATAACATCTTCCAGCGACTTGAAACTGGCCTTTGTGCATAAAACCTGCTGATGTATAATGCAATGAAATCCAAGAACTGAATGTCCAATACGTTCGGTAAATAAATTGACAAACCATTTTACTTTCCACTCATACTGCGAGCACCATCAGTAGTTACTGATACAATTTTGGAAAGATCTATATTTTTTTTCAACGAGTGCATTTACAACTGCGTTGCAAATATCTATTCCTTTTGTTGTTGTTGCTAATGATGTTAAACTGATCAATTCTTCTTTGATATTATTCCCAACACAATAACAAATAGAAATTGCTAAACGAGCTGATCCAGTTATGTCAGTACTCTCATCAAGGCAGAGAGAAATTAAACCAGAAGAGTTTATATCTATTTTTTGCTGACGAGTTATATTTTAGCCGTTTCCAAGACGTTCTGCATACAACTGCCTCGAACATAAACACATACTGCTTTATTGCCTTTGGTAATCATGCCATACTCTTCAGTTCACCAACTTTGGAACTCTCTGCTGCTTGATTCTGATAATGTTTTTAACTAGCCATGGTAAGTAAAACTGTAACAAATTTATTCAAAAATAAAATCAAACGTTTTATTAAATGCCTAAATTAAATTACCTTTATAATTCACACATACAGCAAAAACAATGCACAATACGCAACAATAATACACTTGCCGCTGCTTTCTGCTTACTTGCGGAAGCGCGGCTCGAATTTGGGTTGGGTTGTTTTACCTCTGAGCGGTACTTGTTTGCACACCATGGGCTAAATGGCCAGGTCACATGGACCCCGAAGGCTGAGAGAAGGTTGGGGGAGGGGACCCACTGGAACAGCTGTTGGGAGACAGATGGTAACCTCCAGTCAAGGCCATCCAGTGTGTTCTTTAACGTGCACAGTGTATGGCTCTCCCGCACACGAAGCCATGGCTTAATGTCCCATCCGATGGATGGTAGCATTTATAAGACCATCAGTGTCCCTATTGAACGAGGGCAGGGTGGGAAGTTTTGCGGATATAAATCTCAATGCTGGCCCAGCTGGGACTCGAACATGGGAACTGCAGATTACGAGCATGGCATACTACTGACTAGTCACCTCCCCCCGCCTCAGGATATTGCATTTGATTAAGCTGTCATAGCTCATAAACATTGCTTAATACACATGTTGAAATCTCCGGTTAGATGGACAATAAACCCTCACTTCAAAGGCCCGTGCAAAAAGGTACTTAATTTAAGATATCTACTAATTAGTGTCGCCAAGTAAGATATTTATTGATTAGTGTGATATGCACTAGCCTTTGGCGTATTGTAATCGAACAAATTTGAAGTTCTGAATTTTTAAAGCCAAAAAATTTCAAATTTTGCAATTTGTTCTAGTTAAAATTTTGCGTACGATAATGTAAATAAGTGTAAACGCTCATTTTCCACCTGCCCCGCAATTTTTCAAGCCAGTTTTGATTAGTCCATTGCAAAGCATTTTTTGTTATAAGGTTGAATTGGGTTACCTCTGAGAGGCACCTTTTTGCACACCATGGGCTAAATGGCCAGGTCACAAGGATCCCGAAGGCTCAGAGAAGGTTGGGAGACAGATGGTAGCCTCGCGTCAAGGCCATCCAGCGTGTTCTTTAACGTGCGCAGGGTATGTCTCTCTCGCACACGGGGCCATGGCTTAACATCCCATCCGACGGACGGTGGCGTTTCCAAGCCCATCGGTGTCCCTTACTAACCGTGGGCAGGGCGGGGAATTATGCGGGGATAAATCTCTACGCTGACCCAGCTGGGACTCGAACCTGGGAACTACAGATTGATTACGAGCCTGGCGCGCTACCGACTGAGCCACCCCCGCCCCTAAGTTATAAGGAATTCTTTGCAGTTATGTTGTGGCATGTCACAGAAAAAGAACGTAATTATTCCGTGAAATAATTATTACTAACTTCAGTAAGAGTTCAGTATCACTGAGTAAAAATGAGTCTCTTCAGCGAGTTCTGTGTTTCCTTGGTGCTCACACGATGACGTCATTCTTACGTCTTTACGTCAGAATTGAATCGAGTCCAGGGCTTCGCTGAAAGAAAACGATGGCCCACATTTTTTACAGTAGCTTCATCCTGCAAAGCGTCCACTAAAATATACACATTGGCCATTGTTTTCGGCGACAAGATGTGCTCTCACTGCGATTGAGAAGAGCTGACTGCCTGGCAGTCTGCTTTGCAGCCCTTTGTGGGTCGAGATCAAATGTCTGCGCCGGACTAGCTCAAGGCCAAGGTAGATAGCACGTGCCTTAATGGTTCCTTTAAACGGCACGTGAAATATTCTTTTTTCCCCCATTCAGTAAAGGCCATAAATTAGTTCTAAGAAATGATTTATTTCTTTTTATAATTTTAACAAAATACAGTTTCTTGAATAAAGTGTCATTTAGCTGTTGAATTACATTGCTTTTTACTTGTCACTTAAAAAAAAAATTCATATTTGCCGGAAGTTGGACAAAAATATTTTCAGAATCAAGAAATATCAAGTGTGGTTGAGAATGTAGAAATATACGAGGGTGCATCATTTAATTTGGCTGCCATCGCCAACAATTTGGAGTTTTTTGTCATCATCATCATCCTCAAGCAGCCATGGGCTACGGAGGTCCAACCAGACCGTGCAATTTAGTTCTCCAAGCAAGTCTATCCTGAGCTACATCTACTGCATCTGGCCACTGCACAATAATTCTAACAAGGTCTGTTTGACATTGTCTGCCCACCGCATCCTAGGTCTCCCCCACTTTCTGAGGCCTTTAGGCACGCTGTTCATAACCCTATTCGCCAATCTGTAATTATGCATACGGGCAACATTGCCAAACAAACTGAGTCTCTCTGCACAATATGCTGCTTAAAGGAGGTTGCCGACACCTTTGCCTAACCTCATCATTAGTTACAAAGTTGAACCACCTAATGCCCAAGATACTGCGTAAGCATCTGGAATCAAAAGCATCTAGTTTCCTGTTATCTCGTTTACCAAATGCCCAAGTTTCACTGCCATAACTAACCCTAGAAAGAACCAAACTATTATACAATCTAATTTTAGTCTTTAGGTGTATACGCCTATTTCTCCACACTCTCCATAGATTCTTAAAAGTCCCGGCAGCAATCCCTATTCGTCTGTTAATCTCATGCCACACATCACCAGTATCTGTTACATAGCTCCCAAGATAATTAAACCGTGACACCTGCTCAAGACTGCAACCATTCAGATTAACTGAATCACAGCCTGCCTGACCAATTTTCATCACTTTAGTTTTCTCTCTGTTTATAACCAAACCTACTCTACTACCAGTTTCATCAACAGCTCGAATGAAAGAAATCATCTCATCAACATCATTTGCCAAAAGGGCTGAATCATCAGCATAATCTGAATCAGAAATTTTCCTATCTCCAGTCCATTTAAGGCCAAAATCTTTCCCTTGAAGTGAATTTCGCATAACGTAATCAATAACCAAGCTAAAGAGAAAGGGAGACAAAATGCACCCTTGTCGAACACCAGAAGTAATGCTAAACCAATTGCTACAAGCCTTACCAACTCTCACACACGACTCAGTGTTATTATAGAGAGATTTCATTATGTTAACTAACTTGTCAGGTATACCATATGATCTCACAATCAACCACAAATTCACAACAGAGTCGAAAGCCTTTTTGAAAAGGTCAAGGATAGCAAACATTGAAATAAAAAAGCTAATATGTAAAGAGTCAATTTTGTGCTGCAGCATAAACTTTGTGCCTATTGAAGTTAAAAATTATTACTTTTAATCATTAATTTTTTAGTAAATTTTTCACATCATGCTTAATTTAAAAAAAGGATTAATATCAAAATTATCTTGCTTTAATCTATTGCTTATGCATTTCCCTTAGTAATAAGCTCTATTGCAATAGCAGTTAAAGTTATTAATAAGGTGTAAAGAATTACTTCGAATAAAACTTAAAATTTTGTTCTTCAAAGAATTACTTTTAAACAATAATTTCGAGTAAAACACTCGAAAATTTCTTATTTTAATGGGTAATAATTTTTAATTGTAACACTTCTCTGACAAATTATTTTTAAACATCTTTTTTCCTTATAGAGAGTTTAAAATAATATTCCCGTTATATTTCTAACAGAGATTCTAGTTTACTGAACAGATCGCTACATACTTACCGTTAGTTTAGGTTAGCTTACTGCGGAATGGTGTTGCCTTCATGCGAAAATTCTGAAACTTGTTACATACGCCTGTGAACACGGGGATTTGCCAAAAACGGCAGGCATTCTTACCGCTATTAGTCAACTTTCATGAAGACTCCTCCCCTGAAGTCTTATGGAAATCGGCCACCTTAAAATTTTCCTTCGTGTAGACAAAGCAAGTTTTGAAGCAAGTTAAGGAGTTTCTAGTGTTCTATGACACCTGTCATTTAAAACGAGATATTGGTCATCTCTAGATGTAAATGACTCTTGTACACAGATAAAGGATGTCTTGGACAATCTTATACTGACCTTCTAGCGACATCATCTGTATCGTATCCACTACCGTTTGAGACACACTTAGCCTTTTGGCTAAACTGGCCAGTCTCCATTCTTCCACTGACATGCCCACCTTAATGAGGAGGCCACCCCAGGGGACCATGCCATACCTATATACTAATAATTGTAATATCTAATAATTACACTGGGCAACACACAAAAAGGCTTTGAAATGAAAATAGCCAATCTTTTCTAATTTCGAGGTGCTGAACACGAAAATGACAATAAAATTGTTCGATTGGCTGTTGTTTAGGAGAGATAGAGATGGTCATGTATAAACGACTCAGTAAACATTGAGTACATAGGTAACCATTTCAAGTTGAAATTTGCAAATTTTCAGACGAATGTTGCAAAACGATATATTTATGCTAGAAATCTGAATTCTTGTTTTTTTTTAATTTTGAGTGGCAGATAATTGAAAAATTCTTTTTGCATTGCATGGGTACTAAAATATTATGGTTCACATTTTAAAAATTTCACATTAAAAAAATTTGAATTGTAGAATGTGATGGCCAAGAAGTTTACATTGTTAGTAATGATTTACCTAATTATTCCAGGTGGTGGGGAGGAATAGAACTTTTTCATCTAAAGAGATGAATGAAAAATTCTCTTTCTGAGTCATAGGCATTAATAAAATATTACTATATATATTTTCTCGATCATCCATTGTTCGGTTTAAAGTGTAAAAGTGCAATAGCCGGTGAATTAAAAATTTCGTTCTCCTTTGTAAATGAGCATCCACTTTCGCCAGAGGCGATGTATGTTCTTATAGTTAAAATTTTGGTGACCAAAAAAAATTAATTAAGAAATATTAACCAACCGGCAACCTTGTTGTGTAGGTAAATCGGCGCCCTATCATCCTTTGAAGGGAATGCGAACTCAGTAACTGATTGCACCATCGATATGTTTTAGGTTTATTTTCTACTTTTTAGGGCCATATAGAAAGATAGGAATTTTTTATTTTTTTTTTATTTTATGTATTTTTTCTGTTCCTAAAAACACCTACCTTCAAAAACTTTCATTTGATATATAACTGGTAAACATCGACCACATTTTTCTTCCCTTTTGGAATCGTGTTTGAGGTAGCCCATAACATTGGAGACGTCACAATCTTTAATTTGAGATGACTCTTTAAAGTATAATAATTTATTTCCGTTTAATTGAATACATAGAAGAGTCAGATGGTGCATTGCACTCTTACTCCTTCCCTGTTGACTTAAAAATAAGAAATGCATAAAAAAAGACTGTACAATAATTGACATTTGTAGCAACAAAGTTCACTTATTATGTTTAAAATCTAAAATATCGAAGAAATGGTGACAAGTCCACTTCTTTCAATTTTCTTCCGAGACTCTGCAATGTTAATGAAAGCACCACGTCTGTTGGAATTTAGTTCCAAACCCTCCCTGCTCAAAAGAATTGTATGATGAAGTAAAAACTTATGATATGTGTAATAAATTACCACAAATTACACCATCTTTTCGCTCTCTTCACGCCCCCCCCCCCCCTCCATTTCAAAGATAGTTAAATTTTACGGGAGTCGATCAAAACGATTGTCATATGTCACACGAAAACTTACGATAAAAGGAATATTAATTAGCAAATGTTAATTAGGTATGTGAGGAACGCGAGACAGCAGAAAAACACTACATCCATGCCTTACCCGGGGGTCGAACCCAGGTCTCTTTGAACAGTAACCAAGCACGTTAACCACTCGGCCACAGGACGGCCTAAATATTGAACTATCGCTTTAATAAATTTCTCTCAATAAGTTTGCGTACTTGATGATTCTCAATATTTATCATAATGCTTTAAAATTTGCTGTCTAAAATACGGTTTTTTTATAGCCATTAAATAAGCTATGACTAATTGAATAGTATAATAAAACTCCGATCATCATCAGAATATTTGGATAGGAGATAGATTAAAATATGGTAGGAAGGTTTAGAAGCCCCCTCAACCTTGGCTTTCCTGCTATTCCAGTTGAAGATCACCAAAATTTAAAATTTCTAGTAAATACATCGTTTGCAATATTCGTTCAAAATTTTGGAATTTCCAAACTTTTCCACCGTTAGAGGGCGCAATTAAACTTTTAGGAGATTCGGTAGGTGCAAATCCTAATACTTCATAATACCCATCTGACACAAAGATAATTTTTATCTATTATAATATTTTACTACATGCACAAAAGAGCGAAAAGCAATAGGAAGATCTGTAGCAAGCTAGTCGAAGTAAATTATTGGGCGGCGTTTTTGCTGTCGGTGTTATATATAGGCGGCGTTTTTGCTGTCGGTGTTATATATAGGCGGCGTTTTTGTTTACGTCGTTTTGTACAAGCGGTGTTTTTGTTCACGTCGTTTTGTAAAGGCGGCGTTTTTCGTTCACGCCGTTTTTGCTAGCGGCGTTATGTAGAGTCTGCGTTTTTGCATTCGGCGTTCTGTCATAAAACCTACACTCATTCATGGCTATTTCGTTTCTGATAGCAGGATGCCTTCTTTCAGCTAGACAACGCCCTATCTCATCGTTCCCATTTGTCAAAGGGAATGGTTGTAGGATCATTCCAATGAGTTCACAACCCTTGAATGGCCTTCTTACTCTCTGGATTTGAACCCTATTTGAGCATCTGTGGGACGAAGTGGAGTGATGCCTTCGAGCCCGAAACCCACTACCGGCAACTCTCGGCGCTTTATGGATGGCTGCCCTGAAATCATGGGTCGCAATACCATCGTATCGTTTCCAACACCTTGTAGAGTCCATGCCATGCTGTTGTGAGGGGAAAGGTGAACCACACATTATTAACCAAGGACCCACACCTTATTAGGTGGGTTTGTATAATAAATTGTTATTTCAAGGTATATAAAATTTATATTTTAAATACAGTGAAGATGGTAAAGTACCTTTTTTCCAACTAACAGTGGCCATGAGGGATGGTGGTGGTGTGTGTGTGTGTGTGGGGGGGGGGGGGGGTCACTAAGGTTAATGTTAGAAAGCTCAGAAGAGGGTCATGAGCAAAAAAAAACAACAAAAATTGAGGAACTATCTAAACGACGTTTTGAGACATTTATAAAGTAACTGTGATCTTAATTTTGCTTCGTGAGCAAAATAAAGCATACAAGCCATGGATAAACAATGCACAGATATGTTATGGAGCACCTTTTGTGCTGACGGTTCATTTACATGTTTAGAATCTCTGAAGTGGTTTTACCGCCTATTTCCATATTCACTCCTTAATTTCACGTAAATAACTGTTTTCGCTTCTTAATTCTCTATAGTTTTCAAAATATTAAAGAAAACCAACGTATAGCCTAAGTTTTGCACTTGAATGTATGTAATTAGACATAATTACTCCATCTCTTCAATTTCTTTGTAATGATTGCCATCAATATCCGTATCCCGAAGATAAATAATTGATTTTTGGCTTCCATAATTTCCTCCGCCCAGCAATGAAGTTGCCAAAACTCCTGTTGTTTTACTATGACATGTTTAATGTAATTTGCATTTTTTGCAGCAGTCACTTCTGTTACACTTATACCTCGGTTTACATGTTACATGATTACAGTTTACACAGTTTCGGTTTTACGCAGGAAAGAAAAGACAACCAGTTTCGTTTTACTCGATTATAGATTTGTTTTACACCGTACGGATTGAGATTTTTTTTTTATATGATGTAATATAATACATATCTTGAAGTAGCATTGGTATAGTGTCAAGGTGGATTATTATACTGTCCCCCAAGGTAAAAAACAACTAAATGGCTTTAATTAACTTCCTTTATTTTCAAGAATAAACAGATAATAAGTAAATCAAATCTGTAACAAGTTATATTCTTTGGCTAAAATTATATTTTTGACATTGTAAATGCAACTGTTTCACGACATCTTAGTGAAATGAAGTTTGTTTTGAATTGGCGGGGAGATCTGACTTTTCTAGATTGAAATTTTCAGACTAGTAAAAACCGTGCTTTGTGTCATATTTTGCAACAAGTTTAAGTTGGGACTAGCGAAGCCTGGAGAACCTCTTCGATCCGGCCACATCCAGCAATCCCCCAAACACCCACCCAAGGTGTTGGGGATGTTTTACAGCTTCCGGGCCACAGACGCTTCACCCCATTGAAGGAATGATGGACAGCAAAAAGTACATAGGCGTTCTGGAGGCGAAAATGGTCCCAACACTGCAGAAGCTGTTTCCTAACGGCGATGGGGTATTTCAACAGGATCTGACTTCATGCTACAATTCTAAGCTTCCTAAGAGCTTCTTTAGCCAGCAACATTTGAAGGTATTGGAGTGGCCAGGAAATTCACCTGATCTAAACCCCATTGAAAATTTGTGGGCCATTATTAAAGCGTGCATATCTAAGATGGATTGCACGACGAAAACCATAATGATAGAAAGTGTCATGAAAGTGGGGTACCACGACCCTGAAGTGAAGATGTCTGGAAAACTAGTGGCATCAATGGTTGAGAGGGTGAAAGAAGTAATTAAAGCTAAGGGGGGTCACATTCACTATTAACTACACTATTAAACAAATAAATATTTTAGTTGTGTCTTTGTTACTGCATTTTCCTATTGTCCCAACTAATTTGCATAGTAGTGTGTGTAAATTGATACATAGGCTAAATACAACTGATTCGTAAGTACATTGTTTCATAATGCATTATGTAAATACTAATTTTATAAAATAAAACTCGAAGTGTTGTACATACGCTTAATTTCTAATTTATATTCAATTCCTAAGGGGCGGGGGGTGGCTCAGTCAGTAGCGTGCCAGGCTCGTAATGTGCAGTTCCCAGGTTCGAGTCCCAGCTGGGTCAGCGGTGAGATTTACCTTCGCAAATTTCCCCGCCCTGCCCACGGTCAGTAGGGGACACCAATGGGCTTGGAAAGGCCGCCGTCCGTCGGATGGGACGTTAAGCCGTGGCCCCGTGTGCGGCTAGCCATACCAGCACGTTAAAGAACACGCTGGATGGCCTTGACGGGAGGCTACCATCCGTCTCCAACAGCTGTTCCAGTGGGTCACCTCCCCCAACCTTCTCTGAGTCTTCGGGGTCCTTGTGACCTGACCATTTAGCCCATGGTGTGCAAAAAAGTGCTGCTCAGAGGTAAAACAACCCAACTCAATTCATAAATACACTTCTTTCAGATTTCGTCTTCAAATTCAATAGTGAAATGTATGAGAAATTAAACTTGTAATTATTAACGGAAATAAGTACAAAATAAGTTTACATTAATGCTTACTTACTTCTGAACTAAAATTTGAGATAAATATGTATAAATAAAACTTTCAATGTACGTTTTATTCATAAACAAGCATTTTTTCCTATCCCTTTTTTTCCCCTTAAGTTATTGGTTTCGGTTTACACAGAAATTTTCCCAAACTTATCTATCGTGTAAATCGAGGAATTAGGTGTATGCAAATTCTCTCTCGTACTCTCATCTTTTAGATTCACTAAAAGTCTGATCTCAACGTTGATATAGTTGTGACAAGCCTAGGAACATCAGATTATGAGCCTGGCACGTTACTGCCAATCTCTGCCCCACACGTTTAAGTGCTGGGATTTCATTACGTCGGAAAAATGAGTACATTTTGCTGTGAATAAAAGAAAAAGTGAAATCATCATATCGCAAAATTCTCTTTCGCTTTCCGACGGCGCTTGGTTATTTTCCTTAGGGAATTGATGGCCTCTTCCTTTTAGCCTTGATCTAGAAAATAGAAAAGGCTTCGACTTGATACCCCTATAAGTTTAGTAGTTTCTTCGATTTGATTGATGCTTTCAGGTAGATTTTTCTTCTCATTGAATAAATGTTCGTAATATTTTTTTCGACGAACTCTTTAGACTTACTGCGTCGACTAACTGAAGAGAAACATTCAGATGATTTTTGAGCTGCGCAGATTTTGCGTTCGTTGCATCCTTCGCCATTCTTCGTTTGCCCAGAATCCGAAAACCCATGCCTATCACTCACATATTTCAAATTAATTATCAGAAGTTATAAATTTTGAAAATAGCATTTAAGCAATTAAATAACGGTGCATGGGCCTCAAGATTTGTATAAGATATACACCAAAGAGCCAAAACATTATGATCACCTGCCTAATACTATGTTGGTCCTCCATGTGCCCCTAAAACAGCTCTTACCCAGCGATGCATGGAAGCTACAAGATTTCTAAAGGTGTCTTGTGGTATCTGGTACCAACATGTTGCCAGCAGATCCTTTAACTCTTGTAAGTTACAGGGTTGAGCCGCCGCAGATCGGATATGCTGTTCCAACACAAACCACAAATGCTCGATTGACTTGATGTCTGGGGAATTTGGGGGCCAGGGTAATACCTGGAGGTCTTCCTCAAGTTCTGCAACCCATTAACGAACAATCCGGGTAGTGTGGCATGGCATATTATCCTGCATATGAATGACTGGACCTAGGATTTCCCAGCAGAACATCGCCCGAAGCATTACACTTCCTCCACCGGCTTGTTTTCATCCCACAGTGCATCCTGTTGCCAACACTTCCCTAGGTAAATGACACACACGTACCCAGCTATTCATATAATGCAACAGGAAACGAGATTCATCAGACCAGACAACCTTCTTCCAATCATTCAAGGTCCAGTTTTGATGCTTGCGTACCCATTGTAGTTGCTTTCGACGGTGAACCGAGGTTAGCATGGGCACTCAGACGGCCTGTGGCTACGCAGCCCCATTTTCAGCAGGGTTCGATGTACTTTGTGTTGTGACACATTACTCCCATCACCAGCATTCAAATTACAGGCAAATTGCGCCACAGTATCCCTTCTGTTGGCTCGTTCCGTACGAGATAGTCTTCGCTCACTTCTAGCATCGATGAGCCATGGTTGGCCCCACATTTCCAGTGGCGCATTCTTAGGTGAATCACAGTATGGATATGATAGTAGTTCTCAACAGGAATAATGAAAATTTGAGCATTTTTTTTAAATTATGGAAGAACTCTTCCTTAATTATTTCTTGTAAACTACAATTATAATTGAATTTTGTCAATCTATATCGCGTAGCTGTCTGCTCGTAGAATTAACGTAAAATTGGCATTTTGTTAACTCCCTTACTGGTTCGATTTGAAGATTTTTATTGCAAGAATGCCAAAGAATTCGAAATTATTTTTTCCTTGTTTTTTGCCTGCTTTTAGGGAAGCTGCCTGACAAAATAAAATGTTTATTGGTCGTGTCCGCCTTTCGCCCAAGACTCAAGGATTCCCGATCAGTAAACCTCCTTTCTCCGTCGTTGCTTCTTCAGAAACTGCTCCTATTTTAGCATGGAATGTGACCCATCTTTGTTCAGAACATCGGTTTTTATGGAGCAGTGGTGAATGGATGGATGTCAAGGATGTCAAGACTGACAACAACTGTATAGCTGCGGCCTTCACCTGAACTTACCTAGGAGAAGAAATAGAAATATGTAGCAATTCAATTCTCACTTTTTAAACCCTGATTAGCACGGATAGAACAGCAATATTATAATTTTATTCTAAACTATGTTGTGAAATGGTAAATAAACTTATGTTGCCAGATTAATTTTAAGTGCCTATTGTAGAAGAATGCCAAAGTCGTAGTTAATAATAATAGCGAAATAATGTTCTAATTTAATTAGTGCTATAAAAAAATAAATACTCCCTCAAGCAGCTGCTTGTCACATAGGTCTGACAGGAGTCTGTCAGTTTTATATGCCATAATAGAAGGTCTGAGAGGATGGCAGGACCTCGGCAGAAAAACGACACGTACATCAATGCCTTACCCGGGGCTCTAAACCCTTAGATCAGTAGCCAAACGTGCTATGTTAAAATTTAAAGAAATTATATAGTATCACTGTTGAAAAGAATGAGACTCGTTCAGTTTTT
The DNA here is from genome assembly GCA_038380435.1 of Ryuthela nishihirai. Lineage (NCBI taxonomy): Eukaryota > Metazoa > Arthropoda > Arachnida > Araneae > Heptathelidae > Ryuthela > Ryuthela nishihirai. The sequence goes on from JAWZYU010000005.1 coordinate 44,663,024, forward strand.
TGGAAAAAACCCTGATATGTAATTTCTTGATCATCATGGATTAGGATGGTGATGTGCTTTATATAGGTAGAATATTTACAGTAGGTGGGAATGCTCAGCCGATAGTACACCAGGATCGTAATCTGCAGTTCCCAGGTTCGAGTCACAATTGTGCCAGTATTAGATTTATCTCAGCAACTTTAACCCCTTCATGCCCTCAACCAGTAAGGTGCATTGATGGTCTAGAAATGATCCTGTTTCAACATATGGAATGTTAAGCCCTAGCCCCGTATGCAAGAGAGTCGTATCCTGTGCACATTAAAGAACACCTGGATGGGCTTGACGGGAGGTTTTCATCTGTTTCCTACAGCTGTCAAGTGGGTCCCTTCCTGACTTCTCTGAGCCCTTGGGACCCTCGTGACCTGGCCATTTAGCCCATGGTGTGAAAAATACATCTCAGAGGTAAAACAACCCAACAATATTTACAAATACTTGTTTGAGTTGCGTTAATGTTCTTAAATATTTCGACTGTGTAAATCTACATATATCGCTTGTAAATAAAAAATGAATAAATACCCCCTCAAGCAGCTGCTTGTCACAGAGGTCTGACAGGAGCCTGTCAGTTTATATGCCATAGTAGAAGGTCTGAGAGGATGGCAGGACCTCAGCAGAAAAAACGACACAAACGTCCATGCCTTACCCGGGACTCGAACCCAGGTCCCTTAGATCAGTAGCCAAGCGCGCTAACCACTCGGCCATGGGATCGCTTGTACCAATGCATAAAGATCAAGGAATCTATTTATCTCTGTGTTTCCCGAAGGAAAGTAATAAATCTAATTCCTTTCATGTGTGCACTTATTCATCTGCTCTAACTCAGCCATGATCAGTGTTAACCCTTTCAGGACCATAAGGTTTCTAAGAGTAAATATTAGTATGTAACTGTTTATTTTAGTTTGTTTAGACGTAAAATAAATAAAAATCATAAGAAAAATACATAACAATGTGTAGTTTTTTTTGGAATTTTATGGGAAATATTTTTCCCAATGGACTATAAAGGTAACACAAATTATAGTTAGGCTTATTATGCAATGTCTTTTATTTATTGGTTTATTAGAACAAAATGTTAACTAAAATAATACAAAATTATGAAATAAAATTACTATACAAAATGATGTGCTAATTATGATATTGTGCGAAGCAATTTCTTTTGGTAGTGAGGCAAAGACGGACATTGCACATAGTACATAATATATTATGCGTCCTGACAGTTCTGTTTTTCTTTTCTAAACTTTCCCGTTTACGTAATTGCGTTCGGCATACGTTCTATTTTGACATTCTGTATAAAAAATGCAGATAAGGTTATAATTAAATACGACAATCACCAATTTTAAAATGGGAAAAATGTTTCCCTTAGTCGTGAAATGGTTAAACTATAACTCTGAATTTTTTTTTAGTATCGTGTTAGAAGGGTTTTCGCTGATTTAGGAAAGGGTTTTGACGTTTCAGTTATTCTCAAACTGGTTCAACCCCATCCCGCTGGTGTTAAGGAGGGAAAAATTCATTGATGCCAATGTGACCTTTTTTATCATGACACTCTACCACCAAAATTTCAAATTTCTAACATAAATGGTTTGGAATTTTTCACCATTAGAGGGAGCTGTTAAAGATATTTGGAAAATGCGAATCGTAAACTTTTTTTCAATACCTATCCAATTGAAAATGAATTTTAAATTATCTATAAAATCAAAAAAGTTTGATATCTACAGACAATAAAGTGAAAACATTAACCCATTTTTTAGACGATATAAAATTAGCTCGTTTTTAAAAAAAAAAACAAACGAGTTAATGTTACATGAATTTTGATGTAAAACGATTTGTTTCTAATAATAATTTAAAAATTCATTTTTGGATTTGATAGGTAGTGATGAATATTACGATTCTCATTTACCGAATCTCCCAAAAATTTAAATCGCCCCATTTAACGGTGGCAAAATTTTAAATGAATATTGCAAATGATGTATTTACACTAGAAATTTTAAATTTTTGGTTTCATTGGTAACAAGAAGTTTCCTTTTACACCAACTTTTTGCTTCAAGAGATGATTTGAAAATTCTTAGGTAGCCACTAATGAAATATAATTCAGATTTTTCCAATTGTAGAATTTTAATATGCAAAAAATTTGTTGGAGGGTACTAAATGTGAGAAACGCGAAACTTTTAACGAATATTGCAAGTGATCTCTTTATGGTAGAAATCTGAAATTTTCGTGTTAGAGTATCAAAAGATATTCCGCTGACATCATCAGTCTGCCCTCTTTTCTCAGAGGGGTGTGAGAAAAGCAACTTTTTTATTTTAAGTAATGAAATAAAAATAGTTTTATGTTGAAGTACTAATGCTATTATTTGCGTTTTCCCTATCATCCATTAGTTCGAATTAAACTTTTAAATAGTGCAAAAGCCGATAAACGAAAATCTTATTATCTTTGAAAACGAGATTCCTGTTTTTGCCAGAGGCGATATGTGTTCAAGTTGTTTTGAAATGGCACTGTAACTGCCGGAGGCTGTGTTCGAGTCCTGGTCTGTCATGGTTGTTTGTGTGCTGTTAGCTCTGAGGCAGTGGTCAGCAGCGACTTCGGTTTTAGTGGTGCATATATTGTGTGAGAAAGGCTTGTGGAAACTAAGAGTAGTTTTCTTGGACCCTTCTCCATCCTATATGTGCACAAATAAAAAAAAAATAAAATACTATCTTGTTTTCAAAATGTAAAATTAAACATTTGAAATATTCGGGAGGGAAATACAGAAAAAAGGTTTTAACTTGTTTCAGTAAGATGGTCAAATTTAAAAAAAAAATTCTTTCCCTCTGTTTTGCTGTACTTTACATTTGCCGTAAATATAGTTTTATGTTTTTAGCTTGTTTCACGTTTAAGCAGTCCAATTAAGACATCCAAGAAATTTGGACTTTGCGTTTTGTTTTAATGCAGAGTAAAACCACATTTCCAAGTGAACCGTATGAAGTAAACACATTACATAAAATCGAACCATTGAAGGTTAAGCGTAGAAATCAATAAAATTTAACCCTTTTTAGGAAATTTTGGGTTTATATGCGAGTACTTAGAATTTTTCCTGTAATTTACAATTATTTAACTCTAAATCATGATAAAAACCCATAAGCGAACTTAGGTTAGCTGGAATAGAGTACATAGTTTTGCAGAGAAGGTATCAATTTTTTACATTTAATTTCTCTTAATGAGATTGTAGTCTGAAAATGGCTATTATTAGATTTTTCTCCAACCTTGCCGAGTGGATAGCATGCTTGGCTACTGATCAAAGTGCCCCGGGTAAAGCATGAATGTTTGTGTTGTCTTTTTGCTGAGATCTCGCCTCCTTACAGGACCTTCTACTATGGCATATTAAACTGGCAGGTTCTTGTCAGACCTCTGCGGTAAACAGTTGCTTGAGGGGGGGTATTTTTTTCTAGACTTCTGTATATGAAAGAATTGAATCGCTGTATTTAAAACAAGATTTGCAGTTGTTGTCTTGGTCCAGTATGATCTTTACAATGGTTGGCTAAATGTCTTAAGCTTCATGATATAAGGAATACACTACCATAACTGAAAAGTTGTGGTTATCCTATTTTACATGTGCCTCAAAGATTAATGACTACTCCCATCCCTACGTCCTTTTCCCATACTACATCCAACTCACCCAACAGCCTGTCATGTTCACAAATAAGCAAGCACCGAAAGTCGTCATTATTGTCTGCCATTTGCTAGTTGTTGAGAAAACGCCTCTTATTAAAGAATCCATTCGTGGAAATGTGAAATCTACCATTTAATTAAAGCACCTTGCCATTCAGGATTAAAGGGAACCGCCAAGAGAGAAAGTCTGCAGTAGACTTTGAACAATGATCAGTGTTCATTGAAAACAACATTGTAACTGACATCCTGTCACAAAACAACCTATAAACCCCTTCTTTACGCACCTAACCCTTTTTCACGTGTCTGTGTTCCAGAGGAGTAATTACATCAGAGGATTTTTTAAATAATGCGTGGAAGCTGACCACTTTGTTCTCACATTTACAGCCTATTGATATTTCCGTAATTATTCTTCTGCAGTGTTTATCGCTTTCTCACTTCTATTACTTTTGTTTTCCCCATTTTACAGTTTTTGTATGGCCATCAATTCTCCATATCCCCAAACTTTAACTACTGAAAGGTTAGCTGCTCAGATAGAAATTCTTTGGATTGCATTGTATGTTGTTAAAACTTAAAAATGTGAATGTGTTTTATGAAGAAAATGAAGAAGGAAATATATATATTATACACTACAGGAAAAAAAATTGCAGAACCTGGAAAGATTAATGCCATTTTATTAAAATACAGACAACTGATAGCATACATTGAGATGTGCGATTGATTACATTATCAAAACAAATATGAAAATTACCACTTTACCTACCTGGTAAAGTGGTATAATTAGTATGATGTTGAACCGCCCCGCACAGCAATGCATTCATGAGTACAGCTGGGAAGGCTATCATACAGCTCTATAATGCCCTCCTGAAGGATAGAGCGCCAAATAGTGCAAAGTCGCTGCTCCATTTCAGCGATAGTGGTTGGTGCACCTCTTGGGTGTTGTTGGAGCAGTCGGTTCATCATATCCCAGATTTATTCAGTAGGTGAAAGGTACGGCAAGCGTGCTGACCATGGTAGAACCTAAACGTTTTGCTCGTGAAGATACTGTAGGGTTAGGCGAGCTGTGTGGGGATGGGCTTTATCTTGCTGGTAAAAGGTTCCGTGCTGCTGAACAAATGGGACAGCCACTGGCTGCAAAATGTTGGTAACATATCGTTGGGCAGTTAGAGATCCTCTTATGATGACCAGTTTTGACAGAGATGTCCGACTAACGGCACCCCACAGAAAGACGCCAGGTGCTGGAGCTGTGACAATGTTGCACCACTAGGTGGCTTTACTTTCTCCTGGATTATGAGGAACACGTCTACCGTCGTGCTGACCAAGACAAAAACGAGATTCGCCACTAAACACTACGGTACTCCACTCTCATTCATTCCAGTTCTGTCTGAGGCAACACCTCTGAAGACGTGCTTGCATGTTGGCAGATGTGGGGAGCAAATGCAGTGACGGATGATCGGCTCGCAATGAAAACTGTAAAAGCCTGTTTTTTACCGTCTGTCTGGTGGGTATTCGATGTGTTACCTGTTGCCACTCCCTTTGCCAGTTGCGTTGTAGTCACGAATCTGTCACGCAATGCTGTGCATCGCAAATGGTGGTCCTGTCGTTCTGTGGTCATATGACATCTTCCTGATCCTTGTTGGCTTGTGCTGGATCCGTCTTGAACCCAATGTGTATGATGATGCTGGGATTGTGGCCAACCTTGTTGGCCACATCTCTGTACGACAAACTAGCTTCTCTAAGGTCGATGATTCTTCCACGCTCAAAGTCTCTTAACTGTTGGAATGGCTACCGACATCTGCATAAGGTTATCTTTAGCAGTTTACAACAATTTCCACAATGTTTTGTCAACCAAGGAGCTTTGGTTGCCTTTATCTGTGTTTGACTGTTCTGCACCTGTGATGTCAGCTCGCGCCTGTCTAATCGTTTCAATCGTCCTGCAAATCTAATCATTTCCATATACTACTGCCTCCCTAAATTTCGTCACATTTGCATAACTTCTTGCAAGTGTTACATTTTTTATTTCCTGTAGTGTATATGAAAACTAATAGAAGCTTATAAGTCAGAAAGTGTGTTGTCAAGCGGCATAGTTATGACCAGCACATTGGGATATTGCTTGGTGTCCCAGCAGCCCAATCTGCCTTGCTTACCCTTGTCATTCTCCCGGGAGAGATCAGGATTGACAAAACGCAGTACTGAGTCATTCGATCCATACCTGCTGTACCTGAGAACATTTAGTAATGATAAAATTTTCAGACTGAATTGGCATAAGCCAAGGCTTATAATGCCACTGATTGAATTGTGGCTATTAAATGATTTATGATCCGGACGCTGTCGAAGGCGAAGAGGAAGGGTCTTTATTCGAGCTGATTTAATAATTAATTTTCATAGGACTCCTTCCAGTGCTTTCAACCAGCACCAGAGGGACCCCTTCCAGTGCTTTCGATCAACACCAGAATGTTGTTTATCAAGGCATGATGTTTGAGAAATCACTTTCTCAAGTTTTAATGATTAATATGTACGGAAGTGGACAGCTAACTGACGCTGATTGGTTTAGATGTAGCATGCACCTTACTTTTGTAGCAGAAGACGGATTGTTTAGAATGGGTCTGCTGAAAACCCATCAGATTCATTTAGAAAACTAAATATATCTTCACCATAATAAAAGACCAAAAAAAAAAGCAATTAGATATGCAGTACATAATAACACTGTTGCAGATCAAACAATCAAATTTAATGAATAGAATATGTATCGTAGTCAAGTAACTAAGTAAAAGAAGTATGATAAAACAAAACTATGGTCGCTTCGCACATGCATTTACACAATGTTGCAATTTCTTATATTTGGCATTGCCACCCTCAAACTTTTGACACCCAGGGAGATTGCCCCGGTCACCCCGCCCTAAAGCCTGCACTCCCTCGGTATACGAGCAATCGCAAAACATTTTTTGCTCATACGAGATGGACCAATCAATACCTATGTTTTGATTTACGAATCAATTTCCGCTTATACGAGCTCCTTCTGGGATACCATCAGTTTGCGAGAGGAAGGAACTCTTATAAGCGAAAATTTAGCTTAGCTTGGGAAAAAGTTACCAACAAATGCACGAATTTACGTTTTTATCCCGTTTTCAGAAAAAAAATGAGCTAATTTGTTCACTGGTAAAGAATCACAAGATGTGTCCTCTAGACATGGAACTCATGAAATAATTTTTTTCCAGCTTATTGTGTCATAAGTTCCATGTCTACAGGACAAATCCTGTGATTCTTTACTACTGAATCACTAACAACGTTAACGTGTTAATAAAAAAGCTCTCTAGAAAGGTGCCTTGAAATTAAGCTCTATGCCACCTTCCTTTGAGAATACAGGTTGCAAGTAAATTTATTTTTCAGGATTTCTTGCTCCCAAATTTTGCTGATTTTTCTGTATCTTTTCATCTCTCTGAAAATTTCTTCATCCCTTCATTTCATCTAAAGAAAAATATTTTTATACCTTGGTCACCAATCATTTATATACGTTGCTTAATGACACGACCTTGTGCGAATTTATGTGTTCTTTATGTATCTACAACCAGCTTTTTATTGTCTATAGTGTTATTAAAGTGATTTTGTTTCCAGCAATAGCGACATACGTGTTTGATGTTTTATCACAGATAGTTTGAGTGCTGTTGAGTTGTAAAACAGTATACATTTTAATCTATCATATGTAGCAATATAATTGCAGTCTTCATTCTGCACTATCTAGAAACTTCATTATCTCCATGGACAGATGGCTTCTTCCTCAATGGTCTCAGCAGATAAGAGCGACAGAACGATTGTCCAGAATTCCCTGGATTTTTACACATTTAGCTAAGCGGGATCGGATCTGGGGGAAGGGCCATTTTTCCCTTTGCAGCCCCCCCCCCCTAGAGAATGCCAGTTAGGGTAAAAGAGGCTTGTGCATATTTCAAACATTTTGTAATAATTTTTTTAAACTTTTAAAACAAAGGAAATTACACTTCAATTAACCCCTCCACCACCATCACCACCATTTTCTTTACTTATTAGATTGTGTAGCTAGGCCCTCCCCGTTTTTTCTAGATCCGGGCCTGTAGCCAAGTAATACGGCGACATTGAAAGATATTCTACATACTTTCCTTTTCCACGAAAATAAAGAATTAAATCATTGAATCTGATGAATATCATTAGATTATTAATGTTCAATATCAGTTCTTAAATAATTTAATGAAAGGAGAAACGCAGAAATTAAAAGGAAAATAAAGAGAAGCAGTGCTCAAAATTAAAGTATAATGTATAAAATGTTTTCAGCTATTAGAAATGAACATCTTAAGGAAAAATACTGCGACATGACTCACTAACAGAAATTTGGATAATGAGGAAATCATCCGATATGCATTATCATCATCATTATCATCCTCAAGCAGCCATGGGCTACGGAGGTCCAACCAGACCGTGCAATTTAGTTCTCCAAGCAAGTCGATCCTGAGCTACATCTACTGCATCTGGCCACTGCACACCAATTCTAACAAGGTCCTGTTTGACATTGTCTGCCTACCGCATCCCAGGTCTCCCCTTCTTTCTGAGGCCTTTAGGCACACTGTTCATAACCCTATTCGCCAATCTATAATTATCCATACGGGCAACATGGCCAAACCAACGGAGTCTCTATCTGCACGATATGCTGCTTAAAGGAGGTTGCAGACTCCTTTGCCTAACCTCATCATTAGTTACAAAGTTGAACCACCTAATACCCAAGATATTACGTAAGCATCTATTTTCCTGTTATCTTGTTTGCAAAGTATCCAGGTTTCACTACCATAACTAACCCTAGAAAGAACCAAACTATTATACAGTATAATTTTAGTCTTTAGGTGTAAAGGCCTATTTCTCCATACTCTCCATAGATTCTTAAAAGTCCCGGCAGCAATCCCTCCCTATCTGTCTGTTAATCTCATGCCGCATATCACCAGTGTTTGTTACATAGCTCCCAAGATAATTAAACTGTGACACCTGCTCAAGGGTGCAACCATTCAGATTAACTGAATCACAGCCTGCCTGACCAATTTTCATCACTCTAGTTTTCTCTCTGTTTATAATCAAACCTACTCTACTACCAGTTTCATCAACAGCTCGAATGAAAGAGTTCATCCCATCAACACCATTTGCCAAAAGGGCTAAATCATCAGCATAATCTAAGTCAGAAATTTTAGTATCTCCAGCCCATTTAAGGCCAAAATCTTTCCCTTGAAGTGAATTTCGCATAACATAAAACACATTGCTCATCACGCAATTGACTGCCAACCAGATTTTTAATTCTATTAAGCACAATCATGGAAAGAACTTTACCTGGAACAGAGAGTAGGCTGATACCCCTATAGCTATCACAAGAACTGCGATTACCTTTTTTGAAATATGTATAACAATAGCTCTGGTAAAATCCTTAGGAACCATGCCTTTATCATAAAAGATATTCAGAATTTCAGTCATCCAAGTGGTAACCGAAACATTCCCAGCTCTAAGCATTTCGGTAGTAATTTCATCCACCCCTGGGGATTTATGAAGTTTAAGTTTAGAAACAGCCAAAATAACTTCAGATTGTGTTATAGGGCCAACATTAAAGCCACCAATGCATCTATCATCATTGCAAACAATGGGAATAGAACTACCCACATTGTTTAGAATATCACTGAAATGCTCAGCCCACCTAGCCATGACAGAATCCTCACCTTCTATAACCTTACCTTGTTTATCCTTCAATCCCTGTATACCTGTCCGTTTTCTACCACACAAAACATTAACTATCTGGTACAGCTCTCTGCTGTTGTGCTGTCTAACTGCTTCCTCGGCTTTGTCAGCCAAACCATCAAGCCAAAGATTCTTATCAGCAGCTAACTGATCTTTTACACGTTTATTAAGTTCTCTGTAATGCTTTCTATTAGGATTAGTAGGGTATTGATTAAGGACATTCCTGTAGTTCTTTCTTTCCGAAATAAGCCCAAGTGCCTTATCACTCAGATAATTCTGCCACTTCTGCTCCTTTTTTCCTAAAAGAGTATTGTTAGTGTCCAAAAAAGCCTGTTTAAAATGATCCCATTCTTCCTCAACTTCAGTAGTAAGCATACCATGACTGTCATAATGACTAAGTAACCTATCATGGTAAGCTTTTGCTATAACTGGGTCTTTCAGAGCTATTAAAAGTAAATTTTTTAACCCTTGCACAACAGTTCTTAAGTTTAAGTTGCAACAAACTTTTAACAAGGTAGTGGTCAGATCCAATTTCGGCTCCCCTATATGACCTGGTATTCCTAACAGAACTAGCCCATTTGCTGTTAATTAATATATAATCAATCATATTCTTATACAGCCCATCGGGTGAAACCCATATGTACTTATGTATGTCGCGGTGTTTGTAATAAGTGTTAGTTATTCTGAATTCATTGAGTTTACTTACCTGTAGGAGACGTTGCCCATTGCAGCTACCAATACCAAAAGGGCCTATTACTCCTCCCCAAAGGTCAGAGTCAGTACCAACTTTGGCATTGAAGTCACCAAGAACAAGGGTAATATCTCCTTTCTTGATAGAATTCAAAATATCCTGAAGTTGTCCATAAAACCTATTCTTTTCATCATCATCGGCATCCTCAGTGGGGGCATAACAGCAGATAACATTCAAGTCTTTAATGATTGTCTGAAATTTTTCTGTAAGAAACCTTTCATTAATGCACTCATATCCTAGAAGAGCATCACTAGCGTGTCTGCTGAGAAGCAGACCCACGCCTTGGTGATGCTTATTGTCGTCCCTCCCTGAAAAGAGAAATTTAAGATTATTTTTAAGAATCTGACCTTTATCTGTCCATCTGGTCTCTCGTAAGCCGAGAATATCTAAATTATAATGGTGGAATTCTTGTGTGAGGACATCAAAAGAAAAAGCTCTGTGCAGAGTCCTCACATTCCAACTACCTATGGAGAGAAAATGGTTAGTGGGATGTTTAAAGAAACTATGTTTATTGAGAGAGGGAATGCCGACAATATCAAACAGCCCCCTAATCGCAGACATAGGGCAAAGACCCGTTCCCCCACCACTAAAGGCTGAAGCCATCTACACAGGAAGACTTCCTCGAATGTAGAATTTGACGATGCCAATAGAAGCAAAGAGTTCAGGTGCCTGCGATGACCTCTGCTCAGGATTATCCACCAGCTGATAAACATATCCTGTGAATCTATTAACTTGGGGCTGTCAACCCACAAACAGAAAACACAGCGGAAGATTTTCCCTCCACAGAAGCCCACCAGTGCAGCAAAATCAGGATCCATAATCAAGCTCGGAGCCATATATCTGTCCATTGGGTTTATATGGTCAGGACCCTGTGTGGTTGACCACTCCTCAGCAAGGTACCGATATGCATAGAGAGCACGAATTCCCATAATGAATGTGCTTCAATTAGGCAACAGGAAATGTGAATAAGACATATGATCAGTCGTGAGATACTGATGATTTGTTGTAATAGAGGTCACTCTTGTAGAAGAGCAAATCTGAGTCGATAGATGGAAAATAATGGTACAACTCTGAAAGTCCGATTAAACCGGATTAGCAAATGTGTCAATAACATATTAACAATTGATCTCTATGTTGCGATCTTGTGCAACCACGGCAATTCCCGGTTCCGCCTGACAGCACTACCTGGTTAAAGAAAAGCCATGACTATCTAGAGCCGGGGGCAAGGAATACGCCCTATAGGCGCACCTCAACCCCAGCCTCACATGGCAGCAGTCCTATAGAAGGAAAATAACATATTAACAGGAAGAAAACTAAAAAAAAAAAAAAAAACTACGATTTTAACCATTTTTATCTTTTTTCTCTTTAGTTTGGTTATTGAAGCCATCCCGCGGCCGAGTGGTTAACGTGCTTGGCTACTGATCAAAGGGATCTGGGTTCGAGCCCCACATTTCACCCCCCTGGTGTTTGTGTTGTTTTTCTGCTTATCCTTACAGACCTTCCACTATGCCATTTAAACTGACAGGCTCCTGTCAGACCTCTGTGATAAGCGGCTACTTGAGGAGTATTTATTGGTTATTGATTACGTTATTCAGAATTCACTGCCAGGTGATAGATTGAGGCCTTAAATGTTCTAGAGATCTGAAAATTTCTTGATTTAGATTATGAAATGATTTCGCTCTTTTGGCATTTGATGTTAACGAGATGATGAACTCTTTCATTAGGGCTGCTGATGAGATTAGTAATGCAGTACATGTACTAAAATGATTAAAATTCAGTCAGGATGACTATGTTTCAGATGTTTTGAATGGTTGCAACCTTCAGCAAATGTCTCAGTTTAATTATCTGAGGAGCTATGTAACATATATTAGTGATGTGGGGCATGAGATAAGTAGAATGGGGATTGCTGCTGGGACTTTTAATAATCTATGGAGGGTGTGAAAAATAGGGGGCAACACTTTAAGTATACAAATAAGTTGTATAACAGTTTTGTCCTTTCCAACGTTAGTTAATGTATCGAAATTAGACCCTTTTTAAGCAAAATAACAGGAAATTTGATGCCTTTGATTCTCGATGGTTACAGATCTAGAACATTAGATGGTCGACTTTGTAAGTAATCATGAGGTTAGGCCATAGATTCCCAACGGGGGCAGTGCCGCCCCCCAGTGGGCGCTGGAGCCTTCCATGGGGGCGGTAGCGGATCTAGAGGCAAATGGGGGGCGTTGAGGCAGTCAAGAGGGGCGGTAGCGGATCTAGAGGCAAATGGGGGGGGGCTTTGAGGCAGTCAAGAGGGGCGGTCAAATAAATAAATAAATTTAATGGAATTTTCTGTGACAACCTTTTTATCTCTTCTATTCTGTGGTGTCTTCTTGGTGATTCTGGTCATCCACTACCTCATCCGTCATGTACAGCTGTTCAACTGCAGCTTGGACAATAAGTTCCCTGCTACCGCCTACTAGCGTACTGGTACGTCTGAAGTCGACTGAGATGCTCTCAAAAGTTCTCTTCAAGATCTTAGATTGGATATAAGCTTCAATATGTTTTCCCACTCCAAGTCGCTTTGAGTATGCTTTATGGTACGTAGTTACAATACCATCCCACGTCAGAACATAAGGTATAATATTAACATTACACTTGTGAATTAGGCTCAACTCATTAGCCAGCAGATCATACTTCCTCTTCTTTTCAACCTCTACTGTCTGCAGGTTATCCTGAGATGTTATTCCTACTTCAATAATTGTAATCTCATTCAATAACTTAACATGCACTACTATATCAGGCTTATTATGTTGGACATGTGTGTCCGTCCTGATAGGCAAATCAACCTTGATGCAATAATAATATAATAATAATAAATTTATTATATTTAATATTTTTTTATAATTATTTTTTTAATATAATAAAATACTCTGAAAATACCTGTTTTCAAGAATAAATATTTTATCTAGCTATGTAAATTATTGTTATCGCGTAAATAAGCATTTTTAAAGTTTGTTTTAGTTTAGAATAGATTGACGGTGACAAGTCCTTGCAAGTTGGTAGGCAAACACGCGGTTCATGCAATTTAACATGCTTCGACAACAATATGGGAGCTTGAAATGACTTGTTTACGAGGCAAGTGCGCCGGCATCGCAAATATACAAGTTAATGCGTGCACAAAATCAAATCTATAAAAGCGATAGCTCTAGGAATGTTTTATTATTTTTATGTGCTTCGCCGTGATAAATAGTCGTGAGTGATAAGTGTTAGAAGTCATTATAAACATAAATTTTATAACTATCTTTAAATCTGTTGAGAAGTTAATTTGTATTTGAAAATGTCTGAATCTACATCTAAAAAGAAATGCCGGCAGTACAGTATTGAGTATTTGAAATATGAATTTACGTACTCTCCTACAAACCAATCATTACCTATGTGTTTAATTTGCCGAAATGTTTTTTCAAATGAAGCTATGAAACCTTCTAGGCTACAAAAGCATTTAAATAAAATGCATGCTGATAAGAAGAAAAAAAATTTATCCTATTTTCAAGAACTGGAAAAGCAATATTTAAAACAGCCAACTATGTCAAACCTTTTTACGTCGTCTTCTAAACAAGATGATGATGGACTACGAGCCTCATATAACGTTTCATTGTTAATCGCAAAAGCAAGAAAACAACACACACAATTGGCGAGGAATTAATTTTGCCGGCAGTCAAAGAGATTAAAAACTATTCTTCATCATAAGACACCGTCAGATATCATCAAAAAAAATCCTCTCAGTAATAATTCAGTGCAAAGAAGAATAGATGAAATGGCAAAAGGCGTTGAAATTGAAATATCATTATGTGATTACTTAAAGACTTGCAAATTTTCCATTCAACTCGATGAATCAACTCTACCAAATAACGAAGCTCTACTCTTATCATACGTACAATTTATAAAAGAAGAAAAATTTCATGAAGAGTTATTATTTGCTAAAAATTTGGAATCTGATACAAAGGGAGAATCTATATTTAATACCATGCAAAAGTTTTTTCAAGAGAAAGAAATTCCTATTTGCAATATTTTGTCTGCTGCTACTGATGGTCTCCAGCAATGACAGGGCATCATAAGGGTTTCATAGCGCATTTGAAACAAGCCAAATGTACTCGCTGTACATTGTGTTATTCATCGTCAGCATTTGGTTGCAAAAAATTTGAATGAAAGTCTGCATACGTCGCTCCATTACGTTATTAAACCAATCAATAAGATTAGAAGCAATTCATTGAATGACCGATTATTTGGTAAGCTTTGTAATGAAAATGATGATTACAATCGCTTGCTGCTGCACACAGAAGTACGTTGGCTCTCTAAAGGTGTTTGTCTGAATCGTTTTTTCAATCTATTTGACTCAGTACTGGACTTTCTTGAAGACAGAGACGAAAAATTGCGCGAAAACCTGATTACGCCAAAAAATGACATCGCTTATTTGACAGACTTGTTTAAAATATTTAATCAAGTTAATTTACAATTGCAAGGTGATGAGTTGAATTTAATTAAAACAAAAAACATCATAGCTGCTTTTGCGGGAAAACTTCTTCTATTCAAACGAAATCTAGGTAGAGATGAATACAACCACTTTCCCACATTATCAGCAGTCTCTGCAAAACTGGAAGATTTACTTACTTACTGCCAACACTTGGAAGTTCTTCATGTTGATTTTACGGAGCGTTTCCAAGCTATTTTAAATATGAATATACCGAGTTGGGTTTTAGATTCTTTCGCAAACACAGATACTGAGAATCATCAAATTTGGAAGAGGAACTCTTAGAACTCACGACTAACGAAGCACTCAAAGTAAAATTCAAACATGGATACCAAGAGTTCTGGCTTCAAAAATCAATACCAGTTCTCTACCCTGGATTGTGGGCAATAGTACAGAAGTTTTTAATCGCATTTCCTTCGTCCTATATGACTGAGCGTGGATTCAGTGCAGTAGCTAATTTACTGTCAAAGGAAGAGGAACAGACTACACATCACTGAACGTGGAGATCTGCGATTGATGTTAACGAACTTGGAACCCGACATTAACAAATTGTTAACACTCCACCAGCCTCAACCATCATTAATTTTTTTTATTTATTATTAATTTTGTGTTTATCTCATTATTTTTTTTATTTCTTATTGATTCTGTGTTTATTTTTAAAATTTTAATAAACAATTTTGTTGTACATTTGGTTGTCGTTTTATTAATTTCTGCTTTATGATTTTTAATAGATAAATAAACAGATAAATTAGGTACAGATAATATGCAACAATATTTTAATATTTCATATAAAATTAACTATTATGGACTAGGGGGCGTTGAAATTTTTGTTCTGTTCTAAAGGGGGCGATGGTCCAGAAAAGGTTGGGAATCACTGGGTTAGGCGAAGGAGTCTGCAGCCATCTGCGAACAACATATTGTGAAGAGACTGCACTGATTTTGCCATATTGCCTGTATCAATAACTACAGATTGGTGAATAGGGTTATGAACAGGGTGTTTAAAGGTAGTAGAGATTGAGGAAGGGCTACGATGCAATGAGCAGAGTCTCAAGCAAGACCTTACTAGAATTGGCCTTCAGGGTGAAATGCAGCAGCTGTGGCTCAAGACAGATGTGTTTGGAGAATTAAATTATACAGTCTGGTTGGACCACTATAGCATACTATAAGTGGCATGGATGCTTGAGGATTTTGTATGTTAAATCTTACATCCAATGCAGGCCATGAAACGTTATTCTTTGCATTAATGTACGTTCTACAATGAATGCAGGAGTAGCTCGACATTACAAGTAGCAGAGGTCAGGCCAGGATCGCCCCTCCATACACCACTGGAGTCTGAATCCAATTGTCTTTGGAAGTGAACGGCTTTCATATAATGATATATTTCCCATATTTCAAAGTTTTCAGTCTTCTGAGCACAGTTTTCTTTGAAATGGTTTTGAAGTATTGCTAGCAGTCATGTCTCTCAGCTGATGAACTGTAGCAGTTGCATTTTGCAATACAGTTCATGCCAAAAAACGCCTGTCCCTATCTTTTTTTACTCCCTCAATTGCCACAGTTGGTGGACTTTTATGAGACTGTTGCATTGTTCATACACTTTGGATCTTCTACCTGTGATTTTCCGCCGAGTTCCATAACCTCCATTAAGGAAGCTCATACTTTTGGAGTCCAACAATGAATCACCTTTCGAGATCAGCCTTTTTTTTCCAATATCGCATTTGACTTTGCTATCCACCTTGTCTTTATGGCTTCTATAGCACTTTGAAATGAAATAAAATATTAACGTCAGAAAGGTATTTTGCATACATCAGAATGCTCCATGGTATTTCATAATAATTTACTCAAGCAGTATGTATGTGTGAAGGTTTAGCAGCTTCAAATGGTTGCCCCAATGATCAGCAGCTGAAAATGGTTGAGATTCAGCTAATTTCGGGTGAAAAATATACTGAGTGTTGTCTGCTTAACAGCTGCCTTTTTTGTCTTATAAAGTTCACAGTAACAGATGAGGATGATCCATTTACCGTTTAAAAACATATTCGTGTCATTATTTTGCAACAAGTTACGTTTCATCCTGCAAATGCATAACAAAATGCTTTCAATTTGAGTTGCAGAATATTCTCCAACAGAAGTATCACAAAGCAACAGAAGTATCAAATACCAACAGAAGTATCACCAAGCGTTCCAGAAATGGTGTAGACGTCTGCAACTTTGCATAGATGCTGGAGGAGAATACTTTGAAGGAAATTAATAATGAAGGCAAAACCCAGATGCTCCGTAATACATGGACTGCACTACATCTATAGGGATAATGCGAAGGCTGCATCTTGACACTAGATAGCCAGATACTACACACCGAAGAAACCCCCACTGGGTCGAAGGGGCCAAGCTGAAGAGGCCCACTGGGGCAAAAGAAACAGATGCCCTATTCGTATCTCTTTGATCCAGCTCCTTGGACGATTCTGAGGACATGGACACAGGCTACCCTCACCTTAATGAACTGTCGTCCACGATGGTTCATTGAAACAAAATATGCCCACTCAACCAATCTTCTAAGATTTGAGATGACTACACACAATGGAATGGTTGTGGATTTGACAGAAATCTTGACATCACGGTCCTTACTATTCAGAAGTTTTATTTCCATTTCGACAGATTTTTAATATCTTGCAATTCCCGATACACTTGAACGAAATATTCTTAACTTGCATATTCTTTAAATACTGAATGAGTATTTTTGTAAATTTAAATTTAAATATTTATGATCTGTAATTTATCATCAGTTATATTTTTATCTTCAATGTAGAAGAATTTTGTAATCACGTAATTCTTTTTAGAAGTTACAAAGCTTCGATGCCAGATTCTCATTGACATAATAAGGAAATTTTCTAATGTTTTGGTACGGCAATTTATTTCTTGGACAAGAACTAATTGCACATTGGCCATGAATGTTTTACGTCACTTTAAAGTGACACAGTGGCGAAGCGTGACTTTTTGAATAGGGGAAGCAATTAATAGAAGGAATGCTACAACTAAATGAGAACGCCATTTCAGTAATCGATGTTTCCAAATCACGGAACCGGAACACCGTTCTGGTACTCGATGTTTGCGAATCACTAAACAGGAACGTCGTTTCGGTACTCGATTTCTTGAAATTACTGAATCGGAACGCCGTTCCGGCATTGGGTGTTTCTGAATCATTGAACAGGATCAACGATCCGGTACTTGATGTTTCGTAATCTTTGAGCGAAAATAGTTCTATACTTTTTAAACCAAATATTATCGTATTATTTCTAGGAAAAAATGTGGGGATAATGTGGCCTTGCAACAATATTATTTTGAGAGTCGATGGGGGGGGGGGGGGTCAAAAATGTTTCAGAAAATGGCCAAAGCGCGTGAAAGTTAAACACGTATTTTAATGGAATTTCATTTTAATTACTGGGAAGTTAGAACGAAAATAAAAATTAATATTACAAAATTTTTTTTAAAAAATCACCTTCACTAAAGTTGTGAAACTCCAAATGAATGCATAGGGGTGTCAACGTTTTTTTTTTGGGGGGGGGGGGGGTGGGGGGGAACAAAGCATGTGGGTAAATATTTTCACCTTCACTAAAGTTGTAAAACTCCAAATATTGACCATTGCGTTCTGAGGAATATCTCGATTTTGCTCTTTGCTTTTGGTGTCGACACTATGGAATTGTAGTCCAGTTGAAAGTAGGGTAAAGAAAAATATCACTAACTGTATATTAAAAATCTTAATGAACTCTCAACTAAAAATTAAATTTTATTTTTAGGATGAAAACAGGTGGGGATACGGGGCATACCAGCGTATCCTTAGAAAAAATAATTCTTTGTATTATATACATGTATTGGACAGAAAAATGGAAACAGTTCCACGTTATCTCAATAGAAAATCACAATCAGAGCTCAATAACTTCTTCAATAGACATTTTTTTTTTAAATCATGAAGATACAGATCTCGGTAAAATCTGTCGAAATCTCAATTTTAAACAATATTTGTTCAGTATTCAAAGAATTATGACCGCCGAAACACGTTAAGAGATCATAGTTGACTCTAGTACTGACACCCGTTACTGATCTCTTAATCTCTCTTAACGTATTAATTAAAATTTGGGGTAATTTTTTGTAGCCTGTTAAATATTCAAGTGTTTATAACTCTTGGAATATGAAAAAATGTTTTAAAATATAGATTTAGGCAGATTTGATTGCAGTCTTTAATTTATCTTTAGACATATTTTTCACTAAAAAACATATTGAAGAAGTTATTGAGCTCAGAATGTGATTATTTATTGCAGTGGTTCTCAATCTTTTATGCTTCACATACCCCCTGCAAATGTGTATGTAACTGGCGTACCCCTTGTATAAAACTATAGTTATAGTATAACAATGGGAATAAAATAAAACATATGTATTGTTACTAGATCTAGCGACTTTTGAGCGCTCACGGCGTACCACAAAAAAATTTTACCGCGTATCCCACATTGCGAACGCCTGATCTATTGAAATAACATGGAACTATTTCCATTTTTCAGTCCAGTACCTGTATATATAAATATGAGTTATAGTAACAAAGGAGAGAGGCACTGAGGTGCTCATTCAGAAAATTTATTGTTAAGAATCATTTATTCTTCAGCGTCTCTGTGGCCGAATTGTTAACTTGTTTGACTATTGATCTAGGAACCTGGGTTCAAGCCCTGCATAACATACAAGGATATTATACTGATAGGCTCCTGTAAGATTTATGTGGCCAACTGCTACTTCAGGGGATGTTTTATTCATTAATTTGCATTAATGAAAATGTTAACAAAATTTTTGGTTAATATTATAATAATTAGAACCCAATAATTAGAAATATTTTGGTTAATTTCGGCTAGGCCACTGATTGTATATAAAAGAATTATGTGTAATTTCTAAATTTCATTCTTGTTATTTTTCATTTAATTTATAACCCTCTGGCCCTGATAACAGTGCCACATGACGAAGCAAGGACTTCACAAGCTTGTGTAAATGTTCCACAGGTATGGCGACCCATGCATCCTCCAGAGCTGTCCACAATTCTCTCAAGGTTGTCGCTGATGGGACATGGACCTGAACACTCTAATCCCAAAGATTTTCGGTAGGATTTAAATCTGGGCTTTTAGGTAGCCAGTTCATTATTTCAAAGTCAGCAGAATGCTCCTGCAACCATGCAGTAGCCAACTTGGACCTGTGAGATGAACAGTCGTCTTGCTGGTAGATACCATCTCCAATGGGATGCATGATGGCCATAAATGAGTGTAAATTGTCAGCCACGAGTTCTATATACCGGAATGCATTGAGAGTCGTCAGTACACGTACCAAAGGTACTACAGACATCCAACAGAAGACACCCCAAGCCATCACTGAGCCACCACCAGCTTGTAGTGTTCCGACCTGACAAGCAGGATCCATGGTTTCATGGGGTTGGCTCCATACCATCAGTCTCCCATTGGCGTGGTGAAGTTTAAATCGGGATTCATCATTCCAGGCTATCCGTTGGCAATTTTCGATGATCCAGTTTTCGATGTTCTTTAGCCCAGGCAAAGCGTTGAGCCCTGTGGCATGCCGTTAGAAGTGGAACTCTCATAGGTCAGGTTTTCATTTTTCCGCCGAGATCATCAAGCCGAGATGATGAAGTGAGTGTTGCATGGCCTGTGCGCTGTCTTCCTGGATGGAACCCGCGTTCAGATGGGAGGTGATTTCAGATCCATACAATGCGGGTCAGATGGCGAAGCCCACGATCATTCAAGGCTGATTGTCCTTTGCAGTTTGTCCGGTGCTCTTTGTTTTTGCCGGAATTTTCATATTCCCGTAACACTCTTGAAACTGTCGTACAAGAAAATCCAGGTTCGTTGACAATTTCGGGGATAGAGTATCCATCTGTTGGGCACCTACAATCTGCCCTTGGTCAAATGCATCTAAATTCCGTGCCTTTCCCGTTATACTTTTCATGACGAATGCTTTGGAAAGCCAAAGCTGATAGCTATGTTACCAGAGTTTCATCCACTCATGCGCTCAAACGCGGGACTTGTGGTACTGAATTTGGATAACATCTCGTATCCCTAATTCAGTGGCACTTCAGTGTATTTCTCCTTCCAATATTGAATTCTATTAACAGACATGTTTGGAAGATGTGGAAATTTGTCACATTCGAAAAACGGGTATGCCCATCACAGCTATGCCAATTTTTAAATGCTTTATCTCTGAGCGGCGCTTTTATATACACAATGGGATAAAGATCAGGTCACAAGAACTTCCCCCCAGTACTCAGAGTTAAGAAGCGGAAGGGGATCCACTGGACAACCGTTAGGAGACAGATGGAAATCTTTTAAAAATCGTCTTGCGTCTCCATCAATGTACTCATTACAGTAGGGTTCTCATGAACACGAGAATGGGACCCCACTATGATATGACTTAATGCCCCATCCAACATAAAATGATGAGCGGGGATGGCTCATTCAGTACATGCCAACTCGAAATCTTCAGTTCCCAGGTTCGAGTTCCACCTGGGCTAGGGTTGAGATTTATCTCCCTCAAAACTCTCCCACCCTGCCTCGGTCAGTAAGGGACATCCATGGGCTTGGAAAGGCCGCCTTCTGTCAGATGACGCATTAAATCATGATATGTGGACATTAAGGAATACACTGGATGGCCTTTACTGGAGGTTACAACCTGTTCCCTAATAGTTGTCCAGTAGATCCCCTCTCCCAACCTTCTCTAAGCTTTCGAGGGTCCTTGTAACTCGGCCATTTAATCGTATACTGAATATAACTTTGACGAATTGTAGTATTAGTAAGTTACTCAACTTTTTCCATAAAAAAATATACGAATATTTTTTGTTTTCTATTATAGTAGTAAGAAAAATAACTCTAGTTATTACGGTAATTAGGAGAACAGTAAAACGTAGTAATAAAGTTATAAATCTCTTCGCCAAATATGCATCGAGCCAATTAGATGGTTTATGAACGAAATAAACACAATTTACTTTTTCCGACAAAACATTACTAATAACAAATTCTTTTATAATTTGGAATGAGTGAAAGTTGTAAATATGGTAATTATGGATGAAGGAGAATTATTTTTTTTCTAAAATATTATTAAAAATAATTATATTTACCTTTGATTGACTTGATGATGAAGAATGATAATGGCGGAATCTAATTACAGAGGGTCATTTTAGCGACCTCTAACGGCTAGTGAGGGGACACCGATGGGCTTGGAAAGGCCACCGTCCGTCGGATGGGACGTTAAGCCGTGGCCCCGTGTGCGGGAGAGCCATACCCTGTGCACGTTAAAGAACACGCTGGATGGCCTTGACGGGAGGCTACCATCTGTCTCCCAACAGCTGTTCCAGTGAGTCCCCTCCCCCAACCTTCTCTGAGCCGTCGGGGTCCATGTGACCTGGCCATTTAGCCCATGGTGTGCAAAAAAGTGCCGCTCAGAGGTAAAACAACCCAACCCAACCTTCATACACTCCTAGTTTAACTGGCCTAGCAAATTGAAGCCTCTGTTAATTATACGGTATTTGAAGTTAAGAAAATTCTTTTACGTTAAAACGTTTATATATAATCTTTTTTGTTTATGATAATTTTAAGGGAACCATTACTTCCCTTGCTTCCATAGTCGCTTCGCCACTGAAGTGACATCATCTTCATAAGCATTCTATTTCTCTGATGTGGGTTGAATGATGAAATTCAGACAGGGAGTCTCCCCCCAGACTATGGTGGGAGGCTCCCCCCAAAGTAACTCGGAGTTGGCTAAATCGAAGCGACTTGGCAAATTCAGAGAAGATGTAGAAATTACGATTTTTTTTCTGTAAAATTACGGCGAGTTGGCAAAATTCGAATCCACTTGGTGAAATATAGGCGATTTGTAAAAATTGGTATTTGTTTTGTGAAATTAAGGAGTGTTGGACAAATCGAGGAAACTGAACAAAATGTAGGGCAGTTGGCAAAATTCTACTCCACTTGGAAAATACGAAATGCAGGCGAGTTGTGATTAATTGAGATTGGGTTTGTAAAAATAAGGATAGTTGGCCAAATCAAGGGAAAATTCACACTGACTTGCTATAATTCAGATTAATATAATTAATTATAATAATATAATATTGAGATTATTTCCGTGAAATTATGGCTACTAGGCAAAATTGGAATTCAAATTCAATTTGCCTGAACCTCCCTCACTCCCCCACGGAGTGAAAATGTAGGTAAAAACGTTACAGAGACATTATTTGCTCAGTTGGCAAAATTTTATTTTCGAGTTGGAAAATTTTTAAATCTCACCCCCCAACCATAGTCCTTTGCTCCTGAGTTCAGATAATGCAAGAAGATAATGATGGTTTAATTCAGAATGCGAGCAGTTTTAATACACATGCAGGCAGAGTCCATAGTTTACTGTGTTTTTACTTAGTAACATTTTTAGAATTTTTTTTTTCGAGTTTTACCCAATTTTTTGGAAATCGATTCAGGAGGTAAAAAACTGTGTAAAGCTTAAGAAAAAAATAATTCCATATCAATATACCCAAGCTAAAAACAACTGGCAACAAAATGTATCGTTATCTAATTCCAGTAGTAATGCTAAACCATTCACTGCAATCCTTGCTAAACTCTCGCATGACTCAATGTTATAGAGAGTCAGCAGTATGTTAACTAATTTATTCGGATTGCCATATGATTCCACAGTCAATAGTTAAAAAATATTTTTGAAATCTATAAAGCAAATAACTATTGTTTTTGAATCTCTAAACATTTTTTAAGGAGCTATCTAAATGAAAAAATTTCATCTAGAAACCACTACCACCTCTAAGGTCCATACTGTTCATCCTAAAGTTTTCCATAAAAGAAATGCTCAATTCTATTAAGCACAATGATGCAAAGAACTGCAAGAACTGATGCTCCTGTAATTTTCACAAATCTAAGATCATCATTCTTGAAAAGAGATAACCCTATTAAAACCCTTACCAGACTAATTTAGACTACCACACACATCTCTCCTGAGGTACAGCTCTTGCAGATGCCATTGCAGAACAGTTCTAACAAAAGTTCTTTGACATTGTTTGCCAACCAGGGGCGCCACAAGCAGATGTGCTTGGCACACCGGTGGCCACAAGATGTGGAGCTGCATTTTTAAACTTTAATCCGAAATATTAATGAAAAAATACCTTTTTTGGTTGACTCTAGAATTTGAAGCAATTGTGATCTGATTTTACCCAAGTACATTTTAATCAGTTACTAGGATCCATAACAGTGGCGAAGCGTCCATGGAAGCAAGGGAAGCAATGGTTCCCTTAAAAAGAATCTCATAAAAAAAATAAGAAATATAAATTAAATATATTTAAATGTTTTGACATAAAAGTAAAAGTATTTTCAAAAGTTTAATAAGTTTATTCTAACATAAAGTTTACATTTATATAATATTCTTATTTTTCTGCTATATTATACTGTATAATTAACCGAAGCACCAATTTGCCACGCTAGTCGAACTAGGACTGTATGAAAACTCTCGCTACTGCATTGGTTATCGTATCTTACAGCGGCAGTTATATCTTCCGTATTCAATCCACAGAATTCAATGCAATATCTTTTAAATGCTACAATTTGTTTATTTAAGTAACAATAAAATTGTGTCTTTTCAATTTTAACTACCTGGAAGTATCCATGGAGAGCAAGTACCAAAAAAAAGTACTCTTTCTCTCCTGGTAATGGAAAATTCTAAAAAGAAATCGGATTGTGAGGCTATACACCAGTGTCTCGCAAACTTTTTTACTCTGCGGGCACACTGAATCTAATTTTTTTTCCGCGGCACACTGAATCTAATTTTTTTCCCGCGGCACACCTAAAAAAGAATAAAAGCAAACTCTATATAATCGTCATTATATTTGTGCTTTGTTGAAGTCATCAGCCTGGTTTTACTTGAAGATTTGCTCTCATTCTTTAATTCATAACTCGGTGTTTGTTTTAAATATTTGTCCATTCTATGGCTTGAAATAATAAAAAATTAATACAAAAATTTGGAAAAAGCTTGATAAATACTTACAAGATCCCAGTTGATAAAATCTGAAATATTTTTATTAAAGCACGTCGATACCACGTCGATATTAAAGCACGTCGATAACACAAGTCAAGTCAAAATGAAATCTTTGGAATATCTAGTGTCAATTCGAAAATCTCTCGCGGCACAGTAGTGTGCCGCGGCACACAGTTTGCGAGACACTGCTATACACTGTTTCCAAACGTATCGAGATACTTCTATGTTTGTTACGTGTAAACAAAACTGTATTCAAAGCTCCCTAACTTTGAAATTAAGCTTTTTTCACAGAAAAATGTTGCAGAAAATAAATTGTAAATCTCAATCAAATTTATCAAAATGTAAAGTTTAGAAAATATTAATTTATTATTTAAAAGAGTTGTTGAAACCGAAATATTTGACAGCCAGTAACTGCTGCTAAGCATTATTTCAAAACTGATGCAAAGTGAAAATCTTTACCCAAACTTTTAAAATTACTTTTATTTCAGTAAACGATTTGTTATAAATTTTAAGGTAAATTTCCTATGAGTAGATTTTCGTTTAGATATACCTTTAGATTTTCAATTTCTTGTAACATTTTGTAGCAAAAGATTAATTCAAAGTTAGGGAGATTCGAATACAGTTTTCGCACAATATGAAAGCGTCTGAATATTTTTGAGAATTAAGTGTAATTTAATCATTCTCAGAGTGCTAGAGGGAGGAAATAGTTTTTGAAATTTAAATTGATAATTTGATTGTGTAATATTATTCCATATTGAATATAACAAGTTGTATGTTATCCATAATATTATTTTATTACATTAATTTCACTATTAACATAGCGCACTAGGTTCGTAATCTGCAGTTCCCAGGTTCGAGTCCCAGCTGGGTCACCGTTGAGATTTATCTCCGCAAAATTCCCTGCCCTGCCCACGGTCAGTAGGGGACACCTTGGAAAGGTCGCCATCCGTCGGATGGGACGTTAAGCCGTGGCTCCGTGTGTGGGAGAGCCATACCCTGTGCACGTTAAAGAACACACTGGATGGCCCTGACGGGAGGCTACCATCTGTCTCCCAAGAGCTGTTCTAGTGGGTCCTCTCCCCCAACCTTCTCTGAGCCTTCGGGGTCCCTGTGGCCTGGCCATTTAGCCCATTGTGTGCAAAAAAGTGTCGCTCAGAGGTAAAACAACTCAACACTATTAACAAAACTCTGTTCTCATTACAATTTCTACATTCATTTATATTTTTACATTATTTCCATTCTTGTTGGTTGTGAAAGAAGTAATATATATTGTTACACGAAATTGAAAGAAGTATTGTTGATATAACGGCAGACTATCACTTCGTGTGCCTAGACTCATGAGGTGTAAATTCGGCCCTGTCTAAAAGAAATAAAAATACCCCCTCCCCTTCAAGCAGATTCTTGTCACAGAGGACAGACAGGAAGATGGGATGACCTCAGCAGAAAAACAACAGACATCCATACTTTAACCGGGCCTCGAACCCAGTCCCCTTTCAACAGTAGCCAAGCATGCTAACCACTGGGCTACAGGGCAAAAATACATATGGGTGAAAATTGTAAAACGTTAAATACATATAATTTTATGAATATATATTTAATGGCCCTTTTTTTTGGCTTTTTTACTATTTACATAATACAAATTGATTCAATATTAGGTGGGGGGGGGGGGGGGGGGGGGGGGGCTCAGTCGGTAGCGTGTCAGGCGCGTAATCTGTAGTTCCCAGGTTCGAGTCCCAGTTGGGTCAGCGTTGAGATTTATCTCTGCAAAATTCCCCACCCTGCCCACTGTCAGTAGGGGACACCGATGGGCTTGGAAAGACCGCCGTCCGTCGGATGGGACGTTAAGCCGTGGCCCCGTGTGCGGGAGAGACATACCCTGTGCACGTTAAAGAACACGCTGGATGGCCTTGATGGGGGGCTACCATCTGTCTCCCAACAGCTGTTCCAGTGGGTCCCCTCCCCCAACTTTCTCTGAGCCTTCGGGGTCCATGTGACCTGGCCATTTAGCCCATGGTGTGCAAAAAAGTGTCGCTCAGAGGTAAAACAACCCAATCAATATCAGGGACATAATAGTGCTTTTGCACGGTAATTCATTGTATTAAATTTATGAGATTTAATTTAGGCTAAATTAAATGAGAAATTAATTCTCTGTCAGTTAATATTTCTTAAAAAATTTCTCGCCGACATGGTGGGAATCGAACCCGCAACTCTCCAGATTCATGCCAGAGCGCACTATTTCTACAGTAATCTGTGTATTTACTACGGATGGATTTTTTAGATTAATAAACATTTGAGCGTGATCGACCTTCTCATTAACATCTAAATCAATAGCAACAATTGGAAAAGTTGCCTCTTCTAAAATATAGATGGCGCAAGGTTCGCCACACCTCAGTAACAGATAATGATACAGAACTTATTCTAAAAGCTTTCTTCATCCGGTGTGTAATGGTAGCGCGCTCTGGCATGAATCTGGAGAGTTAGGGGTTCGATTCCCGCCGTGTCTGCGAGAAATTTTTTCAGAAATATTAACTAATGTTGAAGTCTATTTCTACAGGTAATTTTTGTATTTACTATGGATGTACTACTTTTTGGTACTCTGTCAGTTCTACTTTTTGGAAGTAATGCAGTTCTTCAAAATTTTTGCTGGCATTTCTTATTAATAACAGTTACTGAACAAACAAATTTTCCTTCAAACAGCTGCTGTGCCCCAGAAATCTGACAGGTGCCATCGTACAAAACGTCATAAGAAAGTTTGTGAGAAAGACAAGACACAGTAGAAAGAGAACATTCATGCATTACATGCTGGGGCCTAGAACCCAGGTTCCTAAGGTTATTAGCCAAGCACGCTAACCACCGGCCATCGGAACGCCCATGAACAGTTTGTTAAAAATAACTTTCTTCAATGACGGAGAGATTGCACTCTCAACCCCCACCCTTGCTTCGCTACTAGATTGTATATATACCACTAACATTTGATTTAAAAAGTATAGAACTACTTTCACTCAACGATTCGGAAACATCAAGTACTGGAACGCCGTTCCGGTTCAGTGATTTGGAAAATATCTAATAGCAGAACGGTGTTCCATTTCAGTGATTCGGAAACTCACTCCAGTACATGTATAAACGAAACACATTTTTAATTGTGGAAAAGCGATGGCTGTGTCTGGCTAGATTTAGAACAGGTAAATTATTTTAATTATTTAGGTTTAATTATTGATAAGCATTTCAGATGGAAGACTCGTGTTAATAATTTATGTGATAGGCACAGAAGATGTGCCTATAAAATCTATAAATTACAGAGTGCACTTCCCACTAACGTATGTGTCTTAGTGTACAAATTTTTATGTGAATCTATTATTCGATATGGCTTCGCAGTCTATGGTTCAACTTACTCCTCTCACATTGACCTCATTTTTAGAATACAAAGCAGTATTTTCACACAATGTTGATTTCTCACCCTATTGTAACCTCCAGCCTCAATCAATAAGGAAAGATTTTTTAAGTTGGCTATCCTACCAGTTAACGATTTATACAAGTACATCATAATTCTAAAATATTACTCTAGTAAAGACTTCAAAAACTGAAAAAATCTCTCTGCATCCAGCAACAAGGTTGAGCACAGGGATACTACTTATTGCCTAAAATCATTTAACAATTATGGTAAAAATACCCAAGCGTACCAAGTACCATTCATCTTTAATTCAATGGCACGACATCTATTACAGCTTAAAAGACATGCCACAATCGAAAGTAAAACAAAAAATTAGTTATTTGAAAGCGTCAAATTAATATTTCGATTTTTATATTTTACAAATGAAATGTTTGTTTTCATATGTCTCTACTTATTTGATAATCATCTACATTCTGTGAAATAACGTACTATTTGCGATTGTAAATTATTTCATTATATACAATAAAACATCCATATAATGTAAAATTTCCTGCAGATAAGCCCCTGGCTTGGTAGGATCATAATAATTATGTATGTATTAAATACGATGTTCAATAAAATATTATTATTATAAGAAGAAAAGAAAAAGCAGAGAGTAGAGGAACCGTGTTAAATTTAGTTGAAGTAGTGCTTTGTTAATTGCTTCCCCCTATTTAAAATGTCACGCTTTGCCACTGCTGCATAGTTTCCATTCTCAAAGAATTTGCCTCATAGATCTCTCAACAACAAGTTATCCTCGTTGTTAGATGTCATCTTGCAAGGAGATGTGATGATCAGTTCTCAGGATTGAGCTAAATTTGTCAATGCTTAGTGTAAAGTCTTTCATGCAGAAAAACAACAATCATAATGGGTGAAAATGAGGTAGAGAGATTTTACCACAATCCAAATACATTGCTACTTCCATTGTGTGGCTGCTTAATCACTTGGAAAAGAACTCTGCTCATCAGTGATTCCCAAACTGCGGGGACGAAGACATTGCAAAAGGGGGGGGGGGGTGCAACAATGTTAAATTTTCTGTTTATTTTTAATTATAAATTGTAATTATTGTTTGAGAAAGGGAGTACATGGAGGTTGGCTGATGATAAAAGAAAGGGAGGAGAAAGAGTTTTTCAAAAATCGAAATGGGAGCATGGTGGCTCCTGCAAGATCTTTTAAATCTTGAATGTTTGAACGATTTTTTTAAAAAAAGTTAAATTTTCAAATATTGAAAAGTGTTTGCTTGATTAGAACTGATTGATGACGATTGCTTTCGTTTCCTTAAGAGCTATGCAAAACATATCTTAGCGATGACTTGAGTGCTCATTTTTGCCCATCTTGCTATAGATTTTCACTTGACATTTGTCAATATGTTAGTTTGTCGAACTAGTTGTTCAACCTGATCTTTCAAACGCGATGGGAAAACTTAATGATTTATGAAAGCTTGTAATGCAGGGAGTGTCATAGGCTATAGAAAAAATGAACCCTCCCATGCTTTCTTCTCCCTAAGAAAGGGGAGATACTGAGGATGCCGATGAGGATGAGAAGGATAGGTTTTATGGACAACTTCAGGATATTTTGAATTCTGTCAAGAAAGGAGATATTACCCTTGTTCTTGGTGACTTCAGTGCCAAAGTTGGTACTGACTCTGACCTTTGGGGAGGAGTAATAGGCCCTTTTGGTATTGGTAGCTGCAATGGGCAACGTCTCCTACAGGTAAGTAAACTCAATGGTTTCAGAATAACACTTATTACAAACAGCGCAGCATACATGAGTCACATGGGTTTCACCCAATGGGCTGCATAAGAATATGATTGATTACATATTAATTAACAGCAAATGTTCTGTTAGGAATACCAGGGCATATAGGGGAGCTGAAATTGGATCTGACCATTACCTTGTTAAAAGTGTGTTGCAACTTAAACTAAAAAAGTGTTGTGCTAGGGTTAAAAAATTTACTTTTAATACTGAAGCTCTGAAAGACCAAGTTATAGCCAAAGCTTACCATGATAGGTTACTTAGTCATTATGACAGTCATGGTTTGCTTACTACTGAAGTTGAGGAAGAATGGGATCATTTTAAACAGGCTTTTTTTGGGCACTAACAGTACTCTTTTAGGAAAAAAGGAGCAGAAATGGCAGAATTATCTGAGTGATAAGGCATTTGAGCTTATTTTGGAAAGAAAGAACTGCAGGAATGTCCTTAATCAATACCCTACTAGTCCTAATAGAAATCATTATAGAGAACTTAATAAACATGTAAAAGATCAGTTAGCTGCTGATAAGAATCTTTGGCTTGATGGTTTGGCTGACAAAGCCGAGGAAGCAGTTAGACAACACAACAGCAGAGAGCTGTACCAGATAGTTAATGTTTTGTGTGGTAGAAAACGGACAGGTATACAGGGATTGAAGGATAAACAAGGTAAGGTTATAGAAGGTGAGGATTCTGTCATGGCTAGGTGGGCTGAGCATTTCAGTGATGTTCTAAACAATGTGGTTAGTTCTATTTCCATTGTTTGCAATGATGATAGATGCATTGGTGTCTTTAATGTTGGCCCTATAACACAATCTGAAGTTATTTTGGCTGTTTCTAAACTTAAACTTCATAAATCCCCAGGGGTGGATGAAATTACTACCGAAATGCTTAGAGCTGGGAATGTTTCGGTTACCACTTGGATGACTGAAATTCTGAATATCTTTTATGATAAAGGCATGGTTCCTAAGGATTTTACCAGAGCTATTGTTATACATATTTTCAAAAAATGTGATCGCAGTTCTTGTGATTACTATATATTTATTTTACTATAGTTAAGTTCTTTCCATGATTGTACTTAATAGAATTAAGAATCTGGTTGACAGGCAATTGCGTGATGAGCAATGTGGATTCAGAAGTGGTAGGGGGTGTGTGGATCAGATATTTTCACTTAGGCAGATTCTTGAGAAATGTTTAGAGTTTCAGAAACCTTTGGTTGCTAGCTTTGTTGATTTCAAAAAGGCTTTCAACTCTGTTGATCATCATAATTTGTGGTTGATTGTGAGATCATATGGTATACCTGACAAGTTAGTTAACATAATGAAAGCTCTCTATAATAACACTGAGTCGTGTGTGAGAGTTGGTAAGGCTTGTAGCAATTGGTTTAGCATTACTTCTGGTGTTCGACAAGGGTGCATTTTCTCTCCTTTTCTCTTTAGCTTGGTTATTGATTACGTTATGCGAAATTCACTTCAAGGGAAAGATTTTGGCCTTAAATGGACTGGAGATAGGAAAATTTCTGATTTAGATTATGCTGATGATTTAGCCCTTTTGGCAAATGATGTTAATGAGATGAACTCTTTCATTCGAGCTGTTGATGAGACTGGTAGTAGAGTAAGTTTGGTTATAAACAGAGAGAAAACTAAAGTGATGAAAATTGGTCAGGCAGGCTGTGATTCAGTTAATTTGAATGGTTGCAGTCTTGAGCAGGTGTCACAGTTTAATTATCTTGGGAGCTATGTATCAGATAATGGTGATGTGCAGCATGAGATTAACAGACGAATAGTGATTGCTGCCGAGACTTTTAAGAATCTATGGAGAGTGTGGAGAAATAGGCGTATACACCTAAAGACTAAAATTAGACTGTATAATAGTTTGGTTCTTTCTAGGGTTAGTTATGGTAGTGAAACTTGGACACTTTGTAAACAAGATGACAGGAAACTAGATGCTTTTGATTCCAGATGTTTAAGGAGTATCTTGGGCATTAGGTGGTTCAACTTTGTAACTAATGATGAGGTTAGGCAAAGGAGTTTGCAACCTTCTTTAAGCAGCATATTTTGCAGAGAGAGACTCCGTTGGTTTAGCCATGTTGCCCGTATGAATAATTATAGATTGGCGAATAGGGTTATGAACAGTGTGCCTAAAGACCTCAGAAAGAAGGGGAGACCTGGGATGCGGTGGGCAGACAATGTCAAACAGGACCTTGAAAGAATTGGTGTGCAGTGACCAGATGCAGTAGATGTAGCTCAGGATAGACTTGCTTGGAGAACTAAATTGCACGGTCTGGTTGGACCTCTGTAGCCCATGGCTGCTTGAGGATGATGATGATGATAAATAATTCATAAATGGTTTAAATATTATGTTAAATAATAAATAATTATATATAATAATAATTTTTTTTTTTTACTTTTACATTTTTTATGCACCTCAGACTATAGTTAATTTTCTTTTGCTATAAAGTTATATATGCCTGGCAAATTGTATCCAAGGAACTCTGGTGGTTTCGAAATGATTTGAAAAGTTTTATTATCTGCGTGAGGAAATTCTGATTTTTGGTTTGCAAACTTCTGAGAAAAGGAGAGGATAATGAATACCTGAAACTATGTCCATTTCTTTTCTCCCCTAAAAGAGAGGGAAAAAAAATTAACCAGAGGTGTTGGGTTGTTTTACCACTTAGTAGCACTTTTTTTGCACACAATGGGCTAAGTGGCCAAGTCACCAGGACCCTGAAGGCTCAGAGAAGGTTAAGGGACTGGACCCATTAGAACAGCTGTTGGGAGACAGAGATAGTCTCCCATCAGATGGCCATCCAATGTGTTCTTTAGCATGCACAGGGTATGGTGCACAGCTTAATGTCCCATCTGACGGATGACTGCTTATCCAAGCCCATTGGTTTCTCCTACTGACCATGGGCAGGGTGGGGAGTTTTACTGAGATAAATCTCAATGCTGATCGAGCTGGGATTCGAAAGTGGGAACTACAGATTACGTGTCTGGTGCACTACCGACTGAGCCACCCATACCCCTCAGAGGGGGGTAGATCGAGTGTAATGATATTTATGCCAAATGAAAGCTTGTGACATGGGGAGTACCATCTACTCTATATTTTAGAAAGTTTCAGACCTGAGCAACGCTGGGTAAATCTGCTAGTAGTCTTATAAAGCTATCTGTGAATCTATCATAAACTATGGTATAACAATTTATGGCACAACAAACATTAAAAAGATTAAGGGAATTCAATCCTCAATCACCAAAATCTTAATGCCTGTCAATTATCACGCACATCTAACCACAGCTGAAGAAAGATTTGATTATTTAGATATTTTACCCTTTTGAAATTTATATAAATTCAACTTAACAGTAAATAATTTTTTTAATGATAAACATAAAGTAAAAATCAAGCATTAAAAAGTACAAGTGATGCAAAAAAACTATTTTCAGTTTGTAACTTATAGAAACAACCATGGAAAATATAAAAGCAATTACAAAATACCACATACTTTTAACCTCTTACCAAGAGAAACATTTTCCATAAACTCTTTTATTTTATTGAAACCCAAATTGAAAGAATTCCTAAAAAAATAGATTCAAAGAAAAAACAAAAACATTCCCTATAACCAATTACTTGGACCCAAAGAAACTATACATAATTGAAGTAAAAAAAAGCAATTTTTGCATTATATCTGGAAAAGGTTTTCTATAATACAAAATAGATTAATGTTAAAGAGAAACACTGTAACATGAAATACCCTATGGATATACCATGAAATTTGCTTTATTTTATTTTACTATCAATGTTTTATGTCAGTGTCATTAATTTCTTTGTTAAATATTATAAACATCACATTTCAATGTCAATGTCAAACAATATTAATGTCACATCAAATGAAAGAAGGCTAATCATACTATTGTAAAAAATTATAAATGTAATTATTCTATATCTTGCAGATAAACTTTTATCTTTGCAGGTAACCTGTAGTGATAAAATTTACGTGTACTATGATCAAAGAATAATAAACCAAAAAGAAAGATGTATATATTTTAGTTCTCATCTTTGTCATCCAAGACCTTTTCACTCAGACATCCTTTATCTGATGACTTCTGTTTTATAACCAGTTCTTGTATTTTTAACATATTTAGGATATTGTAATTGAATTTAATATTTTACTCACTTTTTTAGTTTTATAATTATTGATATTTGATTTTTATATGAATCCTAAACATCTATTGTTTTTGTCTTTTATACAGAGTTTTATTGCTGTTAATGCTTTTACTCTTATATCTTTTGTTTTTTAACTTTGGTTTTTGGTTCAGTGATTTATATATATATTTATTTTATTTTACCCAATATAGCCTTAATTGCTCCTGTGCCATAAACCATCAGAGAACCAAACTAAATCAAATAAGTCTTATGTTTTAAACGTTATTCCAAAAAATAACTTTTTAAATGCTTCATAATTAAAATAATACTTTTCTTTTAGATTGGTGCCAAAGGTAATCAATGGAGGTATTGCTGGGATTATTGGTGTCACCTGTGTATTTCCTATTGATTTAGTCAAAACTAGGCTACAGAACCAACAAATAGGACCACATGGAGAAAAAATGTATAAATCTATGTATGTATTTGAGATTTAAATTTCGTGTTTCCCATTTACTTTCAATCATCCTGTCTACCTTACCCAGATTAGCTGGCTATTCATTAATTTGCATTTCCATCAGTTCATTTCTTCATCAATAAGCAGTTTTTCTGATTGACCAAATAATCCATTAATTAGTCATTTATAACAGGTTCCATTTTAATTGACACCTGACATAAACTGCCATCCAAGTAGCCAAATATTTAGCATGTTTGACTACTGATTAGAAGGACTTGGCTCAGAACCCTGGATAAGATATGGATGTTTCTTTGTTTGTGTTGTCTTTCTGTGTAAGTCTCATTTTCCTTGTACACCTTTTCTATCATGTATTATACTGACTCTTGTCAGCCCTCTGTGGTAAACAGCAGCTTGAGAGGTAATTTGTTTTAAACAAACTATACCCTCCATTTCTCCCATCTTTAGATGTGTATACCTATTTTCTCACACAGATTCTTAATTGAGTAAGGCAAGACCTTAGTAGTAACCAACTTTAGAGAACACCAAATTATTATATACTTTAATTTTAGCATTTATGTATATCAGCCTATTTTTCCACTCTTAACAGGTACTAAACATTCCAACAATATTGCCTGTTCTCTTGTATAGTTGCCTGTGTAGTTGTATTGCCTGTTCTCTTGTGTTCTATTGTTAGTATTTACCAAACATCATCATCATCCTCAAGCAGCCATGGCCTACGGAGGTCCAACCAGACCATGCAATTTAGTTCTCCAAGCATATCTGTCCTGAGCTACATCTACTGCATCCGACCACTGCACACCAATTCTAACAAGGTCCTGTTTGACATAGTCTGCCCACCACATCCTAGGTCTCCTCCTCCTTCTGAGGCCTCTAGGCACACTGTTCATAACCCTATTTGCCGATCTATAATTATCCATACGGGCAACATGGCCAAACCAGTGGTATCTCTCTCTGCACAATATGCTGCTTAAAGGACGTTGCAGACTTCTTTACCTAACCTCATCATTAGTTACAAAGTTAAACCACCTAATACCCAAGATACTACGAAAGCATCTAGAATCAATAGCATCTAGTTTCCTGTTATCTTGTTTATACAGCATCCAAGTTTCACTACCATAACTAACCCTAGAAAGAACCAAACTATTATACAGTCTAATTTTAGTCTTTAGGTGTATACGCCTATTTCTCCACAATCTCCATAGATTCTTAAAAGTCCCGGCAGCAATACCTATTCGTCTGTTAATCTCATGCCCCACATCACCAGTTTCTGTTACATAGCTCCCAAGATAATTAAACTGTGACACCTGCTCAAGACTGCAACCATTCAGATTAACAATCACAACCTGCCTGATCAATTTTCATCACTTTAGTTTTCTCTCTGTTTATAACCAAACCCACTCTACTACCAGTCTCATTAACAGCTCAAATGAAAGAGTTCATCTCATCAACATCATTTGCCAAAAGGGCTAAATCATCAGCATAATCTAAATCAGAAATTTTCACATCTCTAGCCCATATAAGGCCAAAATCTTTCCCTTGAAGTGAATTTCGCATAACATAATCAATAACCAAACTAAAGAGAAAAGGAGACAAAATGCACCCTTGTCGAACACCAGAAGTAGTGCTAAACCAATTGCTAAAAGTCTTACCAACTCTCAAACACAACTCAGTGTTATTATAGAGAGGTATGATTATGTTAACTAATTTGTCTGGTATACCATATGATCAACAATCAACCACAAATTAAGACGATCAATAGAGTCTAAAGCTTTTTTGAAATCAAAGCTAGCAACCAAAGGTTTCTGAAACTCTAAACATTTCTCAAGAATCTGCCTAAGTGAAAATATCTGATCTTCACATCCCCTACCAATTCTAAATCCACATTGCTCATCACGCAATTGACTGTCAACCAGATTCTTAATTCTATTAAGCACAATCATGGAAAGAACTTTACCTGGAACAGAGAGTAGGCTGATACCCCTATAGTTATCACAAGAACTGCGATCACCTTTTTTGAAAATAGGGATAACAATAGCTCTGGTAAAATCCTTAGGAACCATGCCTTTATCATAAAAGATATTCAGAATTTCAGTCATCCAAGTGGTAACCGAAACATTCCCAGCTCTAAGCATTTCCGTAGTAATTTCATCTACCCCTGGGGATTTATGAAGTTTAAGTTTAGAAAAAGCCAAAATAACTTCAGATTGTGTTATAGGGCCAACATTAAAGCCAATAACACATCTATCATCATTACAAACAATGGGGGTAGAACTAAACACATTGTTTAGAACATCACTTGAAATGTTCAGCCCACCTAGCCATGACAGAATCCTCACCTTTTATAACCTTACCTTGTTTATCTTTCAATCCCCGTATACCTGTCCGTTTTCTACCACACAAAACATTGACTATTTGATACAGCTCTCTGCTGTTGTGCTGCCTAACTGCTTCCTCGGATTTGTCAGCCAACACATCAAGCCAAAGATTCTTATCAGCAGCTAACTGATCCTTTACACGTTTATTAAGCTCTCTGTAATGCTTTCTATTTAGAAGTAGTAGGGTATTGATTAAGGACATTCCTGCAGTTCTTTCTTTCTGAAATAAGCTCAAGTGCCTTGTCACTCAAATTATTCTGCCTCCTGTGCTCTTTTTTCCCTAAAAGAGTACTGTTAGTTTCCAAAAACGCCTCTTTAAAATGATGGTCCCATTCTTCCTCAACTTCAGTAGTAAGTAAACCATGACTGTCAAAATGACTAAGTAACCTATCATGGTAAGCTTTGGCTATAACTTGGTCTTTCAGAGCTTCAGTATTAAAGGTAAATTTCTTAACCCTAGCACAACACTTTTTAAGCTTAAGTTGCAAGACACTTTTAACAAGGTAATGGTCATATCCAATTTCAGCTCCCCAATATGACCTGGTATTCCTAACAGAACTAGCCCATTTGCTGTTAATTAATATATAATCAGTCATATTCTTATGCAGCCCATCGGGTGAAACCCATGTGACTCATGTATGTTGCGGTGTTTGTAATAAGTGTTATTCTGAAACCATTGAGTTTACTTACCTGTAGGAGACGTTGCCCATTGCCATTGCAGCTACCAATACCAAAAGGGCCTATCACTCCTCCCCAAAGGTCAGAATCAGTACCAACTTTGGCATTGAAGTCACATAGAACAAGCATAATGTCTCCTGTCTTGACAGAATTCAAAATATCCTGAAGTTTTCTGTAAAACCTATCCTTCTCTCTGAAGTGGATATTCTGAGAGGATACTCAGAAATACCCTTCAGAGGAAAAATAAATATTGCCATAGTTCTAAAGTGGCAACCCTCCTTCTCATCCTCATCGGCATCCTCAGTGGGGGCATAACAGCAGATAACATTCAAGTCTTTAACGCTTGTCTGAAATTTTGCTGTAAGAAACCTTTCATTAATGCACTCATATCCTAGAAGAGCATCACTAAGCGTGTCTGCTGAGAAGCAGACCCACGCCTTGGTAATGCTTATTGTCGTTCCTCCCTGAAAAGAGAAATTTAAGATTATTTTTAAGAATCTGACCTTTATCTGTCCATCTGGTCTCTTGCAAGCCGAGAATATCTAAATTTTAATGGTGGAATTCATGTGTGAGGACATCAAGAGAAAAAGCTCTGTGCAGAGTCCTCACATTCCAACTGCCTATGGTGAGAAAATGGTTAGTGGGATGTTTAAAGAAACTATGTTTAGTGAAAGAGGGAATGTTGACAATATCAAACAGCCTCCTAATCGCAGACATGGGGCAAAGACCCGTTCTCCCACCACTAAAGGCTGAAGCCATCTACACTGAAATAGTTCCTCCAATGTAAAATTTGACGATGCCAATAGAAGCAAAGAGTCAGGTGCCTGCGATGACCTGTGCTCAGTATTATCCACCATCTGATAAATATATCTTGTGAATCTATTCACTTGGGGCTGTCAACCCACAAACAAACAGAAAACACAGCGGAAGATTTTCCCTCCACAGAAGCCCGCCAGTGCAGCAAATTCAGGATCCGTAATCAAGCTCAGAGCCTTAATTCAGTCCAGTAGGTTTATACGGTCAGCACCAGGACCCTGTGTAGTTAACCACTCCTCAGCAGGGTAGAAAAAAAGAAAAGAAAAATAGACATAGTTGTCCAGATCAATATGCCACACTAATCTGGCAGCACTCCCCTTCCTTTCATTTCCACAAGAGAGTATCTCTTTTGAAAAGTACTAATGGTCTGCATCATGAAAAGGTGGGGTCGGACATTAGTTGCTAGGCCTGGCTGGTTCTATGCATCACCACATGGGATTGGTGCATAGCTCTCCTTCCAGTGACTACCTATCTGCCATATACAGATCTTTACCAAACACTTCCTAATATAATTAAACTGAGAAATTTGCTTAAAAGCACAACTATTCATAAGAATTTAAGCTCCACCCAGCTTATTCATTTTCATTATTTTATTGTTTTTTCAATGAAAGCTAGAATAGAAATCAATGATTCTGTTAACCACAGGTTGTTGACACTTCAAATATTTCTGAAGAATCTGCCTTAGCAAAAATATTTTATTTAACATCCCCTACCACTTCTTAATCCACACTCTTCATCATGCAGTTGCCCATCAACCAAATTCTTAACTCTATTCAGCACAATCATGCAAAGAACTTTACCTGGAACAGACAGTAAACAGATTCTCCTATAAGTATCATGAAAACTGTGGTAATCTTAAAATTAGGGATAACAACAATTCTGGTAAAATCCTTAAGGATGACACCTTTATCATCAAAAATATTCATTATTTCAGTCAGTCATGTGACAACAAAAACATTCTCAGCTCTCAGTTCTAAGCATTTCAGTGGTGATGAAATCACCATTGGAAATGGATGATATATATAATTTTGGTAATTTATATAGTTTTCATTTAGATATAGCCACTGTAACTTCCAATTGTGATACAGTGCCAGCATAAAGCCAGTAATACATCTATCCTTATTACAAACAATGGTAGTAGAACTAACCATATTGTCTAGAACAGGGGTGCCCATTACAGCATCCACAGGCTACCTGTTGCCCTTTAGCAAGGTAGGAGTTGCCCATGGCATAATAAGGAGTAGTTAGTTTTCAAGAAGGTTTTTTTTTTCTACTAAAAATATTTAGATTACTGCAAAAATAGAAATGCATTTTTAACAAGTTAAGTGCCAGTTAAATTATTTATTTTCAATTTTTCACTTTTGATGGTACCCCCTTTATTGCTTTATGCTTTATATTCAAAGGTAAATAAAAATATAGTAGCACTCCAAAGAAATTCTGAATTTAAAGTAGCTCTGGTGTGAATATGTTTGGGCACTCAAAGTCTAGAACATCTCTGAAATGCTCAGCCCACTTATCCATGACAGAATTCTCACCTTCAGTAACCTTACATGTTTATCCCTCAATCTCTGTATGCCAATCTGTTTCTTCCCACACAAAACATTAACTACATGGTATAACTCTCTGCTTATGTGTTGTTTAGCTGCTCCAACTTTTTAGCCAAGCTACCAAAGTCCTGTTTGCTTTTAACTCATCCTTTTCTCATTTATTCAGCTTTTGCTAATTCTGTCTGTTAGGACTAGAAGGGTGATGATTAAGTTTATCCTTGCAATTCCTTTTTTCAGAAATAAGCTGCATAGCTTTATCACTTAAATAGCTCTGTCTCTTAATCTCCATTGTACCTAAAACAGTACTTTTAGTTTCCAGAAAAGCCTCTTTAAGATGATCTCATTTTTCTTTCACTTCAAAAGCAAGCAAATCATTATTTTCATAATGATTAATCAATTTATCATGGTAAGCTTTGGCTATATCTTGATCTTCCAGAGCTTTAGTGGTAAGGTAATTTTCATTCAACCTTAGCACAACATTTCTTAAGCTTCAGTTGTAACACACTTTTGACCAGGTAATGGTCAGACCCAATTTTGGCTCCACTATATGAACATAGCTGAACTAGCCCATTTGCTTGTTAATTAGTATATAATTGATCATATTCATATATAACCAATCAGGTGAAACCAATGAGTATTTATAAATGTCCCAATGTTTTTACTAAGTGTTAGTTGTTCTCAAACTATTAATTTACTTACATGTATGAAACATTTTTCATTATCATTACAATTACCAATTCCAAAAGAACCAATCATTCTTCCCCAGAGTGGCTCAGTTGGTAACACATCAGGCTTGTAATCTGCAGTTTCCAGATTTGAGTCCTGCCCTTGTCAGCGTTAAGACTTATCTCTGTAACACTCCTTGCCCTGCCCTCGGTCAGTACCAACTGTAGCATTCAAATCACCTAACAGCTATTTGAAACAAGAGTAATATCTCCTTTTTTGACAGAATTCTAAATATCTGAAGTTGTCTGTAAAACCTATATTTTTCATTGGAGTCTTCTGTTGGGGCATAGCAACAATTGAAATTAAAGTCTTTAATCTTAGGTTTAAATTTGGCTGTAAGAAATCTTTGTATATTTAAAGCATTTTAGGCTCAGTGTTATATTTTAATTTAATAAAATGTATTATGTATGCTATATCGTATTTATCTCTCATATTGTTGTTTTACATATATCTAGTAAATGTTTTTATATATTATGATAACTCAATAAACTGTTTTTTTTTCTTGATACTTTATTGTAATAATATTGAGCGATTAAAATTTTTACTGCTTTTTTAAATTTTTGTTCATTATTTTGAAATTATTAGCTGAAAAAAATTGGTTGTGCTGAGTGGGAACCAACAAATTTTTTTCAACTAATTATTTCAAATTTTTCATGTCTACAGAACATTTTCTGTGATACTTTATTACTGAATTTTGTTCATTATTGTACTGGTATACAGAGTGCAATAAAATATGTTTTAGTTCCTAGATTTTTATACATTTGGTTTTTGTATTTATTTCTATAGGCTCGACTGTTTTAGGAAAACATACACACGAGAAGGTTTTTTGGGCATGTATAGAGGTAAGAGAAGTTTTAATGCATATTAACCATAAAAGATTTATGCAATAATTGATAAGAAGCAAGTGTGAAAAAATCCACCAGTCCCACCTCTGGACTCAAATTTGGGACCTCCTGGTCACATGCCAGTTAAAAAATTTAATAATACATGATTGTTGGCTGTGTGTACAATTGAAAAACTAATCTTGAGATCGGTTAATATCGCTCATTAATGTGTATAGATAATTTGCTCTACAGTGTAATTTTCTTATGACAGATACTTTTTGCTTGGATGAAGCCCTGAGATGTAGGGCAGTGAAACAGGTTGCAGGAAGGATTTTAAAGTTGTTATATTCTTTAATGTCCAGTTGAGTTAATTATGTTAAAAACTTAGATTCTTGAGATTGGTGCCATGATAATGTATCAGCACATGACAGTACCAATGCATAGTAGGAAGATATGATTGCCAGTAGCAAATACGGTCTGACATCCATGTGCAACTACAATCAGCAGAGTAGTGACATTGATATCGATGAATATCAAGAAAACCGGAACTGGTAACTACTACCGAAGTCACATAAACCTCTGTGTCCAATCAACAATACGTGCACTGCAAAGTGGAAAAGAGGAACTGATAACCCTACCTTACAGCTGTCATCTGTGCCAGCCAAGACAAGAACTCATGGGACTGGTAACTACAGCTGAGGTCACATAAACATTGCATCCAATCAACAATACGTGCACTGCAAAGCGGAAACACGGGACTGATAACCTTACCTTACAGCTGTCATCTGTGCCAGCTGAGACATGAACTCATGGGACTGGTAAATCACTCTCTCATACTAAGCAACCTTTTAATAAGAAAAAGGCTCTTTTTTGCAAATACTAGTGAGCAAAAAGTACCTGTCATAAGAAAATTGCACTGTAGAGCAATTTACTACATACATTAATGAGCGATACTAGCTGATCTCAAGACTAATTTTTTAATTGTACACCCAGTCAACAATCATGTATTAAATTTTTTAAGTACTAGAGCTGTAATTGTAATTACTTTTACATGCCAGTTGATATACAAATTGAATTAATCACTTCAATCAGCTCTATTTAATTTCTGCAATAAAATTGTCATTGATATTTAAAGTAGTAATAAAATTTTAGATGCAGTAATGATCCCATAAGGTTACTGTATAGAACTATTTCAAGTACTTCTTTATTTGACCAATTAAATAATACTGCAATTGATTAGTCAATAATTGTCAGCTATCTTGTTAGGTATACAACACCAGAAAATCTGCCAACTTCAGGGAGTTTGCCATTTTTGAGCTTATCAAGTTTGTGACAACCCGTGATGTGCTGTAGCTGGTTGGTAAAAAATGTTGAAGATAGGCAATCTAGTGAAACAGAAATTAGTGTGTCAAAGAGCAGAGAAAAATATATCTATTAATCAACAAGTTATATGGGATTTGTTTTAAATTAATATATTGTGACATACATGCAAAATCTTCAGGCAGCCACAGGCTACTTAGTCTTTACGTCTGGTGTTCTGCCAGACTTAATTGCAGTCTGGTAGAACACCAGACTGCAATTTTGTTCTCTACACATGTCTATCCTGAGCTACAGGAGGGGGGGGGGGCAGTGTTTCAGTTGGTAGCACACCAGGCCTGAAATGTAAATCTGTTCTCTGTGTCTTGCCTGGATCAGCATTGAGATTTATC
Source organism: Ryuthela nishihirai (assembly GCA_038380435.1). Classification (NCBI taxonomy): domain Eukaryota; kingdom Metazoa; phylum Arthropoda; class Arachnida; order Araneae; family Heptathelidae; genus Ryuthela; species Ryuthela nishihirai. Next base: position 44,706,224 of record JAWZYU010000005.1, read on the forward strand.
TCCACAAAACTCTCTGCCCTGCTCTCCATCAGAAGGGGATGTTGATGGGCTTGGAAAGGCTGCCATTCATTGGATAGGAAGCTAAGTCAATCTGTACCCTATGAGTGTTAAAGAATATACTGGATGGCCTTGATGGGAGGCTACCATCTTTCTCCTAACATCTGTCCTGTGGGTCACCTTCCCCCAACCTTCTCTGAACACTTGGGTCCTTGTGATCTGGCTCTTTAGCCCATTGCATGCAAAAACCTGCCACCCAAAAGTAAAATAACCCAACCCTGAGCTACAGCTGCTGCATTTGGCCACTATAGGCCAATTATATTAATCAATCATTTATTTCCATAGATATGAATACATGGTATACAGTTACATATACCCCTGAAATATTAGTATATATAATTTTTTAGAAAAATAATTACACCACAAGATAAAGGCACTCACCTGTCATGTTAATAAACTAAAAGTTTAAGTTTTATATCAATTAAACATTAGCAACAGTAATGTGAACTTGATAATAACTGTGATATAATGTTATAGCTAGAAATAAAAGCTTTTATAATGATTTGTTATTCATAACATGGTTTCAATATTTTCTATTTCATCAACATATTTGTAGAGATTTTTTTAATATTTGTGAATACTTTTTTTCATTTTTAATAATAACTGGCATTGAGTTGAAAATTTTTGATGCCAAATAAATGTAATGTTTTTTGATTATAGATTTTCTAGGTATTATAATTATTAGGACTTTCACATTATTATAGTATTATAGTTTGTTTTTAACAATATTTCATCAGATCATTTTTTACTTATATCCATCAAGATACTAATAACACATAATTTTCTTAGTGGAAAAATATTTTATGCTATATAATAAATTTTGATGCTATCACATTTTCTTTTTCTTTTTTTCGTATTGCATTGTATTACACGATTCTGTGTTCCTATAAAGCTTTTTACATTAGTGAAGTATACACCTTATTATCATCATCATCCTCAAGCAGCCATGAACTACAGAAGTCAACCAGATTCTGCAATTTAGTTCTCCAAACATTTCTGTCTTGATGTACATCTGATGCATCTAGCCATGGTACACAAATTCTAACAAAATCTTGTTGGACATTGTCTGCCCCACCACATCCTAGGTCTCCCCTTCTTTCTGAGGCCTTAAGGTATACTATTCATAACCCTATTCACTAATCTATAATTATGCATACGGGCAACATGGCCAAACAAACTGAGACTCTCTGCACAATATGCTGCTCAAAGGAGGTTGTCGATGCCTTTGCCTAACCTCATCATTAGTTACAAAGTTGAACCACCTAATGCCCAAGATAATGCTTAAGCATTTAGAATCAAAATAATCTAGTTTCCTGTTATCTTGTTTACAAAATGTCCAAGTTTCACTACCATAACTAACCCTAGAAAGAACCAAATTATTATACAGTCTAATTTTAATCTTTAGGTGTATATGTCTATTTCTCCACACTTTCCATAGATTCTTAAAAGTCCTGGCAGCAATCCCTATTCGTCTGTTAATCTCATGCTGCATATCACCATTATCTGTTACATAGCTCCCAAGATAATTACACTGAGACTTGCTCAAGAGTTCAGCCATTCATATTAACTGAATCACAGCATGCCTGACCAATTTTCATTATTTTAGTTCTCTCTGTTTATAACCAAACCCACTATACTACCAGTCTCATCAACAGCTTGAATGAAAGAGTTCATCTCATCAACATCATTTACCAACAGGGCCAAATCATCTGCATAATCTAAATCAGAAATTTTGAAATCTCTAGACCAGTGGTTGAGCTTATTTTTTATGCTTCATGTACCACCTGGAAATGTGTATGTAACTGGTGTACCCTTGTATAGATAGATAAAACTATAGAGTTATAGTATAACAATGGGAATAAAATAAAACATATTTATATACATTAAATTTTAATAATAATAATTTAATAAGAACAAAGTGGCAATACAAGACAAAGACTTGTATATATATATACAGAGAACAATATTACCACAATTCAAAAAAGAATAAAATGTAAACAAAATAAATAACTAAAATAAAAGTTGCATATTAGCAGACCATTGAGCAATTTGCTCATTTCATCATCATCATCAAGCAGTCATGGGCTCTGGAGGTCCAACCAGACCGTGCAATTTAGTTCTTCAAGCAAGTCTATCCTGAGCTACATCTACTGCATCTGGCCACTGCACACCAATTCTAACAAGGTCCTGTTTGACATTGTCTGCCCACCGCATCCTAGGTCTCCCCTTCTTTCTGAGGCCTTTAGGCACACTGTTCATAACCCTATTCGCCAATCTATAATTATTCATATGGGCAACATGGCCAAACCAACGGAGTCTCTCTCTGCACAATATGCTGCTTAAAGGAGGTTGCAAACTCCTTTGCCTAACCTCATCATTAGTTACAAAGTTGAACCACTTAATGCCCAAGATACTGCGTAAGCATCTGGAATCAAAAGCATCTAGTTTCCTGTTGTTTACAAAGTGTTCAAGTTTCACTACCATAACTAACCCTAGAAAGAACCAGGCCTGTAAATGGTAACTAGGTGTAAACTGGAAGAAGAGCTGTGTACCAATCCCTAGTGATGATGCACAGAACCGGCCAGGCTAGCACCTAATGTCCGACCCTGCCTTCTTGTGATTAGTACCTTTCAAAAGAGATATTCTCTTTTGGAAGGGAACGGAAGGGGAAGGCTGCCAGTTCAGTATGGCCTACTGATCTGGTCATCTATGGCCACTTTTTTCTCTTTTCTCAAACATGCTGATGAGTGGTCAACTTTACAGGGTTCTAGTGCTGAAATTTATACCTACTAGACTGGACTTGTTTATGGATTTGAGTTTGATTATGGATCCTGGACTTGCTGCACTGGTGGGCCTCTGTTGAGAGAGAATCTGCTGCTGTGTTTTCTGTTTGCTTCTGGGTTGCCAGCCCTAAATGAACAGAGGCATGGGATACCTTATATCAGCTGGTGGATAATCCTAATCAGCGGCCATCACAGGTACCTGAACCTTACTTAGCTAGTTGGGCATCGTCAAGCCTAAACTGGAGTAATGTGTCTCAGGCAGGCCATATGGCTCTTGAAAAAGTCCACGTGAAAAGGTGGTGCCTGAAGTTCCTACTAGCATTGGTAAACTTCAGCCTTTAGTGGAGGAGGAACAGGTCTTTGCCCCATGCATGTGATCAGGAGGCTGTTTGATATTGTTGGCCCTATATATCTCAATAAACCTAATTTCTTTAAAAAATCCTACTAATCATTTTCTCTCTGCAGGAACATGGAACGTGAGGACATTACATAGAGATTATTCTCTTGATGTCCTCATGTAGGAATTCCACCACTATAACCTAGATATTCTAGGCTTGCAAGAGACCAGATAGACAGGTAAAGGTGAGATACTTAAAAATAACTTTAAATTTCTCTTTACAGGGAGGGAGGATGGAAAGCATCACCAAGACGTGGGTCTCCTGCTCAGCAGACATGCTAGTGATGCTCTTCTAGGATATGAGTGCATTAATGAAAGGTTTCTTACAACAAAATTTCAGACAAGCGTTAAAGACTTGAATGTTATCTGCTGTTATGCCCCCACTGAGGATGCCGATGAGGATGAGAAGGAGGGTTGCCACTTTAGAACTATGGCAGCATTTATTTTTCCTCTGAAGGGTATGTTCTGAGTATCCTCTCAGAATATCCACTTCAGAGAGAAGGATAGGTTTTACGGGCAACTTCAGGATATTTTGAATTCTGTCAAGACAGGAGACATTATGCTTGTTCTAGGTGACTTCAATGCCAAAGTTGGTACTGATTCTGACCTTTGGGGAGGAGTGATAGGCCCTTTTGGTATTGGTAGCTGCAATGGCAATGGGCAACGTCTCCTACTGGTAAGTAAACTCAATGGTTTCAGAATAACACTTATTACAAACACCGCAACATACATGAGTCACATGGGTTTCACCCGATGGGCTGCATAAGAATATGATTGATTATATATTAATTAACAGCAAATGGGCTAGTTCTGTTAGGAATACCAGGTCATATTGGGGAGCTGAAATTGGATCTGACCATTACCTTGTTAAAAGTATCTTGCAACTTAAAAAGTGTTGTGCTAGGGTTAAAAAATTTGTTTTTAATACTGAAGCTCTGAAAGACCCAGTTATAGCCAAAGCTTACCATGATAGGTTACTTAGTCATTATGACAGTCATGGTATGCTTACTACTGAAGTTGAGGAAGAATGGGATCATTTTAAACAGGCTTTTTTGGACACTAGCAGTACTCTTTTAGGAAAAAAGGAGCAGAAGAGACATAATTATCTGAGTGATAAGGCACTTGAGCTTATTTCGGGAAGGAAGAACTGCAGGAATGTCCTTAATCAATACCCTACTACTTCTAATAGAAAGCATTACAGAGAGCTTAATAAACGTGTAAAGGATCAGTTAGCTACTGATAAGAATCTTTGGCTTGATGGCTTGGCTGACAAAGCTGAGGAAGCAGTTAGGCAGCACAACAGCAGAGAGCTGTATCAAATAGTTAATGTTTTATGTGGTAGAAAACGGACAGGTATACAAGGATTGCAGGATAAACAAGGTAAGGTTATAGAAGGGGAGGATTCTGTCATGGCTAGGTGGGCTGAGCATTTCAGTGATGTTCTAAACGATGCGGTTAGTTCTACTCCCATTGTTTGTAATGATGATAGTTGCATTGGCGGCTTTAATGTTGGCCCTATAACACAATCTGAAGTTACTTTGGCTATTTCTAAACTTAAACTTCATAAATCCCCAGAGGTAGATGAAATTACTACAGAAATGCTCAGAGCTGGGAATGTTTCAGTTACCACTTGGATGACTGAAATTTTGAATAACTTTTATGATAAAGGCATTGTTCCTAAAGATTTTACCAGCAAAGATCTTGTCATGAAAGTTCCACACCATCATATTCTGTTGTAGAGCACACCATAATTCTTTAAAATGATGAATGGTTCTAACTCTTTCAGCTGGGTTAGCATGTAAAGACCAACCTCTGATGACCTGTGATGGAGCTTCATATCATACAAACACCATCTGTGATGCTCAGCTCAACAAAAAGGGCCTATCATTCATGATGAGACAATGCCAAATGTGTAGCTTTAGGCTATCATGAATATTTTCTTTCACAGATATGGGTTTTCAGACCTCCATATCGAATATTATGGTGGTTAACTTGTGCAGATCCATGAAAAGTTGCTTCATCCAAGGTTATATCACCCTTCGAGGTGCTTGTTTTCTTCATTGACTTCAGTGTGGAACAGGTGAAATCATAGTAGTGAGGTTTATCATTAGTCTGCAAAGCTTCGATTATATGCACTTCGATTATAAGACTTTGTATACTGTTACAAAATTCATCTCATCAACAGCTGCTAATGAAGAACTACAGCAGTTGCAGTTCATGTGAAGTATGGCAAATGGATTTTTGAGGGCTCTGTTGTAACATTACTTTGACATTATGACTGGTTTCTCCAGAAGAATCTGGACATCCGCTTTGAGGCAGATCATTCACATTTCCTGTCTCCCAAAATTTCTGAAACCACCACCTGATGCTGATTTGGGGACAGGATCCTTTCCGTATTGATGACGATGCTTTTGTTGCACAGTTTTCTTCTTTGAGCTTCTCTCATTAACATCTAAACAATCCAATAACAGCCCATACAAGACACAAAAAAAAAACTTTATTTGATACACAATAAGTTGCAAAGACCACATTATTCTATTTCTTTTAGTTTATTGTAAAATATTTTTAAAATCGAAACAGGACTTTGTGGATATCCTTGATTTTTATTTGTTTTATAATAAACAAATTTTTAATAACTACCAGAATTTTAATAATTCAGTATGTTTACTTTTATTTGTATTATACACAATGACTCCCATATACACAATGACTCCCATTAATGGCTAATTTGAACATTTGCCATCAAAAGTTATTGAGTTCATTATCATCCTCAAGCAGCCATGGACCTCCACCCAAATGGTGCACTTGTAGCTCAGGACAGATTTGTTTGGAGAGCTAATCTGACCACTGTAGACAATTTCTGACAGAGGCCTGTTTGGCATTGTCTGCCCACAGCACCCTAGGTCTCCCCCTCTTTGTGTGGCCTTTAGGCACACTGTTCATAACCCTACTCGCTAATCTATAATTATGCATATGGGCAACATGCCCAAACCAGCACATTCTTTCTTTGCACAATATGCTGCTCAAAAGTGGTTGCTGACTCCTTTGCCAAACCTCATCATAACAAATTGAACTGCCTAATGCCCAAGATACTGCATAAGCATCTAGAATAAAAAGCTTCAAGTTTCCTGTTACCCTGCTTACAAAGGATCCGTGTTTCGCTACCAGAACTGACCTTAGAAAGAATCAAACTATTATATAGCCTAATTTAGCCTTTAGATGTATATGCATATTTTTCCACACTCTCTACAGATTTTAAAAGTCCCAGCAGCAATCTCCATTTTTCTGTTTATTTCACCAATATTGGTTACATAGCTCCCAAGATAATTAAACTGATACCTGCTCAAGAGTGTACCATTCAGATTAACTGAACCACAACATGTCTGACCTATTTTCATCACTTTAGTTTTCTCTCTGGTAGTAGAGTAGTTTTGATGATGAACAATCTCATCAACAGGTCTAATGAAAGAGTTGATGTCATCAACATCATTTGCCAAAAGGGCCAACTCATCAACATAATTTAAAATAAATAGAGAAAATGCTTCATGTAGATTGAAAAACTGTATGAGCATGACAGAAAGGTGAGAAGCAAAAAAATTGCCAGAACAAAAAAAAATCCCTACAATCAAATTCTGCGCTATGATATACTTACTTGCCTTTTTTTCATTTCGATTTTTTTATTTTATTTTTCAGAAATAATTGCTGTTTCTTTTGATATATAACATATTTTTGTTCATTAGTTACTTCCAAATATTGTTCTGAAGTTTAGTTGCTTTCTTTAATATCTGTACTTTAAGAGTTAATGCTTATTTTAGTTTACCAGTGTCGGGTTTCTGAAACTGAACTCATTGTGGTAGCCGAACTTATTTTAAAGTGTTTTCAGAAAATAAAATAAGCAGCTTTAGAACCTCATCCTAAAGTAACTAATGAATGGAAATATGTCGTGTTATATACCAAAAGAAAGAGCATTTAATTGTACTAATAAAATGGCAAAGATTCGAAGAAGAAAAAATTGATTAAATTTTTTAAGCATTTTCTTAAAACATTGCAAAATTTTACTGTATTTTTTCCACTTTAGTAAAATTTCAAAAATATATATATTTTTTCCCATTTTTTCTATATTATTTTATTTTTCTAATATAAACAGTTCATAATATTTCGATTATTGCTTAAATCTTTCATTTATTTCATTTCTTCTAAAGTATTTAATCATTTATGCATATAATGTATTTTCTGACTTTTGATGATCGGCAAACAAAGCCTAAGTAAAGCAGTGTCTTTAAAATAATTTTGCTTTAAAAACTAGATCATTTAAATATGTAGTGAAAAATATATCGGAAAAGTGATAACTATGAAATTAAAAACAAACCATTTCCAAGCATTTAAAGTTTAAACGATGCACTGAATTTGAGAACGAGTTTTAATATGCAGCTGCATAACTGCTACAGAACAGTTAAATTCTAAAATTTTGGTTAAAAATCACAATTTCCTGACCTTGTTTATATGTTTAAATGTAATTAAAAATATTGATAAATGAATCCTACCATTTAAAAATTGTGCCCTGAGTAATTTTAATGATTGTTCTGATCGCCACCATTATAGATCACCTGCAGTTTCACTTTCGATCATTTCTTATTATTGTTCATAATCACAGTATCCATTTGAGAAGCAATAAAAAATAATTTCCGAAGCATTAAATAAAAGTCTTCAAAATCGAAAGTTTGCAAAAATATTGATAGAAAGCTGATGTGCGTAGTTCCCGGATGACGCAATTTCCAATAGTAAAAAAAACAATCCTTTCGTTAAAGTTTTAGAAAGCATTACTACTCAAGTAGAGATATAAGTAGCACAAAATATGCAATCGATCATCTAAGTACGGGACGGCAGAATAAAGGCACAAACTAAATCGGCGCTACTTGATGCTGTTTATGGTGACTAAATGTGCTCATATGTTAACTGCAGACTCAAATAGATTTGTTTTTTAACTTTATAATAATTTTTTCAAGCGGAATCAACAGGTGAAAAATATATATCAGAGATTTAAATGTTATTTTTGATATTTAATTAGAAACAGTTGAAAAAAAAATTCAGATTTCCATAGGAATTTTTTTTTTTCGTAATCTTGTAACTATGGGAGCAAAACTTCATTTTCCATTCACTAGAATGGGAAAGATGAAACCAATTCTTTAGGCTGTGACACAGTATGTGTTAATTATGATTTTGTAGCTTTAATGTTTTGTAGCCACCTTGGGGGTGCATGGGTTCACAGTGACACTGCAACTCCCTGGAGCCCTTGTTTGAAATCCTACTTGCAATTGGAAACCCTACCCCGTGCTAATAAACATTGTTTGTTCTGTTATAAACTGCACCTAATAGTGTGGGTCTGATCACAAAATTAACAAAAAAGCTCAACACATCAGAATACTACAAAAATAACAGGTTGTCTTTAAAACTTATGCGTGACCACTGGTGTATGTTTTAATCAAATAATAAATGACTGATTTTTTTAATTATGAAATATTTTATTAGAAAAGATCATAATTTTATATTTCCTCCTTTTTTGTTTCTTTTAAAGTTAATGTTATTTTGTTTCAATATAATTTTGTTAAGGCTCAGCGGTGAATATTTTACTGATTACTCCAGAAAAGGCAATTAAGCTTGCTGCAAATGATTTCTTTAGGTATCATCTCTCTTCTGGAACCAAGTAAGTATTAACCAAGTATAAAATTATTTTAATGTTATTTTTTTATATGGAAACTAGTTTTTTACTATTGTTGTCGCTTTTAATTTAGAGATAACCAAAGTAACTTCAGACTCTGATATAGATTCATCATTGAAGCTAGTAATGCATATATATACTCATTACAAGTAATGGAAATTGAATAACCACATTGTTGAGAACATCTCTGAAATGTTCAGCCCACCTAACCATAACAGAATCCTTGTCATGTTTATCTCTTAATCCCTTTGCCATTTTGTTTCTTCCTACACAAAATGGAGTGGCAGTGGCTCAGATGAGAGGACACCAGGCTCTTAATATGCAGTTCCAAGGTTCAACAAGCTAGACCAGCATTGAGATTTATCTCTGCAAAACTTCCTGCCCTGCCCACAGTCAGTAGGGAAAGTGATGGGCTTGGAAAGCCACCATATGTTGGATGAGCTATTAAGCTGTGGCCCCATGTGTGGGAGAGACGTACCCTGTGTACGTAAAGAACACACTGTATAGCCTTGACAAGAGGCTACCATCACTCTCCCAACAGCTTTCCAGTGGGCCCCCTCCCCTAACCTTCTCTGGGCTCCTTGTGATGGGGCCATTTAGCCCATTGTGTGCAAAAAAGTATCATCAGATCAGCCATACCTTGCACATGTTATAGAACACAGTAGATTGGAGGCTTCCATCTGTTTCCTAACTGCTGTCCACTTGGTCCACTTCCCCCAACCTTCTCTGTGGTCTTGGAGTCTTTGACATACCATTTAGTCCATTGTGTTCAAAAAGGTGCTGCTCAGAGGTAAAACAACCCAACTTTTATGCAAAACTACTAATTAACTGTTAAAAATTCTCTGGGAAAATAATAGTTTCCAGAGAATTTTGCTGCAAATTTTTATATTTTTGCCAAAGAAATTACCCCTTTTAAGGGTTTCTTTGAATTAATTTTGAAAATTAAATTGCGTTCTCTATAATAATACAACCAAGTTCTGTTAGTTACTTCAGAATAAGGCCCCTCAGTGTGAGCTCCTGTCCATTGTGAGGGGACCATCCTGTGTAGGTGTGTAGGTTCCTCTGGTTCAGGTACCTTCACAGGGTCCTAAATGCTTGCCTGCATGTTTGCCATTTGCAGTGATCCCATGTCCCTGGAAAAGAGGATCCTGATAGTTGTTTGGAGTCCTTGGCTCCTCTCCCGAGCTCATGACTGGCGGGGACCTCTTTGGTCTGTCTGTCATGCCATTGGGGGGAGCCTGTTCATCACAGGACTGGGCAACGATTTCAAGGGCAGTTGCTGCACACTGCTTTACTCTGCTTCAGGTAAATGGGAGGTCCTGAGGTGGCTGCCTCAGGATCAATTGGCTGGCAGGCTGAACCTAGTAGGGCCAACTATTTTACAGTGAGTGTCTTGCACACATCTGGGTACAGGTTTACGAGTTTCCCCACATATTATTTTTCTTTTGTGAGGACATTTTGGTTCTCACATTTTCCTTTTGTTTTTTTTTCCTTTTGTGAGCTCTCAGATGGGTTCCTCACTCTATTTTTGCATTTATTCATTTGTGAAGGCTTGGCTTACTGTCTGTGTGGATGGTATAATGATATAATCGGGTGCCAGTGCATCCCTGGCACCCGATTGGGCATCCTCTTGTTGGGCTTTGTGGTGGATTGGAACAAAGGGCATTGAACCACATTTAAAGAAACTGTGACTTTGTTTAATGAATTCATCTCTGCCTCAAGCAACAAACATGCTTGTTGTGAGACACAATCTTTGTGTTCTTTGTCCTCATCTTCATTTGTTCCCTCACATGGGCCATATTTCTTGATCATCCATTCAATGGGTGATCAAGTGCTTGGGGATATGTCCCCATTCTTATTTCAGAAGGGGTTGGAAGGTCCTTCAGGATCTCTGAAATCCATTAAGGCCTAAGATCTGGTGACCTACTTGTTGAGACTGCTTGCACTCAACACTGATCTGCTCTTGAAGTTCACAGTGATTGGTGGGGTGCCTGTTTTGGTGTCACCCCATCAGTCCCTTAATTCTTCTTGTGGGGTGATCACAGAGTGGGGTCTCCTTAATGTTTATGAGGAAGAACTCTGTTCAGAGTTAGCCTCACAGAGAGGAGTAGTTGCTGTCTGATGGATTTTATTACATCACAATGGGAAGTTAGTGCCCACCAAGACACTAATTCTCACCTTTAACATGCCTACCTATAACCATCAAACCTCCATTGTGAGGTACAGCTGTATATCTTCAATCCTCTGTTTTCAATGCCAGAGATAAAGCCATGCCCGCATGGCTTGCCATAGTAAACCTATTTGTGCTTGCTGTGCCAGTGTGGATCATGCTGATCCGGACTGCACAGTTACGCAGGTAAGCTCTGTCAACTACAGTGGTTACCATCTGACATTTTTGCATGATATGTATCATATGGTGGTAGCTTGATCTGGCTGACTTGAGTGGCTTTGAACTCCTTTTTGAGTTTGATGAATACTCAGTCATCAAGGAACCAATCAATGTTGCAGTGGTGATGTTGATGGACTGTATCGTCCATGCAGCTGCCTCAACCATTTCTCAGATGTCAACCTGGTTTCCACGATTTTAGAAACCATGGTGGAATCCTGGGTGCATCACAGCTCATACGGCTCAGAACAAGGCTTGGGGGCTGTTTCAGAGATATCTGACATCCTCCAACATTGATGCTTTCAAAGTTCACAAGGGTGAAAGCTCATTTCATCCAGCACCAGGGCCAGAAGGAATCTTGGAACAAATATATATCTTCTATTACCCGCATAATCAGTTCTAAGGTCGGGTAGGATAAAGTCTGGAAGATAAGTGTGAATTACACATCCCACTCATTATCTATCCTGGAGGACAATGGACATTCAATTGCCAACACTCTGGGGGAATCTCTTTTCTCCATTTCTTCCTCTTCTTCTTATTACCCTGAGTTTTTGGTCCTGAAGAGCAAGGCCAAATGTTCTTCGCTGGCTTTCCACTTGAATGGCCATAGCCGTAAAACAGCCCATTCACAGCAGAGGAGCTTTGCCTTGCTCTGCACACTTCTCATGCATCTACCGTCAAGTCAAAAACATCTCTTGCTATTGAGTAAAGATCAGCTGCTCTGATTTTCAACTGTATTTTTCTTGAGGAGCAGTTTCCAGACTCCTGGCAGGAGTCCATTGTCTTGGCATTCCCTAAGCCAGATAAGGATCCCAAGATTCCTTCCAATTATCATCCATTGCATTGATGAGCAGTGTATTCAAGGTGTTGGAAAGAATGGTAAATGCTAACTTGTCTGGTATTTAGAACACCACTGCCTTTTTTGAACACCCATTGTAACTTTTTCAGGCAACCCTTTACCTTAGACCTGATTCACCTAAAAATGGTGATCAGGAATTCTTTTTTATATAGAGAGCACTTGGTGTCAATATTCTTCGCCATCAAAAAAGGATATGACACGCCAGGGAGATTTCTCATTTTTCATGATCTCCATGCCTTCGGCTTGCAAGATCACAAGCTGATCTTCATTTCAAACTTTTTATCTTCTTGTAATTTTATGTCCACATCAGCAATACTGATCACGGCTTTTCCTCCAAGACTAGGGGGTACCACAAGGCTGCATCTTGAGTGTTATTCTTTTTGCTATCAAGATTAATTTAATTACTTGACAACCTCCACCAACTGTAGACAATGCCTTCTATGTTGGCAATTTTAACATCTTTTGATCTTTCAAGTTCTTTGAAATTCTTGTTGCAGCATATTACTTATACTTTCTTTGAAATACTTTGAACTTTTCAAGTTCTCAAGATTCTTTATCCAACGTGAGGGTGACTTCCTGAACAATTTCTCAGTTTCTACAACAGCCAATGGGTTTCAGTTCTCCACTCAGAAGATGCTTGTGTGCACTTTTGCCTCAAGTGTAATCTTCATCTGGACTCTGAGCTTGGGGGTCCACCATTCCAGTTGTGGCAGAGATCAAGTTTCTCGGTCTCATCTTCTATTGGAAATTGACCTTTTTACCTCGTATCTGACATCTTAAGTCCAAGTGCACATGGGCATTGAACATCATTAAGGTCCTGTTTTCCTTCTACTTGGGGTTGGACCAATGTTCTTTGTTCCAACTCTACCTGCACATGTCTGGCCGAAACTGGACTATGGATCGCAGGTGTACGACTCTGCCTGGAATTCGGTGGTGAAAGTGCGGGACCCACTCCATCATCAGGCCCTCCATATGTGCACAGGAGCCTTTCATGTTTCACCAGTCCAGAGTCTTTACATCGAGAATGATGAACCATCTTTATCTATTTGCTGTAAGCAGTTGTCCCTACAGTATGCATCAAAAATTGTGTTCCCTGCTGGACCATCCCACTTATGACTGCATTTTTAATCCTAAGTGGGAAATGCTTTGCACTAATTGCTCTACCACCACTTGTTCTTTTGGTTTGCATGTGCATGGCTACCTCAGAGTATCAGCATCAGTCTTGATAGCATTGGCCATTCCACCATGCGCCACTTACACCATGGTTCACTGTTTCTCCTTCCTGCAGCTTTTCCCTTTGCAGGATGAAGAAGGCCTTTACACCTGACTGTGTACCAGCAACTATTTGCCAGCCACTGTGCAGGTCCCCGGACTTCTTTCTTGTCTTCACAGATGGCTTGAAGCCTGGCACTTACTGGAATCAGCTATGATCTGCTGTGATGTAATCATCGCAGACTAGATCCCACTGTAGAGTTGTATGCTTTCAACCTCTCCTTTGACCACATGGTGGCTAAGTATCATCGTCTGTATGCAACTTTTTACACCAACTTGCTTTGCTCGCTACAGGCCTTGATCTCAGTGATCAGTGAGGCATTGGCCTCACCCTGTTCATTTTAAGATCTGCCAGCAGCTGTATCATCTGGCAGCCACAACCACCATTGTCTTCTGTTGGGTGTTTGGTCATGTTAGGATAAGGGCAATGACTTGGCAGATGCTGCTGCTCCAAGTCTGCCACACCTTGTTCAACTCTCCACTGCTGTTCCATACCTGGACTTTTGGCAGTGTTTTGCCATTGAGCTCTGGGCACAGTTCAGAAGCAGAAATCTTGGTCTGAACAGTTTGCTAACAAACCTTCAAGGTCAAGCATATTATCAAACCATGGCAGTCGTGTTTTTGCAGGAATCGCATGGAGGAAGTTGTACTTGCTCAGCTCCTCTTAGGTCATTCATTTATCACTGATTCATTTCTTCTTCGGGTGGACAACAAACCTAAATGTGAGTTTTGTGATACTGTTTTAACCATTAAACATATTTTAATCCATTGTCGGCTTTTAACCTTTACTGTCATTTATTTTTTAACTTCCACGATTTTATGCCTGGGCTCCTTATACTCTGACATCTTTTCTCTGATGACTCGATATTAGCTCCTGTTTTCGAATTTTTAAACATTACCAGTGTTTTACCCTGATTTTATATGGTTTGTTTGTTTTATACTTGTTTGTGTTTGCCATTTTTGTTGATTTCATCTACTATGTATGTTTTTTTTTATTTTGGTTGTGGGGTTGATGTATTTTACCTTTTTATCATAATATACTTCAACATAGCTTGTTGCTTCTGCACCATAATACCCCAAACAACCAAACAACTTCAGGATAAAATCTACAGTTCTTTAAATTTTTGTACTAAATAATTTAATATCAAGAATTTCACTGCATAAATAAAATATTTCAACTAATGACTTTAAAACACCTTAAGATACTAAAAGTCAATGCATCTATTTTACATTAGATAAGAATTATTAAATAATATGCTAACCATTTGCAAATAACAATGGAATACTATTCATGTGGTTGCATAACCTCTGTTGACAACTTACATACTTATGCTTCATCACAATGAAGCTCATGAAGTAGGAGAGTTCAGTATGATATGTATTAAGTGTTACTGTTATAGTAACTAGTTGAAAAGGTAGAGGCTTATTGATGGTATGTTTCTCTTAGTGTCTGTATTGGAAGAGAATCCATGCTGAAGATAGCTGTTATACATGGATTCATATTGGAAGTCTCCCAATAATCTTAGGACTTCAGATATCAGAAGAGAATCCATGTTGAAGATTTCTTCTATTGTCTGAAGTCCTAAGATTACTGGGAGACTTCCATCATGAATCCATGTAAAAAGTGATCTTCCAGCATAAACTCTCTTCCAATACAGGTGTTTAGTGAAATGCATCAGCTGTAAGCCTCTACATTTTCAACTTGTTCCTCTAAGAACAGCACTTAATCATATCATACTGAACCCTTCTTCTTCATGAGCTTCATTTTGAAGAAGCATACGCATGTGAGTTGTCAACAGAGGTTATGTAACTACATGGATAATATTCCATTGTTATCCACAATAGTTAACATATGTGGGTGGATCAGAAAGTAAGGTTACAAAGCTGATATTTCATACCCAGTATCTTTAATGTGCAGAACCAACTATACAAAGTGAAACCTCAACCAATGTAAATTTTTTCAGCGTAATCACCACAAATATTCAAACACTTGTCAATATGTGTAATGAGCTTACCCATTCCTTCAGCCTAAAAGTCCTGTCCTTGATGATTCAACCACACAGTTATTGCACATTTCACCTCTTCATCTGATGTGAAATGACTTTCTCACAACTGATCCTTCAAGTGTGGAAAGAGGTGGAAATTGCATGGAGTCAGATCAGGACTGTATGGGGGGTTAACACCTAACAAAACCAGCTCAGAAAATACCGAGTTCTGTTCGCTGTATATGGGTGGGCAATGTCATGAATTGGCTAATGAGATTCATGACATTGATGCTTTGGCTAAGGAGACCAGAGTGTTTTCTTCTAATGGCCTCTTGTAAGTTGTGATGATCCACCCATTCACTTTTACTTTCCCTTAACCAGTTTTACTTTATTTCCATTATATTTATCATTTTGGGGATTTATTTCATTTTGGACTGATCACAATTCTCTTTTCTGAGCAGTAGGAGAAGTTGCGCTTGTGCAACTCCAACTTTTGATTGTCAACCACTAATGCACGTGTTTAGGACACAACCCCTCTTGCATCATAGCTAGTGTTATCTTCAGATTATGCAGATGTGTTTTTCTCAGCATCCAACAGACACATGCCGGATTGTATGCCGCGTGTATCTAAGTGATGTTAGGTTACAGAGTCAGTATGTTGGAAAAGAGTAGAGAGAGAGAGTATGTAGTAGGAGTCAGTATGAAGATGTTAGTAGGAAGGTGGTGAAGGAAGACAATAATAGTCATTTTTTTTCGAGTCATATTTAGAGAAAGTTTTCTATTAGTTATTCCAACTTTTGCTTTCATCAACTGAATTGGTGAGTCTTTGAATTTTTTGGAAATAAACTTTGTTATAGAAATATTGTTTTTTTTGCTATTTTTCTCTTAATGTTAATTGATTTTGGATTAGATTTAACTTTAATTAAACTTGACAATTCTCTTTGAATTCTTACTCGATAAGTAATGTTAAATACATAATGAACCCTATTTCAACTTTATTTGGCAAGTTAATATTGCCTGGTGCCCAATAAGCTGTCCGGTGTTTGAATCTATTTTGGATCAGACGAAAGGTCCAACTTGAGAAAGTTAATAATCTTTGGAGCATTATAAAGTGTTTCAGTGTGTCACAATATTTTTCGGCAGTAATGTTGTGTTCATGTTCTATGAATTCCTCCAACAGCACACCACAATAATCTCAAAAGACTGTAGCCAACACTTTTCTGATGGAAAGTAACACTTTGAACTTCTTTTGGATTGGTGATGTTTGGTGTTTCCACTCCATCGGTGGGTGCTTACTGCTTGGTGTGTAATGGTGGACCCATTGTTTCATCACCTGTCACTACTTCATGAAGAAAGTTGGTTCCCTCATTGCATAGTGTTGCAGCAGTGTGAGACTGACCACCATTCATTGTGCCCAGTTGTTCTCCGTTAATGCATATGGAACCTGTCTTGCACAGGTGCAAGACAGGTTCCATATGCATTAACGACATATGCATTAACGGTGAGACAAGTTCCATATTTTGGTACTGTGACTCCTGTGGGATGGTATGCTGGATGACACCATATGACAGGCCCAGTTTGAATGCAATATGCTGCAAAGTGACACATTGATCTTGTTGAATGATCTCCTCAATTTGTACTGCATTCACTTCCATTTTTTTTTCATTGTGGATCTGCTGGGATGCCCACTGTCTATTGTCATCATGTACAGTACCACTGCTTGGCGAAGAATGGCTCCAAGATGGAAATTGACTGTCTCCAACAAAAATCTCCAGTCTCCATTTGGTAACATGTTGACACATCACACTTTCCCTCTACACTTCAAAGAGCTATCAGTGGATTTCGGCCGCACAAACTTTCCTTGCCCACAGAAAATGAATAACTGCTCAGACTTCCTCATGAGACCACCTTTGCAACCTCATAGCCATTTTGAGATGTCACATCTCTGCTCCTATATACACATGTGTTGGTAAACCCGCCATGTTGACAATTGGGTAGGAGTCAGTATGAAGTATATATATTTAACATTCTCGTATATTCTCAAGATTTCCTTTGTGATATACAGACCTTGTAACCAGGGCCAGCTCTAGCTATTTTGTTGCCCGAAGTGAATTTGGATATATGCCACCTGGAGCAAACTTGGACTCTGCTGTCCCTTTCTCCAAGTGTGATTTTAGATATTAATGATCAGTTTAGCTAAATTTAATGTCATTTTAAAAAACAATTGAAAATTATCTGTTCAAAAATTAATGGTACTTAGTTCAGTCAACCTTACTCCAGCTATGATTGTTAGTTTGTTTGAAATTTTCTCCCCTCTGAAAAATGCCACCCAGTATAGTCCCAGGTTGCATGTGTGTAAAACCTTGTAACTTTACTTTTAACATTAAACCTTGTAACTTTACTTTCTTATCTACCTATGTGTTATCAATGGTTCCTATCTAATGTAAGATGGGCACATTGACCTTAGGTATCTTAATGTATTTTTAAGTCATTAGTTGGCATATTTTATCTATACAGTAAAATTATTGATATTGAATTATTTAGAGTAGTACTTTCATTATGTTTAACAACACTATTTAAATTTTCATGTTGGAAAGGCTTGAAAAATTAATCTTGCACTTAAAGGAAAAAAGATCTGAGGAAGAAATGTAAGCCAAGAATGAAGTTACCGGCATATATCATGCAGAAATTTTTAAATTAGCCTTCACTATTCTGATGCAGCAATTTGCAAGTATAATTTTGGGATGTTATGAATAAATTGAATATTAAATTCTGTACTCTGTAGTGACCTTTTAAATATATATATATCTTATAATAGCTTATTTTTAGCAGTGACTCTTAAATAACATTTTGTTTCATAGGCATCTGTCAGTCCAAAAAGAAATGATAGCTGGAGGTAGTGCTGGCTTTTGTCAAATAATTGTTACAACACCAATGGAGCTACTTAAAATTCAGTTGCAAGATGCAGGAAGAGTGGGTAATGCAATTTTAACTTAAGAATAAATATTAATATTTTTTATTCATTTGTGAAATAACTTACAAACCATAGTACTAATAATAATAATATCATTAGTCTGATATGCAGAATAGATATACAATGTAATGTTATGGTTAAAAATAATTACCAGTATGCTAAACAAATTATAATGCTAACATTAGTAACGTAATTAAAAGTTTTCTAAACGTATTTACTTGGATCAGTAATACCATTAGTCTGATTATATAGCTGATAAATCAGATAGCATCAGTGTTAATAATAATATGTGATTTGCTAAACATAAATAATATGGTTTTATACAGATGATTTTAAATTAATTGTAAAAAATTGAGCCAACATTACATATAAAATGATAATATGCAACTGCTGCTTGTTGCTAACAGATTATATTTATTTTTAAGTATGCATACTTTTTTCTCAGGTGTTTTGATTGAGATCAATTGCATTAAAGTAAAACCGTGATTTAAATTTAAAGTTAAATTTTTTATCTCTTTGAAGAAACCAGAAATACTTATGATCAAGCACTTTAGTCTCACATTGGCACATGGGCAACATGATAGGAGTAGTAATAAATATATAGGGAGTGAAGATGGGAGATATTGGGTGTGTGTGGCAGGCACCAGACCCATATTACAATATTAATTCAATTTGAGCTGTTTAATCAACTATTAAGTATTTTTTTTTACGTTCAAGTTCCTACTGCTACATTTTTTCACATATTAAACCAGTTAAATCATTACAATTATATAATTTTTTAATTATTTTTTGAAATCATCATCAACAACCAGCCATGGGCTACAGAAGTCCAACCAGACTGTGCAATTTAGTTCTCCAAACAAGTCTGTCCTGAGCTACACATGATGCATCTGGCCACTGCACACCAATTCTAATAAGGTCGTTTGACATTGTCTGCCCACCGCATCCTAGGTCTCCCCTTCTTTCTGAGGCCTTTAGGCACACTGTTCATAACCCTATTTGCCAATCTATAATTATTCATACGGGCAACATGGCCAAACCAACGGAGTCTCTCTCTGCACAATATGCTGCTTAAAGGAGGTTGCAAACTCCTTTGCCTAACCTCATCATTAGTTACAAAGTTGAACCACTTAATGCCCAAGATACTGCGTAAGCATCTGGAATCAAAAGCATCTAGTTTTCTGTTGTTTACAAAGTGTTCAAGTTTCACTACCATAACTAACCCTAGAAAGAACCAAACGATTATACAGTCTAATTTTAGTCTTTAGGTGTATATGCCTATTTCTCCACACTCTCCATAGATTCTTAAAAGTCACGGCAGCAATCCCTATCTGTCTGTTAATCTCATGCCGCATATCACCAGTGTTTGTTACATAGCTCCCAAGATAATTGAACTGTGACACCTGCTCAAGACTGCAGCCATTCAGATTGCCTGACCAATTTTCATTACTTTAGTTTTCTCTGTTTATAACCAAACCTACTCTACTACTAGTTTCGTCAACAGCTCGAATGAAAGACTTCATCTCATCAACATCATTTGCCAAAAGGGCTAAATCATAATAAGCATAATCTAAATCAGAAATTTTCGTCTCTCCAGTCCATTTAAGGTCAAAATCTTTCCCTTGAAGTGAATTTCACATAACATAATCAATAACCAAGCTAAAGAGAAAAGGAGACAAAATGCACCCTTGTCAAACACCAGAAGTAATGCTAAACCAATTGCTACAAGCCTTACCAACTCTCACACACGACTCAGTGTTATTATAGAGAGCTTTCATTATGTTAACTAACTTGTCAGGTATACCATATGATTTCACAATCAACCACAAATTATGACGATCAACAGAGTCAAAAGCGTTTTTGAACTCAACAAAGCTAGCAACCAAAGGTTTCTGAAACTCTAAACATTTCTCAAGAATCTGCCTTAATGAAAATATCTGATCTTCACATCCTCTACCACTTCTGAATCCACATTGCTCATCACGCAAATGCATGTCAACCAGATTCTTAATCTATTAAGCACAATCATGGAAAGAACTTTCCCTGGAACAGAGAGTAGGCTGATACCCCTATAGTTAGCACAAGAACTGTGATCACCTTTTTTGAAAATAGGGATAATAATAGATCTGGTAAAATCCTTAGGAACCATGCCTTTATCATAAAAGATACTCAAAATTTCAGTCATCCAAGTGGTAACAGAAACATTCCCAGCTCTAAGCATTTCCGTAGTAATTTCATCTACACCTGGGGATTTATGTAGTTTAAGTTTAGAAACAGCCAAAATAAGTTCAGATTGTGTTATAGGGCCAACATTACAGCCAGTAACACATCTATCATCATTACAAACAATGGGAGTAGAACTAAACACATTGTTTAGAACATCACTGAAATGTTCAGCCCACCTAGCCATGACAGAATCCTCACCTTTTATAACCTTACCTTGTTTATCTTTCAATCCCCGTATACCTGTCCGTTTTCTACCACACAAAACATTAACTATTTGATACAGCTCTCTGCTGTTGTGCTGCCTAACTGCTTCCTCGGCTTTGTCAGCCAACCCATCAAGCCAAAGATTCTTATCAGCAACTAACTGATCCTTTACACGTTTATTAAGCTCTCTGTAATGCTTTCTATTATGACTAGTAGGGTACTGATTAAGGACATTCCTGCAGTTCCTTCTTTTTGAAATAAGCTCAAGTGCCTTATCACTCAAATAATTCTGTCTCTTCTGCTCCTTTTTTCCTAAAAGAGTACTGTTAGTGTCCAAAAAAGCCTGTTTAAAATGATCCCATTCTTCAACTTCAGTAGTAAGCATACCATGACTGTCATAATGACTAAGTAACCTATCATGGTAAGCTTTGGCTATAACTGGGTCTTTCAAAGCTTCAGTATTAAAAGTAAATTTTTTAACCCTAGCACAAAAGTTTTTAAGTTTAAGTTGCATGACACTTTTTACAAGGTAATGGTCAGATCCAGTTTCATCTCCCCTATATGACCTGGTATTCCTAACAGAACTAGCCCATTTGCTGTTAATTAATATATAATCAATCATATTCCTATGCAGCCCATAAGGTGAAACCCATGTGTACTTATGTATGTTGCGGTGTTTGTAATAAGTGTTAGTTATTCTGGATCCATTGAGTTCCTGTCCTCATCCTCATCGGCATCCTCAGTGGGGCATAACAGCAGATAACATTCAAGTCTTTAATGCTTGCTGAAATTTTGCTGTAAGAAACCTTTCATTAATGCACTCATATCCTAGAAGAGCATCACTAGTTTGTCTGCTGAGAAGCAGACCCACTCCTTGGTGATGTTTATTGTCTTCCCTCCCTGAAAAGGGAAATTTAAGATTATTTTTAAGAATCTGACCTTTATCTGTCCATCTGGTCTCTTGCAAGCCGAGAATATCTAAATTATAACGGTGGAATTCTTGTGTGAGGACATCAAGAGAAAAAGTTCTGTGCAGAGTCCTCACATTCCAACTACCTATGGAGAGAAAATGGTTAGTGGGATGTTTAAAGAAACTATGTTTATTGAGAGAGGGGAATGGCAACAATATCAAACAGCCCCCTAATCGCAGACATGGGCAAAGACCTGTTCACCCACCAGTAAAGGCGGAAGCCATCTACACTGGAAGACTTCCTCCAATGTAGAATTTGACGATGCCAGTAGTAGCAAAGAGTTCAGGTGCCTGTGATGACCTCTGCTCAGGATTACCCACCAGCTGATAAACATATCCCATGAATCTATTCACTTGGGGCTTTCAACCCACAAACAAACAGAAAACACACAGCAGAAGATTCTCCCTCCACAGAAGCCCACTAGTGCAGCAAATTCAGGATCCAAAATCAAGCTCAGAGCTATAATTCCATTCAGGTTGGTATATATGGTCAGCATCCGGACCCTGTGTGGTTGACCACTCCTCAGCAGGGTAGGAAAAAAAAGTAGCCATAGTTGTCGCTTTACTACAAAGTTTTTTTGTGAAACTTCAAAGAGTGAGCAATAAATGCAATATAAGAATAATATCAGACATAAACAGAAAAATAAAAAAGTACACCTCAATTGTGACAAAAAATGGAATAATTTAGAAAGTACCTTGAATATAAAAACCTTGCATTGGGGAAATTGGGAGAAATTTAGACAACAATAAAAGAACATAAAGATGCAATAAAAAACAAAATAAAACAAGACTGGACAGACACATAACAAAAACAAATCATAAAATAGACTGTAATACAACAACAATAATTAAGGAAGAAGGTATTTCCCTACACAAAGGATGAAGATAACCTAGAAGCTACATTAGGCTTCTCCTGGTTTCTCATGCAACATACAAACACACAAGGACATGCCCTGCTGGTTTTAGTCATCAGGCACACTAACCACTAAAACCAGGCAGACTTAAAAAAGAAAAAAAAATATTCATAAGAAAAGCAGAAGAAGGATACTAATGCAGTCAACAGATGGCACCATGAACAATGTGCAAGGAATCTTCTTACTCAAAATCTGGTATCCACTCATACAAGAGAAGAAAGTTCCAATAAATCTGCAACCTCCTTAGATGAAGACTCCAGTCAGGGGTCAAAACATAGGATACTTAGTCACAAGTATATGGATCTTTTTCTCTTAAGTTCCAACTGATATTAATCTGCCTATTCTAAGACAGCCATGAATGCAATTTTTACTGAAAGTGGTTAGTTTTACTTCCATTGTTTGTAATGAGAACAAATGCATTACTTACTGGCTTTAATGTTGGTCCTATATCATAATTGGAAGTTAGTTTTGCTATTTCCAAACTAAAACTACATATGTTTCCAGAGGTAAAGGAAATTACCACTGAAATGCTTAGAGCTGGAAATGTTTGTTGCCACATGACTGACTGAAATTTTGAATATTTTTTAATGATTAAAGTGTTGTTCTGAATGTTTTTACTGCAACCATTATTATCCCTATTTTTAAGAAAAGTGATTATAGTTCTTGGGATAATTATATGAGAATCAGTTACTTTCTGTTTCAGGCAAATTTCTTTGCATTATTGCATTTCAACTTCATGGTGACAAACTGTGAAAATGCAGTTCATATGGCTTGCATATACATGTCCATGAATGCTAAACTGTGTCATTAGTAATTGCATTCATGGCTGTCTTAAAATAGGTAGTAATTATACATCAAAAACTTAAGACAAATAGATTCACTTACTTGTAAGTAAATTTCCTTGCACATTATCCCAGAAACAATTTGTCCTCTACACATTGTCACAGAACAAAGGCAAAAAATAATTAAGCATATTCACTTCCTGGCCAAATTATTTATTAACACTTCTCTAATATTTCATTAGGCTTGCATGGGGAGATCACAGTTTTCGATTTTCTCATTCAAATGTGTTTTGAAGTACTGAGGTCATTTTTCTCAGCTGATGAACTAAGCAGCTCTGCTTTTGTATAGGGTTCATACCAATAAATCTCTGTCTGTTGTAGCCATTTTCTCCTGTATTTGCCATAATTGGCACAGTTTTTGAGACCATTGCCATTCTACATACACTTGGGATGTTGTGCCCTGTGATTTTTCAATGAATTCCATCACCTCCATTAACAGATGCTCCTGCTCATCACTCCAAAAATGAGCCCCTTTTTGAAGTCGAATTATCCTTTTTACCCATGTTACACTTGGCTTTGCTTTCTACCATGCATTTATGGCTTTTTTGTACTTCATAGCGATTGAAAATTCCTACATCAGTAAGAAATTTTGGATACATCGGCATGTGTCATGGTACTTCACACACGATGCAGTGTTCATAATAATTTGACCAAGCTATGCATGTAAGTATGCTTTTCTGCCTCCCTCTCTCAAACCAGAAGAAAATACCAATTCTTCTATGTCTTTCATAAATATTGTGAAGAAAAGTTTTGATCACACCTAACTATTACATTAGGACCCCCAGATTCATGAATTATTCCTGAAGACTTTCAGCTAAAATAAATGGAGAATTCTGGTGTATACATACATGAGATGCCAGTTTATTTGGTACACCACTTTTTGTCACACAAATGGTTCATTCTAACAAGTAATACATTATGTGACCACAGGGAGCAGACCAGCTTTTCGAGCATCGATTAGAATTATATTGAATATCAGAATGGGTAAAACGAATGACCTAAATGATTTTGAATGTGGCATGATAGTTGGTGCTCGGCATCCTGGTTCTAGCATCTCCCAAATGGCCGTCCTCCTGGGCATTTCATGCACAACAATTTCAAAGGTTTACTGAGAATGGTGTGAAAAGCAAAAAAACTACCAGTGATCGGTGATCCTGTAGACGAAAACAGCTTGGGGATCAGAGAGGTCAAAGGAGAGTGGCAAGAATCATGAAAGCAAATAGACTGACCACAACCATTCAAATTACAGCAGAATTAAACTTTGGTATGCAGAAGATCATCTCTGAAAACACTATATATCAGCCTTGTTATGAATGGACTACAACAGCCACCGACATATTGAGTGTCGATGTTGTCAGCAAAGAACACGAAAGTGGATGCAGGAGTATTGATACTGGACTGTTGAGGACTGGAAAAAGGTAGCCTGTTTGAGTGAATCAAGTTTTTTTTTTTGCATCGTGCTGATGGAAGGTTCAAAATTTGGCACAAGCAATAGGAGGCCATGGAGCCATCTTGTCTAGTGTCAATAGTACAGGCTAGTGGTGGTAGTGGTGCAATAGTCTGGAGAATATTTTCCTGGCACACAATTAGGCCCCTGACACCCATTGAAGGACATCTGAATGTCACTGCTTATTTGAACCTCATTGCTGACTAAATTCATTTCTTCTTGGGTACATTTAACCTCACATAGATGGACACATTCAGCATGATATTGCACCTGCTCACAAGGCTCGTATTGTCACCAGGAACATGCTGACAAGTTTTCTGTGATTCATTGGCTTGCACAATCCTCAGATCTAGCCCTATCAAGCATCTTTGGAATGAGGTGGTAAGGGCTCTGCCACCATCTAATTTGCAGCAGCTGTGTGATACCATCATTTCTGCATGGCACAACATTCCTGCACAATGCTTCCAACATCTTGTAAGTTCCATGCGCTGATGAATTCAGGCTGTTCTCAAGGCCAAAGGAGGTGCAACACTACTAGGTACATGTACTTAATAAACTGCATCTCAGTGTATTTATAACATGGTTTTTACATTTTGTTTTAAACTTTATACTGTTCACTGAGTTTTTGCAGTAAATGTGTTATTTATTCTTTTATAATATGATCTATATCTGTGAACATTATAATTTTTAGTGTTAATTTTTTTTAGGGAGAAAGTTATTTAGCCAAATTCTTTTTTATTAATTAACAGCAGCCAAAGGAGCAGCACAAGGTGAAACGGTTGTTGCAACATCAGCAACTTCTATCGCTCTTCAGTTGCTAAGAACTAGGGGTATTATGGGACTTTACAAAGGAACAGCTGCTACAATGCTACGTGATGTGAATTTTTCCATTGTATATTTCCCACTGTTTGCACATTTAAATGCTCTTGGACCTAGAAAGAAAGATGGAAGTGGAGAAGCAGTATTTTGGACATCTTTTCTAGCAGGTTGTGCAGCTGGATCCACTGCTGCTTTTGTTGTTAATCCTCTTGATGGTAATTATTGGATTCTTTTTTATAAATAAATATATAATGATTAGAATATTTTTCACTTCATTAAGATCTTGTACCATCAATTGACTTGTGTATATATATATTGAGATTGGATTCTTAAATTTATTGGCAAAGATAGGCAGCATCCTAATGTTTTTAGATTTTAGAAAGAATATGGAAAGTATTGTTCTAACAGAACTGGCATCACAGATATCAGTATGATATCACTGTACTGAGTCTGATTTCAAATGAGAATGAATATGTTTGAGGAAAATTAATATATGGTACACTCTTCTCCCATTGTGTTGTAAACCTGCTGTTGTACACTCTTGTCATTGCTACCACAAATAAGAATTTCTTTCTTGGCTACCAAACACAGATGTCTGGTAGCAAAGAAACATGCTTCACCAACGATTGTTGGTAGGGCATTGTCCACTGCATTTAATGTCACCTGATAGCTATCAGCACAGCTCCCTGGCAGTCCAGCTTTAATCGTCATTTAACACAGACCTCTTATACATGATGCAATGCTCCAAAGTATATTTGCTTTGCTGGATAGCTGATATTCTTGGGTGCCAGGTAATTAATCATGCAAATAAATTAAACAAGGGTTCTTTTTTTAATACTGTTAGATGAAAAGAAAGGAACTTAAATAAATGATTGTCCGTTAAAGTAACTCAAATATTAAACAAACTCTGCTCAAGAGAGTAATGAGCTGAATCATAAGGCATAAATGTTAGTGGTGTGGTCACTTTCCTTTAAACTTTTGTGGGAAATAATTATTTCGTTTTGTAAATAGTATATCAAGGAAAGGTAACTGCTTGCTCTTTCCATGCTCAGAGGTAAAGTTTATGGTGAAGAAAATACTGCAAAATTAAGTCTTCAGTTTATCCAGGTCAACCTTTGTAGTATCATAAATGATGAGTACATTGTATAGCTCTTTATTACCATAATTTCTTAGTACCACCTGCTAGATATGATGTAGTGAGATATTGGCCAAAATACAAGATGAGCCCATTGGGACTTTGAATGTCTTCTTGTAAATTTTTTCTTGGATTTTTAGAAAATCGTTGCTTGTTACAAAAGTGAGCGTGCAGATAACTCCATCTGATTCATGGTTGGGTTTCATTTGCAGTGATAAATCGATGGCAGAACAACTTAATTGTTTCTGTTACTGGAGTGTTGTGAGTATAATGATACCACATGTAAGGATACCATATGGTATGTCTTGATACAAGGGATATGCTTAATTTCTTCTAATAATTTTTCTTTAGACTTTATATTATATGGGCTGTCAGGATATATTTTGTTCTTGTATTGTGACAATGCCTTCTCTATATTTATAGTGGGTGCAGAATATTTTGTGACTAAGGGCCTCAACTGGTAACAATAGATAATATTGAAATCTTAAATCTTAGTTTTAAATTTAGCTGTGAGAAATCTTACATTAATTCACTCATATTCTAGAAGAGCATCACTTACATGTCTGCTGAGAAACAAACCTATGTCTTGGAAGAGTATTTCTATAATTCACCCCTCAATGCAACCTTCTATCCATCACTGATTGGCTTGATCCATTGGATGTGATGTTAAGCCATGGCCTCTTGTGGGGGAGAGTCATACCGGTGCACATTAAAGAACATGCTTGGATGGCCTTGAGGGTGGCTACCATCTGTCTCATAACAGCTCTCCAGTGGATCCCCTTCCATCAACTTTCTCTGATCCCTTGGTGTCCTTGTGACCTAGCCATTTAGCCCATTGTGTGAAAAAAATACTGCTCAGTGGTAAAACAACCCAACGATGTCATGGTGAGGAAGCTACCTGTGAAAGTTTGACTGTTCAGGTACTTTCATAGAGTCATGAACACTTGCCTGTGTATTTGCAGTGTACAATGATCCATGTCCCTGGAAAAAAGGATCCTGATAATTGCTCAGGGTACTCTTTTGCTCTCCTCAGTTCATGAGTAGCAGGATTCCCTTTGGCCTGTCTTGCCATTGGGGAGCCTATTAATCACCATGCTGGGTAGCACTTGCAAGGGCCATTGCTACACACTACTCTGACCTCTGCTTCAGGTAAGTGGGAGGTGCTGGGGTGGCTCCCCAAATATCAATTGGCTGGTGGGCTGGACTTGCTAGGGCCAACTATGCAGTATGGTGAGTGCCAGTGATGACATCCAGGTACAGGTTTACAAGTTTGTTCACATTTTTCCATTTCCTCTTCTTTTTAATTTGTGAGGACTGCTCAGTTCCTCGCACTTTTCGTTTATTTTTCTGCTTATTTTCTGTGTGAGAGCTTGGGTCACTAGCTGTGTGCATATAGTGCCCGTGTAGCCCAGGCACTTGAGTGGGTATCCCTTTGTTGGGTCTGTGGTGAGTGCGGACCATTCTTGGCTAACAGGCACTTAACTACCAATGAATCAACATGCAGTCACAGATTTCCATTGATCCAGTCTCTTCTAATAAGAGGATTCAACGTGAACCCCATCTTCTTCATTGTCTTTGTTTGTTCCTTTGTCATCCATTCTATGCATGACCAGATAATTGGGGACATGTTCCCTTTTTCCATCATTGAAGGTGTGGAATGACATGTTAAAGTTCAGAAATCAAGCTCACCCTATCTTGTATTTTGGACAATGGAAGATCCAGCAGCTTGCTTGTGGAAACTGCTTGCTTGAAACATTCTGAACTCCTCCTTAAAGTTACAGCTATTGATGGGATGGCTGTCTCCATAATGCCCCACAAATCACTTAATTCCTACTAGGGTGTAATGTCTGATTGGTTTCCCCGCCCTGCCCACGGTCAGTAGGGGACACCGATGGGCTTGGAAAGGCCGCCGTCCGTCGGATGGGACGTTAAGCCGTGGCCCCGTGTGCGGGACAGCCATATCCTGTGCACATTAAAGAACACGCTGGATGGCCTTGACGGGAGGCTACCATCTGTCTCCCAACAGCTGTTCCAGTGGGTCCCCTCCCCCAACCTTCTCTGAGCCTTCGGGGTCCATGTGACCTGGCCATTTAGCCCATGGTGTGCAAAAAAGTGCCGCTCAGAGGTAAAACAACCCAACCCAAAATGTCTGATTGGTGCCTCTTTTAGGTTTCTAAGGAGGAAATCCTTTCAGAGCTCCTCCTCAGAAACCAAGATCAAGATGATCCTGGATCCCAAGAAGTGATACAGTCCACCAGGTTTTACAGTACAATGAAGGTAAGGTAGTATCAGCTAGATTGCTTATCCTTATGTCTGATATGCTATGCATGCTAACTGCCATCAAGGCAGGCTACCTTCTCTCTTAGGTGCGGCTATACATCCCAACCTTTGCATTGTTTTCAGTGACAGAGGTATAGCCATGCCCACACAACTTGCCAGGGCAAACCCACTTGTGCTCATTGTGGCAACATGGCAACCAGGATCATCTTGATTGCACAGCAGAAAAGGCAAGCTGCATGAACTGTAGTGGTGACTATCTGGCATTCTCCCTGTGACTATCCAAAGTGTCTCGAGGAAAAGGACGTACAACACTTCAAAACAGTGAACATTTCTTAAGGCAAGAAAGTTTACTGCACTGCCTGCCCCACTAGGCAAGGTTTCATATGCCATTGTAGTCAGTGGAAAACCCATCATTCCAGTGACTTTCATAGCAGTGCAGACTGATATCAGTGGTACCTTTCTATGCAGGCAAAACCAACGATGGTGTTGACATCAGCACCGGTTTCTATTCCTGCTTCAGTGCCTTCCACCTCTGAAAGGCTACCTTCTTGACAACCTTAGACAGTCAGACCTTTCAAACCTAAGGGGATCTGCCGGGGCTGAAGAAAAGATATTGGTCTGTGATCCATGTTCTTCAGACAATTCTGAGGATATGGGCAGATACCATCCTGTTTTAAATAAGCCATTGTCTATGACAATGAAATTAAATGGAAAAATGTTGTCCACCCAATCACCTAATACCTGGCCATACTCCTCTAATGGAATTGTCATGGATTTCTGAGAATCTTGACAACATCAAGGTCCTCCTTCTGGCACACCAGCTCATCTGCGTGTGCCTGCAGGCGACATACTTGAAGCCAGTCATTGATCCCATGATATGACAACATCAAGGTCCTCCTTCTGGCACACCAGCTCATCTGCGTGTGCCTGCAGGCGACATACTTGAAGCCAGTCATTTATCCCATGATATGGTATTTCTCATTCATTTGCGGAATTGGTATGGGGATGCCACCATCCTCATAAACAACCATTCTCTATTCCAGGTCGTACCCCTCACCACCACCACCACCACTCGAGAGGTGGTTGCCATTCACTTCTTCATGGGATTTTCTTTGACTGTCTGCTCTGTGTATCTTCTACCTAGAAGTATCATCTCCCAGGAAGACCTAGATGACCTCATCTTGCAGCTGCCATCCCCCTTCTCATGAGGGATTTCAATGGACACAGTCCACTTCGGGACAGTACTGACACCAGTAGGAGGGGTGGGGTCCTCAAGCAATGGCTTATGAATCCCTCTCTTTCCTTATTGAACATGGTGTCAGTACTTACTTTCACTCCCCAACTCACATTTTCACTATCATTGACCTCACCATCTGCTCATCCTTGATCATTCTTTACATGGGAGGTCAATGACAATCCTTATGGAAGCAATCGCCTCTTCATGGTATGCACCATCTCTCATGGGGGAGGGGGGGGGTCTTGTGACCCTTCACATTATTGTGATAGAGGATTAGTTAGGCTGACTGGAGTGGTTTTGAGCTCCTCTGCGAGTCTTCCAGCCAGGAGCTGATCAATGCTACAGTGGCAGAGATGACTGAATGTATTATTTTTCAAGCAGTTCGCTCAATTTCTGAAACCATGGTGGAATCCCTACTGCACCTCAGCTCATAAGGCTCAGAACAAGGTTTGGGGTGTCTTTCAGAGGTATCTGACATTCTCCAACCTTGAAGCTTTCATTTGCACCAGGGTGAAAGCCAATTTCATCCAGTGCCAGAACCACAAGTAATTTTGGATTAAACATACATCTTCTATCGCCCGCACAACCAGTTCTAAGGAGTGCTAAGGTTCCAGTTCTAAGCAGCATTGAACATAAGGTCTCTTTTTCCTTTCATGGGGAGCAAACCGATGTTCTTTGTTCCATCTGTACCATGCACTTGTCTGGTCGAAATTGACTACAAATCCCAGGTTTACGATTCTGCTCTGGATTCAATGGTGAAAGTGTTGGACCACATTTACTATCAGGCCCTCCACGTTTGCATGGGAACCTTCTGCACTTCACCAGTCCACATTGATATCAAGAACCATATTGCTGTCAGCAGTTGTCTCTATAGTATGCATCTAAATTGCTATCCTTGCCTGACCATCCCACTTGGGACTGTGTTTTCAGTTCTCATTGGGAAATGTTTTACGCTAGTCACCCAATTGCCAATCATCCTTTTGGTTTGCTTGTCTGAGGCTACCTGTGAGACATCAACATCAGTCTTGATATCATTGTTCAGTTGACAACTGAACCCCAGGCTCACTGTTTCCTCTTCCTGCTACTTTTCCTTTTGCAGGACAGGGAAGACTTTTATGCTTGACTGTGTGTACCAGCAACCATTGTGCTAAACACCCAGACTTCTTATCTGTCTTCACTGATGGCTCAAAGTCCATCATATATGAGGGATTGGCCATGGTCTGCTATGATGCCGTCATTACAGACCAGAACCCACTGCAGAGATGCATACTATCAGTCTTGCCTTGGACCACATAGCTACCAAGTGTCATTGCTAATGTGTGCTTTACACCAACTCACTTCACCCTCTACAGGCTTTGATCTTGGGGAGACCTTGTTCTCATTTTGTTCTTTCCATTATCCACCAGCAGCTCCAATATCTGGTGGTCAAAGCCACCATTCTCTTCTGTGGCTGTGGCCAGTTTCTGATGCCCATTCACATCAGCGACAATGACTTCACACATGCTACTGCCAAGTCGGCTTTGTCTGGCACACCACTGCCAGTTACATACTTGGACTTCCTGCATTTTTTTTTTGTCAAACTATGGGCATAATGTCAACAATTATTAGTTGTAACAGATAGGTAGCAAACTCCTTGGGATAAAGTCTATTGCCAAACTGTGGCAGTCATGTTTTTGCATGAATCGCAAGTAGGAGGTTGTACTTGCTTGACTCTGCTTAGGTCATCCATTTATCACACATTCTTTTCTTTTACAGGCAGATGACAAACCTAAGTGTGAGTTTTGTGACACCATTTTAACTATAAAACATATTTTCATTGAATTCCCCTCTTTTAACTGTATTTTAGTTCTAATCATTTACCATCTGTGCTCCTTACTCAGACATCTTTCAGATGATTAATTCTTATATGTAAATGTTATCTCCTGTATGTAAATGATCGGTTAAACTCCTGTTTTTGAATACATATTTTTCCATATGTTTTAAGAGTATCTAATATTTTTACTTTTTCAGCCTGTTTTTACATTTGTTGCTCTTTTCCCAGGTCCTCTATGCCCTCTGTTGTATCTTTTCTTTTACAACTGTTGATTTATATTTTTAATAGTATTTTCCTTCCATTGTGTTCACACTTTTATTGCACCTTGCCCTCTTCTCCGATTTTTAACTTTGTTTGAGCATGTCCATGACTTTTTATCTCTTTATTCTTAATCTTGTAATTAATTCTAAATCTTGTTTGTCACAGCATGGCCTTTGTTGCCTTTGCACCATAAAACCCTAAACAACAGAACCAAACCTATAGAACATGGTTGGTAGGCTGTAGTGTAATGGATTGTCACACACTGCCCACCTCTCTGGTCCCTCCAGAAGCTATGATCTATTCTGCTTAAGGCATGGGAATTATTACCCCAGCTTTGCTGGAACAGCTTTTGTCACAGTATGGCAGGTCACATTAAGATCTGCATTGGTGCCAGAGATGACCATGCACCATGATGAGGACAGTACAAACATTATTTCCTCATTTGCGTGTATTCACTTGATACACATGCCTGCACTTGTTTCTCTATGCTTGGACATTCTTTTTTTGTCACAGGATGACATCATATTAATTAGATCCATAACTTTCACTTCATTCTATTCACTGGTGTATTTTTTCCTTAGATTTTTGTGCTTGTTACTTTAATTTCTGCCACTAGTGCAGCTCTTGTATCTCAGTTCCTAGGCTGGGATAATATGTCATAGATTCTAACTTGCTGGTGCTTGAAAGAGCAAGATGGATTCTGATGGTAAAGGACTCCATTGCTTGTCTGAGTTCCTACCAACACAATGACTTCTGCTGCTTAATAAAGGGGAATGGGTCTTTAATTTATATATGCATTTAGGGGGCTCTTTAATACTCAGTTAACCTACTTTCTTTGAAAAGCCTTCTAAACACTAACCAGCAGACACTACCTGCTGGTTAGTGTAGAATGTAGTGTAACAGACAAACCAGGACAAGCCTAATATAGCTTCTAGGTTATCTCAATCCTCTGTGTAGGAAGTACCTTCTTTAAAAAAACAAATTTGGAATATGAAGATGGTCTGTAAATGGTAGCTAGGTAGTTACTGAAAGGAGAGCTAGGCACCAATCCTCTGTAATGATGCATAGAACTAGCCAGACCTAGCATCTAATGTCCGACTCCACCTTCTCGTGGTGCAGGCTGTTGGTACCTTTCAAAAGAATAATACTACCTTGTGGAAGTGAACAGAAGGGGAGGGCTGCCAGATTAATGTGTCCTACTGATCTGGACAACTATGGCTACTTTTCTTAATAAATAATGAGATAAACTCGCCAGTTCAATATCCACTAATAAATCAGCACTTTGATGTCGATTCTAATTTTAGGGGAAAAATTGTCTTGAGACAGGTGGGATACGAACCCACGACCTCCTGATAACATGTCAGGTGCTCTGGACCACTGAGCTACTGGCCGCCGATCAAGACCTGCTCTAATTAACGCTATGAACATTCCTTTTATGTCACATATATGCGCTATTTGACAATTTTAGCCCAAGTGGCTTTCTATTTGCCACATAGATGGAAAGCATGTCTCACAAGTATGCCAATGATGATAAATAATGAGCCAAACTCGACAGTTCAATGTTGTAAGATATGCTTTCCATCTATATGGCAAATAAAAAGCCGCTTGGGCTAAAATTGCCTGAATTG
This sequence comes from Ryuthela nishihirai, assembly GCA_038380435.1. Classification (NCBI taxonomy): domain Eukaryota; kingdom Metazoa; phylum Arthropoda; class Arachnida; order Araneae; family Heptathelidae; genus Ryuthela; species Ryuthela nishihirai. Next base: position 44,740,432 of record JAWZYU010000005.1, read on the forward strand.
CGCATATATGTGACATAAAAGGAATGTTCATAGCGTTAATTAGAGGAGATCTTGATCGGCGGCTGGTAGCTCAGTGGTCCAGAGCACCTGACATGTTATCAGGAGGTCGTGGGTTCGTATCCCACCCGGCTCAAGACAATTTTTCCTCTAAAATTAGAATCGACGTCAAAGTGCTGATTTATTAGTGGATATTGAACTGTCGAGTTTATCTCATTATTTATCTTCTTTTATACCTTTATATATATTGCTTTACACGTGTTTCTTATTTTTATATCTGTTGGTTTTGTCCTTTACCTTTTACTCTATTGACTTTTAACTTTGGTTGTGGGTTCTGTTTCTTTTATCCTTCTATTTATCTTGTGTGGCACATTATGGCCTAAGCTGCCAATGTGCCATAAAACCCCAAACAGCCAACCAATTTTACAGTGCATATAAAAAAATAGGGTTTTTTTTTTGAATTTTTTAATTTATTTGTATTTTTTCTTTGTCACTAAAAACACCTACTTTCAGCAACTTTCATTTGATTTAATAAATATTAAAATCAACAGTTTACATTGTATTTTATCTCATAGGAAACATAGTCTTAGCAACAATTATACCATCTCACCAACAATTATGGTTAGTTTAGATCTACTTGTTGTCAATTGGTGGCCTGTTACTTGAACTCATTTTGTAACTGCCAAGTTGATTTGCTGCAAGCACATCTGGACTATTTGATATTATTCACTTACAGGTGCATGATCAGTGGCTACTGTGTTGCACATATAGAAACTGCAGAAAAGCTGTAAGGTAATATGTACAACGCAATAGCTTGGATTATGCAACCTTAAGTGAATAACATCAAAATGTCCATATCTGCCTGCAGAAAATCAACTTGTCAGTTACAACAAGTTGAATTCAAGTAATAGACCACCAATTGCTGACAACAATACATCTGTCAACTGTAAACCCTTGTACCAGCTGATTCCAAAAGTGATCAGAACTAAGAACTTGTCAGTGGAGTTTCTGCTTTATTCTCCTATTAAGGTAAGCAGTAAACCTAAAATGTTAGCAATGTACTAGATATAGATGTACGGTGAATCCTAGTGTTCATCAAAAATTGTTGACATCAAATAGTTGCTATTGACCTTGTACAAGACTTTAGCTGGTAGTTAGGATCCTTTCAATACTGTATGTATATTTAGCAAACCTAAACTAACCATAATTTTTGGTGAGGTAACTGCTGGTTGTTAGGGAACAGAGATAGCATGTAGGGTTATGCTTTCTGTTGTAACACTCCAAAGAAGTGAATTACTTTTAAAGTTTGGACCCTTTGTCTGATCCAATTATTTTTATGCTCCGGATAGTTGAGTCGGGCGCCAGGCAATAATTAACATATTGTCAAAAAAATAAAGTTAAATTAGGGTTCAAAATACCAGCGAGCATTAATGAGTAAGAATTCAAAAAATATTAATTGTTGTCAAAATGTAAAGATAATTTCTAATCCAAAACAATTAACGTTGCTCAAGAGAAAAAATTAGTAAAGATTCAAAAGGTTTAAATAACAAATTTATTTCCAAAAAACACTCACCAAAACTTCAATGAAGAAGATACATAATTTCTCAACTTTGACTACACACACCTCACTAACTGTGCTCCTCCGTGCTTACTCCCACACTCTCTTCTGTCTACTGTGACAACATGTCACCAGATTATAACAAGAGGTACAAAGCCCGCATGTGTCATGTTGCACGCCGGGGAAGACATTTGCATAAATTGAGAGCGACGCAAGCTATGATGCAAGAGGGGACATGTCCTTGTGCACGCGCTTTAGCGGGTGACAGTCGGAAGTTCGGTGTTGCCCATGCGCAACTCCTAACTCTTGGAAACGAGTGCTGTGATGTCAAAAATGAAATAAAAATCCTCAAAATGATAAATATAATGTAAATTAAGCAAAACTGGTTAAGGTAAAGTAAAAGTGAACGAAGGGGCATCACACTGTGAGATCTAATACTATGTAAACTGTAAATTTTTAATATTTATTAAATACTAGCATTTACCTGGCATTGCTCAGGTCTGAAACTTTCTAAAATGTAGAGTAGATGACATTCCCCATATCACAAGCTTTCATTTGGCATAAATATCATTACACTTGATCTCCTCCCCCTCTGGGGAAGATGGGATAGCTCAGTTGGTAATATGCCAGACACGTAATCTGTAGTTCCAGGTTTGAATCCCAGCTGGGTCAGCATCGAGATTTATTTCTGCAAAACTCCCCCCTGCCCTGCTGTAACCTTCGAGACTCAAGGCCTTTGCAGTCTAAACTGATGTCACATCCTGTGGATCCACAGTGCATCCTGCGCACGTAGTTCTATCATAGCAAATCGAGCATTTACTTTTTTTTATAAGATCGGGACGGCATTTTTGTGTAGCACTGTGCTCCAAAACTGATTGACATGGTATTATTATATTGTATATATGTACATTAGAGTAATATTTCTATGTCAAACCTTAAAATAAGGAAGACATTGAAACTAAAATAGATCTTAATTTGTAATTGTGCTAAATTTATGACTCAAAATGCAGATAATCGTCGTTTAATGTTCTCTGAACATGTAGAACGATATATAAATTACCAGGAGCATCATAATCGGTTGTATGTATAATTACAATGACACAATATGTTTAAAAATAAAGTTAAATGCAAATAATTACTCGGTTACATATTAACAAAAATAAAACCATTTCCTTCACATATTTTTCGCGAAAAATGCTGTCAATAACTGATCCAGTTGTTTGTACCATTATTAATATTGTACGATTATATTAATTGTGACATATAAATTGTTATGGAAAATTAGTGTGTTTTATTAAAAAAAGAAAAAAACACAAAAATTATTCAGAACAATTTTATTGGCAAATGTGAACTAAAAATTAATGATATACTGTAATAGCTTTAGCTGTAACAATTTCAGTTAGTTATGATTTAATTTCAATACTTTTTCTTAGTGATTAGACTGAATTAATAGGAATATTGAGCTGTATTTTTTTCTGAACTCTCATTAAATTTGAATAATATTTGGATATGGATACAACCTTCCGATGGAATACATATTCAAAAGCTAGCAGGAAAAGTGCATCTAAACTTTAGAAACTACAATTTACTGCAAGCACACACACATATATATTTTGGTTTACAAAGCTACTTTTAATCTATGACTAAAGATTTGACAATAAATCGCTCAACTAACCTCCCAAATGTAAAGAAAATAGTCTCTAATCAATCTTCGATTGTTAAAAAAATAATTCTATGCATTCTGGTAAAGAAAGATTAAATCATTTAGGCATACATACATCTTTCCAGATATAAGCCAGTGGTGTAAGACCACTAAACTAACAGACTCTGCCTTTTTTCCACTAATATAACTTTTTAGTTTAGTGGTCTTAGAACACTGTGGCATGTACCTGGAGAGATATGGTTCAAATCCCACATGCCAGAAAAACTGTTTGTCACAAAACTATTAATATCAAAGCCAACAGTTAATTCTGTCGATACTATTTATTGAGGGTAGACAACTTTCTCTTTTTGGCACTAAGACATTTTTTCTTATTTCCTAAATTGTCTAACAAACAATCATTTTTTATCTTGCAAAAATTGCTTAAAAATACATTTGTTGAACACCAGATAATAATTAAAGTTAATAATCCCCCCAACAAACACACAAGCAGCTACGGGGTGTCAAGATGCTAGATCGATGAATGCTGACGTCAGAACGTGTGATGTCACCAGTGAAAAGGCCTTGAGTCTCGATGGTTATGGCCCTGCCCGTGATCAGTAGAGGACACTGATGGGCTTGGATAGGGCGCCGTCCATAGGATGGGACATTGGGCATGGCTTCGTGTGCGGGAGAGCCATATCTTGTGCACGTTACAGAACACACTGGATGGCCTTTACAAGAGACTACCATCTGTCTCCCAACAGCTGTTCCAGTAGGTCTCCTCCCCCAACCTTCTCTGAGCCTTTTTGGTGTCCTTGCAACCTGACTATTTAGCCTTTATTTGCAAAAAGTGCCACTCAGAGATAAAACAACCCAACCTCCTCCTCTAGTTATAATTTTCTCCCTCTCTTTTAGGGGAGAAAAGAAATAAACATAGTTCAAGGTACCCATTATCCTCCCTGCGTCAGAAGTTTCTAAACCAAAAGCTGAATTTTCCTCACTGAGATAATCGAACTTTTCAAATTACTTCATACCTACCAGAGTTTCTCGAATGCAATTTACCAGGCATATAACTTTATAGCAAAAGAAAATTAACTGTTGTCTGAGGTGCATAAAAAATGTAAAGTTACAAAAAATTATTATTAAACAAAAAATATTTATTTAGCATAATATTTCAAACATTTATTAATTATTTGTATATACTTTTATTAGCTTTTGCATATTTTTCAAATTAATTTAATCATTTTTAACTTCCAATGCAAATATAATTTTTGAATCTCATGTTCTGCTCGTGCTGAATTAGAATGACTTCAGTATCCATGGATGCTCGTGCTCTTGACCCAGAGAACTGAACAATGAATTTATCATGCAAAATCAAAAAGAAATTAGTTTTATGCATTCATTATTTCAAATTTAATGGTGACAAGTTATTTTGAATAACATTCAACTGTTAATGTTTAATCATGAAAAATCAGAAATTAGTTTGATGTATTCCTTTTTTCAAATTTATTAGTGACAAAATTATTTTGAATAACTTTCTACTGTTAATGTTAAGTCTTAAGGGATGTTGAGAAATTCAATCCCCACCCCAATTTTCATTGACTTCAGTGAGTTCACACACAGCCTATTTTCTTCCCCTGGGTGAAGGGAACATTCATGCAAAGTTTGGTATTTTGTAAATATTCAAATTAGCTCTTCTGGGGGCTGAGTGCATAAGCAGACAGACAAACAAACATTCTTCTTTATATATTAGATATATGCATTCTAAATAGGACTTATATTTTAATTTCATTTGATATATAACTTGTAAACATCAACCACATTTTTCCTCCCTTTTGGAGTCATGTTTGAAGTATCCATGGCATGGAAACATTACAAGTTTTAATTTAAGATATAACTCATTAAGGTTGACCCCCATGAAAATCTGACACCCCTTTTATCAGGGGGGAGGAAGAATGATGGGGGCAAAATTCAAAATAGGCTACGATGGTCATTATATGGGCTTTCATTTGACACCTAACTCATGACTCAAAGATGTTAAAAGATATAGTACAAGAATGACTTCTACATTTCCCCTTTTTTAGGGGTTAAGAAAGCATAGGAGGTCCGTTTTTTTTTTATAGCCTATGAAACTCTCCACATCAGAAGCTTTCATATGATGCATAGCTTGTTACTTTCTGCACTCGTGTTCTGAAGATATAGCGGAAAAATCATTTTCATATTTCCCCTTTTATATCTTCATCATCATCATCATCATCCTCAAGCAGCCATGGGCTACGGAGGTCCAACCAGACCATGCAATTTAGTTCTCCAATCAAGTCTATCCTGAGCTACATCTACTGCATCTGGCCACTGCACACTAATTCTAACAAGGTCCTGTTTCACATTGTCTGCCCACTGCATCCTAGGTCTCCCCCTCTTTCTGAGGCCTTTAGGCACACTGTTCATAACCCTATTCGCCAATCTATAATTATTCATAAGGCAACATGGCCAAACCAACGGAGTCTCTCTCTGCACAATATGCTGCTTAAAGGAGATTGCAAACTCCTTTGCCTAACCTCATCATTAGTTGTGATGCCCCATCGTTCACTTTTGCTTTACCTTAACCAGTTTTGTTTAATTTACGTTATATTTATCATTTTGGGGATTTTTATTTTCTTTTTGGCATCACAGCGCTCACATCCAAGAGTAAAGGAGTTGCACATGCACAACTCCGATATTCCGACTGTCCCGCTAAAACCCATGCCAAGGACACGCCCCCTCTTGGGTCATAGCTTGCGTCGTTCGTCATTTCATGTTAATGTCTTTCGCGGCGTGCAACGCCTGCTCATGTCAAAAACCGGTGACCTGTGAGTCACAGTAGCACAAGTTAGTGCATGGGGAGTTAGTGCAGAAGCACTAAGCACAGTGCGTGTAGCACAGGAATTGGAGTTGTGTTTTCTTCATTGATGTCTTGGTAAGTTGAACTATTTTGGAAATAAATCTGTTTTCATATTTTAAAACCTTTCGAGTCTGTACAGTTTTTTCTCTTCAGCAATGCGAATTAAGGATTTTTGAATTATATTTAAATTTACTTGACAATCATTTTGATTCTTACTCATTAACACTCGCTGGTATTTGAACCCTAAATCAACTTATTATCAACTTATTCTACTTTTGGCAATTTGTTAATTGTTGCCTGGCGCCTGTCTAAGCTATCCGGAGCATAAAACTTGAAGTATTTTGTATTTGTTTGGAGCATTACATAGTTACAAAGTTGAACCACCTAATGCCCAAGATACTGCGTAAGCATCTAGAATCAAAAGCATCTAGTTTCCTGTTATCTTGTTTACAAAGTGTCCAAGTTTCACTACGATAACTAACCCTAGAAAGAACCAAACTATTATACAGTCTAATTTTAGTCTTTAGGTGTATACGCCTATTTCTCCACACTCTCCATAGATTCTTAAAAGCCCGGCAGCAATCCCTATTTGTCTGTTAATCTCATGCCGCACATCACCATTATCTGTTACATAGCTCCCAAGATAATTAAACTGTGACACCTGCTCAAGACTGCAACCATTCAGATTAACTGAATCACAACTTGCCTGACCAATTTTCATCACTTTAGTTTACTCTCTGTTTATAACCAAACCTATTCTACTACCAGTCTCATCAATAGCTCGAATGAAAGAGTTCATCTCATCAACATCATTTGCCAAAAGGGCTAAATCATCAGCGTAATCTAAATCAGAAATTTTCATATCTCCAGTCCATTTAAGGCCAAAATCTTTCCCGTGAAGTAAATTTCACATAACGTTATCAATAACTAAGCTAAAGAGAAAAGGAGACAAAATGCACCCTTGTCGAACACCAGAAGTAATGCTAAACCAATTGTTATAAGCCTTACCAACTCTCAGACACGACTCAGTGTTTTTATAAAGAGCTTTCATTATGTTAACTAACTTGTCTGGTATACCATATGATTACACAATCAACCACAAATTATGACGATCAACAGAGTTGAAAGCCTTTTTGAAATCAACAAAGCTAGCAACCAAAGGTTTTGAAACTCTAAACATTTCTCAAGAATCTGCCTAAGTGAAAGTATCTGATCCACACATCCCCTACCACTTCTGAATCCACATTGCTCATCACGCAATTGACTGTCAACCAGATTCTTAATTCTATTAAGCACAATCATGGAAAGAACTTTACCTGGAACAGAGAGTAGGCTGATACCCCTATAGTTATCACAAGAACTGCGATCACATTTTTTGAAAATAGGGATAACAGTATCTCTGGTATCTCAGGTATCCTTAGGAACCATGCCTTTATCATAAAAGTTATTCAGAATTTCAGTCATCCAAGTGGTAACTGAAACATTCCCAGCTCTAAGCATTTCCGTAGTAATTTCATCTACTTCTGGGGATTTATGTAGTTTCAGTTTAGAAACAGCCAAAATAAGTTCAGATTGTGTTATAGGGCCAACATAAAGCCAGTAATGCATGTATCCTCATTACAATCGGAGTAGAACTACCATATTATTTAGAACATTTCTTAAATGCTCAGCCCACCTAGCCATGACAGAATCCTCACCTTCTATATAACCTTACCTTGTTTATCCTTTAATCCCTGTATACCTGTCCGTTTTGTACTACACAAAACATTAACTATGTGGTACAGCTCTCTGCTGTTGTGCTGTCTAACTGCTTCCTCGGCTTTGTCAGCCAACCCATCAAGCCAAAGATTCTTATCAGCAGCTAACTGATCTTTTACACGTTTATTAAGTTCTCTGTAATGCTTCCTATTAGGACTAGTAAGGTATTGATTAAGGACATTCCTGCAGTTCTTTCTTTCCGAAATAAGCTCAAGTACCTTATCACTCAAATAATTCTGTCTCTTCTGCTCCTTTTTTCCTAAAAGAGTACTGTTAGTGTCCAAAAAAGCCTGTTTAAAATGATCCCATTCTTCCTCAACTTGAGAAGTAAGCATACCATGACTGTCATAATGACTAAGTAACCTATCATGGTAAGCTTTGGCTATAACTGGGTCTTTTAGAGCTTCAGTATTAAAAGTAAATTTTTCAACCCTAGCACAACAGTTTTTAAGTTTAAGTTGCATGACACTTTTTACAAGGTAATGGTCAGATCCAGTTTCAGCTCCCCTATATGACATGGTATTCCTAACAGAACTAGCCCATTTGCTGTTAATTAATATATAATCAATCATATTCTTATGCAGCCCATCGGGTGAAACCCATGTGTACTTATGTATGTCGCGGTGTTTGTAATAAGTGTTAGTTATTCTGAATCCATTGAGTTTACTTACCTGTAGGAGACGTTGCCCATTGTCATTGCAGTTACCAATACCAAAAGGGCCTATCACCCCTCCCCAAAGGTCAGAGTCAGTACCAACTTTGGCATTGAAGTCCCCAAGAACAATGGTAATATCTCCTTTCTTGACAGAATTCAAAATATCCTGAAGTTGTCCATAAAACCTATCCTTCTCATCCTCATCGGCATCCTCAGTGGGGGCATAACAGCAGATAACATTCAAGTCTTTAATGCTTGTCTGAAATATTGCTGTAAGAAACCTTTCATTAATGCACTCATATCCTAGAAGAGCATCGCTAGCGTGTCTGCTGAGAAGCAGACCCACGCGTGGGTGATGCTTATTGTCGTCCCTCCCTGAAAAGAGAAATTTAAGATTATTTTTAAGAATCTGACCTTTATCTGTCCATCTGGTCTCTTTCTCTTGCAAGCCGAGAATATCTAAATTATAACAGTGGAATTCTTGTGTGAGGACATCAAGAGAAAAAGCTCTGTGCAGAGACCTCACATTCCAGCTACCTGTAGAAAGAAAATGGTTAATGGGATGTTTAAAGAAACTATGTTTATTGAGAGAGGAAATGGCAACAATATCAAGCAGCTCCCTAATCGCAGACATGGGGCAAAGACCTGTTCCCCCACCACTAAAGGCTGAAGCCATCTACACTGGAAGACTTCCTCCAATGTAGAATTTGACGATGCTAATAGAAACAAAGAGTTCAGGTGCCTGCGATGACCTCTGCTCAGGATTATCCACCAGCTGATAAACATATCCTGTGAATCTATTCACTTGGGGCTGTCAACACACAAACAAACAGAAAACACACAGCGGAAGATTATCCCTCCACAGAAGCCCACCAGTGCAGCTTAATCATGATCCATAATCCAGTTCAGAGCCATATATCTGTCCAGTGGGTTTATATGGTCAGCACCAGGACCCTCTGTGGTTCACCACTTCTCAGCAGGGTAGAAAAAAAAAAGTAGCCATAGTTGTCCAGATCAGTAGGCCACCTAATCTGGCAGCCCTCCCCTTCCATTAACTTCCACAAGAGAGCATCTCTTTTGAAAGGTACTAACGGTCCGCACCACGAGAAGGTGGTGTCGGACAATAGGTGCTAGGCCTGGCCGGTTCTATGCATCATCACAGGAAATTGGTGCATAGCTCTCCTTCCAATGAATAGGGAGGAAGAAATATGGGGTGGTCAAATTTTATAGCCTATGACATTCCCTATACCTTAAGCTTTCATTTGACACATAAATTGTTAGGTTTCTCCATCATGTTCGAAAGTTATGGTGAAACAACTGTTTTTTTTAAACAAATAAACAAACTGACAAATGTCAAGAGAAAAGCAATAAGAATATAGGTAAACAGGAGATATTCTTCTTGTGCTAGGTGGCTTCAATACTGATGTTGGTTCTGACACTTTGATCTTTAAGCAGAACTGATAGGTCATTTTGGCACTGATATTGCAACAGCAATGAGATTGTCTCCTAAAGCAAAGTAAGGTTGTTTACGAATCCTTATATGACCTAGTATTACTCTGTTAGTAATAAGGACGCTGAAATTGTGTCTCACTCTTACCTAGTTAACATAAATTTTTATCTGTTGATTCCACATGAAAACGTGATGTAAACATTAAAATTATCCATTTGTTCCTATAGTGTCCTATAGTAGTAGTCAATAGAGGGAGTATATAAAATTAAAATAAATGGCCCCACTAATGTTATATAATGTTATATATCCCAAAGACATTTACATATGTAGGGAAAATCTACTGCCCCTTCAAGATGCAGGAGCATCTACATGATTTAGAACAGCATATTTCAACTAAAGCTTTATCCAAAACAATTTTAGAAAATAATAAAGAACTGTCTATTGTACTAGTCAATTGAGTGCTATTATCCCACAGTGCTGTCCACTACTGCCATCTATGTTGATTTTTCAACATTGTGAAAAATATGAGACGTAACATTGTTGATAATGCAGAACCAGTTAAGCTGCTAGATGTCATAAGGAAAGTTGCCTAATGCACTTGTTCAAAAACTATTTAACATCAAAGTCATATTTTCAGATAGTATTTTGAATGTTCAAATCTTTAGTTGTTACTGTAGGACAGTGAACTTCAAACTGTCACCTGATATTTGTGACTGCAGGTTAAAGTCATGCAAAAAATACTATCATTTTGACTATGAAATTTAAAGGTAATTTCAAAAATTGGTTTGTCTAAAGCTGTGTTTGGATTCTGCTGTTCTAAACCATGTAAGTGTTCCTGCAGGCATATTCTGAAGGGGCAGTAGATTTTTCTTAATTAGGTGCTTTTAGGATATACATTATTAGTTGGGTTGTTTATTTTCTATTTTATATGTGGACTGAGTATGTGATCATGATCATTTATGACTAGTTGATACTATACCTTGTGCAGGGAGGGGCGGGGGTGGCTCAGTTGGTAGTGCGCCAGGCTCGTAATCTGTAGTTTCCAGGTTCAAGTCCCAGCTGGGTCAGTAGGGGACACTGATGGGCTTGGAAAGGCCGCCGTCTGTTGGATGGGACATTAAGCCGTGGCCCCATGTGCGGGAGAGCCATACCCTGTGCACGTTAAAGAACACGCTGGATGGCCTTGACGGGAGGCTACCATCTGTCTCCCAACAGCTGTTCCAGTGGGTCCCCTCCCCCAACCTTCTCTGAGCCTTCGGGGTCCATGTGACCTGGCCATTTATAGCCCATGGTGTGCAAAAAAGTGCCGCTCAGTGGTAAAACAACAACCCAACCTTGTGCAGGCCAAAGAACTCATTGAATAGCCTTGAAAAGAGGCTTCCACCTGTCTCCTAACAGCTGTCCAGTTGAGCCACTTCCCCAACCTTTGCTGAGCTCTTGAGGTTATTGTAACCTGAGCATTTAGCCCATTGTGTGCAAAAAAGCACCACTCGTAGGTAAAATAGTCCAACAACTTTGAAGAGGGCATAGCAAGCATTAACAGTCAAGCTTTTAATCTCTGTTTTAAATTTGGATATAAGAAAGTTGCAGTAATGCATTCATATCTCAAAACATTATCCCTGGCATTCCTACTAAAATGCAAAGTAACATCTTGCAGATGTTTACTATCATCTGATCCTGAAAAAAAAAAAAGAATTTGAATATTATGTTTAAGTATCTTACTGTCATCTGTCCATCTAGTCTCTTGTAAGTTCATAATGTCTTGGTTATAGTGTTGAAATCCCTGTGTGAAAATAGCAAGAGAATAGTCTTTGTTTAGAAACCTCATATTTTAGGTAGCCGTGGAAAGAAAAATAGCATCAAAATGATCAGTGGTATTTTTTAAAGAAATATATTTATTAAGAGAGATTGGATCAGCAATATCATACAGTCCATTATTTGCAAATGTAATATAAAAACCTGTTCCCCATATGCGAGGAATTTAATCCACTATGTAAGATCTCTGACCTCCAGTGGGTTTCTTTACCATCAGAATCTATCATTCCTTTAGAGCACCTAAAACTGGTGTTTTTCAGGATTAGCAATGCTAAAACTAATTTCAGTGGTTCAGGTACCTGTACCACTATAGAAGTACAAATTGATAAGCCAAACTGATACATCTGGCAGCCACCACCTTCCTTTCCCCTTCACTGGGGAGAATATTTCCCTGAAATGCACAAACCGCCTGCACCATGAGAAAATGAGGTCATACTTTAGGTTCTATGTCTGCCATTTCTGTGCATCATGATACTTAGTTAAAATATATGGTAACATTCATTTATGATTAATGTTCAATTAAAAAATCTGAGTGTTTTTCTCTAGTAATACAGTAATTTAATGGACACAAATGTAGCATTTATAGGGATTTAAAAAATTCTGTTTTTCATAAAGAAATTTTTGTTTAATATTACTTTTTACATTTCTGATAGTTACTAGGATAATAATATTATGGAGCAGATTAGTAGTAAAAACTGTTTTATTGTTGGTTTTATTATTATTGTTTCAAACTTTTAATATTCCATTTTATGATCACCTATAGTGGTAAAAACAAGACTACAACTACTTAAGAAAGCTTCTGGAGAAATGACTTACTCTGGTGTTCCTGATGCATTTATGTAAGGACACATTTTTTTAAATATGTTGCATTATAATTTTAATATCAGTGTTACAATATGCTTTTCTTTCCATCTCTTTATTTAAAAGTTTTGATTTTGTAACATGTAATGTTGTTATGTAATAAGGGTTTCAAGAGCTGGCATGATTGCACAATAGAAATGAGTTCAGGCCCTTACTTTGTCAGACTCAAAATAGCATAGACAACTTTGGACTTGGGTTCAGCCAAATATATTTGCAAAGCATGTATGAACAGACTAGTAAGGTAAATTTATAATAGAAAAATAATTTTTCTGAGAATATGAAAGCTTTTTCAGTAATAAATTATCACAGGAAAAGTCCTGTAGACAAGGAACACTTGAAAAAATAAGTTGAAAAAAAATTGGTTGTCCTGACTGGGATTCGAACCCACTGGTGAATCAAACAGGAAGGCTTATATGTCACTTAGTTGGAGAGTTGGTCAGCTCCTCGGTCGTCTACCAGTTAAGATGACCGGCATGCTTCTGGGAGACCTGGGTTCGAATCCCAGTCAGGGCAAACAATTTTTTCAACTCCTTTTCTCAAATGAAAGATTTTATTTTTAATTTTTGAACAACTATTTAATCATGATCAAATATGTGCAGACATTGTACAACCATTCTACATTACATTGCTTTGATTCAAGGAAAGAGTTTTATGATGAAATAATGAATACAATAAATTTGAATATAAACTGATGCACATGTTTGAAAAATGTCCTTTTGTTTGGAGAGTTTCTATGATAAAAAATATTAATAAGCTTTTTGTTTTTTATCATTATTATTAATTATATAATAATGTTATATATTTATTTATAACATTATTATATAATTAATATAATAAATTATTTATTTTTAATTATTTTTTTTTTATTATTGAATTTTTCTGATGTCTTCAAACATTAATTAATTGATTCTGAAAAAAATTCATCGCCGCCACAGCGGGAATCGAACCCGCATCTCTCCAGATTCATGCCAGAGCACGCTACCATTGCACCACATGTCGGACAACGAACTCTTTCACAATATGACCTTATAAATCTTCTTCCTGAGACGTGACTGAGACAGCGCCATCTATACTCTAGGAGATGCAACTTTTTCAGTCGTTGCATTTGATTATCAGATGTTGATGAGAAGGTCGCTAATGCTAAGACGTTAATATATAATTAAAAATTAATCCAAAGTGAATGCACAGTATTCCCTGTTACTTACCTGTAGGAGATGTTGCCCATTGTCATTGCAGCTACCAATACCAAAAGGGCCTATCACCCCTCCCCAAAGGTCAGAGTCAGTACCAACTTTGGCATTGAAGTCCCCAAGAACAATGGTAATATCTCCTTTCTTCACAGAATTCAAAATATCCTGAAGTTGTCCATAAATTAGCACAGTATTCCCTGTTAAGATAGACATCATCATCATTCACTTTGGATTGATTTTTAATTATATATTAATGTCTTAGCGTTAGCGACCTTCTCATCAACATCTGATAATCAAATGCAACGACTGAAAAAGTTGCATCTCCTTGAGTATAGATGGCACTGTCTCAGTCACGTCTCAGGTAGAAGATTTATAAGGTCATATTGTGAAAGAGTTCGTTGTCCGACGCGTGATGCAATGGTAGCGCACTCTGGTATGAATCTGGAGAGATGCGCGTTCGATTCCCGCCGTGGCGGCGATGAATTTTTTTCAGAATCAGTTAATTAATCTTTGATATCTGTCTTAACAGGGAATACTGTGCATTCACTTTGGATTGATTTTTTAATTATATATTAACATCTTAGCATTAGCGACCTTCTCATCAACATCTGATAATCAAATGCAACGATTGAAAAAGTTGCATCTCCTTGAGTATAGATGGCGCTGTCTCAGTCACATCTCAGGAAGAAGATTTATAAGGTCATATTCTGAAAGAGTTCGTTGTCCGACGCATGGCGCAATGGTAGCACACTCTGGTATGAATCTGGAGAGATGCGGGTTTGATTCCCGCCGTGGCGGCGATGAATTTTTTTTCAGAATCAATTAATTAATGTTTGATGTCTATCTTAACAGGGAATACTGTGCATTCACTTTGGATTGATTTCTGATGGCTGCATCTAAATTGTCTGGCCAGTCCTATGACCATGATGAACCACTTCTTGTGCACATGAGAACCACTTCTTACTTTCTTTTTGTTCTTCCCAAAGGAACTATATATGTGATTGCAGGAAAAGCATCAAGAAGGGAAAAAAATGTAATGTGGTCACAACCCTCATTATATCTCTTATAATCTTAATTAGAACTCAAGAAATCTAATGCTACAATGGAGATCTCTTATTAGATTCTTTGAACCAGTATTACAGTTTACACAAAATTTAAGTTTAAAATAATAAAATGAATTATAATTTGAATGGAATAAAAAAAAATAGTAAACCCATATTTAGACATATTTTTTGCAAATAGTTTTTAAAATACCACTAGAATGGAGAGGAAAAAAATATATATAGGTAATTATTATAGGGAAATGGCAAAATTTTTAATTGAACTAGAAAGAACCAAAATGCCTTTCCGAGCTTGTTTTTGTTTCTTTCCCAAAATCGTTTGCTAAATAATGTGTTTGGAGAATAGCTGGGGGAAAAAAGAATATATGCATTATGGAATGTTGTTTCAGTTCGATTCATTTCAATTCAGTATTAGGCATCTTCCCAAAAAATTTTATACATTCACACCATACCTGTGCTATTCAAAGTGCCCTGTAATGCTGCTTATAATCGTCAAATGCTAGATATTTTAGGAATTCAGGTGCCAAACAATAATCTACTTGCTAAAATTTAGAGTTTGTTATTTTTTAGCATAAATAGCGATAATTTTAGTTTAAAGTGAAAGTCCATTAAAATATATATCTAAATACAAGCTAAACTTGGTTAAATGGTTACTCTGCTGTAGAAGAAAGAAAATTGTATCAAATCAATATCAATGAAATAAACTGTTTATTAAAATCAGACACACCAAAATACAGGCCAAGAAATGCTGACACAAATCAATCCTAGTGAAACAAACTAATGTAGGTACATCTCGTGCTAACATGCAGAGCTGAGCTCTTGAGCTTATGCTCCCTCTCTTACTGACACTCTACTTATACTCTTCTCTAGAGCTCCACTCAACTGAACTTAACACTAACTGCTTCTTAAGGATGCTTGTTGACGTGTCTGAAGCGAGCCACATTTGTATAACATTGCATTTTGTCGTGGATGACACAAGTGATTGTGACCTTAACACTTGCAGTGCCAACAGGAGTTAGTATCACTCTAAAGAAATGGGTTGTTGCAACTCAGAGCTGAAGGGAGAATGGTGGCTGGTCCAAAGAAAAAGGTAAAACCCCAAATAATAATTATAATGTAAATGTGTTATCTCCAATTGAGAGAGTGGTCAGTACTGACTTCAGTCTTAGTAAAGTGTGTCCTTTTATAAGAAGGCCTATAAAAGCTAGGAGTAGCTTCTAGGATTCTTCTCTGTTCTAAATGTCCAAATGAAAATATATAAATAAATGAAATAAGTGGTTAGGTGATGCAAAAGTGAAGATGAACCATCACAGCTCCACCAAAAATTTGAGCATGAACCACCACTAACAGAGTGCCTTAAGGCCTCAGGAAAAGAGGAAGACCTAGGATTCAGTGGGTAGACTCTGTCAAACAAGACCTTGCTATAATTGGCCTGCAATGGCCAAATGCAGCAGTTTTAGCTCAGGACAAATGAGTTTAAAGAACAAAATTATACAATATAGTTAGACCTCAGCTCATGTAGCCCATGACTGCATAAGGATTTTGTATGTATATATGGTAGGTAGGTAGGCAGGCAGGCAGGCAAATCATTATTGTCAGTTCAAAAAATATGTAGTTTATTATTATTATTTACTGGTTATTTTAATGTGCTTGATATTGATTGAGCAGGATCATTATATTTAATGAATTGGTTTTCTACCATGAGGCTATATATATAATGTAAATTAGGATCATGTAACCTAAAAATAATAATTTTAGTTAATAATTTAAACAAGTTGAATATTAATTTTACATTGAATAATCAGATGTAAAATATATAAAAGAAATATTTGAGTTGCAAAATACAAAAAACACTGAATTACTAAAATTACATTATTTATTAAGATGTTTATTATAAAATATGTGCATAAAAAAGTACATCTCAAGCAGCTGCCTGATACAGAGGTCTGATAAGATCCTTTCAGTAGGGACTAAATATGAAAATGAAATAACGATATTAGCTGTAATTTTCATGAGAACAAAATGACTTTTTTCATTCGAGATTGAAAATGAATAACTAATTTGAGTTAGTGTAAAGCACACACTGACGATGATGCTTAGCTGGTATATTGTCCAAGACGACTGATAGCATGCAGCTCTGCAGTGAAGATGGAACACTGTGATGGGATCTGGTCTTCAATGATGGTATCACACAGACCATGGGTGATCTTGCACTGAACTTTGAGCCATCTATGAAGACAGGCAAGAAGTCCAAGTGCTCAACACACTGGCTATCAAAGAGTTGCTGATACACGCAGTTGATTGAAAAGGCCTTCCCTGTCTTGCAAAAGGAAAAATTCTCAAGAAGGGGAAACAGTGAGCCATGGTGAAGGTGGCTCAGCTGTCATCTAGGCAATGCTATTAAGACTGATCTTAAGGTCTCTGAGATAGCCTTGGACAGGCAAACCAAAGTCGCAAATGGTGTAAAAAAAAGTAAGTATCTTGTAAAGTATTTCCCACTGTGCCAATCCCCTGTAATGATGTATAGAACTCGCCAGGCCTAGTACCTAATATTCAACCCTGCTTTCTCGTGGTGCAGATTGTTAGTACCTTTGAAAACAGATGCTCTGTTGTAGAAGTGAATGGAAGGGGAGGGTTGCCATATTAGTGTGGCCTAGTGATCTGGGCAACTATGTCTACTTTTTTTTTTCTACCCTGCTGAGGAGTGGTCAACCATACAGGGTCCTGATGCTGACGATATAAACCTACTAGACTGGATTGGAATATGGCTCTGAGCTTGATTATGGATTCTGAATTTGCTGCACTGGTGGGCTTCTATGGAGGGGAAAATCTTCTGCTGTGTTTTCTGTTTGTTTATGGGTTGACAGCCCTAGTGAATAGATTCACAGGATATGTTTTATCAGCTGGTGGATAATCCTGAGCAGAGGTCATTGCAGACACCTGAACTCTTGCTTCTATGGGCATCATCAAATCCTACATTGAAGGAAGTCTTCCAGTGTAGATAGTTTCAGCCTTTAGTAGTGAGGAATGAGTCTTTGCCCTATGCCTGCGATTAGAGGGCTGTTTGATATTGCTGGCATTCCCTCTTTCAATAAACATAGTTTCTTTAAACATCCCACTAACTATTTTCTCTCTTAGGTAGTTGGAATGTGTGAGGACTGCACAGAGATAAATCTCTTGATGCCCTCACATATCAATTCCACCATTGGAATTTAGATATTCTTGGCTTGCAAGAGACCACATGGATAGGTAAGTTCAGATTCTTAAAAATAACCTTAAATTTATATTTTCAGTTAGGGAAGATAAAAGGAATCTCCAAAATTTAAGTTTGCTTCTCAGCAGACACACTAATGTTTTTCTAAGATATGAGTTCATTAATGAAAGGTTTCTTACAGCTAAATTTCAGAAAATCATTAAACACTTGAATGTTATCTGCTGTAATGTCCCCATTTGATTATATATTAATTAACAGCAAATGGGCTAGTTCTGTTAAAAATGGGGCGGGGGTGGCTCAGTCGGTAGCGCGCCAGGCTCGTAATCTGTAGTTCCCAGGTTTGAGTCCCAGCTGGGTCAGCATTGAGATTTATCTCCGCAAAATCACCCCGCCTGCCCATAGTCAGTAGGGGACACCGATGGGCTTGAAAGGCCACTGTCCATCGGATGGGACGTTAAGCCATGGCCACGTGTGCGGGAGAGCCATACCCTGTGCATGTTAGAGAACATGCTGGATGGCCTTGACGGGAGGCTACCATCTGTCTCCCAACAGCTGTTCCAGTGGGTCCCCTCCCCCAACCTTCTCTGAGCCTTTGGGGTCCTTGTGACCTGGCCATTTAGCTCATGGTGTGCAAAAAAGTGCCGCTCAGAGGTAAAACAACCCAACCCAAATCTGTTAAAAATACCAGGTCATATAGGGGAGCTGAAATTGGATCTGACCATTACCTTGTTAAAAGTGTCTTGCAACTTAAATGTAACAAGTGTTGTGCTAAGATTAAAAAAATTACCCTTAATTACCCTTAATTCTGAAAGACCCAGACCTCAGCAGGACCAGAAAGACCAGAAAATTACCCTTAATTCTGAAAGACCCAGTTATAGCTAAAGTTTACCATGATAGATTACTTGGTCATTATGACAGTCATAGTTTGCTTACTACTGAAGTTGAAGAAGAATGGGACCGTTTTAAACAGGCTTTTCTTGAAACTGACAGTACCCTTTTAGGAAAAAAAGTGCAGAGGAGGCAAAGTTATGTGAATGATAAGGCACTAGAGCTTATTTCAGAAAGAAGGAACTGCAGGAATCTCCTTAATCAATATCCTATTAGTTGTAATAGAAAGCATTACAGAGAGCTTAATAAACATGTAAGGATCAGTTGGCAGCTGATAAGAAACTTTGGCTTGGCTGACAATGCTGAGGAAGCAGTTAAACAGCACAACAGCAGAGAGCTGTACTAGATAGTTAATGTTTTGTGTAACGAACAGGTAATAGTTCGTTTTTAGTAAACAAACAGGTATACATGGATTGAAAGATGAACAAGGTAAGCTTACAGAAGGTGAGGATTCTGTCATGGCTAGGTGGGCCAAACATTTCAATTATGTTTTAAACAGTGTTGGTTAGTTATCGTTTGTAATGAGGATAGATGTATTACAAGCTTTAATAATGGTCCATATCATAGTCTGAAGTTATTATGGCTATTTCTAAACTTAAACTACATAAATCTCCAGGGATAGATAAAATTACTACTGAAATAATTAGAGCAGATATTTTCACTTAGGCAGATTCTTGAGAAATGTTTAGACTTTCAGAAACCTTTGATTGCTAGCTTTTGATTTCAAAAAGGCTTTCGACTCTGTTGATCATCATAATTTGTGGTTGATTGTGAGATCATATGGTATACCAGACAAGTTAGTTAACATAATGAAAGCTCTTTATAAAAACACTGAGTTGTGTGTGAGAGTTGGTAAGGCTTATAGCAATTGGTTTAGCATTACTTTTGGTGTTCGACAAGGGTGCATTTTGTCTCCTTTTCTCTTTAGCTTGGTTATTGATTACGTTATGTGAAATTTATTTCAAGGGAAAGATTTTGGCCTTAAATGGACTGGAGATATGAAAATTTCTGATTTAGATTACGCTGATGATTTAGCCTTTTGGCAAATGATGTTGATGAGATGAACGCTTTCATTCGAGCTATTGATGAGACTGGTAGTAGAATAGGTTTGGTTATAAACAGAGAGAAAACTAAAGTGATGAAAATTGGTCAGGCAGGTTATGATTCAGTTAATCTGAATGGTTGCAGTCTTGAGCAGGTGTCACAGTTTAATTATCTTGGGAGCTATGTAACAGATAATGGTGATGTGCAGCTTGAGATTAACAGACAAATAGGGATTGCTGCCGGGCTTTTAAGAATCTATGGAGAGTGTGGAGAAATAGGCTTATACACCTAAAGACTAAAATTAGACTGTATAATAGTTTGGTTTCTTTCTAGGGTCAGTTATAGTAGTGAAACTTTGACACTTTGTAAACAAGATAACAGGAAACTAGATGCTTACGCAGTATCTTGGGCATTAGGTAGTTCAATTTTGTAAGTAATGATAAGTTTAGGCAAAGGGGTCTGCAACCTTCTTTAAACAGCATATTGTGCAGAGAGAGACTCCATTGGTTTGGCCATGTTACTCGTATGAGGTTATGAACAGTGTGCCTAACGGCCTCAGAAAGAAGGGGAGACCTAGGATGCGGTGGGCAGACAATGTCAGTCAGAACCTTGTTGGAATTGGAGTGCAGTGGCCAGATGTAGCTCTGGACAGATATGCTTGGAGAAGTGAATAGCATGGTCTGGTTGGACCTCCGTAGCCCATGGCTGCTTGAGGATGATGATGATGAGACTTAAATAAATCATAGTTCTTTTATGTTGATTATTATGTTTTGTGTAGGGTAGCACTTCTTTTCAATTTATTGTTAAGTAATTGCATAACAACTGAATGTAGTGTTTTAGTCATTTTGTCATATCTCTTGGACATTATAAAATCAATCAATAAATGTCAATGTGCAATTATTTTATAGAAAAATTTTCAAGACAGAAGGCATAAAAGCATTTTTTAAAGGAGCAGGATGCAGGATGATAGTAATTGCTCCATTGTTTGGTATAGCACAAACAGTCTATTTTCTTGGAGTGGCTGAATGGTTATTAGGTATCAGACGAGGGTAAGTTTGATTTTTGTCTGTAATTTATGAATTTAACATACAAAGATCTATTTAAAGATATTATGGAGTGACACAGTAAAATTATTCTTTTGTAAGAAATAAAGGCACATATTCTCATGATATGGAAACTAATTATAAATATTAAGCAATTAACAGGTGAAACAAATTTATCATTAGTTACAATAGGACTGTGTATGTAGCAACTCACACATAATACTGTCCTCAAGTGCTGAAAAAATGCAAAGAGCCAAATAAACTGTGATGCTATTGAAACTCAGCAATTTTGGAAAATGCTATCTCTACTGTTATTAAGCTATTGAAATCCAATTTGATCAATATTCTATTTGACATGTCCATCCTGCCTCAATCTTGACCTACTACTCTTCTTTGAATCTTTAGGTACTCTGTTCATTTAACTCCATTTGCTAGTATTGTTGCACACTCTCCAAAGAGTAGATTGTGTGGATTGGGGGTTACCCCAAAAGTTGTAACTATGTATAGTGGTTAGCTATTGCATTGTGTATCTCAGTGACTCACACCAGAATATAGCTGCTGTATCAGGACTATGTGGAGCAAGTTTAATTATTGTTTAAAAGTGAGAGTTGCTCTGCCTAAATCCTTTCACTTCAATTCTTTTTAAATAATTAAGAGACCTCAATACTTTAGCAACTCTTGGAACTCTAATAATTATCCTGGAATTCTGTCCTTTGTGCATTTACAAAATGTCCTCTTAATACTTTCTTGCCTTTACGTATTGCACCCTGGCATCCATGAATTATCCAGTCCAGTGGCAACTTGAGTGCTTAGGCAGTGTAACATAGGACCACATGTCAGGGTTATTATTACACCTCATCCAATAACTTAACAGTACATAAAACTAGAGTGTTCAATACTCCAGCTGGATCCAGTGTGTCATTTAAACAATAACAATTTATTGAATTAAAATCCAATCCTACTAAGGATCATCACAATCAGCATCCTTGAGGAAGACAGCACATATAAATACACTGAGACAAACATCTACTTTCAGGTATTGTCACACAACAAAACTAGGCTAAGCCTAAGTTATTACAGTTACTACTTGTATTCTGTCCATAACAATTTCTAAAAATATTAGATTTATCAGATGTGAGACACTAATTCTAGTTTGTTTTGGATTTGCTTTATCCACTCATTACTCATCGATTCACTTTATTAATTCTCTTTCCTTTGAACAAAAACACTGCACAATTGTTGAAAAGTTCTCGCTGCATGTGAGCACTGACACTGTTCCTTCTGCAGTTACAGATGTTCCATACACTGATGCTGTTGAGAAAACCATGGTGGCAAACTGATCTACAGCACTTCACAAAATAAGGCAATTGCCTCTTCTTGCAGTATATACAATAATGAGTACCATTAATTGAAATTCATTGGCCAATGCTACCAAGAGGGCTCAGTATGAGTCTTCGTCTTTGTGTGTTTCGTCATCCTCAAATCATTCATCGTCGTCATCATCCATTCCATGGATAATCACGTACTGGGGACGAGTCCTTTTTCTTCAACAAAGGATTGGAAAGTCGTGTGGGAGTATGAAAGTCAGTCAAGCACCTAAGGTAGTAAGTGGTAAAGCACTTAAGATCTGGTGACTTATTTGTGGAGACTGCATGCTTGAAATATTCTGAGCTGCTACTTAAGGTAATTGTGATTGGTGGGGTGGGCATCACTGTATTACCCCACAAATCACTGAAATGCTCTTGAGATACTATCTCTGAGTGGAACCTCCTCAAATTTTCTGAGGAGATCCTCTCAGAACTCTCCACCCAGGTAGTAATAGCAATCCACCAGGTTTTGCAGTGCCATGATGGTAAATTGGTACCCACTCAGGTACTAATACTCATTTTCAACACACCACATATGCCTAATTACACTGTGATGTACAGTCGTACATCCCAAACACTCCATGTTGTTTTCAATGCCAGAGATATGGCCATGCCTACACAGCTTTCAGAGGTAAACCCACCTGTGCTCATTGTGGCAGTCAGGCTCACCTTGATCTTGACTGCACTACAGAAAAGGCAAGCTGACCATTGACTGAGTTATTTTAGTGTCTATCTATCATGTTATCGATCATGACTATATGTTTGGTCTTATCTGCTAATACTATTTTAGTTTCCAGATTGTTTTCAATTTATTTAATATTCTAGTTTCTGTTAATATTTTTTCTATTTTCCTTTTTCTGAATTTGTTGGTGATGTTTTATACTTCAGTGTGTAACACTCCAAAATGCCACTTTCTTTTCTGTAGAACTTGTAACTCATCAAAAATGTATGTTGAATAATTTCCGGATAGCTCGGACACTAGGCAATTAATCTTGCCAATAAAGTTAAATGGGGGTTCTTTTAGTATGATTTGTGTTATTTAGCAGAAAAGAATTTAAATCCAAATATTGTCAATCATTTAAAGTTAATTCTGCTTGAAATCTCAGAACTCTGCTCAAGAGAAAAAATTGGAAAGTCAAAAACTATTTCATAAAACAAATAAAGTTTATTTCCAAAAATCTAGACTCGCCAAAGTGAAACTTCCTTCTACAAAAAATATCTGAGGAACTCTGCTCCCTCTAACAAAACCGCTCCACAATGAGCTGCAGCATACTCTGCTCCAACTGAGCTCTCACACTGAGCTCTACTCTAACATTCGGACTCACTGTTGTCTACTATCTCACTACTAACTATATGACCTAATGTCACTTACAATACATGTGGCAATAAACTGACATGTATGTGTTGCACGCTGGGAAAGCACATTTGAATAAATTGATGATTGCGGGCTTGTACTAGCTATAGTGCAAGAGGGGGCATGTTCTTCTGCATGCATTAGCGGCTGTCGATCAAAAATCGGAGTTGTGCATGCGCAACTCCTCTTGCAGTTTTGGCAGAGAATTGATGATCCAACAGAAAATATAAATGTCCCAAAATAACAATATAACGTAAATAAAGTGAAACTGGTTCAGTAAAAGTGAATGGGTGAACCATCACAGTATATTCTAAATTTTTTATATACAAGTATTTATTCCCTATTAAGCTGTTTAAGTAACTGGATGAAGATGGGTGTAGAGAAAAAATTGTCTTGAGCTGATTGGGATATGAACCCAAGACCTCCTGATGACATGTCAGGTGCTCTTACCACCAACCTACCAGCCACTGATCAATCTCTCCTCTACTGATGATGTTATGCTATACACCATTGGGTCAATCATATCTTTTTGAGTGCATTTGGGGGCTCTATTATTCAGAGCCATTCCAGGCATGTGCACACAACCAACCATGCTCCAAGAGCTTCTTGACTGATATATTTTTTGTTAGCAAATCTGAATCTGGATCACTTCTGGTATGATCCACTAATACCTTGTACTTAGACAAATGGATATATAGCTCGTCATTGATTTACAAGTATTAATCACTATTAAGCTGTTTAGTAACAGAATGAAGATGGGTGTAGAGGAAAAATTGTTTTGAGCTGAGTGGATCTGAAGTCATGAAAGTGAAACTACACAGAAATGATCCAGATTCAGATTTTCTCACAAAAATAATTGGTCAGGAAGCACTTGGAGTGTGACTGGTTGTGTGAACATACCTCGGATGGCTCTGAAGAATAGAGTCCCCAAATGCACTCATAAGAGAGTGATTAAAACGATGGTGTATAGCTAACGTCAGCAGTAGAGGAGAGATTGATTAGCATCCGCTAGCTCAGTGGTTAGAGCACCTGACATGTCATTGGGAGATTTTGGGTTCAGATCCCACCCAACTCAAGACAATTTTTCCTCTACATCCATCTTCATTTTGTTATTTAAACAGTTTAATAGTGGTTAAATTCTTGTAAATCAGTGATGAGCTGTATATTCATATGCCGTTCTATATCTCTTAGAAATTTTATATATATATTTTTTTGTATATGTAATCCGCTATTTATCCATTTGATTGGAGGGGCGGGGGGTGGCTCAGTCAGTAGCATGCCAGGCTTGTAATCTGTAGTTACCATATTCGAGTCCCAGCTGGGTCTGCTTTGAGATTTATCTTCGCAAAATTCCCCACCCTGCCCACGGTCAGTAGGGGACACCGATGGGCTTTAAGGGATGTTAAGCCATGGCCCCATGTGTGGGAGAGTCATACCCTGTGCACATTAAGAATACACTAGGTGGCCTTGACAGGAGTCTACCATCTGTCTCCCAACAACTGTTCCATTGGATCCCCTCTCCCAACCTACTCTGAGCCTTCGGGGTCTTTGTGACCTGGCCATTTAGCCCATGGTGTGCAAAAAAGTGCCACTCAGAGGTAAAACAACCCAACCCATTTGATTGGGTGTTTATTATATTGTATATTATGTGGACAAATAATTTATCATTATCAATACTGAGATGTTTTGGAATTTTTTTATGCTGAATAAATAAAATTTTCAGGCACACACACTCAACAATTCATGCTTTAGCATGGTTGTGACTGAAAGTGACACCCTGTGACACATAATCAATACTTTTTTTCCTATATTTCAGTGTAAATTCATGTGAAATATTTATTAATTGAATTTTAATTAAATAATGTTCTGTGAATGTTGATGATTAGTTATTAATTATGAGAGATTAATTTTATTTTCATTTATATCGTGGAGTATGCATAACATAGACTTTAGTTATCACTGCCATTTCCAGTGCAGATATGAAACCCACTGCTACAGTAGTCTAAACACTTACTTGAAAAAGCACAGGAGGAATAGATAGCAGGATAGTTCTTTCTGTTCTCTCAGTAGTGCAGCACTAATTTCATCATTATATCTGTTAATCTATTTTTAATCAATTATTGAATTGATTATTAGTTACAAATATTTGGCCTTTTTTATTAATATCAAAAAGTACCATGACACAGACTCGGGTCCTATGCCTACTGCACACCACAGCTTTCTGTGTTGGTGACAAGATCCACCACTGTCACAGTCCAAGTTTTTTCTCAAAAAAAAAAAAAACACGGGAAGGGATAGCACTACAATTACTTCTGTTCTCTATTCATTCAATATCAATAAAATGATTATTAATAGATGATTGGCACCTACTAATTGGTTATTAGTAATAAATTTTTGGTGATTATTTATTAATGATTAAATATGAAAGTAAAAATACAGTGTGCTGAATTAAAGATAGAATACCTGTTCCAAGTAAGATGTTTCCAAGAATTGTATATTGCTTTTAACCTGTACAAATTCAAAAGCTTCAAATAAAATATATTCTTGAAAGCCTGATATTCAAGCTTTTTACTATATTTTTTTCTTGCAATTCCATGAGGTTACTACCTATAAATACTCACTATAAATAACTAAATTAATTATACAATTAAATTGCAAATCGCAACTTATCGAAGCATATCAGTGAGAATCTGTCTGGTTTGGACAGACAGGATGCACTTGTGATAGATGAAATTCACCTGATAGATCTGGCCCTGGAAGTTAATCTTTGCTTGTTTCAAGTTAAATAATCAGAGGGAGAATAATAGTTGTAATCTTTGCATGTTATTCTTATTTCATGTAAAAGCTTAAAGAAAGTAAGTATAATTTAAGTTTAATATTATTTTATATTTTAACTGCAATTTGAAAGAGTGAGCATTTTAAGTACAAAAGAACATTTCTTATTTTGTTTCTAAAACGTTGTGAGCCTTAATTTTTTTTTTAATTTATTCTATTGTTTTCGAATATGTTAAATTTTTCCTAAGCAAGTTGTGCATATTATATTTTTGCCATTTTACTTGAAGTTTGTTACTGTTTGTTGATAATCTAATCTTATGTACTGTTTGTTTGCTGGAAATTCCCCTTCATTGCATGCAGAGATGATGCAGGAAATTAATGGTAAGCACATTCCCACCACCTTTCACTGTTTAAAATCTGTTTTACTAACTCTTCTTACTAACAAAAGTCTGTAACACTACCTCTTTGTGAAGATATAACATTAGATATTATCCTTTGATATCTCATTTGCTAAAAGATCTAACAGATTATAGTTGAAATTAATATTAGTTTTTAACAAATGTATCGTTAAATTCTGTCTTGGTAGTATAGTGCAAGTGCATTCCTAGTCACACTGTAACAGCCAGAGTCTGGATAGTCGCATGAGTGTTTCTGTTATCTGTGGAATAGTTCTTTTGCTGGCTGCACTGTTTTCTCTGTGGGTAAAAAATTCTGACAATTTCTCTACAGTGGACCACCCTTGGGAAGTAGGCATAACAAAAAAATATATATATATATAAATTAAGCATTGCTGAAATCATTTCTGTGTAATTTGCATCTAGTGATAATGCCAAAAATGTATTCAAATGTTTTTATTGTAGTTAAGAATTTATTAATATAAGCATGTGCCATAAATCATAGTTTTGGATGTAAAGAAATTTTAACATGAATACTTTATATTTCAAACAGAAAAGCATGAATACAGAGACTTCTGTTAGACATCAGCATGGCTGGCCCAAGGTATTTTGGGTACTCAGGCAATGACACAAATGGGTATCCCCAGTTCTTCAAATAATTTTTAATCTAGACATTTTTAGCATATTTTTATATATTTTTAGTTTCAACAACTTATAAAAAAAGTACTTTGACAAATAATAATAATAAAAAAATCGAGATATGCTAAAAAAATTTAATCACATGGAAAAAAACCCCTTAAAATGTAGTGCCCTGAACAACACTCTGGTATGCTATATCTTGGCTGCTCCTAGACATCAGTCAATATAAATCCTAGAGAATACACAAGAAACTTTCAAAATATGCAGTATTAGAGACAGAGTTCTTCAATGTAGATTAATGTGTTGATTTCAGAATGCCTCAAATGTTTAAAAAAAATTCATGCTAATAAGAGAAAGATTGATACATCTATGCATATGTACATACTATATACATATGTATGTACGTAGAAACACATATACAAGCCAGACCAGGCATCTAAAGTTCAATCCTTGCTTGTCCTTCCATAGCTACTTTGTCCTTTTTTCCTTTCCTTCCAAGGTGTGATCAACTTCACAGGGTCTTGATGCTGAACACCTAAACCATGGATAGACAAAATTATAGTCTCAACAGTTGGGTTGGTCAGCCTGCTGCAAGACCTGTCACACTTGTCAACACTATAGTTCTTATGAATGACAGTTTGCATATCCCTGACCTAAACCAACCTGTCTTTTTTGAGAAAAGACCACCAAAGCATCCAAAGATTGACATGATGATTCCAGAGACTGACAGATGATTTTGACTATCATTGACCACCTTCACTTTACCCAAGTAAAAATACTTCATCCAGCATGCTGTGATATTGATTTAAAAATAATTTCTATTCCAAGTATTTTTTTTAATCATTGCTACAGAAAAATGGAATGTAAAATATGTTGCTTTCCGAAATAATATGAAACAGCAGTTGTTTTTATTTGTTTGCACTAGTTAAACATAGTGGTTAAGTTGTAAGAAATTTGTCAACGTTTTTATTGCTAAGTGTAGTGCTGTCTATAATAGTAGTTAAAATTTTACATTATAACCATGTTCATGAGTACAGTGTAGATTATGTCGGCAAGCACTACAGTACTCTAATTGACTGGTTTCATGTTCATGACATTAACCAGTAATTCCCAACCAGGGTTTTTCTTGTGTTTTTCAGTAGAAATAAATTAAATGGAGTATCAGATACTTCATTGATTAATGTATCCTTCAATAAAGGTGGCCATTGGAAAAATAAAAAGGGATATTTCAGCCCAAAAAGGTTGGAAACCACTGATCTAAACAAATCAGACTTCTACTGGTTGTAATTTTGATTTTGGATCACGAACCACTGTGGACTACTCTTGAAGTAGAATCTACTATTGTGTGTTCTACACTTGTTTGTGGATTGCCAGCCAGAACAGCTACAAATAACACTTTTTATTAACAGGCAGATGATCTTGATTAAAAAACAAAACAATTAACTGAAATGTTGAAATTAGTTCTTTCATCATTGATATTAAACTGGATAATGTGTCTTAGACACTACCATGCTATTGCAGGAAAGAGTCTGATGGCAAAGAACTCAATTAATTGTCTGCATTCTTACTAGCATGGGGGTTTAGCTCATAGTAAATGAGAAACAGATTTGCCTTTTATTTGTGATAAAAAGGCTATTTGATATTGGGCTTTCACCCTCTCAACAAACCTAGTTTCTTTGAAAAACTACTAAATGTTTTCTTTCTTCAGCTATGTGAAACATTAGTATTCTAAACAAAGACTATTCTCTGGATGTTCTTACACAGGAATCCCAGTGGTATAGCCTAGACATATTGGACTTGCAAGAGACCAAGTAGAAGGCAAAAGTCAGATATTTAAATATAATCTTAAATTTCTCTTTTCAGGATTTAATGATAAAAAGCTATGCTTCTCAGCAGAAATCTGTTGGCGTTCCTTTAGTATATGAATGTATCGATGAAGAATTTCTTACAGCTAAATTTAAAAAAAGATATAAAAGACTCGAATGTTATCTGTTACTAGGTCCTACTGAGGACAGATGAGAATGAGATAGATCTTATGGACAACTTTGGATATTTTGAATTTTGTTTAAAAAGAAGACATCACTCTTGTGTTGGGTGACTTGAATGTCAAAGTTGGTACTGATTCTGACTTTTAGGCAGGAGTCATAAGTCATTTTGGATTGTTGATTATATAGTAATATGATTGACTACGTATTACAACACATTGCACAAAAAAATCATTACTATGACTACAGTCACTCCTCCGTCACCTCCACCAACTACAATACTGAATACTATGGCATGACTTCCGACATCTCAACTTAATCAACTTAGCCACACACACTCTGCCTTCAGCTAACATGGCACGGGCCGACATCATGCTTGAGCCACATTTGCATATGGTGATTGGGTGCTGATGATGTAAGTGGGTGTGACCTTTGCTCGCCATACTTAGTGGTCCCCAAACAAAACAGAGTTGCTTAGATCAGCAACACTATGGATGAGGAGAAAATGATGATTCAAAATAAAGAAACACACCAAAATAATAATTATGATGTAAATAAATTAAAACTGGTTAAGGAAATGTAAAAGTGAATGGGCAAACCATCACAAAGCATTTGTACTAAAGAATAAGAAATGTGTTAAGTTTAAGAGAATTGCTTTTAACACTGAAGCTCTGAAAGACTACAAATAGCTAGAGTTTATCATTGCTAGATTATTAGCCACTTTGACAATCATGATTTTCTTACAGCTGAAGTTGAGGAAGAATGGAATCATTTCAAAAAAGGGATTCTTTAAACCAACAGTACTGTTTTGGGTAAATATGAAGTATAGAAAGCAATCTGAGTGATAAGGTTATGGAGCTTACTTCTGACAGAAAGAAGCACCTCTACTGCTCTTAGCAGATAGCATTACATAGTAAATAAATAGTAAACGTGTAAATGATAAGTTGAATGCTGATAAGAATCTTTGACTTGATGGTCTAGATGGCAAAGCAGAAAAAGTTGCCAGAAAACACAACAGAAAGTTTTATCAGACAGTACATATTGTGAGTGGGGTAAAAAGAATGGCACACAAGCATTGAAAGAAAAGATGGTAAGGTTATTAAAGGTGAGGTTTATGTCAGTATGGGCTGAGCACCTCAGAGACATCCTGAATATTGTGGTTGCTTATACTCCTATTGTCTGTAATGAAGACAGATGTGTATAAAACTTACTATACAGTATTTTAATATCCTGTTACAATTATTTATTATAATACATCGGCACCATACATTCTACCATTAAGCAAAGTTTATTCCAAACAACAGTTTAAATGTATATTACCTGCAATAGTTCTATCTTCTGCTCTCTGATGGTCTCTGCAGTCATTGCTCTTCCCCCTTTGAGATGTCAGTATAATTTTGGACAGTTCGAGTAATACTCAGTCTTCTGAAGTTCACAATCCTTGGACTATTATGCACAACACTGAAAGAATAAACACTACCATCGAATGCATTTTCAGCTAGCTCAGTAGCCTTCATTTTTGGTGTTTTTGTTTCGTGATGCTTTCATTGTTTGTGTGGCCCTATGCTTATGTGTGCTCTATAAGGCTGTGATTGAATTGATTTTTCTCAGCAGTATTCAATTGCTGTTGCATCAGAAGTCACCTATTCCTATCATTCAATCCACTTTGTTTAGAATTGCTGCCAAGTGCCAACTAACAATAATGGAAAGGATTATGTATATACCAACATATAAAAAATGCTTTAGTGCATATGTAGCAGAACTTCCATTTCCATGGAAGCTGCTTATTGATGAGAAAACAAAGGAGCCAAGAAATTAATATAAATAATCACATGAGAATGAAAAAAAAGGCTAAAATGGAAATAGTAATTAATAATTGTAAGTACAATTTTGCATTGGAGGCATACTTAGAATTCCTAATAAATATAAGTAGTATTGTTACCATTATTAATTACTGTTTCCATTTTAGCCTTATTTTTTTTTATTCTTATGTGATTATATTAATTTCTTGGCTCTTGTTTGCTTTCTCATCAACAAGCAGCTTCAATGGAAATGGAGGTTTTGCTATATCTTTATTAATGCATATTTTTCTTTGTTGGTATACAGGGTGTTTCAAAACTCTCTGTATAAATTTCAATGGGAGATAGGGAACACCAAGAAAACCTTTTTCATCTATGAATGTATGTTCGCTGATGTAACCCTTTGGTACTAGAGGGCACTGACAGAAATATCAGTGGAGTTGGTACATAAATGATTGGAAACAAGTGTGAACAACAGTTTATTTAAAGAAGGTGCTCAAAGCTGCGATGGGCAACAGCATTGCATGCATGACAGCATCGAAGCATTGTTGCCATACATATTATAAGATTCCCGGAATTTCGTGAACAGTTAAGTGGCAACAGTGATTCTTGTGATGAGGTCTTCATCTGATTCAATGGGAGTCTTGTACATGAGGTTCTTCATGTGTCTCCAGAGGAAGAAATTGATACATGTTAAATCAGGCGATCTTGGTGGACAGGCGACAGGTCCACCCTGGTCTATCCATCGGCCCCCAAAAGTGGTGTTCAGATAATCCCGCACATCATTGCTGAAGTTTTCTGGCACCCTATCGTGTTGAAACCACATTCGTCTGCAAATAGCCACGGGAACATCTTCCAGCAGTCCCGGCAACGTTTCTTCAAGAAATACCCAATAAATCTGCCCATTGAGTTAGAGGCAGCAGGTATGGCCCTATCAAAATGTCAGGAACGATACTCACCCAAACATTGACTGTGAACCGTTGTTGATGACCATGTGCCATTGTGGCATGTGGTTTTCGTGCGTTATGTTGGTATGGGACAGGTCCCTTGATATTGCTGGAAGGTCGGGTGTTCTCCAAGGATTATCTGAACATTGTTGCTGATCAAGTTCATTCTGCAATGTTGACTATGTATCCAGCAGATCACAACTGTTTCATGGATGACAATGCTACTGTTCATTGCACAGAGTTCAGTAGTGGTTCAGCGAGATAATTCTCAAGATAATATAATTCATAACTCCCAAGATAATTAAGCTGTGAGACCTGCTTAAGACTGCAACCATTCAGATTAAATGGATCAGAGCCTGCCTGACCAATTTTCATCACTTTAGTTTTCTCTCTGTTTATCACCAAACCTACTCTCATCAGCAGCTCAAATGAAAGAGTTCATCTCGTCAGCATCATTTGCCAAAAGGGTTAAATCATCAGCATAATCTAAATCAGAAATTTTCAGATATCTAGACAATTTAAGGCGAAAATCTTTCCCTTGCAGTGAATTTCTTATAACATAATCAATAACCAAACCAAAGAGAAAAGAAGACAAAATGCACCCTTGTCGAACATCAGAAGCAATGCTAAACCAATTGCTACTAGTCTTACTCTCACACATGACTCAGTGTTATTACAGAGAGTTTTTTTATGTTAACTAACTTGTCTGGTATGCTATATGATCTCACAATCAACCACAAATTATGACGATCGACAGAGTCAAAAGCATTTTCGAAATCAACAAAGTCAGTAACCAAGATTTCTGAAACTCTTAACATTTCTCAAGAATTTGTCTGAGGGAAAAATCTGATCTATACATCCCTACACTTCTGAATCCACAGTGTTCATCATGCAGTTGCCCATCAACCAGATTCTTAATTCTATTAAGCATAATAATGCAAAGAACTTTACCTGGAACAGAAAGTAGGCTGATACCTCTATAGTTATTATAAGAATTGCAATCACCTTTTGTAAAAATAGGAATAATAACGGCTCTGATAAAATCCTTAGGAACAATGCCTTATTATGAATTATGACATATGCTAAGTTAATAAGCATTTAATTATATTCTTAATCATAAAAGATATTCAAAATTTTATTCATTCATGTGGTAACTGAAACATTCCCAAGCATTTCTATACTAATTTCGTCTACCTCTAGGAATTTATGTAGTTTAAGTTTAGAAATCGCCAAAATAGTTTCAGACTATGATATAGAGCTTCATTAAAGCCGGTAATGCATCTATCATCATTACAAACAATGAGAGTAGAACTAACCACATTGTTTAGAACATCACTGAAATTGATAAATTAATAAATATTTTGCGGAAAAAATTTCCCCACATACAGGACTTGAACCCACATTTCTCCAGAAAACATGCCAGAGTATTCTACCATTGAATTAATGCCAGCTCTGCCTTTTTTATGCTAATTATGCTAATTTAAAAAATTTTAAATGCTTTTTTATGCTAATTTTTTTGTTCAATGACAGAGAACTTGTTCCAGGTAAACTGTTCACCGAGATTTTCAGGCCAACTGTTGGCGCCATCTATGATCTTGAGTGGCAACTATTACTTTTTATATTGCACTGAGTAAGATGGAAATAAATAATAAAATCTGATCACACTATTTAGCATTATTAATGATTTAAACATAGATGACAATCTCGGTGAAGGGTTTAGTCTTAAATTAGCGGAAAAAAGACAAAGTTGGCATTAGTTCAATGGTAGAATACTCTGGCATGTTTCTGGAGAAATGTGGTTTCAAGTGTATGTCAGCGAAATTTTTTCCGCAAAATATTTATTGATTTATCAACGTCAAAAAGCCATCTATGTCACTGAAATGCTCAGGCTATCTAGCTATGACAGAATTCTCATCTTCTTTAACCTTACCTTGTTTATCCTTCAATCCCTATATACTGTCCCGTTTTCTGCCACACAAAACTTTAACTATCTGGGACAGCTCTCTGCTGTTGTCCTGTCTAACTGCTTCCTCAGCTTTGTCAGCCAACCCATCAAGCCAAAGATTCGTATCAGCTGCTAGCAGAACAATTATATATATTTATACCAACATTGAAAAATTGTGCATTAATGAAGATATTGCAAGACTCATATTTCCAAGGAAATGCTTATTGATGAGAAAACAAACAGGAGCCAAGAAATTAAAATAATCACATAAAAAAAATTCTAAAATAGAAACTTAATTCTTTGAGGGTCCAGCCAAAAAAATTGGTTTACATCCACAGTCCCAACTATTTTTCACTATGCTGAGCCAAAAAAAGAGAACTTTTCAATTAAAAAGAACTTTTTGCTCTGGAAATGATTAAAATAACTTAAAGTTCTTAGTCACTGGGAATAAAATTTTTGACCTTATCCTTCAAACTATTTGCTTAATAAAAAATTTTCAGGAGCAAACTCTGAAGCTTTTCGGGGAAATGACAGCATTGAGTCTTCAATGAAGTAACACTGTGGTGATTTTAAGGCTGTTGGAACTTCTTTCCACATGCCGTGAAGGATAATTCCAGTGTCTCAGTTGCGTTGGGGACTGACAAGATCATTATTTCGATAGCCTTGCGAGGGCTATAGTTTGAAGGATAAACTTAAAAATTTTATTGTTCAATGACAGAGAACTTTAAGTTATTTTGAAAGTTAACTTTGGAACTTTTTTGCCAAATACCTAATAAAACGAATTATGGTATATGCTAAGTTAATAAGCATTTAATTTTGGATTTTATGAAAATGAAATATTTAGCAGCAAAAGACAAGTTTAATTTTAATAGAATTTTTTTAGGGTGATGCAATAGAAACGAATCTAACAATGCAAATAAAAATTTATTTTAGAAAAAGTAAGCAACAAAAATAATTTTAATGCATGTAGATAGAAATGAAATGTATATCTAAATAATAGGAAAATATTTTTTTTTTCTAATACTTTGAAAAAAGTCTAGACTTAGCCAACTATGCTGAGACAAAAAAGATGTTAACTTTTGAATTTTTAACAAATAATTAATCAATAAAAATACATCATGTTTTATACCAAATTAAAAAATTTTGATTCTGAATTATATGGAAATAAAAAATATAAATAAATTTACAAATATAATAATTTTAATAAGGTTTCTGGCAGTGATAAATGAAAAAATATATCTGATTCATGCTATATTTTTCCCAATCTTAATATCAGCTTGTATGCCATATGCCATTTAGATAGTGTAGCTCAAAATTATTTCTGATCTTCAACTGGAGCTAAAGTAGAATAGAGAAATAATTTTTCCTAGGTATCATATATAAGATTAAAATCAAATCAGATATTCATGGGTGGGCAAAATAAATTCTTTCTTACTCTCCAGATTTTCAAGGTGGGCAGTTGCCCATTTTGACCCCCCCCCCCCCCTCTTTGCATGCCACCTATGCAGAGCATCATATAAATTCTGAATTAATATGTAATGCTGATTTATTAATAATTGATTGAATTGTCTGTAATTTGGTTTTGTCTTTTATATTTTAAATTCAAGTTTTTTTGGAACTGATTTTGTTGTTCAAGTTTTTGTCTTCTGAACTATCATGCAACAATTTGTAATCAGTTTTCAGCTTTGAATTTATTATAAAATTCATAGTCAAATATGGGCATCCACAAGGGAGGGAGGCAGTGAGGGCACTTGCCTCCCCTGTAAATATGATATTTTAAGCTATTATATGTGATGTGATTAATAGCTCTCACAAGCTTATTGTAGGTGAGGGCACTTTTGATCAGCAAGCTCATTGCCAGGTATCCCTACATGGGAAGGATCCACTGGTGAAGAACCACCAGCAGAAGTGACCTTGGAGCAAGTCTCCATGATCTTCTGGATGAGGAAGGGGTTGTGCCTCTTGCTGTCTCGCTTCTGGAGAGCTTCCAAGGCTGACTTCGAGTCACAGAGTTCTTGCCACCCACAAAGTTGCCACTCTTGAGGCTGAGGATGAAGTGTACAGCTTCAAAGATAGCATGAAGTTCAGCACAGCTGGAGGAAACAAAATGCCAGAGACAAAAATCTCTGGCAATGCCCGTATCAGGGATGACAAAAGCAGAGGCAGCACGTAGCCTCTCCCAGTCCACAGATCCATCAGTGTAGACCTCAGTACATCTCTCATTTCGTGCAATGACATAGGAGGTGGAGAGAAGTCTGACAGCCACTGGATATGAGTCGTTCTTTCGACCTAAAGAAGGGAAAGTGACATTGATCATAAGATCACTGTTTCTCCAGGGTGGAAGGTCAGGGAAGAGTGTATTGCCAGCCATGGAGCTGGCAGGGACAACTCAGTTGTAGAAGTCAGTGGCAGACATGGCAATGGCAGAGTCTGGCCTGTCTTACAACTTCCTGAGAAGCTCATGGTTAAAGTGCAGGGAATGGAGCTTCGAGAGATGACACAGTATATCTCTCTCCCGCTGCAGGTGGAAAGGCATGTCATCAGCCTCTGCAATGACTGATGCATTTGGTGAGGATAGAGGTACAGAGGTATAGTGTGTATAGTAGCCAACTTGCTCAGCAGTGAAGCAGAGGCATTTCTCAGAAGGTGACCACTGTAGTTGATGCAAGAGAGGATCAAGTGCTGGTACAAGACCAGGAGGGTCTTGCAGGAACTTGCCCAGTGGGTACCAGCAAGGAAAGACAGTATATTTCTCTGCGCCGTGGCAAATGTCTTAAGATGCTGAATGTGAGGTCCCTAGGTCAACCTGTTGTCCAGGACCACACCAAAGAACTTATGTTGTTTGATGACCTTGATGTGGTCTGGCCCAAGCATGAGGCCAGGGAAGGTGGGCGGAAGGTGTCTCTTCGTGAGAACCATGGCCACAGTCTTATCGGAGGAAAGAGTGAGGCTTAAGTTGTCGAAGAACTTGACAACCATGGACACAGCGCGTTTCAGCTTGAGCTGAGCATAGGAGGGGTCCTGGCTAGGGAACCAGACACAGAAATCATCTGCATAGATGGAAATACCCACTCTATTCTCGAGTCGAGAGGGTGGGCCTGACAACAAGATGTTCAGTAACATCGGGCTGAGGACACCCCCTGAGGTACTCCATGATTGATAGTGTGGGAGGCACTGAGTGTATTGCCCAGTTTCACATGAACCATCCTGACAGAGAGGTAAGTTCAGATCCAGTGGATGACATTGCCTCTGAGGCCGAGATCAAGGAGCCTGCTGAGAATATCCAAGTGGGACAGGGAGTTGAATGCCTTCTGAATGTTGAAAAAGACAGCGACTGATCAGCAGTGGAGGTGAAGTCGATATGATTATCAGATGTACACCTCCCTTTGCAGAAACCCGAGAGGCTGTCAGAGAGGAGGACCTTGGATTCTAGATATCATTCTAGGCGTCCAAGGACCAATCTCTCTAAGATCTTGCAGAGACAAGATGATAGAGCAATGTGCCTGTAAGAGGACAGCTCAGTGGCAGGTTATCCCTGCTTCAAGATAGGCATGATGTGTGTTGCCTTCCATGAATCAGGTATTGTGCAGGGTCCAGGAATGATTGAAGGCTTAAAGAAGCACAAGCACAGCCTCAAGTGACAGGTTAGCTAACTGAGTATAGCTGACACCGTCAGGGCCTGGGGCCAACGAACTTTGAACACCAATTGCAGAGGTAAGTTCCTGCAAGGTGAAAGGATCATTATAGCAAGGCTCGGTCCCAGAGCAGGGCTGCTGAGCTGTATCCTGATCAGTCACTGGTGGGGCAGGAAGAGGTGAGGTGCTGCAAGAAGGCATCAGCAGTGGCAACTAAATCCTCCCCATGGGACAGGGCAAGGTTATGGAAAGGGAGGGCAGGCAGTGGCTTCCCCATCAGGTTCCTGATGTACTTCCAGACTTTCCCAGAAGGAGTGAAGATATTGATGTTGGAGCAGAAGGATCACCACCTGAACCTTTAACGGTGGTTCAGGTACCTTCTGATTGCAGCATGAAGAATGTCTGGAGATCTAACAGAGTGGCGGGCACACCTTTCAGCTCGGCAGCGAATGATACAAAGCCGCTTATAGTGGATATCTGGAGAGGGAAGATGCCCAGGTGTTGAGATCGTAACAGTGGAGACATCAGAGGCAGCATTGATGGCCTCTGACACTGCACTGAGATCTGTAGCTTCGATAGCAGTGATTCCTTCAGAGGAGATCTGCTGAAAGAGCTACCAGTCAGGAAGCTTCGACATTCTTCTCGGCTCTGCACGTCCCTTGGGAAGCAAGGAGATGTGCAGCAGGAAGTAGTCACTGCCCCAGGTGTCAGGGTCAACTGACCAGCTGAAGCTTTGACCAATGCTGGAAGAACAGAGGACCAGGTCAATGGAGCTGTAAGTACTCTGAGGTCTGTAGAATGTGGGCAAGCCATCATTGGCGATAATGAGATTGTGCTGCAAGATGACATTCTTGATATCCTCCCCTCACTGATCACTGATGTCTCTGCCCCAGGATGGACTGTGAGCATTAAGGTTCCCACAGAGAATCTCCAGGGCTGAGGGCACTGCGATAGAATATCCTGTAAGGTGGATACAGGAAAGGCAGTGGAAGGCTGGATGTAACAGGATATCAGGGTGATATCATGGCTGTTCAGCCAGATGTGGCATGCTACAAAATCACTGTTCACATCAGTGAAAGTGAGATAAATAGCATGATGCATGACATTCTTGTGCACAAGAATCGCTGCATTGCAGGAGAGCAGATGACTCTTGCTCGTGTGCACAATATAGGGCTTGAAGACAAAGTGAACAGGGAGGTTGGCCTCACAGAGAGCAAGGCTGGGAACTGGTATGATGTTGATGTAGTTCCAGATGTCAGCAGCCTTGTTCCTGAAGCCCCTGCAGTTCCACTGAAGGATGAAAGGGATGTTAGGCCATGCTCATAGTTGGGGTGGGAAGAAGGAACCATGAAGGAGGCGCTGAAGAGTTAGAAGTGTGTAACTAATTACCCTCTCTCTCTCTCAGTGACTGCAAGAGTTCTGTCTCAATTGATGAGCCAGTATCGTCTTGCCCAGTGGCAGAAGGACAGCAGCTGTTCCACATTCAGGTACCTGGTTGACCCTTCCCTCACTGCTCCTAACCTCGGTAATCTCCACAGATCTGAGGAGACCCTCCTTCATTATCTCCGAGTTGGTGTCATCTACAGCAACCCTATGCTTCAAACTCTCAGCAGAGCTTACAGTCCAAACTGTGCCACTTGCAACACACCTGACACTGTATCCAACGTTCTGCTCAACTGCTCCCACTACAATGCCAAAAGAGAAGCTTTGTTTCAGGAGCTTCATGATATCAGAACCACCGACTACTCCATCACCTCCCTTCTTGGGAACTTCTTCTCACCACAATGTGAAGCTGCAGCGAATGCGCTTCCAACTGGTCACTGATTTCTTTCAGAACATTGGCCTCTTCTGCAAGGCCTAATGGTTTCTTTTTGTCTTTCTCCTGATTAGCTTCAAGATATAGCTGAGAGGCAGTTTCTTCTGCCTCCGCTATCTCACTTTCTGTTGTGACTGGTGTATGGAACCTTTATTGGAGGCTAATTTCACCAAAAACTTACAACACCTTGAACCTTGAACAATTTTGTTTCTGTTTTGAAACATTTATAATATAATTTATTAATGTGCATAATTTTTAGATCTTATGATAATTTTATGCTCTATTAAATTATCTACAAGTAAAAAGTAATTAAATATAATGTTGTATACTAGTAACCAGGTGCACAGGCACATATTCAGTGGGACTGCTT
Organism: Ryuthela nishihirai; assembly: GCA_038380435.1. Lineage (NCBI taxonomy): Eukaryota > Metazoa > Arthropoda > Arachnida > Araneae > Heptathelidae > Ryuthela > Ryuthela nishihirai. The sequence continues at coordinate 44,780,516 of JAWZYU010000005.1, forward strand.
AGGGTGCTACAACACCCACCTTAAATCTTTGAAAGTTCAAAAGTGAAAAGGATAGAACTATTCGCAGATGCAGTTCATTGGTTTGGGAAAAGAGTGATGAATTGTGTAATATGATATTAAAACAGTTTCCAGGGTATAGAAAATAGGACATGGCCTGCTCTCTATTTTTCATTTTGAAACCATGAAAGAATAAATGTGAAATAAGATGCTAATTAGAAAGTGATGAAATAGTCAATTTATGGTCAGTCAATTTTTGATTTTCTGAGCTACCAGCATAGATAGCAGTGTTTTCAACAAAGCAAAATCACCTTTTGTGGTTAAAAGGTAAGAAGTTTGATCTATATACACTGCTTTGAATGCATATATACAACCTTCCCTGACTGCCGTCAACACAAATGTTTTGACCATGCTATTGTATGTGCACAATTAAAAAAACCTTCTTGCTCAGAAATTAATTAAAATAACTTAAAATTCTCTATTGTTGAGCAATAAAAATTTAAAGGTTTATCCTTCAAACTATTTGCATGTCGAAAGTTTTTAGGAGAAAACTCAGAAGCTTTTCGAAGCTAGGACAGCACTCCATCTTCAGTGAAGTGATACTATATGGTGACAGTACGGCTGTTTAGAGCTTTTTTCCACTTGTGAAGGGTGATTCCAGTGTCTCAGTTGCAAATGGGGACAGGCAAGGTCATTATTTTAATAGTGACCTTGCCTGTCCCCACCTGCAACTGGCTTCTGTAGAAAGTGGATGCACATGCAAGCAGTGTGGCATGCTTCCAGTCTATTGTTGCCATGTGTTGTACTGCTAGCTTGGCAGCAGCCATAATTAGCTTGTTTTGGTTGACATCTGTTTGATGCTCTGCAAACTTCTCTTGTAAAGAAGGTATGGTTTTTCTGATGTAGATAGTAAACAATAGAATTATGTGGTAAATGTAGGGGAAATCGGTATGTGCCCAATTTTTGAAGTACCCTAAATTTGTCTCTGTCCTTTTGATTAATTTCTTCAGATTTTGTACTGGGCTGAAAACAATTTTGATATTTTAGGCTCTGAGTAATTTGCAGACTGATTCGCATAGGACAGGAACATAAGAAATAGGTCTGGCAAAGATTGCACATTCGGAGTCAGTGATTGGTAGGAGATCTGAATCTCTTCTGTGTTCATTTTTATATTTATTGATTAGCTTTTCTGTTGTTGGAGTGAAAGCCATGGGACGCAGCAATGGAATTGATTTCTTTAATTTCATTTTTAAGCAACTGTCAGTTGAAGATATGGTGAAGGCCCTATGGGTGAGGGAACAGAATGGCTGCAATTATGTATGCCCATGGGGTGCATGAGTCTGCATGTATGATGGGGTGGTCAGTAGTGTGGTAGGCTCGTAATCTGTAGTTCCCAGGTTTGAGTCCCAGCTGGGTCAGCGTTGAGATTTATCTCTGCAAAATTTCCCACCCTGCCCACAGTCAGTAGGGGACACCGCTGGGCTTGGAAAGGCTGCCGTATGTCAGATGGAACGTTAAGCCATGGCTCCGTGTGCGGGAGAGCCATTCCCTGTGCACGTTAAAGAACACGCTGGATGGCCTTGATGGGAGGCTACCATCTGTCTCTCAACAGCTGTTCCAGTGGGTCCCCTCCCTCAACCTTCTCTGAGCCTTCGGGATCCATGTGACCTGGCCTTGGTGTGCAAAAAAGTGCCACTCAGAGGTAAAACAACCCAACTGCATGTATGACGAAGGGGATGGAGGTAGGCTTTCAGTATACAGATGTCATCAAGGTTCCTTCCTGCGTCATTTTTTGGTGAGAACATCTAAATAGGGGATGGCATTAGTATTTTCCTCCTCCTTCATAAAATGTATCGTAGGATATATATCGTTGGCAGAGTAATGGACAGTTTAATTGTTCGTTGCTGTCATTCCAATTTAAAAATATATATTGACATAACGACACCAGAAGAAAGGTAATATTGCTGTCAAGTTGAATAATTTTGTTTGTAGATCTTGAAGGATAATCTTAGACAGGATGCCGGAAAGGGGTGAGCTCATGGAGGTCCCTGAGTCCTGCCTGTAGATTTGGCTGCCGAACTGGAAATAGTTGTTTTCAGTGACAAGTTTTAGACCCTCATGAATGGCATTGATTTCAGGAAGGGAATATTTTTGTGCTTCAATAGCTTTGTCCAAATTAACAATACAGCATTAAAAACTGGAGTTGATGGGAATAAGGAGACTATGTTAAGTGTAACTAATTTGCTGTCGGGAAGAATGAACAGATCTTTGAGTCTGTTGAGAAATTCCGTTGTCGACTTTATAGAAAATGGGTGATCACAAATGAAGCAGGAAAAAAATTTTGACAAATTCTTTTCAAGAAAGAAAGTTGGGGATAATCTTTTTCACACTAGCTGCTGGATGGGGTAATTATCTTTGTGCACTTTGCACTGGATGAACATTTACAGTATCTGACAATTGGATGGCACTGTGCTCTTCTTAAGGTTGTTGTTTAGCCTGCAAACTTGGTTTTTGATACTATTGGTGGGGTCAGCATTTAGACTGGTGCAGTCGGAGCTAATGCTAAATAATGAATTAAATAAAATTAATATATTTATTATTATATACAAACCACCTAATGCCCAAGATACTGCGTAAGCATCTAGAATCAAAAGCATCAAGTTTCCTGTTATCTCATTTTACAAAGGGTTCAAGACTCTAGAAAGAACCAAACTATTATATAGTCTTTAGGTATATATGCTTATTTCTCCACACTCTCCATAGATCCTTAAAAGTCCCAGTGGCAATCCCTATTTTACTATTTATCTCATGCCTCACATCACAAGTATCTGTTACATAGCTTCCAAGATAATTAAACTGAGACACTTGCTCAATAGTACAGACATTCAAAGCAACTGAAGCACCATCTGCCGACAAATTTTCATCACTTTAGTTTTTTCTCTGTTTATCATAATGATAAAAGAGGGGAAAAAAATTATGCAATTTATTTATATTTTTTGCAGTTTTCAAGAATTTTTTTTAAAACCTGTAAAACAGAGGAGGAAATGTTATACTAAAATGGAAATCCATTTTTTTCTGCATTTTTTTTTCTTTGCATTTTGTTTCGGCTAGTTTGCCCTCCCCCTTGATTTTCTTCTAGATCCGGGCCTTCTGTTAACAATTACTGACTGTAGACAAGTTGCTAAAACAATAAGTTTTCCAAGGGCTCAAAACTTTCGCATCATAGTCGTTTTTGCCCATTATAACAAACTGATATGTTTTGTCAGCTAAGTAGTAACAATGTCAGGGGTGTTTCTAACGTTTTTTAAGGCCTGAAAATATTCATGAGAAATTTCTTTCTGAGTAGGGTGGTGACTTTTGTGAGGAATTTGAAGATTTTATGTCTTATAGCATTAATTTTATGCTCTTCCAGATATCCTCGTGCACTCTTAATAATATTTTCAATTTCGCCGATGATTTCTTTTTTATCCAATTTTCAATGGAATGGGCTGAATTTAGGGCCATGTTCCAGAGCAGCCAGATTGTTAAGGGGGAAAATTTTGTTGGACAAATTAATGACAGGAAGGGGTATAAAAATAGGGCAAAAAGGCTTATCTGAGGTTTGAGTGAGCCACTGGATCTTTTTGAGATATTTCCATCTGGTAATGTTTTTGCATTTTCTTCTGTGTATGGCGCCTTTCCAGTAGATCCATAAGCACGATGGGAGGGCAGCTGTAACAGAAGTCCTGGTGTGCCAGGTAAGCCTCTGCTTCAACTCTTGAAATGTGCCACCTTTTCTCTTGTATTAGAGAATGGAGAAGCTTACCTTCTGCTGTACGCAGCACATGTTAACATGAGCCAGGGAGGCTGCCATGTGTTAGACTGATCAACTCTGGGATAACATTGTTGCATCAACAACACAGAAGAAACCACAATTGTTCCAGATTCATGACAAGTTTTAACAGTAAAGCCCATAATGCTTTGTAGAGATGGACTTTAAATACACAATAACCCCTACATTTGCCAGATAATTCTGTTGTTTACTACATTAGAAAAACCATACATTCTTTACAAGAGAGGTTTGTAGAGCATCAAACAGATGTCAACCAAAACAAGCTAACGACAGCTACCGCCGAGCTAGCAGTACAACACACAGCAATAATAGACTGGGAGCACGCCACACTGCTTAGACATGCATCCATTTTCTATGGAACCATAGTCTGCAAGGCTATTGAAATAATGACCCTGCCCATCCCCCCCTGCAACTGAGACACTGGAATCTCCCTACATGACACATGGAAAGAAGTTCTAAACAGCCGTAACATTATCACATAGTATCACTTTACTGAAGACGGAGTGCTGTCCTTGCTCTGAAAAGCTTCCGAGTTTTTTCCTAAAAACTTTTGACATGTAAATAGTTTGAAGGATAAACCTTTAAACATTTTATTGCTCAATGACAGAATTTTAAGTTATTTTTAATATTGTATGTGGTATTGCAAGATTTTTCTTCAAGACAGTTGAAAAGAAAATATTCAGTTCAATACCCCCCACCCCTCCCCCTAAAACAAATTTTGGTTATACACCTGGTCCTGGAGGTGCAAATATTAGGTCTACCTATAGGAAAGTGACCATGCCTGATTGAATGACATTTAGTGTCTTTAGCAGCAAATTTAAGAAGTTAACAAATTTAACTCGGCAACAAAGAGAGAGGGAAAATGTAAATTACAAAGTTGTAAAGCATCCCCCAATTAGTAGGAAATGACATATTGCACTCACAAAATGAGTACAGGGAAGGCTATAAATGCTAATCATTAACAATCAACACTTGATGCTTAGCCACTGCAATATATTGTGCGATGCAGCAGAAAGATTCACAAGTGTATGCACATAATGACAGTGTCATTGTACCCACCCAGCAAAATTAAAATCAGATGTGGTAGTATATGATATAGTGCTGGTAGGTGTACTGGTTGAAAACCAGTGGCAGCTACTCTAATGATCAGCACTGTGAGATGGTGCTACTGTATGATGAGTGGCATTGAAATGCCCAGGAAGCTGCATGGCACTGGTATGCCACACATTTTATGGCTGGTCAGCATCCAACTCCAGCGACCATTTGCCATGTTCCTCAACAGCTCAGAGACTGACAGCATAATAGCTCATACACAATCGGGCAAACCACCAGAAATGGGTATTTGAGTGCATCCAACGGATATCCTGGAATATTTCTTCATCCACCCATGCACAGCAGTACGTGAGGCTTGCAGCTTAACAGCAGCTTGAGTGTGGGAGATCCTGCACAAGCATGGTGCACACCTATACCATCTCATACTAATGCGTGATTTGATGCCAGGATATCATTAGAGACATTTTGATTTCTGAAATTTGATACTAAATACCTTAGAGCAGCAGTTCCCAAATTTTTGTAAGTGGAGGACCCCTATTTTAATTTGAAAAATATGGTGGACCTGTGGGGGGAGGGTCTTCTGTATTTTAACCACTTAACTGCCTCAAAGGTGAATTCTTTTCCTCAAAGGTGAACAGGTTGGGAACTGCTGCCTAAGAGGATAACCCATCATTTTTGTCTGAGATCCTTTGGACAGAGAGGTGCAATTCACACGGGCTGGAATCATTAACAGGCAGAACACCCATTGCTAGGCTCTTAGCAACCCATTCCTTGGACGAAGAAGCAAGGCATCAAGTACGTTGGTCAGCTGTCGTCTAGTGCAATATTTGGAACAACACACTCATTGGACTGGTATTCTATGAGGAAATATTAACAAGTCTAAGGTACTCCCATCTATTACAGAACGTGATAACCGACTGGTAGGTTTCCCTTCCCCTCATGGATGTGTAATGCATGTGGTAACTGATGGTGCATCACCACACCAACCAGAAAGCATATGTTCTTTCTTGTCTGACATATTCGGACACCAGATCATTAGGTATGGTGGGCCTGTGGAGTGGCCTTTGTGGTCACTGGACTTGACTCCTATAGACTTCTTCCTCTGGGGTTACCTGAAAGAGAAAATTTATACCACAGAACCTTCAAATCTGCGAGATCTATAATGTCAGATAGTTGATACCTGTGATAAAGTGACACCTGAAATGCTGGTTACTTATAACAAGCTATTATTTTTTTCATTCAGATGTGCATTGTAGCTGACAATTGACACATTGGGCAGGCTCTATATTAGACTCATGCCTGTGAGTTTTGTTTATACCATTTGTGAATTGGAATGTAAACATCCTGTTGTCATTATTCTGTGTAATAAATGGCTTCATTACTATTCTCTCTCTCTTTTTGTTGTATGGGTCATGTTTTCCATGGTCTGCAGGTTGTAACATTTTGTGGTGGCTAAACATTGAGCATCCAATTTCAAATGGTCTGCATTTATAGTCTTTGATCCACTCATTTCCTGTGTACCATATGTCATTTCCTATGAATACTAATTAGAAGATGCTCTACAACTTTGTAATTTACATATTTTCTTTATCTCTCTTTGTTACTAAGTTAGGTTAATTCTTAAATTTGCTGCGGGTAGCTACACTTGCTGTTATTCGATTGGGCATGATCACTTTCCTATAGGTTGGACTAACATTTGCACCTCTAGGACCTTTCATTAAAAAATCATTTGGGTGTTTTTAGACTTTGAACTCTATATATGTATTAAGATACATGTAAGAAAATTTTCAAAGGGTCATTTTTATTTTTTAAATTTGAAGTTTCATGTGTTGCAATTAAAAATGGATAGAGCCAGTTCTGGCTCTCATTTTGGATTCTGTCAATGATTATATTTGATGGGGACACTGGTAGGGTTAATAATTAGAAGCCTAAGCAAAGTGGCTTGAAGGATAGGAACAGGTGGCTTGTGATGCAACAGCAACTAAGTACTGCTGAGAAATCCAGGCCAATTACCACATTACAGAGCACGTGTAAGCATAGGGCCATACAAGTGATGAGCAATAAAAGCATCATGCATAAAATGAAGTAACTAAAGCATTGAAGAAGAAGGCTATTTAACTTGCAGTGTTTTCAAATTTTGTAAATTTTATCTTTTGTGATTGTGCATCATTATCTTAGAATCATGAAGCTAAGAGGACTGTGTAATATTTGGACTGTGCAGAAATTCGTCAGCACAGAGAGAGAAAGAGTGGTGACTGTAGCAATCTCAGTGAGCAGAAGGTAGGGGACTATTAGAGGTTATATCCATTTAAGCTGTTATTTAGAATAAACTTAGTTTAATGGTTCAATGTGCAGTATTGAACACCTATGTATACATTATTTGTTACCATTAGCAATACTTTATATCGCAGCACTTCATACAAGTTTTCAAACTTTCATACAAGTTACAAAGTTTTGAACACTATTATGCTGTAAGTCAATGTGGTGTGGAGGAAAACTTATATTGAGCCTGGCGGGATCTGAATACATGACCTCACGTCAGATGCTCTGACCATTGAGCTACCAACCACTGATCAGTTATCCTCTATTGTTGTTGTTTAACCCCATTATTGTATAATCGGCTGCTAGTGACTGTCCTATAACTTCAGTCTGTTGTAAGTTAGTTTTGTTCAATAAATTTATTTTTATTTTTGTAAAATATGGATATGTTTTGAAAGAAAACAAATAATTATTTAAAAAAAACTATTGTGTGATGAAATTATTTTCAAAATTTAAAAAAAATTCTGAATTTTTAGTATTGAAGTAACATACTGCTCCATTTTAAGGGCTGCTTATCAGTAATTACTTTCCCACTCAAAATGTCATGTTTTGCTATTGATTGATATTAAGAGAAATGTGTCATGATACTGGGTAATTACAATGTAGCTTTACAACTTCAAAATATTTAACTATTTTGTCATGTTAAAGGAAAGCAAATGATATGACAATTTATAGAAATGTGTCAAGTTTGTTTTTCACATGATATTTCACATGATAACATATTTAGATATTATAGTTTTCATGTCCACAGAAATCATTACTGTATGAAGATCTATACAGGTGCAGAGAAAGTACTACTGTAGGAAAGCCAAACCAGAACACATGAATTGCACAAATGCAGAGAAATCACAGTGTATTTTTTTAGGTCTGAAAAAACTAAGCAATTCAATTGCAGTGAACATTTTATTCATGCTATAAAAGAGATTTTCATATCATACCCTTTCTGTACAAATGCAGAGAAATTTTGTATAAACTGGGTATTGTGTGATACATAGTAGGAAGACATGTATAATTGAGTTTCACTGAAATGTCTACTGCATCACCTACAGCATCCCATGTTGAGCATTTGTATACTTGATGTGTTTCTCTTCATTGTCATGACATTTGTTTTCTTTTTTGTGACAAAGTAGTTATAAATGCTTGAAGTTCTTAACAGCCCTAACATCACCACATAGTGTCACTTCACTGAAGATTGTCCTTGCTCTGAAAAGCTTCAGAATTCACTCCTAAAAACTTTTAATATGCAAATAGTTTGAAGGATAAATTTCAAAATTTTATTGCTTAATGACAGAGAATTTTAAGCTATTTTGATTTTTTGGAGGAGTATAAAAATTGAATGTATATTTTAATTGAATGAAAAAGAACATGAATTTTGTAATGTTTAATGTAAAGGGAAAAAACTTAAAATAATCTTATACTGCTGACAAGTTTGTGATCGATGCTTTTGGTTGCCACAAGTGGTCTTGGAAGCAAGAGGTTAAGCATCACTATTGATAGTATTTAAGTGCTAAAGTGCTTTGTAAATCTTGTAATCTAGCAGATTCATAGTCTTTAGAAATTGAAAGCTTTATTGTCAATTTAAATATTGAATGTTTATTAATGGTAATAATTTTAATACTGTAATCCTTGTATTATTTTAACAGGAGACATTATTAGATGATGAAAACTGAACATTGCTATAAAACTGCTGCCATCACATCCATTCCAACAATAAAGAGGGCCAGATCAAGATTTCTACTTTGAAAGTAATAGTGATCTTTATCTTGTACTGCTGTATGTTGATGTTGGTAGCAACAGTGCTATAAGCATCTGTGATTTAGATAGAATATTAATGTGCCTCACTGTTGTCCTCTATTCTGTTCACTGATTTAAAAACGTATTAGCTGTTAAAATACAGTGTATTTAGCAAAACATTAACAGAAAATTAACAAGAAAAATTGTGAATCTTTTTAATAGAAAAGTTCTAATTTTTGTATGGCACTTTTGCATTCCATGCAAATGTCACTTGAAATTTAGAACAGCAATGTGTGTTGTAAAATAGAATATTTTGTAACAAACTGGCATATTCATTATTGCTTGTGCATATTTGTACAATACAAAATATTATATGACGGTGTGATTTCTAGTCTTCTGAACTTATCTAATCCATTAAAAAATTGGTAAAACTGCAGGTTAAAAATTTTGAAATACAATTCCTTTTGTATAATTTTAGCAGAGTGTTCAGTAAATTATAGCAATCATTTAAATAATAGTGTTTAAAAAAGAAGCATATTTTATATATTGGTTAGATTTCCATATATTTGTAATAGAAATTAACCTCTGTAGATAGTATAGTATCTCAAATTATTGTTTGCAATTAGTTTGTTGGGGCATTTTTAAGAGATTGTTTTACATGAGTTATGTTAAATGCTGGTTCATCAAAGTATAGAGTCCAAAAGAGTTAATCTGTTTTTATATTGCAATTATTTTATTATAATTTTTGTTTCTTTTATTTGTTCATCCAATTTTAAAGGCATATTTGTTCTATTTTTGCAGTTAATACTTGTTACCACTGCCATTTTTTTTTTATTTCTGGCATTAATTTCGTGTACTTTAGACATTTAAGCATCTATTCTCTTCCTTCCTTTCTAGTGTAAGAGCCATGAAAATTTTTTGTGAATAATATATAAATCCAGGTGTAGTTACCAGGATTTTTCCCTGTCCTCATGGAATAAAATCAATGAATTAGATTGAGTAATTGGTGTTTACCATTAAATTTAATATAATATTTATTTTCCTAATGTTTTGGTTATTTTTTTTTGCTGTTATACTGATTTATTAGTCATTTCTATTAATAATGATTTATATCAGAAGGTTTTGACTCTAGTGTAATATATAGTATTTATCATTTTGGATGTGAAGAAGAAATGCAAACTCAGGAAATGTAAATGAGTGACATAATTTATGTTGTATTCTTAATGAATTTGTGCCTGTTAATAAAATTTTAATTAAAAATTCTTAATATATGTTATTTTATATACATTTCAGAATATCTAATATTATATATAATTCCTCATTGTAAAATTATTTTAGCTTTTGCTGCTCTGTAAACTTAAATCAAAATTTGTACAACAGATATTTTGAAGGTTAGTGTTAGCTTGCCGACTGTGAGGAAAATGAAATTTTGTACTATGTAGTAACTTTGAATTGTGTTGGTATAATTTGGTAGTAAATATAGATTTTTTTTATTAATAAAGTACAGTGAAAATTACTTTAATTATTATATAAGCAATAAGTTGTTGAGAGCAAATGCAAATATATTCATGCTAACCTAGTCAGAGTAATTATTATTCAGATTTTGCTCTAAATATGCATAATTCTGTATTTGTTATATTATAATATTTGTGAGAAAATCCAATTAATGTATATACAGGCAAAAAGTTAGAGAATTTTTTTAAATACTTTTAATTTTTTTGTTTATAGCATCTGTAAATATGGTGTTTGAACAATTTATAAAATTGTAAACTACTTGAAAAGGAATTTTTATGTTGAATTTGATGAAAATAACTATTCAAATACATTGGAAAAGAAAATGTGGTTACAAGGGGCATTTAAAAAAAGTTTGTAGCATGCATCTGCAGAACAAAAACCATTGCACTTACCTCAACAGAACGTTTTCTGCCCTTCAAAGTACTCCACACTAGCATCAATGCTGTTTGATTTTTTCCTGCTCCAGATAGGCCATAACTAGCTGGGTTTTGTGAGCATTGGCATTGCCATGAACAAGAAGAACCCTTGATATGCCTGTTGTTACATGCTGCTCTTTCATCTCCTTAACCATTTTGGGGAAAACAATGTTGTAGTATTGGCAAATTTTAATCATTTTTTCAGGTAAGTTGTCCACGGCTACCACGCCTTGGGAATTGAAAAAATTGTGAACCTCCTCTTCCCTGAGCAAATGTCGTCAGAGAATTTGGAAGTGCAATTCATCTTCCGCAACCGAAACATAGTTGTCTATCTTTCTGGACGCTCTCACATCTCATCACCAGTGACAATGTCTATTAACTGTTTGGGGTCACTATGCTCAAACATTGCCAACATCTCCTTGCACAAGTCGACTCTCACCCTTTTTTGTCTTTCTGTCAGTTTGTGGGGTGCCCATTTGGCACAGATCTTTTGGTACTTTAAATGTTGATGAATAATTGTTTCCTCACTACCAAGTCAATACACTGATATCTTCAATTTATTACGTGAATGATGATGTTTGGGTTTCCCTTAATGATTTCATGAACAGCAGTGATAATTCTCTTGTTCACAGCCTCCTTCGGTCCTCCTGCACAAGGTAGGTCTTGAAGCTCTACTATTCTTCTCTGAATTTTCACCTCCATCCCATAACAGTGCCATGTAAACAGGCGTGATCTCCATATACTTGTGATAAATTATCATGAATTTTTTTTAGCGTCGTCCCCAGGCTACATCCTTGTGAAAATGTAAAACCTATCCCTGACTTTAGTAGGCTCCGTAGCAACAATGCACAGATTTTGCAAACTGAACTTTATGTGCTGCCAGCGAACAGAGAAACTATGATATGGCCTCTGTTTTTAACATGTAATGACAAGTTTATACAAGCTTTCAAACAAGTTTTGGGGCAGTGGTGGGCAAGGCTCAGTTGGTAGGTGACAGGCTTGTAATCTGTAGTTCTCAGGTTCGAGTCCCAGCTGGATCAGCATTGAGATTTATCTCCACAAAACACTGCCTCCCATGGTCGGTAGAGAGACACAAATGGGCTTGAAAAGTCTGCTGTCCACTGGATGGGACATTAAGCCATGGCCCCATGTGAGAACATGGATGATGTGAACAACATACCCTGTGCACGTTAAAGAACACACTGGATGGCCTTGACAGGAGGCTACCATCTGTCTCCCAACAGCTGTTCCAGTGGGTCCCCTCCCCTAACCTTCTCTGAGCCTTTGGGGTTCTTATGACCTGGCCATTTACCGTTCACAGCAAACTGGAGCGTGTGCAGTATTTAACCCATTATGAGCAAAAAAATGCCACTCAGAGGTGAAACAACCCAACCCAAACAAGTCGTAGCTCATTAACTTCGGAGGAACGAGTGTGCAAATCTGCAGGCAAGTGTCAACTTTTGGAATGCCCTCCATATACATATAAACACAACTTAGTCCCAGATGTTGCATAACTTACATTCCTTTTGCAAAAATTTTTTTGTTAAAGTCAATGTTATACAATTTTGTATTAATCAGTGCAGAAAGAAATACAAAATAAAATGCTCTAGAAGAAATGGGGAAAAATTGTAAAGCTAAAATACATAATAATGCCCATTATGTAGGACAAAACTTAGAAAATAATAAAATGAATGTTTGTGGGACTAATAAATCAAATCATTTTTATTTTTGTAAATACGTATATTATGAAAATTCTTCCAAATTTCATAATTAGTTTAAAAGATAAGAAAATTAAATTAAGTAACAAATTCGAAACAAGCTAATATTTAAAAAAAAATAAAACAGATGAACAGTTTTATTTTGTAATAGATCAGAATGCAATGTTTTTTTTCTGGAACTTCAGCATTTAAATCTTTATCAGTATTTTTTTGTTATGAAGATGCAAGCATCTTACTCTTAAATATTCATAAATAGAAAAATTTTTCTCTTAAGTATCCAGATTTTTAACCTATATTATCTAATGTACAGAGTGATTCAAAATTCACGCAGCCTGAAATGTAAATGCTTATTATTTCATGCCAACTGAATGGAATTAAATACCAATTCTAACATTGGCAACCCTGAGTCACTGGCATATTCAACACTGTTTAGTTCTCACTCTGCCAGTTCTTTGTTGATGATGTGTATTGTATTAGTTGCCCATAATGAATTTTTCCCAGGCTGAATGTGTATATATAGTTTAACTTTATTTAACAACCAAATTATTTTTAACTGTTCGAGCTGACTTCAATGAACAGTTTCCTGATTCTTCGGTTCTCAAGAAGTCTACAATATCATTTTCAATTGCACAATTCTGTGAGATTGGAAGCATACATGACAGGAAACATACTGGTTGGCCTTGGCCTTCTCTATTAAGTGATGAAAAACTTGAGGATTTTGTCATATTCAAGAAGAGGGGGGGGGACACTTTCAACATCTATTGTAATCCTTTGTTAACAATTTGTAAACATAATTGAAAATATTTACAAATTTTGAATCACTCCATATATAGATGATTGATTGACTGACTGACAGGGGATCACACTAATTCTAATCATGAAGCAGAAATTGTAGAGCTCTAAAAATTTGTACCTAGGGGCAATCCGGGTTGTAGTTCTCGGGAGAAAAAAAAATCCTAAAATTAAGCCAAATTTATGGTGTGATGCACTCTTTGAGGTCAAAGGATGATTTCAATATACCTGTGCTGGTGAGCTGAAAATTGGTGAATAGAGATATTTTGGGTAGTAGAACTCGGAAATAAGAGGAATTTTCACATCCACTGTTGCATTCAAAGTGAAATAGGGGTCAGAGTGACAGGCTAGAAATCAAGAGGTTTCAAAGGCACTGATTGATTTCTAGTAGTTTACACCCAGAGAGAAAAGTAACTCTAATAAGATGGTTGATTAATTATTTTAATTGATGGTGTTTTAAGGGTTACTAGATATCAAGTTTGAATATCTTTGATTTAATTACCGAATTTAATTTTTAAATTATTGAATATATTTTAATAAACATTCATGGATGCCTGCAGTAATGTTTTTGAGTTGATTAACAATGAACATTGATGGGGGAGGAGGGGGCCTGTGCGGTCATTTGCCCCCCACCCTCCCAAAAATTTCATTTTAGAGTATCTCTGATGTAGCTAAATTAGATATTAGTCTCAGAATGGAAATGTTTTGCAAAATGTAAGAGGGACAACGTCCCTTACTGTGGGTATATAAACATCTGTGTAATAGAATATATTATATTTCACTGAATTTAAAAACAGTACAACACTACAAATTAAAATTAAAATGAATTATTAATATAATTGATGTTAGATGTTTCTTGATAAAGTGTTTCATATAATAAAACTTATTTTTAGCTAGCATTCTTAAAAAAAAAGCATTTAAATATTTGATAACAGGAAGTTGTGCATTTAAAGCTTGAAGATTAGGTTTTTTAAGAGATAAATAAAATGTGAACTCGATTTATGCATGTATTGTTTTTTGATATCTCATAGATTATGTCAATCCCTTGAATTGGCATGTAGTCCTATCTTGCTCTTAGTCTGTGTTGGTGAACACTGGATGCAAAGATTTGGTGTTATGTTTACATTATTCCAATGTCAAGTGTTTCTTTTATCCACAATCTACCATGGTGAAATGTTGGCCAGTTGCAAGAAAAATTAACTACATGCTAGAAATGTAGTGGATAAGATACCAAGAGCCAATAAAGAGGACAATAAGGTTTTCTATAAATTCGTTTTTGATGCCCATTAAAGCGCCATTCTTAAAGCATTAACCAGCAACTTTCTGTCACCAATGATTAAATGCTTTTCTGAAAGGTCTTGAGAGGTTTTGTTTGTTCAAAAAAAAAACATTAAGAATTATTAACAGCAATCACTTTATAACAGTGCATTTGTGATTTAAATGTGATGCCACTTTGAAAATATTTTTAAGAAACCGAATATGTTGTATAAATTTTATTCTTATGAGAAATACAATTTACTGATGTTTTTTAAGTTTCTTTATAGTTGACTATCATAAAAATGGTGATTCTGTTTTCTAAAAGTATGTAGTGAAAGTCTACCAGGAGACTTCAGAAATAGACAGTGTAAATAGTACTAAGATTTTTAAAGAAATTTTAAAACTTGAATATTTTAAATAAATCACGTTTTGAAGAAAAGTTTTTAAGTTGATCACGTTTTGAAGGAAAATAGTATAAGAATAGTTGAAAACTGTCATTTGCATATGCTCTGCTTTTTCTAGCAAAGAAAAATTAGTTAACCAATCAAAAATTAGTAGCCCAGCCAAATTTTCCAGAATTAACAGCTCAACCTCAGCCAACAGACATAATATCTCAGTGTGACTTCACAACAATAATAAAAGCCACAGTTCATCCAAAAATTATAATTTGATTACATTTACTGTCAATCAGCCGTCCCGTGGCCGACTGGTTAGCACGCTTGGCTACTGATCTAAGGGACCTGGGTTCGAGCCCCTGATTAGGCATGGATGTGTGTGTCGTTTTTCTGCTGAGGTCCTGCCATCCTCTCAGATCTCCTACTGTGGCATATTAACTGACAGGCTCCTGTCAGACCTCTGGCAAGCAGCTGCTTGAGGGGGTATTTATTATTTATTTTTACTGTCAATCAGAAAATAAAAATTTCTTTTCGAGTAAAAAAAGTTTCATTTGTAACGAAAGAATGTGATTGTGTTCACAATAACCAAGAAATGTAATTAAGAAATCTAATGAAAATTTTAGAGACAAAAAATATTACTTCTTTTTAGTGATCTTGTAGTGTTAAAAATATAATTAAGCTTTGTGTTCCAAAGCAATGAAAGTTTATTGTTTATAAATGTGTTGAATTTTTTTTTTTCTAAAATAAAATTTTCCTCATCACTCTTGCTTAATTGAAATCATTCATGAAAATATATTGTATAGGATTCCCAGCATTTTATTGTTAAAACAGCCTTGAAATATCAAGAGATACTTTTTTTCTCTCTCCCTCTGGAATCTTTTTTTTTTGCAAGTTTGAAGAAATTGTAACATTGCCCAAAATTTTTGCATGTTTAAAAGAAAAGTCTGGAGAATGCTAGAAAGTTTTCACTTCATGGAAGATAAAAGTCAAATTTTGTTTTGTGCTTTTAATTGCGATAGTAATTCTTTAATAAATAGTAATTCACACAGTAAAGTAATGTGTGCCATGTGTAAATCAGCTTTCATATCATTTCGTAAGTTGCAGGAGATTTAAATGGAATTAAATGTTGAGCTGCATTTCTGGATAATGGATCATATTTCTTAAAACATGCTAGAAAAATACTGTTTGCGAAAAAAAGGATCTAATTTCCTAAAATTGTAGTTATACAGAGCGTCATAGAAAAACCTTCACTCGATATGTCACTGTAACTTTTATCTTTTTTTATGTGCAATATGAAATTTATAGAAATCACCTGATTGGAGTCGGTAAAAGAAAACAAGCTCAAGATTTCTTCTCATTAGATATTATTTCATTGTTAATATTATTAATTTTTATTACTTAAATTATTTTTCTGCTTGTTTCAACAATCAACAATATTTTTAACGTCTTTGACAGAATTGATGCATACCAGTTAGTTGGCACCACTGTCTTTATTATTATTAAAAAACAATAATTCTCGAAGCATAAGTGCTAGACAATTATAGTTTGCACCATATGAAACTAACTTTTTTAATTACACCAATATCATTTACATTAACACTGTTCATAAAGTATCTTGTAAAATCAATGTATTAGGTGCTATGGTTGATTTGTTGAAATAGGTTGGTTGCAAATTGTTCGCCTTGCGAGTGTCATTGGGTGACTACATGCCTTGCACCATCTCTGCACTTTGTAGGCTTCTCACTTGTGACATGTGGAGGACCTGGTACACAGATCATAAGATCAATTGCATTTTGCTAGAAACTCACTTGATGGACTGAGTTGGCAATTTCAAATGCTTCCGTGAAACAGTCCTTCGTGAATTAAAGTGAAGTTCTAAGCCTTTAGTATCCTTTCACATGCTGCACATTTCGTTTCATTTTTCATCAACGTGTAAATTGCCCAAACACTAGAATCCTTTTCGTGTGTAGTACTTATCCATTCTGTAATTAGTGATTATTCCCCCCTGCTAATCACAGTTTTCATTCTGATAATTTGACAGAAATGACCTGTTAAGACAGTCTGTTTTTTTTTAAAGAAATGCTCTACATAGGGCAAAATATATATAAAATGGCCGTGTAATGCAAGTTTCTGAGGCTTCAAAGTAGCAAATGAACCAAAATGGCATTCTGGTTACATTCTGAGTTATATAATAATTTTTATTATTAATCATTCGAGATCTACACTGCAATAGCTCGAGATACTGGCAAAAATCCTTCAAAAATTGCAGACGTCCTAATGATTATTGTCATGATCTTGATCTGCTACATCTTACTTATTACATAATTTTGAATTTTTTTAAATTAAGTGCCTATATCAACTGTCAAGTTGAATTCATTTAGTAGACTGCTTACTGGAGCTGGAATGACTGTCACTCGAACTCCTGGAGAAGTTAGTAAATAAGAAAACTGCATTTTTTGTACAGATTAATAATTTTTTAAATGTGCTTTTTAATGCATTTTTTTATGAAGTTAATTATTTTGCAAGTTTCTATTTTAGAAATTGTAATAAGTGTCTAGAAATTCTATGTTCTGCATAAACTTGTATCCAATTTCAATACTGAACCCCTCCAACCACTCCCACCCAATGTCAAATATTTTAGCAAACTCCTTCACAGAAGCAAAATTTACAACGTTTTGCCCATTGCAGCACAGGCCATCATTGTTAAAATGACTTTGGTAATTGTTGTTAAACTCGTGCTGCCATTGAGACTTCGAGTTGAATTTCATAATAGTAGTCTTTCTTGGACCCCACCGCATATGTGTGTAAGGGTTTAGATGCTTGGCAAAGTTTTTAATATTACTCCAACAGTTGCCAACTAGTGAAATAAATTGCATTCCTTTCTGCATGAAGAGGCTGAAAGTAACTAGTTCGAGAAAGGCCAGCTGGTCACATTTGGGTAGACCAAGTAGTTCCCATAAATGGTCGGAGGGAATGTTAAACTGAGCTTCTGAAAACGTTAGAATTATGCATAAAGAGAAATAATTTTTTGAAGTTTATATAAGTTGCGTATGTTGTAACAATGTAAAAACTTTAAGTGATATTGGTCGTTTTATAAAAGAAATGTAAAGTCCATCATTTTTAAACAACTACCAACTGACCAACTTAAATTTATTTTTGTTGTGAAGTATTTAAAATATTGATTGTTGTGGCTAGTTCATGTTCTCTCATGATATGTAACAATAATAATTGAGAGTATTACTATATTTCACAAGTTTGGTTTAAATCACTTGGGCATTTTAATACTACTTTAAAAAAGGGGATTTTTTTTCACCCAATTTTAAAAGTTTTCAGAAATTAATGTTTAAACTACTAAATCTTCGAAAGAGAATTGCAAGAAAATTATTCATACTATGTTTTGATTTATGGTGTAATATTTGAAACGACTCTTCATCAGCTGTAGAAATAGCTAATCGTCATCAATATGTACGTAATATTTGCCTTTCACAATTGTGTAATTCTGATTCAACTATTTTTACATGACCAAATTTTAGTGAGCCACAGACTATGTAAAAATGTTGTATAGAATAAAAAATAAACATGTTAAACTATTATTCTCAGAGTTTTATCACTTTATTTGCGTGGATTACAGCATTGTCAACAAATCAAATTTGCTTTGAGAAATAAATTCTATATTTTGAAGGTCGGCCCACGACATTTTTTTTTACTGAAGTGAGGTAATGACTTGCCTACCTCTACTTGATTAAAATACCTTAGGGTAACCTAACTAAATAGTAGAATTTATTTTAAAAAATTTGTATTGTAATGTATTACATATTATAAAAAGCTTATTTTATAATTAAAAAAAATATGCTGTTCGAGCTTTCATACTAGAAATATTAGGTCAGATATCTGCATAATTCAGATTCATTAACTCAAGGCCTGCCAATCTCTTTCAGCAGAAACTTCTTTCACTTGAAGTTGAAGCAAATGAAATGGGTAGTCTGAAATATTCCCAGTACAAATGCAACGTTTGGTGCAGTCTTTTGACTGCAAAATTTATGTAGTGTAGAATTATTTTGATTCTACTCTTTACATGGGAGGTCGAGGACAACCCATACCGGAGTGATCACCTCTGCCTGGTATGTGCCATCCACAGATGGTGCCATTTCCCATGGGGGGGGGGGGGTCTTGTCACCCTTCAGGAGTGTCATAATGAAGGGTTGATTGGGCTGACTGGAGTGGCCTCGAACTTGTCAACGAGTTCGATCGACACTCGGTCAGCCGGAAGGCCTTCAATGTTGCAGTGGGGGAGATGAACTGCATTGTCCAAGCAGCTGCTTCTACAGTTCCTTAAAATTCGACACGATTTCCTTGATTTCCAAAACCGTGTTGGAATCCAGACTGCACTGCAGCTCTTAAGGCTCAGAAGAAGGATTTGGCTAGTGTTTCGTAGATATCAGACATCTTCTAACCAGTGGTGAAAGTAGGCCGGTACGACGTACCGGCAAGAAATTATTTGCCGGTACGACGTACCGGTAAGATATTTTTCAGTAGTGGCTTCGTTAATGATTTCTTTTTCAACCAAGATTTTTTTTTTAAAGTGGACTATTCCTTTTAAGAAAAACTCGTCGGTTTTTAATTGCATTACTACAGTTTAACCCTTTAGATACCAAGCTGTTTAGAAACCGGATACTTGAGATTCCATATCTGCCGACAAGGAGTGCCAAGGGGGAGTGCTAGAAATTGGAAGTAGTGCTTTCTCTCTTTGAACGATTAGCAAGGAAATTGGGTTAGACAGATAGAGGCGACTCCAACCAAAGCCGTCTTTCGGGGAGTCATTAAGAATTCACGGACAATGTATTCTCGTATTCCGCCGTAGCCGTCTGGGTTCGGTCTTAATCACTACCGGAGGAGAACTGGGAAACTGCCACTGTCAAAGAAAGGATATGAACTCACTTAGACGTTGAAATCCATTGCAAAGCAGCGTGTACTTGTAATTTTCGTTATCAAATTGTATATTTTTTTATATTCTGCTGAATAGAAAATTCTAAGCATTTCTGGAAATAGCGTAAGGCAGTTTAATGGGGGCAATGAGGCGCATGCTTCCCCAAATTTAATGAGTTTGAAGGAAAGGGGATTTTTTGATGTAAAATCATGGAAAAACATTTTTAAAAATTTGTTTTATCAATTAATCACCTTATATTACGCTACTGAAGTAACCATAATAGAAAAACTAATACACGTTCTTTTTAATTTTATTGTCCCACAAAAGTTGACACATTTTTTTTAAACATAATTTTCCCTTAGCACATCTCCCTTAATTTTAAGGCAGGAAATATTTGCTATGAATTTTAAATATTAAGTGTTCTTCCTAGCCATTTCAAAAACTGGTGATCTGTTTCGTCATCTCCTAAACATATTCGAGTTCTAAACAGACATGCATTCAGAGTATACACACAGTAAGAGAATACGCACACTCCTAAACTCTACGACTGACCATTATTTGGAAGATTTAACAAAAGAATTTTGGCGTACATTAATTTAATTTTGTTTATTTGTATCTACTTTAAACTTTAAGAAAAGAAAGTAACTATATTTATTTACTCTAGATAACTTGGGGCGGGGGGTGGCTCAGTCGGTAGCGCGCCAGGCTCGTAATCTGTAGTTCCCAGGTTCGAGTCCCAGCTGGGTCAGCGTTGAGATTTATCTCCGCAAAATTCCCCGCCCTGCCCACTGTCAGTAGGGGACACCGATGGGCTTGGAAAGGCTGCCGTCCGTCGGATGGGACGTTAAGCCGTGGCCCCGTGTGCGGGAGAGCCATACCCTGTGCACGTTAAAGAACACGCTGATGGGCTTGGAAAGGCTGCCGTCCGTCGGATGGGACGTTAAGCCGTGGCCCCGTGTGCGGGAGAGCCATACCCTGTGCACGTTAAAGAACACGCTGGATGGCCTTGACGGGGGGCTACCATCTGTCTCCCAACAGCTGTTACAGTGGGTCCCCTCCCCCAACTTTCTCTGCGCCTTCGGGGTCCATGTGACCTGGCCATTTAGCCCATGGTGTGCAAAAAAGTGCCGTTCAGAGGTAAAACAACCCAACCCAAATCTAGATAACTTTATTTGTATATTAAAAGGTATTACACCTCTTTTCTGCTGAGGTCCTGCCATCCTCTCAGACCTTCTACTCTGGCATATAAACTGACAGGCTCCTGTCAGACCTCTGCGGCAAGCAGCTGCTTGAGGGGTATTTATTTATTATTATTATTTACATCTCTATCGAATTTTTACTTTCTCCCTCGTCGATCCTTATAAGGTTAGCTTCAGGCCCTTAAAAAAATATTTTCCACCTGAGTCTTGTCGCCAATATACTACTGAGGAAAACGATTTTTATTTAAGTGCAGTTAATTTGTTTATAGAGTTTGAAGAGAAAACTTCCAATTGATGTAAATTCTCTCTTTGTAAGTAACAATATTCCAACAGTTTTTTTTTTTGTTTGATGTTAAATATTAATAATGAATGCTTTTGAAAAATCTCTGACTCTTAATACGCACTTGTAGTCTGAGATTTTCGACATCCAAAAAAGGCCCATACTCAAAGCAATTGCAATGATGAATCCTCCTCGTATTTTATCAGTAGTTTATACTGAACTACCAGTTTCGACTTTTATAACCACTGTCATTTTCACTGAATTCAGCATATTTGTTAGTATTGACCCGCAGCATGTCAACATTGTCGTCTGTAAAAAAAGAAGTTTAAAATAATGGATAGTTAATGATAGAGAAGATAGTTCAAGAATAAGGCTAACAGAAGATTCAAAATGATTAACAAAAATGCGTCGTTGATAACGCATTTGTCAAATTTATTGAGCTTGACATCGTCCTTGTGATCAAGTGGTTTACACGCTTCAAGTTTATGAGACCTGGATTCGAGATCCTAAAGGTCTCGCAATTTTCTTTCTGCTGAGATCTCGCCTTCATAATAGGTCATCTGACATCTTAAATCGACAGGCTCTTATCAGACCAGTGATAAACAGCTGTTTGAGAGGTGTAAACAAATTATCATCTAAGAATTTAATTCTCTAATGCATTTTTCGTCATTTGCATCCCTTAGAATTTAACCTTCAGTATCAAATTTATATACATACTAAGCCGTCCTGTGGCCAAGTGGTTAGTTCACTTCGCTACTGATCTACGGGACGTGGGTTCGAGCCCCGGGTACGACATGGATGTTTGTGTTGTTTTTCTGCCGAGGTCCTGCTATCCTCACAGACCTACTGACAGACTTCTGTGGCAAGCAGCTGCTTGAGGGGGTAATTATTTTTTTCATTATACATATTAGATACGTCGAGCCGTTTCAGATTCCAAAATATCAGAATCGTTATAATAAAAAGAAATTATGATTATCAATTTATGATAAAGATGTTTTTCCTTAGAAACTGATAAAATTATTAACTTTTTAATTACACCAAACAATAAAATAATACTATAGCATGATTTGGATTCTGCTTTAACGAACAATGCTGTGGAACTGAAAGAAAAAGCCCAGCTGTTTTGCATTATACAAAAGCGAGGCTACTTTTCTTGGAACCTTTTATCAGAGTGGATTAAGGTTAGGATAGGATAGAAAGAATTCTGCCAGGTCCACTAGAACAGCGGTGTTGCAAGTTTATAATTAGCAGCTACCTCTTAAGGAAGCAAGAATGAGAGATGAAGAGAGTTTGGGATGCAATGGTTTTCTGCATATCGTGCTGCGATGGTATCCAAACCCTATGCACGCACGGCCAACCTAATGATTGCCATTTTCACTCTATGGTATTAGCGTTGTTGAATCGCTGAATATTTCTCTTTAATGTGAAGACAAGGTCTATATTGAGGTCAAATCATATGTAAAGTTAAGCGTCCCAACAAATACGTATATCACATGTAAAAGTGAAATGTTAAATTTTTCTACTGCAGGAATGGCCAACCTATAGTACCCCAGACAAGAGTGGAAAGCTAGATGAATTTACTTGGCACACAAGAGCGCTCAACAAAATCATCGCGTAACTTTTTTTTTTGACAAAAGTCACTCTTTTCCTACCTCAATTTGGCATCTATTATCGGGGATAAGTCAGAGGCGAAATTTTCGTATATCATGTAATCATTGATTTAAGCTTTATAAATTTTAAAAGCTATTCCAAATCTATGATAAATGTTTTTCTAAAAAAATGCTATATTTGGCTTCTGAGTTTAAAATATGGAAGTTGAGTATTCAAAATTACAATACGAGTGAAACATCAATTTTCCTTTCGAAAAATTTCTTTGATTACTAAAATAATTTTAAAAACATATAAATCATATTATTTTTTTCAGTAAGACTGAAATCCAAGAACACAAGTGAATCAGCAAGTATTTAAATATACGAGTGAAACATCAATTTTCCTTTCGAAAAAATATCTTTGATTACTAAAATAATTTTAAAAACATATAAATCATATTATTTTTTTCAGTAAGACTGAAATCCAAGAACACTCGGCATTTTGAGTTGAGGTTTGAAGAAACAATTCTGAATTTTGTGGTCCGAGCTCTTACCATTTGGAAACATTTCGTACAACTTTTTTTTTTTAGGAAGGGGGAGAGGGCAAAACATTTCCAAGGGTCTTAACCCGTACATTGGTCTGAATTGGTTTGTTTTACTCTGCAGGCACTTTTGGTACACAATGGGTTAAATTCCCACATCACAAGGATCCTAGGGGATCAGAGAAGACAGTTGTTGGGAGAGAGATGGTAACCTCCCATCAAGGTTATCCAATGTATTCTTTAATATGCACAGTTGGGTTGTTTTACCTCTGAGCGGCACTTTTTTGCACACCATGGGCTAAATGGCCAGTTCACATGGACCCCGAAGGCTCAGAGAAGGTTGGGGGAGGGGACCCACTGGAACAGCTGTTGGGAGACAGATGGTAGCCTCCCGTCAAGGCCATCCAGCCTGTTCTTTAACGTGCACAGGGTATGGCTCTCCCACACACGGGACCACGGCTTAATGTCCCATCCGACAGACGGCGGCCTTTCCAAGCCCATCGGTGTCCCCTACTGACCGTGGGCAGGGCGGGGAATTTTGCGGAGATAAATCTCAACGCTGACCCAGCTGGGACTCGAACCTGGGAACTACAGATTACGAGCCTGGCACGCTACCGACTGAGCCACCCCCACCCCTTAATATGCACAGAGTATGGCTTAACATCTCATCTAATGGATGGCAGCCTTTCCAAGTCCGTCAGTGTGCAATACTGGGCAGGGAGTTCTATGGAGATAAATCTCGGTGTTGGGCCACTAATTTGGGAATTACAGGTTACGAGCCTGGCATGCTACCGACTGAGCCATCCCCCCCCCACCCCCCAAAAAAATTGACCTAAGTAAGGATTACAGAGAACTACTCTTATAGGAATGATTAGAGGAAGCTTATACTGAGTTGGGTGGTTCTAGCTCTCATCGTTTAGAAAGAGTTGCTAACACTTTTTAAAGGTGTTGGGGGGAGGGATTTTTAGGGGCTTAAAATGGTCCCTTACATTGGTCTGAGTTACGATAAGAGGAAGTAGTATAATGAGTTTGGCAGTTTCAGCACATCATTTACAAGCATTTCCTACCACGTTTTAAAATACGGGAAGGAAAAAAAATTTGCGACACCTGAAGACACGGGCAGACCCTTTCAGATATATAGCAGATTTTTTTCTGCTCTAGTATTTAAAAATGCTTTGACGTCATCCACAAGTATAAAACTGTGAAATATTGGTTATTGAAAGTAAACAAAATTAGGATCATTATTTATGGATTAAAGTAGATTTATGTGTACATCAATGATGATATGTTTCAGATTATATGCAAAATCCTCATGCAGCCGTGGGCTACATAGGCCACACAAGACTTCGCAACTTTCTTCACTGGACATGTCTGCTCTGATCTACAGCAGCTGCATTTGGGTCCGCCAGCAGCTCCATCGTCTGGCAGCCACCACCTCCGTTTTCTTCTGTTGGGTGCCCAGTCACGTCAGGATCAGGGGCAATGACTTGGCAGATGCTGCTGCCAGGTCAGCCACACCCCCTCTCCACTGCCGTTTACATACTTGGACTTCCAGCAGCATTTTTCCATCGAGCTCCAGGTGCAGTGGCAAAGATCTTGATCTGAACAGGTTGGCAACAAGCTTTTTGAGATCAAGCCCATTATCAAACCATGGCAGTCTTGTTTTCGCAGGAATCGCAGGAAGGAAGTTGTACTTGCTCAGCTCCACTTCGGTCATTCGTTTCTCACTCATTCCTTTGTTCTTCGGGCGAACGACGAACCTAAGTGCGAGTTTTGTGACACCATTTTAACCGTTAAGCATATTTTATTCTCTTTATATAGCTTTATATCTCTTTTTATAACTTTTAATCTTGAGCGTCAATTTTATTTTACCTTTCATGATTTTACGTTCGAGCCCCTTACACTTGGACATCGTTTAACTGATGACTCTTTTTTTTTACGTATTGTCTTTGCTTTTTTTTACGTTTTACTGGTTATTATAACAGACTGTGATTTTATGGCATTATCCGTTTTACTTTGATCATCCTGGGTCTTTTATACCCAGGTTCATTGCGGCAGGAGGTCGCTCAGTTGGTAGCGCGACAGGCTCATAATCTGCAGTTCCTAGGTTCGAGTCCTATCTGGGTCAGTGTTGAGATTTATCTCCACAAAATTCCCCACCCTGCCTAGAGTCAGTAGGGGACATTGATGGGCTTGGAAAGACTGCCGTCCGTCGGATGGGACATTAAGCCGTGGCCCCGTGTGCGGGAGAGCCATACCCTGTGCTTATTAAAGAACACGCCAGATGGCCTTGACGAGAGGCTACCATCTGTCTCCCAACAGCTGTTCCAGTGGGTCCCCTCCCCCAACCTTCTCTGAGCCTTCAGGGGCCTTGTGACCTGGCCATTTAGATTATTGTGTGCAAAAAAAAGCGCTGCTGAGGTAAAACAACCCAGGTTCATTTTATCTTTTTGTACTTTTGTCTTTATTGCTTTACACTTTTGCAGTTTTTGTGTTTAACTTTGGTTGTGGGACAAACGTCTTTTAGCTTTTTATTTGTGTATGTTTGTAACAATATAGCCCCTCGTCGCTCTGATGTAATAAAACTCTAAACAACCAACCAACCAAGCTGCATTTGGGCACTGTAGGCAAGGTGCCACAGTCGGTAGTGTGCTCCCCACCCCCCCGGTAATCTGCGGTTCCCAGGTTCAAGTCCTCCTTGGGCCAGCTTTGAGATTATCTCCATAAAACTTCCTGTCATCAGTCAGTAGAGGACACCAATGGGCTTTGAAACGCTGCCATCCGTTTAATGGGACGTTAAGCAGTGACTCCATGTGCTGGAGAGCCATACCCTGTGCCTGTTAAAGAACACACTGGATGTCCTTCACAGAAGGCTACCATCCGTCTCCTAACAGCTGCTCAGTGAGTCCCCTCCCCTAACCTCTGAGCCATTGGGGACCTTATGACCTGGCCATTTACCCAGTTGTGTGCAAAAACTGCTGCTCAGAAGTAAAACAACTCTGTTTGACATTATGTGCCTCATGAATCTTGTCTTCCCCATTTCCTGAACCCTTTAGACACACTCCACCATAAAGAGCGGTCAATGATACTTGCCCCTCAGATGATTCCGAGGACATGGATACCGCCCGGCCCCTATTCAATAAACTGTCCTCTGTGGCAGTTAGGTTGAATAGAAATTCGTCATCCGCCCACTCTTCTAAGTCCTGAGATGGCCACACTTCTACAATGGAACTGTCGTGGATTCTAGAGCAATCTTGACGACATCAAGGCACTCCTTCAGGCACACCAGCCCATTTGTGTGTGCCTGCAGGAGACATAATTGCAGACAGTCACAGATCCCACAATCCGGCACTTTTCACTAGTTCGCCGGTAGCAGGATGGAGATGGTCCAGCTCGTGGGGGTGTCACCATCCTCATGAGCAACCATTCTCCATTCCAGATGGTACCCCTCATCACGAACTTAGAGGCGGTAGCCATCTGCATCTTCGTGGGGTTCTCCTTGACTGTCTGCTCGGTATATCTTCCACCTGGGAGCATCGTCTTCCAGGAAGACCTTGATGATCTCGTCTCGCAGCTGCCGTCCCCCTTCCTCATAATGGGGGACTTCAGCGGACACAGTCCACTTTGGGGCACTGCTGACACCAACAGGAGTGGTAGGGTCCTGGATCCTTCTCTCTCCCTGTTGAACACCGGTGTCAGTATGTACTTTCACTCCCGAAACCGCACATTCACTGCCATTGACCTCGCCATCTGCTACTCCTCAATCCTTCCACTCTTTACATGAGAAGTCGAAGACAACCCTTATGAAAACGATCACCTCCCCGTGGTGTGCACTATCTCCCGTGGAGGGGGGGGGGCCTTGCAGCCATTCACACTTCTCATGGTGGAGGCTTGATCGGGCTGACTGGAGTGGTTCCGAGCTGCTCTCTGAGCATGATGACCACTTTGTCAGCCAGGAGCCCATCAATGTGGCAGTAACAGAGATAACGGATTGTATCGTAGATGCAGCTGCATCAACAATTCTTCAAACTTCGACACGGTTTCCTGATTTTCTGAAACTATGATGGAATCTAGATTGCACTGCACCTTGTAAGGCTAAGAACAAGGCTTGGGGGATGTTTTGGTGATGTGTTACGTCCCTCAACCTTGAAACGCTCAAACACACCAGGGAAAAATCTTGTTTCGTCCGGCAACAGAGCCAGAAGGAATCTTGGATCAAATATACAACTTCAATCATTCGTACGACGAGTTCTAAGGTCGTGTGGGATAAAGTCCAGAAGATGGGTGAGAACTACACGTCCCACTCATTATCGATCCTGAAGCACAATGGACAAGCAATTCTGATCCCAAAGCAATTGCTGACACTCTGGGGGAGTCATTCTCCATTTCTTCTTCCTACTCCCCCGAGTTTCTGGCCCAGAAGAGCATGGCGGAGCACTCTCTGTTGTCCTTCCACTCGAATGGCTTGGAGCCTTACAACCGGCGATTCACAGCGAAGGAGCATTGCCTTTGCTCTGCACACCTCTCGTGCATCTGCTGTTGGGCTGTACACTGTCCATTATGCCTGCTCCAACATCTCTCATCATCGAGTAATGATCGGCTGCTCCATCTTTTCAATTGGATTTTTCTCGAGGAGAAGTTTCCGATCTCCTGGCAGGAGGCCATTGTGTTGGCCTCCTGCCAGACGGAGATTCCTTCGAATTATCGTCCCATTGCATTGACAAGCTGCGTGTGCAAGATGTTGGAAACAATGGTAAATGCCAGACTCATCTGGTATTTAGAACACCAGAACCTTATTTCCAACACCCAGTGTGGCTTTTGTAGGCAATGGTCAACTCTTGACCATCTGATACGCGTCAAATCTGCTATTAGAAATTCATTTTTACGTGGAGAGCACCTGCTTTCATTTTTCTTCGACATTGAAAAAGCATACGACACAGCTTGGACATTCGGCATTCTTTGTGACCTCAATAGCTTTGGTTTGAGAGGTCACATGCCGATCTTCATCTTCAACTTCTTGTCAGCACGTTCTTTTTGTGTCCATGTCGGCAACACTCTGTCGTGGCCATACCCCCAAGAACATGGGGTGCCACAAGGCTGCGTTCTGAGTGCTATGCTTTTCACTGTCGAGATTAATTATATTACTATACAACTTCTTCTGATTGTAGGCACTACCATCTACATTGACGATTCTGGAATCTTTTCCTCTTCATCTAGCATGAGGTTATTGAAAGATAACTTCAAATTGCCCTGAATTATAAGTTTGGGTGATGACAAACAGGTTTTGTTTCTCCCCATAGAAGACTGCTTGCTGTATTTTTTGCCAGAAGTGTGATCTTCATCTGGATCCCGAGCTATGGCTCGGAGGTAACATCATTCAAGTTGTATTGCAGACTAAGTTTCTTGGTGTCATCTTCGATCAGAAATTGAACTTTTTACCACACATACGTCATCTCAGGTCCAAGTGTACACGGGCATTGAACATTATTAAGGCCTCTCCTCTCTTTCCTGGGGATCTGACTGATGTTCTCTTCTCCGTCTGTACCTTGCGCTTGTCCGGTCGAAACTGGACTACAGATCCCAGATGTACAACTCTCCCAGGGATTCGGTGGTGAAGGTGCTGGACCCCCTCCATCAATGGGCCCTCCATGTTCGCACAAAAGCCTTCCGCACCTCAAAGGTCCAGAGTCTTTATGTTGAGACTGATGAACCGTCTTTATATCTTTGCCATCAGCAGTTGTCCCTACAATATGCATCTAAATTACGATCCCTGCCTGGCCATCCCACTTGGGACTGCATTTTCAGTTTAAAGTGGGAAATGCTTGCTTTACACAAATCAGCCGATTGCCATTCGTCCTTTTAGTTTGAGAGTCCGAGGCTGCCTAAGAGACATGAACACCAGTCTCGATAGCATCACACAGTCAACACCTGAGCCACTTCCACTGTGACTCACTGTTTCCCCTTCCTGTGATTTTTCCCTGTGCAGGACAGGGAAGGCCTTTACACCTGACTGTATGTATTGCAACTCTTTGCCAGCCATCGTGCTGAGTACCCAGACTTCTTGCCCATCTTCACAGATGGCTCAAAGTCCGGCACATCAGTGGGATCATCCATGGTCTGCTGTGATGTAATCATTGCAAACCAGATCCCACTGCAGTGTTCCATCTTCACTGCAGAGTTGCACACTATCTGCCTCGCCTTTTACCACGTGGTGGCTAAGCATCATCATTGGTGTGTGCTTTACACTGACTCGCTTAGTTCACTAAAGGCTTTGATCTCGGTGAGGCATCGGCCTCACCCAGTTCTTTTTAAGATCTGCTAGCAGCTACATCGTCTGGCAGTCACAATAACCATCCATTTCTGTTGGGTGCCCATATCAGGGGCAATGACTTGGCAGATGGTGCTGCCAAGTCGGCCATACCCCTGCCTGTCTTTCCATTGTCGGTTCCATATCTGGATTTTCAGCAGCATTTTACCATTGAGCTCAGAGCACAGTGGCAGAGATCTTGGTCAGAACAGCTAACAACAAGCTCTTTGAGATCAAACCTATCATCAAACCATGGCAGTCTTGTTACCGCAGGTATCGCAAGAAGGAAGTTGTACTTGCTCGGCTCCACTTAAGTCATTCGTTTATTACACACTCTTTTGTTCTTCGGGTGGACAACGAACCTAAATGCAAGTATTGTGACACCATTTTAGTTGTTAAGCATCTTTTAATATCATGTCCAGCTTTTAACGTTGACCACCCTTTGTATTTTAACTTTCATGATTTTACATGTGTGCCCCTGTCTGGTTGGAACTCCGAGCCCATAGCTTCATGAGGATTTTGTATGTAGTATATTAATTAACGCAAATGGGCTAGTCCTGTTAGGAATACCAGGTCATATAGGGGAGCTGAAGTTGGATCTGACCATTACCTTGTTAAAAGTGTCGTACAACTTAAACTTAAAAAGTGTTGTGGTAAGGTTAAAAATCTACCTTTAATACTGTAGCTCCGAAACACTAAGTTATAGCTAAAGCTTACCATGACAGGTTACTTAATCATTATGACAGTCATGGTTTGCTTACTACTGAAGTTGTAGAAGAATTGGACCATTTAAACAGTACTCTTTTAGGAGGAGCAGAGGAGGCAGAATTATTTGAGTGAAAATGCACTTTAGCTTATTTCAAAAAGAAGGAACTGCAGGAATGTCCTTAATCAATACCCTACTAGTTGTAATAGAAAGCATTACAGAGAGCTTAATAAACGTGTAAAAGATCAGTTAGCTACTGAGAAGAATCTTTGGCTTGATGGCTTGGCTGACAAAGCCGAGGAAGCAATTAGACAGCAAAACAGCAGAGAACTGTACCACATAATTAATGTTTTGTGTGGTGGAAAACGGACAGGTATACAGGGATTGAAGGATAAACAAGGTCAAGTTATAGAATGTGAGGATTGTATTATGGCTTGGTGAGCTGAGCATTTCAGTGATGTTCTAAACAATGTGGTTAGTTCTATCCCATTGTTTGCAATGATGATAGATGCATTGGTGGCTTTAATGTTGACCCTATAACACAATCTGAAGTTATTTTGGCTATTTCTAAACTTAAAAACTTCATAAATCCCCAAGTGCAGATGAAATTACTACGGAAATGCTTAGAGCTAGGAATGTTTCGGTTACCACTTGGATGACTGAAATTTTGAATATCTTTTATGATAAAGGCATGGTTTCTCAAGATTTTACCAGAACTATTGTTATCCCTATTTTCAAAACAGGTGATCGCAGTTCTTGTGATAACTATAGGGGTATCAGCCTACTCTCTGTTGCAGGGAAAGTTCTTTGCATGATTGTGCTTAACAGAATTAAGAATCTGGTTGGCAGTCAATTGCGTGATGAGCAATGTGGATTCAGAAGTGGTAGGGGATGTGTGGATCAGATATTTTCACTTAGGTAGATTCTTGAGAAATGTTTAGAGTTTCAGAAACCTTTGGTTGCTAGCTTTGTTGATTTCAAAAAGGCTTTTGACTCTGTTGATCGCCATAATTTGTGGTTGATTGCGATATCATATGGTATACCAGATAAGTTAGTTAACATAATGAAAGCTCTCTATAATAACACTGAGTCGTGTGTGAGAGTTGGTAACGGGAAACTATATGCTTTTTATTGTAAATGCTTACGCAGTATCTTGGGCATTAGGTGGTTCAACTTTGTAAGTAATGATGAGGTTAGTCAAAGAGTCGGCAACCTCATTTAAGCAGCATATTGTGCAGAGTGAGAATTCATTGTTTTGGCCATTTTCCCCATATGGATAATTATAGATTAGCGAATAAGGTTATGAACAGTGTGCCTAAAGGCTTCAGAAAGAGAGGGAGACCTACGATGCGGTGGGCAGACAATGCGAAACAGGACCTTGTTAGTGTGGCGGGATGCAGCAGATGTAGCTTAGGACAGATATGCTTGGAGAATTAAACTGCACGGTCTGATTGGACCTCCGTAGCCCATGGCTGCTTGACGATGGTGATGGTGATGATGAATCTAATTTGGAAATACTGTCAGTGCTTACCAATGGTAGAATAAAGTTTTCACCATATCAATTTCGTGTTAACTTTTCAATGTTCCCCCTCAATCAGAATAATTATATATATATATTTCGACTTTGGAATTTTTAGCTTTTCTTAAGTGTGTTTTAGCTTAGGGCCTCAGAAGGTCAAAGTCCGACCCTGAGTGTAGGTTTTAGCTTTACCTTGTGGTCATTAGAGAGATGACTTCAGTGTGATATATCTGCAATTTTTAAACTGAGTTAAATAAAATCTGAAAAATTTATTCCTGAAAAGGTATTTATTGCCATTTCCTGTGAATACAAGATGGAACTCTTGATTCCAAGCAGTGATTTATATAGATATTTATCGACGAACACTTTCTAAACTAGAAGGACGCATGTCGCCTCTGGCGCATATGAAAATCTCGTTTTCAAAGAGAAAGAAGTTTTTCCTCTACCTACTGTTTCATTCCTTAAAAGTTTTAATTTGAGCTAGCTGATAAAGGGAAAAATACAAATAATATTTCATTAGTAATTATACAACATAAAAGTATACGACTTTTAATTCTTAATCCTTTGCACTCCATAGGCGCCGCTATGATGACATACTAATACTATTTAACAATCATAATCTCGAGAGCTTCACTCAACTGACAGCCAAGCTACTTCCATCATGACTAGTCATTTCCCATTCCTGCTATTCTCTACACAACGAGGAAAGCTACTACATTCGACTGCATTTACAAGCAGTTCCTTGCCAGCTACCATTTATTCATCATCATCATCCTCAACCAGCCATGGGTTACAGAGGTCCAATGAGACCGTGCAATTTAGTTCTCCAAGCATATCTGTCCTGAGCTACGTCTCTGCATCTGACCACTGCACACCAATTCTAATAAGGTCCTGTTTGACATTGTTTGCTTGCCGCATCCTTGGGCTCCCCCTCTTTCTGAAGCCTTTAGGCACACTGTTCATAACCATATTCGCCAATCTATAATTATCCATGTGGGCAACATGGCCAAACCAATGGAGTCTCTCTCTGCACAATATGCTGCTTAATGGAGGTTACAAACTCCTCTGCCTAACCTCATCATTACTTAGAACAAGGGTCGGCAACCGGCGGCCCACACGTAATTTTTGACGGCCCATAAAAGATGCCCCATACTTACATAGCATGTGGTCCGTATGTTGAATTATTTTAATAATACATTTTATAATATGAAAAATAAATAAAAAATGATTTTATACCTATACTTCGTGATATCGTCATACAACTTGGCGCGAGTCTACAGTGTGAATCATCATGATTGTGGATGACAAAGGCGGCTTCACCCGACGACGACCGAGATTTTGGCGCACTTTTGCAGTCACGTTCTCCGGTTCGTCTTTTATACATGTGTGCTGCGCATATTCTCAATTGGGAGTTTTCTTACTGCCGCGCTTAGCAATAATTCAATAGCATCAACTATTATTGTCAGAGGATATATATTTGTTAAAAATAATTTCAAAAATGGGATCAAGAAAACGTAAAATTGCAGATGAAGGAAGAAGATTTAATGATAATGACACAGCAAATACTTCTTTCTTGAAAATGGTGGTAAACCCCTTTGTTTTATTTGTCATAAAATTGCTGCTGTTATGAAATAATATAATATCAGACGTCATTACGAGAATGAACATGAAAGCCTATACAATATGAAAGCTATTACGAGAATGATATGAAGCCAATACTTAGAAAAAATCAAATTAATAAATTGGAAGCTTCTTTGACTGCCCAGCAAAACATATTTAAGAAGCAAAATATTCATAATGAATAGGTTGTTCGTGCTAGTTATGTCGTAGCCAGTGGCGGCTCGTGTATAGGCACTGTGGAACTGCAGCACCCCCAATTTCAACTTGATATTATCGATAACATTTAATATAATGAGTCCTTTTTTCTTTAATTCTTTCTTTATACTTGTACAATATATAATCCTTAAGCTTAATGTCAGTAGCCATCCCCCAGTTTATGAAAAAGATACAAAAATCTTTGTATGGAACTGTGCGCTTCACAGTACTAGCTGCGAGGTGTTTGACTGTTGTGCGCATGCGCACATAGGAAGCTATACGCGAGGCTATACGCAAGGGAGAGAGAGCACTGTCGTTCCCGCAGTGCCGACCCTGGCATGCTGGTTGAAGGTAGTTTTTTTTTACTCTGCGCGTGTTGTGCTTAAAAACCGTGTACCATATTCTTGAATGTGATAAAGTGTAGAATTAGATTATTATCCTGCTTCCAGCTATTCTATTTGATTATATTTTTTTTCGGTTCTTTTATTTAACATAAAACTTTAACCATGGCCTTGCATCCCCAAGAAATAAGTTCTGTGACTGTAAGTGAACTTCAACAGCTTAAGTTTTCACAGCTGTCTCTCCATGAGAAAGTTGCAGTTAAGAAAAGAGGTCATTCAACACCTGATATTCTAATATCTCAGCGAGGCATAAGCACCAACAAGAAATATATTCGTAGCTTTAATTCTGAATGGTACCAACGGAAAAGTTGGCTTTGCGGCTGTGAAATAAAAAATGCACTGTTTTACTTCCCGTGTTTGCTGTTTGGAGGTGATGTAACGTGGACAAAAGATGGTTTTAGAAATATAAACAAAATGAAAGAAAAAAACTGAAAAGCATGAGAAGTCAAAGAAGCACGTTGATAATGTAGTTTCACGGGCACTTTTAGGAACCGTAAGTATTAAGGAGAAACTTAGTGAGGCATACAGACTTTCAATCAATGAGCATAATATAAAGGTTAAAAAGAACCGTGAAATTTTGTCCAAAATAATTGACCGCATTTTCTTTAGTGGAAACTTTGAAACTCCCTTACGTGGACATGGTGAAAAAGACGATTCAATAAATCCAGGGGTATTTAGAGGATTAGTAAATTTTGCATCTAAATTAGATTCAGATTTAAAGAATCACTTAGAAACCAGTGCAGTCTTCAAAGGTGTTTCTAAGACCATTCAGAATGAGATACTTAACTGCCTGCTACAAATATACCATGAGGAGATAAGGACGGAAATTAGAAAAGCTTCCTTTGCAGCTGTCATGGCTGATGACACAACAGATGTTTCGGAACACACTCAAATGGTCCTTGTTCTACGGTACGTATTGAATGGAGAAATATTTGAGCGTTTTTGGGGATTCTTTATTCCAGAAAATCAAACTGCAGATGGCATATCAAAACATATTTTAGAACAATTGGACATAATCCTTCAAGGAAATGAACAAAAACTGATAGCGCAGACATTTGATGGTGCAAATGTCATGAAAGGCAAAAAAGCAGGAGTTCAAGCAAAAATAAAAGCAGTTTATAGTAATGCACATTTCATTCACTGTTATGCACATCAACTTAATTTAATAATGAGAAATGCAGCAAGTATTACACGAAACGCAAGAATATTTTTCTCTAACATTCTGGCTATTCCAACATTCTTCTCAGATCACCGCAACGTGTGTCCATTCTCAAGAAGCATATGGAAGTCAGCATTCCACGTCCATCTTCTACAAGGTGGAACTTCAACATACGGACCATAAACAGAGTTCATGAAAATTTGCAACCTTTAGAAAACTGCCTTACTGAAATTCGGTCAATATCAAATGCAGATCAAACCATTGCAGAAGCAACAGGAATTTAAAAATACCTGAATGATGATAATTTCAAGTTTTGGTTAGAGCTTTTTCATCAGATTATGCCTCATGTTGAAATAATTTACAACCAAATGCAATCTGGAGAAATTAGTGTGTTTAAAGTTAATGAATATATAACAAATTTCAAAACTGCTATTTTAGAATTGAGAAACTCAAAGTACTGTGAGAATCCTTCAAAGACACTCATGGCAGAAGCTAAGGAAGTGTGTGACTGTATATGTGTTGATATAATGGACAGATATTCTTCCACTAAACACTTAGTAGCTGCTAAATTGTTCAGCAAGAAATGCTTCACTAGTTTTAAGAATGAACATCTCACAGAAGAGATGGTACTGACCACTGAAGCATATCCCATGATTGACAAAGAAAAGCTTGAAACTGAACTAGAAGTATTCTATTGTAGATCTGATATTCATGAATATTGCAAATTAATTGAGCTGCTGAAATTTATTTTGGAAAATAATCTAGATGATGTTTTTAGTGAAATTACGAAACTGATAAAAATCCTATTGACAGATCCCATGACTACATCAGAGGCAGAACGCTGCTTTTCAACATTGAAAAGAATAAAAACTTTTCTAAGAAGCACTATGAATTCGGAAAGACTAAATGCGCTTGCAGTGCTTTCAACGGAGAAACATTTCCTCAGTTGTCATCCAGAGATCAAGGAGAAAATTATTGATCTTTTCGCGCAAATTAAAACAAGAAGAATGGATTTCACTTTTAAATGAATAGATTAAGCTTGAACTGTAACAATTTAGGTTAAAGTAAGTAAAAAATGTTTGATTTTGTTCTTTTAGGATTTTATAAAGTTTCTGAATAAATTTTCTTTTTATACATGTTTGTTTCCTTTTACACAATTTTAAAACAAAGGCTAAAAAATTTCTGGAGCAGCACCCCCACTAATTTTAGCTACGAGCCGCCACTGGTCGTAGCGGAACTGGTTGAGAAAGAAGGAAGGCATTATACAGATTCAGAATTTATAAACGATGTTTATTAGCTGTAATTGAACAAATATGCCCAGAAAAGAAGACGTTATTTCAAGATATTAGTTTATCTGCCTTGACTTGTACAAGGTGAGTAGAATAAATTGGCAACAATTTATTTGAACAGCTAAATTTAAAGCAAAATCATTTGATTGTTACGCTCTGGAAATGGATGAAAGTATTGATGTGACAGACACTGCGCAGTTAATGATATTTATTCGGGGCATCGATAGTGACTTTAATGTTCATGAAGAATTGGCCAGTTTGTGTAGTTTAAAAGGTACTACAACCGGCAATGATTTTTTCATAAAAGTAAAAGAAACTATCGATTCTTTAGAATTGAACTGAAAAAAAATTAAAAAGTGTGACAACCGATGGTGGAAGAAATGTGTGTGGCTCTAAGACAGGTGTAGTAGGTCGAATTTGTGCGGAATTACAGATTTTTATGTTATGATAATCCAATGGTGTTTCTTTGCATCATTCATCAGGAAGCACTTTGTTGCAAAATTTTGTCATCAAGGAAAGACGTTATGGACACAGTGACATCAACTGTAAATTACATCCGACGCAACGGTCTGAAAGAGCGCCAATTTCAAGAATTCTTGATAGAAATCGATTCGGAGTATAAGGACCTGTTAGATGGTTAAGTTATTGAGGTAGTAATACTAGAGACAGGACTCCGATTCCCGTAGCATTGACCGCCATGATCACAGACGGCTGTGTGTGCTTACTGCTCAGTGAGGCAAAATACCCATAATGCCTTGCGAATTGGCTGCGAACAACGATGAAGGCTATTTAAAAATGCCTAACAAATGATTTAAATGAGGCAGAACTTTGCTGTTTTTTATTTTTTATTTCAATGATGTTATTCCAGTGTAGTAATTAAAGCTAAATAAATTTAATTAATACACACTTATTGATTTATATCGGATGAAAAGCGAAAACGCTGGAAACGGCTTCTCTTTCAAATCGAGGTTTTGTATGAATATTTTAAAAAAATTCGATATGCCTTTAATATGTGATTAAAGCTGAACTACATTGACTGTAAACTTAGCAGACTTTAATTTGAGCCCGTTTAAAACAGAAACAATGGTAAACATATTCTAAATCTAATACATGATCTAATCTTTCAGCTTAAGCGAAAACCCTCAAAATTTATAGATCTTAATAGTGCAAATCCGCACCCCATTTAAAAAAACATGAAAAGTCACATTTATTTTCTTCTTTCATTCAAAAATATTAATTTTTATTAAAAATTAAAAGAAA
Source organism: Ryuthela nishihirai (assembly GCA_038380435.1). NCBI lineage: Eukaryota > Metazoa > Arthropoda > Arachnida > Araneae > Heptathelidae > Ryuthela > Ryuthela nishihirai. The sequence continues at coordinate 44,818,537 of JAWZYU010000005.1, forward strand.
TAATCATATAGTGTAAACTTTTTTTCATTCAGCTGAGGCAGAATATCAAATCTCCTCCCAATAAATGACACAATTTAATTTCATGCTATAAGAAAACCCAAATATTATAAGCTTGTTATTCAGCTGAAGCATAAAGAAATTCAAGCCCCCCTCCCATACAAACACAAATGGCATAATTGAAATTTGATGCTATGAAAAAACAAATATTGTAAAGTTTTATATCAGCTAAGGCACAAGGAAAACCAAGGTCACACACACACAAATTGCATGTTATATATATATAAAATAATAATTTACACTTTCTCTCGTTTCAACTAAGGCAGAAGGAAATGCAAGCCCCCCCCCCCCCACAAACTCACAAATGACATGATGACATGATTGAAATTTCATTCAACAAAATGCAAATATTTGTAAACTTTTATATAAGCTAAGGCAGAAGGAAATCCAAGGTCATACACACACAAATGACATAATTGAAATTTAATGCTATATAAAAAAAGAAAACAAAAATGCGAACTATTTTCATTTCAGCTGAGGCAGTTGGAAATTCGTATCACACACACATATTATAAGAAATGAAGTTACTGCAAAGTATAATTTTGTCACTTGTTTTGTGCAAATTTAGATGTTTGTTCTAATATGATGCCTTTTAATTTTTCCGTCATTTGTGTCTCTAAATGGTGAAGTCTAATTTTAGCATATTCTTTTATAATGTTTCTTTTTCATATTATAAGCATGATTGTCAATTTCCACATCCAATTCCCTATTACTCTACTGACTATCTATTGATATGAGCACCAAAATACATTGAAGCCTATGTAGGATATTAACCTGAATTTTCTAATTAAGTATGAATTGGTTGTTGTTGAGAATATAATGTTTTCTCCTGGAAGACACTGTTCAGTAATGTTTGCAATTGCACACACATACTGCGAGAAGTGCGAGAAAGCCTCAATTTTTAATATTAACCTTTAAAGTGCAGAAGCTGATTAATCAGTTTCCAAAAATCCCTATAAAAGAACCTGCAACATGCTTTTTTATGCTTCCCTACCATTTTTTCCCAGAATTATGAAAAGCTTTTTCTTTTGATGTGTAATATGGACTATTTCATTCATTAGTTTTTCATAATAAGGCTGAAACGTTGTTTCTTAAAGAAAAAATTTCTCTGTCAGGGTTTACAAGTGCAGATACAGAAGACTGCATTTGTTCAGAATCAGTTAATGATAATTTACATTCTATGCAAAAAATTTTTCATAATTTTTTTGTTATAAAGACAGGTTATAATAACATTTTCCAATTTCAGAGAAGAGAGACACAATGACCTTCATTGCTTTATTGTGATTGCTTGATATTACCCACATGTGAGAAACACCAAAAATGTCATTGGACATTTCATTATTGTTGCCAATGATTTTAATTTCATTGAAAGTTAAACAATTGCCATTTTTATTATTAATTATCAGCCGGTTAATTATTAACTGCATTTGTGCACTTTGGAACTAAAGATCATTAGGTTATTATAGTTTCCCTCTTTTGATCTTATAGCTTAAAAAAAAAATTAAATCTAGTCCTGGCTGAATTTGTAAGTAAAAATATATTTTGAGGCAGACAAAGCAACTGTTAAAAAGTAACCTATTATGGATTTTTCCAGCTATGTAAAACTGAAACAAACATAAAAATTAGAGTTTCAGAAGCTATATCTGAATTTTTATCATTAGCATTATTATCATAATCTACATATCCACAATAGCATTTGCCATTGAACAGTATTTGTTTCCTAATTGACTTCTCCTCAAATAATAAAATGAATATCATATGATTCTGCTTACTATCAGTAAAATTTTCCATGCAGAAAACTTCAATAAATCCAGGAAGGCCATCTACAGATCTGCACCAAGTTAAAATTGTGGATCTATTGGGAAAGAAGATTTTCTCCTACCTTTTCATTAGCCTTTTTAAAAATAAAAAAAAATAGAGACTCAATTTTTAATAAGCCTTTGGAGAATGAAAATATCATGGTAAACCTATTTACCTCTTGGCAATAAAATATACCTTTGCTTCTTTCAGCATTTTTGCTGTGAATTTCTGAACAGGTTTAAAGTTATATCTAGAAACACAGGCTTTGGTGTCTCAATGTCATCTTGATGTGCTTTTCAGCCTTAAACAAATCTAATATATCTTTTAAAATAGAAGAGTCTGATTGCTTGGCTCTTAGCTGGCAGTAATTTCACCCTAGCATTTTCTTTAAGCTCTGGATTTCATTTCGCACTGACATCAACCTTCTCTTAAATTTTCTAGGACTCTTCCCTCTTTCACAGCATGAGTGATCATTTTTATAGGCAATATCTGTTCTCATTGGAATTTCTATCATATCTTCTACAAGTGCCTCTCAATACAGGCATTTGTTACAAATGTAAATAAAGTTGGCACAGAATCATTAAATAATCCTACTGTGCCATTTTCTGGAGCTTTATTTTTAAAACAGTAAAATGCTGGGAACAGAGGTACTAGCGACTGTTTAAAGAGAGACAGAGGAGCTTCAATCACAATTGACAAGACTTAGCATTTCAACTCATAAATTTTTTTATCAAATATGAAGAGCAAATTTTTAGGCTTCGTTTATCACATACAAAATTGTAAAATCCCTACTTCTGGCCTTTCGTTTGAGAAAAAAAAATTGTGTTATTTTGGCAAAATAAAAATGTAAAGCAGAAGTCTCATAAAATTAATGTCTAAGTTCAATGTTTCTAAAAGAAATATTGAACTTAGACATTAATTTTATTCATGAAAATATTCTATAAATTCATTATTCATGAAAATATTCTATAAATTCCATGCTGTTTCAATCTGTAAATCGCAATTTTTTCATATGTAAATATTATTAGTTTCATTTATAAAAAATCGTGAACTGCATTTGTTATTAAACTAGGACAGAAAGGTATTTTAAAATGCTTTATTTATTTTTAAGCCTCTCTGCTTTAACAATTTGAATTTAAAAGCATTTCACAATATTCGTAAATTACTAACCTATGAAATGTCGAATTGCTACTTTTATAGTATTTTTCAGTATTAATACACAATTCATGTAAATATAAGAGAGTGGTGAAAGGTTTGTTTGTGCTAATCAAACACGCCTCTCTCTCTCTCTGCCTCACTGAGGAGTAGGCTTAAGATTTTATACATGTTCATGGCATCCGTTGCCAGTCCTGTCTCTATATATATTAAGTAGAGGTGCTGTTCTAAAAAGATTTTTTAATTTACGTCAGGAAATAGATATTTTCATGACGGAACACGAAAATGCTGTCCCACAACTATCGGATAAAAAATGGATTATGTCTCTTGCATTTATGGTAGATATTACAACGTACCTTAATGAACTTAATTTGAACCTGCAGGGCCAAAGTAAATTAGTGACAGCACTGTTTTCTGACATAAAAGCTTTTGAAACCAAACTATGTCTGTTGAAGAAACATATGAATGAAGAAAATCTACATCATTTTATATGTTGCAAATCTGTATCTACTGGTGGATGGCAAACACAAAAGTAAACTTTTGTTGGTATTATTAAAGAATTATAAACGGAATTTTCAACAAGATTTGTGGATTTTCATCGAAATGCGATTATTTTTGAGCCCTTTTAATGTGGACATTAATGACGTACAAAACCAACTACAGACGGAAGTTTTGGAATTACAACACAATTAAGAATGCATATTCATTAGAAAATATCCGAAAATTTTATCGATGCTTACCAAAAAGATTTGAAGGATTAATCAGTTTTGCAAAGAAGATGATAGTCGCATTTGGAAACCCATACATTTGCGAACAAGCATTTTCTGCCATTAGTTTTAGAAAAAATAAATTTTCTTCTCAACTGACTGACATGAACATTTGCATGCTTCGATTGGAATTTGTACCTCAGGTTATAAAGTGGAAATTTGGCTAAGGGAAAACAACCACAAAAGTCGCATTAAGCAGGGAGACACACATATTGTGATCCATAAACTATATTATTTTGTTTTTAAGTGATAATAATTTTTCATTCTGTTTCATTTTCATGTTTACACTCAAACCTGGGAACTACAGATTACGAGCCTGGTGCGCTACCGACTGAGCCACCCACACCCCACTTGGGTGTAGAGGTCACCTCATTGTTGTCAATGGAATCTTCAAAACTGTCACATTCCACGACCAAAATTTCAAATTTCTAGCATAACTACATCGTTTGCAATATTCATTTTAAATTTTGGAATAAATTGAAATTTTCCACGATTAGAGGGCGCAATTATAGCTTTTGGGAGATTCAGAAAATGCATATGGTAATATTTCATCAATACCTGTCCAACCCAAAAAGAATTTTTAAATTATCTCTAAAAACACACAATTTTATGTTAAAAAATGTTGCATTCACCCCCTCCCCCATGGGTCTAAAGGGTCAAGTGATTGTAGCTAATGGTAGCTTAGTAGACTTCACATTTCAACATCAAAATTTCAAATTTCTAACATAACTACATCGTTTGGTTATGTTCGTTTGATATTTTAGAATTTTCAACTTTTTCCACCGTTAGAGGGCGTAGTTATAACTTTTGGGAGATTCTAAAAATGCAAATTGTAATATTTGATTAATACCTATCAAACACAAAAAGAATTTTTCATTTATGTGCATAAACAAAAAAGTTCGATGTCTACAAACGGATAGATGGACAGACAACAGATCGAAATTATCTCTTTTTTTTAAATAAAATGCCCTAAAAGCTTCCTTTCCCTTTTAGCCGTTTTCTAAAGTGCTTTCAATCGTGAGCACTGAAATCTGTATCATATATTACCCTACCCTTTTCCGGAATCCATAAGTACCCATGCAATGCCATTCAACTTTGCACGCCAAACAATCCGAGTGAGGAAAAAACATGGCCTCCAATTTTGAGATGGCGAACCTCTACCTATATAGGGTCTCTAACCGCTCTAGGTCATCAAGCCACTCCTTGATCAAGCTGTCAGTATAGGAAACGTACACGCCAATAGCCGACTTTAAGTTGGCCGTTATTGGCGTTGGAAGAGTACTGATAGCCGACTCAGCGCTTGGCCGTTATTGGCTTGGAAATATACTATTCAAGTAAGCTTCCTATTTTAAAAATCGTCCGTTGAGGTATTACAGTTTTTTTTTTTAGTTTTTTTGTATTTTATTCGATTCTAGTTGCTACTGAAAAGTAGCTTTTTTTGTATTTCATTCCTTATAATAAAATAAATAATACCCCTCAAGCAGCTGCTTGCCACAGAGGTCTGACAGGAGCCTGTCAGTTTATATGCCACAGTAGGAGATCTGAGAGGATGGCAGGACCTCAGCAGAAAAACGACACACACATCCATGCCTAATTCCGGGGCTCGAACCCAGGTCCCTTAGATCAGTAGCCAAGCGTGCTAACCATTAGTTTTTTAAATTTACATTTATTCCCATATATTTTTACTCATTTTGAGTTTTAATTGTTTTTTAGATTGATTACTGTTAGTTTACAGTAATCCTATCATTTTGCAAAACCGGTCTGAGCCGGTTCTTTCAGTTACAGTCGCAACTGTCAATTTTAACAGTTGCAAGTGTCAAATTTTATATTTGCAACTGTTCGACACTTTCAAATTTTTGCATTTTTGTGATATTGTTCTATCTAATTGATATATACAGGGTGAATCTGAAAAAGTGGGCAAAACTTTACGGGGTGGTAGAACGCAGCTATATGACCAATATTCGTCATAGAATGTATGGTCGGAACGCAAGCGGTGAGAAGTTAAAAGGTAGTTTTCCACTGTCACATTTAAAGAATGAACACAAGAAGGAGAGGAGATACTTCATAAACATTTTATTAACAGGAATGTAATTGAGGTACATGCTCAAAGAAATTGCTCAAAAGAGCTGCCGCCAGCTGTAATGCAGGCTTCACACCTGCGGGATAGGGACCGACGCACATTTGCGAAGACACCAGGCATTTCCCGAATATCACCGGCAACAACGGCGATCCTGGCGACTAGATCCATATCGGTTTCAATGGGGCACTCGTAGATTAGGCTTTTCATATGGCCCCACAGGAAAAAGTCCAAACACGAGAGATCCGGCGATCTTGGTGGCCAAGCTATGGGACCACCTCGACCAATCCATCACCCTGGGAACGTTGCATGTAAAGTGTTCCGCACATCTAAGCTGAAGTGTGCAGGCGCACCGTCGTGCTGGAACCACATTCTCGACCTGCTGGGGGTTGGAATCGGACGCAGCAGCTCCGGCAACACCTCTCGTAGGAATGTGTTATACGATTTGCCATCCAGACGGTGTGGCAGGAGGTATGGGCCAACCAAATGGTCATGGAGGATCCCTGCCCAAACATTTACGGAGAACCGCTGCTGGAACAAATGAGGACGTGTGGCATGCGGGTTCGTAGATGCCCACGTGTGTGAATTGTGGGTATTCAAAACGCCCTCACGGGTGAAAGTGCACTCATCCGTAAACAGAACATGTGCACTAAAATCCAGCTGCGCTGCATTCTGTTGGAGGTACCAACGTGAGAAATCGACATGTGGCTGATAGTCCGCCGGTGACAACGCTTGTACCTTCTGCATACGATAGGGGTGCATTCCTTCCTCCTGTAGCACACGGCAAACCGACATTTGGGACACGTGTACTGCACGGGAAACCGCTCGCGTGCTACTCCCCAGTCGCTCTTCCACCCTATGCAGAATGTCCTCTGCAAGTTGCGCTGTCCTGACACTCCTTTCACGCCCTGCATCTTGCTTGGCCGTGGCGAAGGATCCCGTTTCACACAGCCGCCGATGCAAACGCTCGAAGGTTTTCCGATCTGGAGTGCATCTCATTAGAAACCGGTCACGGTAACGTCTCTGTGCCTCACTTGCATTCCCGTCCGCCGCACCGTACACAAAGTGCATATCCGCCATTTCGTGGTTAGTATAACCAGCCATCCTCTCGGCAATTCACGGTAGAAATGCCGTTGGGTGCGAGGACCGACCCTTTTATACCATTTCCAACACCACCTAGCGGCTCGCCGTTTGCGTTCCGACCATACATTCTATGACGAATATTGCTTGTATAGCTGCGTTCTACCACCCCATAAAGTTTTGCTCACTTTTTCAGATTCACCCTGTATATATACTTATATATATTCTTTAACATTGTTTTACTATCATTCATTGTTTTTTATTTGAAAAAACTCAAATAGTACAGTCAAGTCAAAACTTCCCACAAAATTGGATATTCTGAGACTCGGTTTCCAATTGAGTCTCAACTCATCCAGAGAGCATTTTCTGCCTGTATTGAAAGAGGAAAAAGAAAGAAAATGTAAAGAATGTAATACAAAATGTAATGTAATTACTTGTTTATACAAAGTATATTTGTTATAATTCTTCATGTTGTGTAATGAAATATCTTATAATTTTGTTATAAGTTCTTCAAGTTGTATGTGAATGTGTTTGGTTATTGTTTATGTTTTCTTCATGTTATTTGTATTGTCTTATGTTAGTTATGTATGTGAAGAGTAATATTTATAAAGTGTCCAAAAGGGAACAATCTATATAGTTGAGTTTTCATTTTTTTATTATCATGGTGTAAAATTGATTTAAAGTTGTAATTTATTATATTAAGTTTTTTTAGATTGTTGTAATATTTTATTCTTTGTGTTTGAAAAAATGGGCAATCAAAGATAATATGAGGTAAGGTAGGCGAAACATTACAGTGATTACAATTTGGAGAATTTTTTTGTTTAAATCTGTATAAAGTTGTATTTGTATAAGCATAATTAGTTTTAATTTTAATAATAGGATTAATTTCCTTTTTGTTTAAACCATAATCATTATATTTTTGGATTTGATTTGATATGTTGAATCTATGTGAGTTTATTGCATGAGTGGAATAATAGTTTTGATATGAGTAATAATAATAGTAAGTTCTTTCTGATGTTATTAAAGAGAAGAATAAAGCCAGACATAAATGGCAGAGATCTAGAGAGAGACATGATAAGAATGATTATTATGCACTCGAGATCGATGTCAGGCAAAAGCTCCTGGACCACCCTAGTTTTACGTGGAAGAGGAAAATTACCTCACTTTGTACAAGTTATGGATCCATCTGGAAGATGGTTAAAACATTAAAGAATCCTTATGTTAACTACCCTCCCATCCATGGAAAGGATTATTGTGCTATAATGAGGATGATAAATGTGAAGCTTTTGCGGATGCGCTTGAGATTCAATTTCAAGAAAATTCTGATCTTTCCAATGATAACACCTGTGATAAAGTGGGGGAAACTCTTTTCCGTTTCTCTCAAGTGGACAGATCTAGAATTCGTTTTACATCTCCATCTGAATTGATTCAGGCCATCCACAAGTTGAAACCCAATAAGGCTTCAGGTCCTGATAACATATCAAACAGGATGCTGAAGAACCTCCCGAAAAATGCTATTACGCTGTTGTACAACATTTTCAGTTTCCCCCTCCAGCATCACATCTTTCTGGAGGTATGGAAGAATGCCTCTGTTAGGCTCATCCACAAACCGGGTAAGGACCCTTCTTTAGCTGACAGCTATCGCCCAATAAGTCTATTATCTTGTTTAGGAAAGTTATTTGAGCGAATTCTTCTCAAACGACTGGATGAATTCCTTTTAAATCACCCCATTCTACCTGAGTCACAATTCGCATTCAGACGAAAAAGATCAACTCAGCATCTGGTCCTCAGAGTAGTGGAGAATATTGTTGAGGCACTCAACAAAAAGAAACTGTTGCTGCCGCTTTCTGGACGTGGCCAAAGCTTTTGACTGTATCTGGATGGATGGCCTCATCTATAAACTGATCACGATTGGAATTCCTTCGGGCCTTACCCGTATCCTTCAATCTTATCTTTCAGATAGAACCTTCCAGGTTCTCATTAAATCCTCTATTTCCACAAAGAGAGTGGGGGTCGCTGGAGTCACACAAGGTCCCCTCCTAGGCCCAACTCTCTTCTCATTGTACCTTTTTGACATTCCTTCTTTTGACCGGATTGTCATTTCTCAGTATGCTGATCATATTGCACTCATCTCCCCTTCTTTGTGAGTTGACTATGCAATAAGAAGACTTCAAAATTGCTTGAATGAGTTAGACTCATGTTACGATAACTGGAAGATGAAAATAAACACAAATAAGAGTAATGCCATACTTTTTAGTGGTAATCAACTAAAAAGTATGGCAACCTCAAACCTTACTTTTTATGAATGAAGACATCAGATGGCAAGATGCAGAAAAATACCTTGGTGTCCCCTTGCATAAGAAACTCAAGTGGGATCCCCATATTCATGGGATCATCACTAAGGTGAACACTGTCAGATGTCAGCTGGGACCTCTTCTCAGACGAAATTCCGTCTTGTCCATTGACCATAAGCTTTTGCTACACGACATGGTCATACGTCCATATCATATGCTTCCCCTATTTGGGCGAACACTACTCCCACCAATATTGTAACGCTCCAAAACAAATGCAAAATACTTGAAGTTTTATGTTCCGGATAGCTTAGACGGGCGCCAGGCAATAATTAACAAATTGCCAAAAGTAGAATAAGTTGATAAAAAGTTGAGTTAGGGTTCAAATACCAGCGAGCGTTAATGAGTAAGAATTAAAATGATTGTCAAGTAATATGAAATATAAAAAAATCCTTAATTCGCGTTGCTCAAAAGAAAAAAACTGTACAGACTCAAAATGTTTTAAATATAACAAAACAAATTTATTTCCAAAATAATTCAACTCACCAAGACATCAATGAAGAAACATAACTCCTGTGCTACACGCACTGTGCTTGGTGCTACGCACCTTGTGCTCTCCTTAGTGCTACTGCACTAACTCTACCTTAGTGACTCGCAGGCCACCGGTTTTTGACAATGAGCCGGCGCATGCCGGGAAAGACATTAACATACTATGACGAACGACGCAAAAGCTATGACGCAAGAGGGGGCGTGTCCTTGGCACGCGCTTTAACGGTACAGTCGGAAGATCGGAGTTGCGCCGCATGCGCAACTCCTAGAATCTCTTGGATGTGAGCGCTGTGATGCCAAAAAGGAAATAAAAAATCCCCAAAATGATAAATATAACGTAAATTAAACAAAACTGGTTAAGGTAAAGCAAAAGTGAACGATGGGGCATCACAACTCCCCCTTCCAAAGGGAGTCAAAAGATTTGACCTAACAAATTTTGACGAGCAATTTTGAATAAAGGACACATCTTACGTCATTTACACATGGCTGAACATAAATAAGTAAAAGTATGCTAGCGCAAATTTTGATATGACGAACTATTCTCACTTTGACACAATTTTCCAGCACAACCAAAGGTACCTCCTCCCTTTTCCTCCTGACAAAAATATGTAATTAACAGCTAACCTAGTGTACTTCCATACCAGTGGCTGTGACAGTTAACTGTATACTAGCATCATCGGTCTAACTAGTATCACATTCTGATACAAACTCGAAATTGGCATATCTTGAACTGTACAGAAAAAATAAGTTAATAAACTCCTAATCTTACTAAGTCTAATAAATGTTAAAAAGATGAAAAGAAAAAGTGATTTTACATATGCTAGCGGGGTGATAACTTCCGCTTTTCCCCTAACCACAAAAAGTATGTGACAGCTAAATCTTCACCTAAATCACATAAAAAAAAAAACTGGTATTCGAACACCGTTATCTTCTCCTAATTACATTCAAATACGCAAAGCTAAGAAAATTCAAAATTTACAAACAAGCGGGATTGTAATCATCCGCTAATTCTTCTTCTATTCACAGAAATCGCGATCTAGCTGAAATAAAAAAATCATTTGTTACCTCCCCCTTCAGAGCTAACGTCCCCCTCCCAAAGTACTTATGCTGGTAACAACTCGTTTATCAGACTATGCCATTTGGGGACAGCTCCAAAAAGGTACACAAAAAAAACAAAATTCTGCAGTCATCATCATGGTCATCATCTATATATACCAATAAATACTGCCAATGTCATCCCAAAAATTACGTATCATTGACACATAAATATCACTGATGACACTGAACAGATTTAAACACATATACATAAATCGTATCTAAGAATAAAGAAAAAAGAGTGTGAATAATTTATAATATACGATGATAACATTTCATCGAATAACTTTTACATGAATCTCCTTTTTTTTTTACATAAATTCACTTTGGAATGCACGTTATTTTACAATACAAATTCTTAAACATAAAAAATATTAAATCACTAATTCTCTTTCACTCTTCTCATTCATATCCATAAACATTTTACAATTTCTAAACTTTCCAATATCGACTTACAAAATTTTCAGCTATCAGTCAGCTGAAACGAAAAAATCTACAAAAATACATTTTAACTCGCGTAAATACAATAACTAGAACCTCGATGAACAAGAATGCAAAAAAAAACCTCGAACTACAATAATTTCACTTTTCAAAAATAAATATCGAACTCTAAAGTTTCAACGAGAAATTAAACATCGCTAACTATATAATTCACAAGGCTTCCCCTTCGTCTTCATCCACTCCAGAAAAAAAACAGAACATTTTATAACTCAATCAAGTGCCAAGTGAAAGAAAAATATACCCAAATTTCACCGTTGGCACTCCGTGGCAATAAATCATCCAGTCCGTTTCCGACAACATCCCTCCGTCGTCGTTGAGTGGCTTCACGTAAAGTTGTTACTGAAGATCTCGTTCAAGTCAAGTCGTCGCTGTAGATCTCTCTCTAGACGTCATCTTCCCGATGTCCGCTGCCCCGCCGCCGGCCGTCGCCCTGCAGGCTCTGGGTCGCCCCGTCGGCTTTTCGTTACGCTCTTGACGTCGATGGAACAGCTGAATCTGGCTTTGTCAGTCTTTGCCCTGTTGTGTGCAGTTGGTGATAATCTAATCTGTTCTTTTCTCTTCTGCTTGGTAAAGGTTCATCAGAGCCATCTTTCTCCTGGGTTTGTTGTGGAGCATCTACTTCTGATCTAGAAAATTCTATAGATGTTTTAAATATCTTTATATTCACAATATTAAAGTATCCTACTGAGGCATTAGTGGTCATATTGGCCAATTCATACAGAAGTGGAGATAGTTTCTTCTTTATAACATATGGTCCAGCATATAATGGTGCAAATTTCTTGATGAATCCTCTTTCTTTATCACTCTTATGATGTGTTTTAATCAAGACCTTATCACCTATTTTAAATTCCATATGTCGTCGTCTTTTATTATAATCCTCTCGTTGCTTTTGTTGTGCTCGTAGGGAATTATCTTGTGCCTTTGAAATGGCTCTAATATGCTGTTCCGTTCTAAACTCAATGGATTGTGAAGATGCGGGTTGGCCAATGAGTCTGTCCCAGGGTAATGTTAGTTCTCTTCCAAGAAATATCCGTGAAGGCGTGAATTTGGTGGTTTCATGTAATGAACTGCGTAAAGCAAAGGAAAACTGTTGCAAATATTTATCCCATGTACTATGTCTATTTTCAACGTAAGCAGCTATCATTCTGCCAATATTTCGATTAATTCTTTCTGTCAAATTTGATTGTGGATGATATGGAGTTGTATATATATGTTTTATTTGGAACGTTTCACATACTTCAGCAAGTACATTGGAAATGAATTGGGACCCATTGTCCGAAACTATACTCTTGGGTACCCCGTATCTGCATATAAATTCATTTACAAATTTCTTTGCTACGATTGTTGCTGTTGCATTTCTAACAGGAAATATTTCGACCCATTTCGAAAAATAATCTACCAAGACCAAAATATATTGGGATCCCGCTTGTGTTTGTGGATACGGGCCCATTAAATCCATGCCAACTAATTCCATGGGTTCAATGGAGATCGTGCTTTTCATAAGACCACAAGGACGGTTTTGATCGAATTTCGTGGTTTGACAAATTAGGCATGTTTCTACATAGGTTTTTACGTCCTTTTTCAAAGCTGGCCAATATGATCTTTTGGCCACTTTCTGATAGGTTTTCCGTGTACCTAAATGTCCAGCTGAAGGTACATCATGTAATTCTCGGAGTACGTACTCTCTTAAATTCTTGGGAATAAATGGGCGATAACTGCCTGTTTGACTCGGTCGTCTGCCGTAGTACAAAATATCGTTAATTATTCTGAAATGTCTGGCTCTTCCAACAATACTTGAAGCTATACTAGGATATTCATCAGTTTTCAAATAATGATACACGTTTCCATATTCTAAATCGCTTTGTTGTTCAGTAATTAAATGTTCCTTGTATTCGATGGGAACTATTGTGGCGAGTGAGGGAGCAAAAGGCTTATCTACGAGCTCTGGCGTAACTTCTGCCGGCCACACGGAGCACGGGATAATGCATCTGGTAGCTGATGTGTACTTCCCTTTCGATGCTCGACCTTGAAATTAAATTCTTGTAGGCGTAATACCCAGCGCATTAGACGACCTATTAGATTGGTAGATGTCTGTAACCATTGTAAAGCAGCATGGTCAGTAAAAATAGTTATGTCGGATGTGTCTAATTGTACTTTAAATTTTTCTAGAGCCCATATTACGCTTAGACATTCTTTTTCAGTCACTGTATAGTTTCTTTCAGTATGACTCAAACTGCGACTGGCATACATGATAACGTGTTCACAATTGTCTATCTGTACTTGGCTCAGCACGGCGCCGAGACCGACATCGGAAGCATCAGTGTAGATGTAAAAAGGTTTGCCTAACTGTGGCAAGGCCAACACGGGAGCATGACACAATGTATCCTTTAATGTCTGAAATGCTGTATCGCAAACAGGTGTCCAGTGAAACCGCTTTCGCTTTCGACGTAATTCACACAAAGGTTCGGCCAAATTAGCAAAATTGGGTACAAATTGTCGGTACCATCCACACATTCCTAAAAATCTACTAAGTTGTTTCGAATTGCGCGGTGTGGGAAATCGTTCTATGGCTTCGACCTTATTAGGTAATGTTCTTACTCCATCTTTATTAACAGTGAAACCGAAGTATTGAACGTCCTCTCGGAGAAATGTGCATTTGGACAACTTTATGGTGAGTCCGGCTTCTCTTAACCTTGCAAATACCAAATTCAAATCACGTAGATGCTCTGAAAAATCAGTAGAAAAAATGACTATGTCGTCTAAGTATACTTCACAAATTTTTCCTTTTAGGTCACCCAGAACTACGGACATAAGACGTTGAAACATGGCGGGTGCTCCTGATAAGCCAAATGGTAAGCAACGAAATTGGAATAATCCATCTTTTGTGAGGAATGCTGTTTTGGGTCGATCTGGTGGATATACGGACACCTGCCAATATCCTGAAGACAAATCTAGTGTGCTAATAAATTTCTTGCCAGCCAGTTGTGTTAGTAGATTCCGAATAATAGGTAGTGGATATCTGTCGGGGACTGTAACAGCATTTAATTTTCGATAGTCTACGCAAAATCTCAAATCACCAGTTTTCTTTTTAATGAGCACGACCGGTGAAGCCCAAGGGCTAAAACTTGGCTCTATTATCCCATCCTCTAACATTTCTTTAATTTGTGTTGAAATTATCTCTTCTTTACTGGGAGGATAATTATATGGTTTGCTGTAAACAGGTCTATTATTGCCGGTGTCGATATGATGTTCTAAAATCTGACATCTACTGGGCTTGTTGTTAAAAAGTTCGTAATTAGCATTGAGCAGAGTTTCTAACTTTACTCTCTCGCTATTTCCCAAATGAGCGTTGTCAGCATGTTTTCTAATGTCCGATTTTATCTGATCGATATCAAGTTTTTCTTTCATTGTTGCTTTTAATGAAATAGTATTATTGGCAAAATCAAATTCAATCAAGTGTTTCCGTATCGCATCTATTCCTATTAAAGAGTCATATAATAATTCCCTTATTACTAAGAATTCAAGTCTTATCTCCACATTATTTAAAGTGATAGGTAACTCAACAGTTCCTTGCGGAAAACACTGCTTGGAAGCACAAGCTAAGTTCAAAGGTCCACCGGACCACGGCTGCAAATTCAGTTTACAATTTTTCTGAATTTTATCCCATACTTTCTTATGTAGACATGTAAGATCAGCTCCTGTATCAATGCGAGCTATGAATTCTGTCTTATCGTGATAAAGCTTCACAAAAGGTAAATGTAGGCCATTATGTATACCCACAGTAGCAAGACTTAACTCATGAGAGGGCTTTTCTCGAGGAACTTTGGCCTCTCGTTTCAAAGATCCTAATTCAAGTTTCCCGAATTTTTATTCCTTCGATAACAATATTGTTCCGTGTGTCCCAGTCGGCCACAAAAATCACATCTGAAAGTTTCTCTATTGTTCTTAAAAAAAAAGTTTTAGGTCTAGTGTCATTGTTCGAAGCTTGACGTGGAACAAATTCTCTGCTTCGTTCTCTATAGTCATTATGTATACCCACAGTAGCAAGACTTAACTCATGAGAGGGCTTTTCTTGAGGAACTTTGGCCTCTCGCTTCAAAGATCCCGATAAAAGTTTCCCGAATTTTCTTTCCTTTTATAGCAATAATTCTAAGTATGTCCCAGTCGGCCACAAAAATTACAAGTGAAAGATTGAGGTTGTTTAACCAAAGTTTTAGTGTTATGGTTCGAAGTTTAAACACTGAAACTTTGGTTTTAGTGTTTTACACTAAAACCAAAGTTTTGTGGCCGACTGGGTTTAAACACTAAAACCCAGTCGGCCACAAAAATTACAAGTGAAAGATTGAGGTTGTTTAACCAAAGTTTAGTGTTATGGTCCAAAGTTTTAGTGTTATGGTTCGAAGCTTGACGTGGCAAAAAGTCTCTACTTCGTTCATATTCTATAGTTCTAGGCGCGTTCGGCGCAAATTGTCGGGACCGCGTAAATTCCGGTCGTGCGGGAGTCATTCTATGCGACTCAACCTGATATCGCTGCTTTGGCGGGAATGGTATCCATTGTTGGTTAAGTGTATTTTCTGCAGATTGTCTTCTTGCAGTGTATTGACGAGCCAATTTGACTAACTCTGAAATTGTATTTACGTTTCGTACTTCTAGGAATTCTTTAACGGGCAAAAGCAATTGAGACAAAATGCAATTTACAATATCAATTTCAGCGGCATCAGCATCGTACAGCTGGTATAACTCTACTGTACCCCATATAAATTTTTCTATGTCATCTCTTTCCCTTTGTCTTCGTGAAAACAACTCTGTAGCTAGTTCTGTAAAATCATTATAAGCCGGATATATGTCCATGATTTCGTTTTTAAATTCTTCCCAAAGTTCTATGCCATGACGACATCCTACGTTATTCCACCATTGCTTAGCACATCCAATTAGGCAAGATACTGCTAAAACAACTTTTTTGTTGCTTGGCACTTCATGTAAACGGAAGTGCTCCTCCATGGACTTGACAAATGTCCACGATGACGGACGTTTCGAACCGTCGAACCTTATCTCAGGTAAAGGCCAATTAACATAAGGACTATAGTTAATGGATGGGTTGGCAAATCGTTGTTGTGGCGGTTGAAAATACTCTGTTCTATCGCTTGCTTCTGACGGAACAGAAAATGGAACCTTACGTTCAAAGTTTCTTCGTTGGTGAACTGACGTAGCATTGTCAGCAAATTTAGGGGTTGTTGTCGTTCCCCTTTTCTCCCGATTATCATCAAGCAGATTCATTAGCACTTCTTCTTCCATCATTACATCTTGCAATCTACCCTTTACTCTTTCTATGTCGGGAGTCATTATGGCGGAATCGGCCATATTGTTAGCAGACATGTTTAGCGGTCTGCCGAAATTTTGAATTTTGGAAATTTTGGAAACCTTTTTTAATCTTGAGCAGCGCTCAAAGGTACTGCTATACAACAATACTAAAGCTAAAACTAAGCTTACAAAAATATAAATTTGCTTATCAAAAAAAAAAATTTTTCCTATCGTGCCTACGTACGTGTGTGTCCGGACACTTCTAATCATTACATACAACAAATATCTTAAATATTCAGCAATATCTACGCTGAAACTTCAGTACCTTTGAATAATACACAAAAAATGTTAAGCTACTTGCTCAACAAAAATTTTCGGCTTAAGCTGCCGTTAAAAAGTTAACTGAGCTCAAAAAATTACTATCTTTGACAATCATACAAAATTTATCCACAAATATATATACTATCTTTAAATACTGGTGAGTCCCTGTTCGCTGCGCCACTTCTTTTATTGTACTCTGTAACGCTCCAAAACAAATGCAAAATACTTGAAGTTTTATGCTCCGGATAGCTTAGACGGGCGCCAGGCAATAATTAACAAATTGACAAAAGTAGAATAAGTTGATAAAAAGTTGAGTTAGGGTTCAAATACCAGCGAGCGTTAACGAGTAAGAATTAAAATGATTGTCAAGTAATATGAAATATAAAAAAATCCTTAATTCGCTTTGCTCAAAAGAAAAAAAACTGTACAGACTCAAAATGTTTTAAATATAACAAAACAAATTTATTTCCAAAATAATTCAACTCACCAAGACATCAATGAAGAAACATAACTCCTGTGCTACACGCACTGTGCTTGGTGCTACGCACCTTGTGCTCTCCTTAGTGCTACTGCACTAACTCTACCTTAGTGACTCGCAGGCCACCGGTTTTTGACAATGAGCCGGCGCATGCCGGGAAAGACATTAACATACTATGATGAACGACGCAAAAGCTATGACGCAAGAGGGGGCGTGTCCTTGGCACGCGCTTTAACGGTACTGTCGGAAGATCGGAGTTGCGGCGCATGCGCAACTCCTAGAATCTCTTGGATGTGAGCACTGTGATGCCAAAAAGGAAATAAAAAATCCCCAAAATGATAAATATAACGTAAATTAAACAAAACTGGTTAAGGTAAAGCAAAAGTGAACGATGGGGCATCACAATATCCACAAGATTCAGGTCTTGCAGAACAAGATCTTGAGATGTGCGGTCGATGCCCCATGGTTTGTAACTAACAGACAAATCCATAAAGATCTGGGTATCGACCCTATTTACTCTTATATTAAGTTTCTTTCACGTGGCTTTTTTGAGTCAGTTCAAAGCAATCCACATGAAATCATATCCTGCTTGTTTGACTACAACATGAAGTCATGAATAGTTAGATGAGGCCTAAAATGATGGCTTTCAGCAAAGATAATCATCCATTTTAGGTCTCTTGTGCATCCTTACTACTTTTATATTGATTTTTATTGCCCTTTGGGATCCACCACTGGTGGTTGAAATTTTTATTTGTGTTTACACTGATGCCAACTAAGCACATGTTCAGATGGAAGAGGTTAGCGGTACCTAGAGGTCATGTATAGTTAGAGTCTAACATCCTTCTTTAAAAACTGGACCATTTTGTAAAAGGGACCTTGGCCCCTTTATCATAGAGGCTGGCCTTCTTCTTCTTCTTATACATCCTTCTTTCTAAGCTGGACCTATTTGTAAAGGGGGCCTCGGCCCCCTTATCATCAGGTCCATACGCATAAAGGGCAGTGGGTGCGGATGAAAACAGCAAGGACTGGCCAGCACAGTGAAGGCTGGCAATCGTACATATTGGCAATTGGGCTTTAGGCTGCAGGCCGCCCAGTGGTGGAGAGGCAGATGTTGAAGGGTGAAGGAGAATAAATACCAGTTGCATGTCATGTGAAGGGGGGGGGGAAGGGGGGAGAGAGATAGAGGAAGAAGTAGTGTATATATTTTTTTTTATAATTTTCCGAGTGGCGAATGTTATTTTATGAAGTTGTAGCCATGGTTGGTTGCCAGTATGGTAGATTTGAGTCAATCAAAGGGGGATGAAATATTTGGTGGGGGAGCAGAGACGGTGGGATAGGTAAAACTCCTGTGTCAGGAAGATGGAGAAGGAAATATTTATGGATGCTTATCTAACGCCAGAGGTTAGCATTGGGTTGCCCTGCCATGCAGTGAAATGTTGCGCAGGGGTGGATCTGGGAAAAGTCATAGATCAGTGACAGCCATATATATGGGAAGGAGTATGATAAAGATAATCTTTTATTTTGGGAGGAGAATGATATAGCAACGTTATATGAGTTGGAAATCAAATTTATGTGTTCAGTGTATGGTGTTCAGTGTTTAAATTTTATAGAGCCAGTAGAAGGTCAGCCATGAGCTTGGGGTGTGTGGCAGGAGTGTAGTTTAAGGTTCCCATCAAAGGGTAGTGGGAGATGTGGTGAGATTCCATATGTATATTAGGTATGATAATGTGTATAGAGATGTTATGTTCTGGGAGAGATTCCATATAAGTTATTGGGTTAAAGAGAAATATAAAAGTTTCCAATATAGAAATAAAGTGTTAGTGTGTGTACCAAGTTAAAACTTCTCAGTTGTTAGAGTTTTATATATATTTACCACTTTTTTTGTTTATAAAAGCTGTCATATTTTATGAATGCCTCATTACACTGCATTTGGGTGTAAAAATTTCACTCAAAGAAATAAATTAATATTTTTTTCCGAGAAACTCCATCAGAAGACGGCAATCGGCTGCAAAAGAAATGAGCTAACTGGAAATCATCAATTTCTTTTAAGGTTCATTTAAAAAACCAACTAAAGTTTTCACTTTGTCGTCTGCTTATGCCAATATTTGTTCGTCTGTCTGTCCATCTCTCTTTTAACTGTTATCTGTCCATCTGTCTTTTTACCTGTCTGTCCATCTACAGACAATCAATTTTTTTACTTTTAGATTCAAATGAAAATTTTTTTGGGGGTTGGATAGGTGTCGAACAAATATTGCGATTCGCAAGTTTGAAAATTTCAATAGCTTTAATAGCGCCCCCTAGCGGTGAAAAAAAATGGAAAATGCTAAAATTTCAAACGAATATTACACAAAACTATTTACACTGGAAATCTGAAATTGTGATAGTAAAATGTTATGGTCAGAAGATATTCAACGACAAGAAGGCTTTGCCATTTTAGCCAAAAGGGGGTGCTAAAAATAAAACTTTTTTAAGAGATAAACGAAACAATATATACATTTTTTTTGTTTCACAGGCACTAACAAAATATTAACGATTTAAACAATATTTGATAATCTCAGCGTTACCTGTAGACGTTTAGACATCTATAAATCAATAAAGGTTTTTTGTGAAAAAAGCCGGTGTTAATTTAACAGGTTAGAATACTCTGACATGTTTCTGGAGAGATGCAGATTCGAATCCCGTATGTGGGCGAAATTTTTTTCTCCAAAAATATTAAGATGTACACTTTTTTTGAATTCCTATCAGTGAAATTTTCAGTGTTAGAGAGTGCTAAAGGCGGTATATAAAAACTCGAAAGACGAGCTCTTGTGGTGGAAAAAAGCTGGAAAATACCAAATCTTTAAATAAATATTGCAAACGATCTATTTTAGCTAGCAATTTAAATTTTTGGTCATAGAGTGTAATGGTCAAGTGGTTATCCTAATAGTAATAATTTTCCTGTTGGTAAAATACAACTTTTCTGCTTTAAGAGATAAATGAAAAACTTTTTTTGCACATTACAGGTACTAATCGAATATTAATAGTTTATTTTCTCAATTAAACAGTAATTCGAATTTCCACTGTCAGAGGGTACTTAAAATGTAAAATAACTAGAAGAATGCATATCACTTCTGGCACATATGGGAATCTCATTTTCAAAGAAAATGGTCTTCCTTTGCCTACTTTTTCACTCCTTAAAAGTTTTAATTATGGATGTTCATGTTGTTTTTCTGCTGAGTGTCTGCCATCCTCTTGGACCTTCTACTATGGCGTATAAACTGACAGACTCCTGTCAGATATCTGTACAAGCAGCTGCTTGAGGGGTTAGTTATTTTTCAATGTATGATAGGGAAAATGCACATCGTAATATTTTATAAGTAATTATAAGGCATAAAAAGCATTTGTCTTTTAGTTCTTAAATTTAAAAAGTTGCATTTCTCTCGCTCCTCTGAAAACAGTGATCATGAGCTGTAAGTAGATCATAGCTATCAGTGGAATTTTTATCATAACAGGACTCTTACCGTCGAAATTTCTACCATAAACAGATCACTTGAAACATTCGTTAAGAGTTTTGCAGTTTCGACATTTAGTGATCTGTAATGATGCAAATTAAAATTACCTTTGAAAATGTGAATTACATTTCATTAGTAACCAACTAAAAAAGAGATTTTCAATTTTCTCTTAAAACAAGACCGTTCCGTTTCTTACCTACTTTGGGCTTAGGGTGAACTCACTGTTGTCAATGGAATTTTCAAGACTGTCACATTCCACGACCAAAATTTCAAATGTCTAGCATAACTACATCGTTTGCAATATTCGTTTTAAATTTTGGGATATTTCGATTTTTTTCCACTATTACAGGGCGCAATTTTAGCTTTTGGAAAATTCGCAAAATGCAAATTGTAATATTTCATCAATATCTTTGCAACCCAAAAAAAAATTTAATTTATCTCTAAAATCACATTTTTCTGTTAAAACAAAAAATTGATATTTTGGAATTTTCAACTTTTCCACCGTTAGAGGGCGCAGTTATAACTTTTGGGAGATTCGAAAAATGCAAATTGCAATATATCAGTAATACCTATCTAACAGAAAAAGAAATTTTTATTTATCTCTATAAACAAAAAAGTTCGATATCTACAAACGGACAGACAACAAAGCGAAATTATAACTTTTTTTAAAAAAAAAGTCCTAAAATTTACTTTTCCTTTTTTAGCCGTTTTCTAAAGTGCTTTCAATCGTGAACACTGAAATTTGTATCAAATATTACCCTACCCTTTTCCGGAATCCATAAGTACCGTGCAATATCATTCAGCTATGCACACTAAACAATCCGAACGACGACAAAACATGGCATCCAATTTTGAGATTGCTAACCTCTACCTATATAGGGCCTCTAGGGGTACCCAAGCACCTGGTACTCTGATAATCATTTACCGATCTACGATAGGTCATCAACGCCGTCTGTAAAGCAGCAACTTTTTGGCTGGTATAAAACGAACAAAATGAATTAAAACATCTGAAAATTAATTATCGCCGACGCTTCGGCGCTAATTTTTTTCAGAAGTTTTAACTATTGTTGAAGTCTATTTCTACAGATAATCTGTGTATTTACTATGGATGAAAAAAATAAGTTTTTTTTTTTTCTGTTAAGGAAATGGTTAGAATTAGAGGTTGCAATGCCACGGCAACCAAAACCGTCATAAGCGTAGTCATGTGATTTTTATTCTGTGCCGGAAAAGGGAGTGAAGTTACGTTACTAAGACGTCGTGGGTTAATTTTTGGGATATTTCTCTAATTGTAATTAACTAAAAGTATTAATCCATATATTAATAATGGCTTTAAGCGATGCCGATGTGCAAAAACAAGTAAGTTCGTGTTTAAGGAGAAAAATTGTTTTTTGTCCAAGTTTCCAGTTTTGCTATCTCAAGGACCTTAAATTTTTGGTTTTTGAAGACTGTTTCGAAATTCTGACATCCTATTCCCAAATCAAAAGTACTTCAGAAAGAAAAATTAGTCTCTAAAAGATTTTTACGTATATCGTTTAATCCGGAACTGCTGTACCAATATTACGCGTAACTGATCAATTCACCCGCCATAAGCTCCAATGCTCTTTAAAATATTTGTTTTAAACAATTTTGAACGTCATTTTTCTTTTATATGCATTGAAAGAATATGGAAATGTAATATATATATGCTTCATATTTTAGCAAAAGTATTAAAAGCGTTAATGCTTTTGATTTTTTCTCCTTGTTTGAAATTTTATATGCATTTCAAATAGTTAATATGATTAACCATCTGTAATTTACTAAAATAAGCTTTAACTGATCATCTGTGGGGTGGGAGTTGACTCATCGGTAACACATCGAAGCTCACAATACTGTCCTCAGTCGGAAAACGCAGATGAACACGGAAACTTGAAAAACGTCTGACGGCTGCTCCCTTCCGAAGCACTGCGCATGCGTATGGGATGAGTTTTTTTTTTTCCTGGCTGAATTAATCGCTAAGAAAGGACTTTTTGCCCATTAAACAAGTATTGTTTGTCATATAAGCAGTTAATTACATTATTTGGTTTTTGTGATTTTCACGTCTAATAAAAAGTCATTCCAACAATGGAATCACACTAAAAGGGAAATCTTGAATGTTGGATACCACACTTTTCTAATAGTCACTCTGTGACATTATTTTTTCTTATAACGCAGCCGATGGATTCGTATGAAACGAGAATTCATTACTGTACGATTAAACTAACATCGTTGAGCAAACTGCATATTCCCCATCGGCATCGTTGGAATCTGGTGTAGAGAGCCCCTCATTGTAGGCTTACACCGTGATCTTACACATCTTGAACCATGTTGGAAAAATTAACGATCGATAAAAAAATCACTAACCAGTGGGACCAAGCAGAATAATAGATTTATTATAAGTTTATATTAAAATTTTGTAACCTGTTAGATAAATATTTAATCGTAGTCATGAATTCTCATTTCACGTGAATCTAACAGCCGCATTATAAAAGGAACCACTCAAAAAGGTCACAGAGGGAATAAATCAGCGAGGTCTGGAATAAAAAAAGTGGAATGTTTTCGAAAAATGGAGCAAAACTATGTCTTCAGAACATGAGCTTTGTAGTACTGCAGTTCACGATATAATGGTCGCCATTTTGTTTTTGATGCAACATATTTCGTTGCGTTTTTTTACATAACGTCACCACCCCCTTGCAGCTATTGGTAAAAACGGAAAAACTTTTTTTTGCATACTAAATGTAACACGGATGTCTGTAATTTACCCATATAAATAAAATTAACACTAAATATACGTTTTACCCCATACATTATCAAGAACATTCAACGAAGTTGTACCGATAATAATAAATAAATAAATAAATACCCCCTCAAGCCGATAATAGCTTAAGCTTTTATTAGCAGCCACTGAAGGCACAGTACAACAAGAATATGCCAAAAAGATTTTAATGATAAATGTTTATTTATAAATGAAAATTTTTTTGCTTAGCATATAAAAAGAATATCAATCAAATTAACTATGTATAGTGTATTTAGTCTTAATTGTGCACATAACTATTTCTTTTGAGTTTAAATACTGCATAAATAAAACTACATAAAGGTACATTTCCATGGTGACAGTCTCCGAGTATGCAGTGTTACTATGCACACCTAGTAGATAGTAACATAACTGCTAATATGCGTGGACACCTTAGGCAGTTCTGTTTCTGATTCCACAGGCATAATAATGTAAAACAATGGATATTGCAGTGGTTTTGCAATTTCTTTTTAAAGGATAAATGCTTTCTGTCTTGTAGCCAAAAAAACTTTACAGATTATAAAAAAAATAAAAAAAAAATACCCGCTCAAGCAGCTGTTTGCCACAGAGGTCTGACAGGAGCCTGTCAGTTTATGTGCCATAGTAGAAGATCTGAGAGGATGGCAGGACCTCAGCAGAAAACAACACAAACATCTATGCCTTACCCGGGACTCGAATCCAGGTCCCTTAGATCAGTCCCGGGACTCGAACCCAGGTCCCTTAGATTATTCCTGAGACTCGAACCCAGGTCCTTTAGATCAGTAGCCAAGCGTGCTAACCAACCTTGTAAAAAACTTTCTACTTTTTATCACATCATTTCCCCAAACCCCATTCTTCCATAAAAATAAATATCCCCTCAAACAACTGCTTATCACAGAGGTCTGACAGGAATTTTCTTCAATAGGAAAATCACACACGTGACAGACTTCACGTTACCTACCCAAAAGAAATCGTAGAAACCTAGGCCACCAACAAACACAGTTACTCTAATGTTATTTCTATGTCATAATTTACACTTTGATATCAAAAATTTCCTGAGCAGCACCATCTCATTATGACTGCCATAAAAATTATGAGGACCATAAAAAGTCCCCTGGTGAAAAAAATTGTTTAGGCACACTGGGTATTGAACTGGAAACCTCCACCTTAGAAGCTGAGAGATGTACCACTGTGTTATTAACTACTTGTTGATTGAAGTGTTAAAACAGTATACTATGATTTTATTATAGATTTTATTATAGTCCAATGGAAATGTTTTCATACTGTGTTTGATAATGTAATAAGATAATTATGCATGTAAGCAGAAAAGCTTTATAAAGCAACTGATTGATAGCATTATTTTGTTTCTTGCTATTTTTGCTCTCGTATTTTAACACATATCATCATTAGGCTTATTGCTGCTATGAAGAAGTTTGTTATATGAAACAAATCCGTTCAATGTAATTACATTATTGTGTGATTAGTAATACTATGAACTTTGCCATATTTGTAATCTATCACAACGAACATATTTTAAAAAGTTGCAATTGAATGAGCATGTAAACTACTACTATTATCGACTTAGTCAGAACACGCGGTCTGGCATGAATCTGGAGAGATGCTGGTTCGATTCCCGCTGTGGCGGCAATGAATTTTTTTCAGAATCTATTAATTAATGTTTGATGTCTATCTTAACAGGGAATACTGTGCATTCACTTTGGGTTGATTTTTAGTTATTAGTGTTAGTGTTGTATCTTTTTGTAGTTATATTTATCTATGAAATAATATTGGGTTGAATGAAAAGTTTATTCATATTTCTGGCAAAAAAACAAGCTCAAATATTTAATAGTAAAAAATACCTTTAATCAGTAATGTATCCATCATTTTGTTCGATTATCTTAAGCCCTGTCTGGTAGCTTCATTATTCCATTAGTGTGGAACTTGGTTGGTTCCACCAATCAAAGTGGTTTTTGATGGTGTCCAAAGACTGAAACACTTTACCATTCAAACAGTTTTGCACTGACTGGAATAAATGGTAATCCGAGGGTGCAATGTCAGGTGAGCATGACGGGTGGCACAAAACATCCCAACTTCAACAATTTTTGCTGGGTCAAAGACTTAGCAAAAATTGTTCTCACATTGTCAAGGTGGAACATAATTCCTTGCGATTCACCAATTTTGGATGTTTTTCATCAGTCACTGTCTTCATTTGATCCAATTGCAAGCAATACTGATCTGAATTAATCATTTGATTGCTTTGCAAAAGGTCACAGTGAAGGATTCCCTTCCAATCTCACTACACACAGAGCATGATCTTTGGATGCAGGCCAGCCTTGGGTTGCAGTAATGGAGGCTCATTCACTTGCTCCAGGTTCTTTTTCTATGAGCATTGTTGTAAAGGATCCATTTTTCACTACCCATCACTAACTGCTTCAAAAATAGGTCATTTTTGTTGTGTTGCAGGCGGGAATCACAAGTAGAGACATGGTCCATTAAATTTTTTTCACTCAATTGATGCACCCACACATCATGTCGATTCATGTATCCAAGCTGTTCCAAATGCCTTACAACTGATGTTTGCCATATTTTTAGTGTCTGAGCAATCTCTCTTGTGATGCTGTGCTGGGTAATTTGGATTAATGTGGCAATTTGGCTGTTGTCAATTGTGGAGGTCCTTCCTGAATGTGGGGCATCTTTCAAAGAGAAATTCCCAGTTCAGAACTTCTTGAATCACTTCTGACACGTTCAGTCATTTACAGCATCATGTTTGTACACTGCACAAATCTTTTTTTTTTATTTTTGTTTCATTTTCACCCCCCAAAAAAGAGCATAAGATGGCAAAACTGTACCACTTATCTTACATTTTCAAATTGCTCCTATGCCAATATCTCTCACTCTATCTGTACAATTTGCTTTTCAGAACACACTAGCAACTTGCCCCCTGTCAAAAGCACACACTAGCAACTTGCCCCCTGTCAAAAGCACACACTATAACTGCAAATGCATGTTGTTTTGCAGATCACATCCAGTAACATCTCTTGAGAAATATCCGAATGAACTTTTGATTCAACCTAATATCTCACCAGAAACAACTATTTATACAACAGCAAATCTGCTAAACAACAAATTTTTTTGTTGCCCCAAACAAGTCTCAAAAATATATAATCTGATAGAGGAGAACAATGTTAATATGGGCATATCACTGAACAATGAATTTTTGTTCTGCATATATAAAAAACCCCTCCTCCCCCAAAAAATTGCATCAGAGGCAACTATTTCAACTACATCTATCTCTGAACAACAAATTTTGGTTCTGCACATATAAAATGCTCCTCCCCACAAGTAAATATTTTTATTGAAGATAATTCTTTCAACTATAGCATATTGCTGAACAACATTCTGTACTTTAAAACCCCCATAAAAATTAAACACACACACACACAAAATCACCTGTAAATTCTTCAATAGCCAAGAATTTTGGTTGGGGTCTTCTACGTAGATCGTCTGTATTACTAAAAGCATTTTTAATTTTTCAGCATTTGTAAAATTCATGCTTAAAATCCATGAGATTAAAGTAACCACCACATAGTATGCCCACACATACATACATACGTACGTACGTACATACATACATGCACACGCACGCACGCACACACACACACACTATGCCCAAGACTGTAAACCTAAAAAAGTTGTGAACACACACACTATGCCCAAGACTATAAACCTAAAAAAGTTGTGAAATGCGATATTCATGTCACCACAAATCTCAGCAGCAGATCGTGTGTTTCTCGCTCAATACTGGAAAAAACCTCCAACTGTTGTAATGCATTATATTTTCACTCAACATATGTCGCATTTATTCACCTAGTTCCATGTTGTACCATGAACTGCACTTTCACCCCTTAGCCAATCCTTTAGCTCTGCACAGAATCCGGGGCGGGGGTGGCTCAGTCGGTAGCGCGCCAGGCTCGTAATCTGTAGTTTCCAGGTTCGAGTCCCAGCTGGGTCAGCGTTGAGATTTATCTCCGCAAAATTCCCCGCCCTGCCCACAGTCAGTAGGGGGCACCGATGGGCTTGGAAAGGCTGCCGTCCGTCGGATGGGATGTTAAGCCGTGGCCCTGTATGCGGGAGAGCCATACCCTGTGCACGTTAAAGAACATGCTAGATGGCCTTGACGGGAGGCTACCATCCGTCTCCCAACAGCTGTTCCAGTGGGTCCCCTCCCCCAACCTTCTCTGAGCTTTTGGGGTCCATGTGACCTGGCCATTTAGCCCATGGTGTGCAAAAAAGTGCTGCTCAGAGGTAAAACAACCCAACTGCACAGAATCCATAGGCAAGCAGAACATTCCCTAGATAACTTTCACACTCACCGAACCATTCCACATTTAGAACATATGCAGGATCCCTTGTCAGATAGAATGATTCGATAGTTCATCAACTGCTTTAGATTTCTGACCACGAGCAATACTTCAGAAGAGAGCAGCCCTACAGACACTTGCGGAAAGGCTACCATCCATCAGATTGGATGTTGAGCTGTGACACCTTTTACAATGGTGGATTAAAGTATCCCCCAGGTGTAAAAGGTTCTTAAGGCCTTCAACTGTCTGGGAGGTGGGGGGGGGGAGAGAGAGAGACTGATGCTTGCGATATTTTTAGTGTCTGAGCAATCTCTCTTGTGGTGCTGTGCTGGTTAATTTGGATTAATGTGGCTATTTGGCTGTTGAGGTACTCAATCTACAGTTTTTATAACTTACAAATAAAAAGAAATATTTAATAGATTCTGAAAAAAATTCATCGCCGCCACGGCGGGAATCGAACCCGCATCTCTCCAGATTCATGCCAGAGCGCGCTACCATTGCACCACGCGTCGGACAACGAATATTTTCAGAATATGACCTTGTCTCTTAACAGGGAATACTGTGCATTCACTTTGGATTTCAATTATATATTTAACGCGGTAGCGTTAGCGACCTTCTCATTAACATCTGATAATCAAACGCAACGACTGTAAAACGTTGCATCTCCTTGAGTATAGATGGCGCTGTCTCAGTCACGTCTCAAGAAGAAAAACTTAAAAGGTCATATTCTGAAAATATTCGTTGTCCGACGCGTGGTGCAATGGTAGCGCGCTCTGGCATGAATCTGGAGAGATGCGGGTTCGATTCCCGCCGTGGCGGCGATGAATTTTTTTTCAGAATCTATTAATTATTGTTTCTTAACAGGGAATACTGTGCATTCACTTTGGATTTCAAAAGAAATATATGCAGCAGTTTAAATAAATTGAATTACAGAAATGCATAAATAAGAAATTTAATATGTATTATAGAATAAAATAAAAAATATAATAAATATTCCCTGAAGCAGTTGCTTGCCACAGAGGTCTAACAGAGGCTGTCAGTCTATATGACATAATGGAAGGTCTGTGAGAATGGCAGGACCTCAGCAGAAAAAAACATTATGCTTTACCTGGAACTCAAATCCAGTTCCCTTTGACATAGTGAAAACAACAACAAAAATTTCCCTTCTATATTAGTGTATTTAACAAAACTTGCATTACATTAGATAATTTGATGTTAAACTGGGTAAAAATATGAGCTCTGTACATAAGTAGTAGATTATACTAATAGTGAAATATTTTACTTCATAAAATGGGAAAAAATTGAGGTGTGACTGCTTGAAGGCCCCCAAGAGTTTCCATTGTAACACTCCAAAGTATGTTATTTTTAAAGCTGCTGTATAGCATGTAATTTGGGTGATAACTACAGATTACACAATAAATCTTGCCAAAAAAAATAGTGTTCGTATTTGAACAACGTCAAGTTTTTCTTTGAGAGTTGTCTTTAGCAAAATAGTTATTTAGGATATCTAGTATTGAGTGTTTTCTTAATGCATCTAATCCTATCAAACACTTCATATAACAATTCCTGTATTATCACAAGTTACAGTTTATTCCATATTATTTAATGTGATGGGCAATACACTGTTTCAGAAAACACAGCTAAGTTCAAAGTGTAATGCTCCAAAATAGGTTATTTTTAATAGAATTAAGAATTTGGTTGATCGACAGTTAAGAAACTGCATGATGAACAGTATGGATTTGGAAGTGGTAGGGGATGTATAGATCAAATTTTTTCACTTAGGCAGATTCTTGAGAAATGTTGAGTTTCACAAACCTGTGGTTACGAGCTTTATAGATTTCAAAAAGGCTTTTGACTGTTTATTGACATAATTTATGGTTGATTGTTAGATCATATGGAATATCTGACAAGTTAGTTAGCATAATGAAAGCTTTCTATAATAACACTGAATAGTGTGAGAGTTGGTAAGTCTTGTAGCGATTGGTTTAGCACTGCTAGTGGAGTTAGACAAGTGTGCATTTTGTCTTCTTTTCTCTTTAGTTTGGTTATTGATTACGTTATGCGAAATTCACTTCAAGGGAAAGGTTTTGGGGTTAAATGGTTTAGAGATCTGAAAATTTCTGATTTAGATTATGCTGCTGATTTAGCCCTTTTGGCAAATGATGTTGATGAGATGAACTATTTCATTCTAACTATTGATGAGACTGGTAATAGAGTAGGTTTGGTGATTAACATAGAAAAAACTAAAGTGATTAAAATTGGTCAGGTAAGCTGTGATTCAGTTAATCTGAATAGTTCCACTCTTCAGCAAGTGTCTCAGTTTAATTATCTTTGGAGCTATGCAGCAAATACTGATGTGCAACACAAGATAAACAGAAGAATAGAGATTGCTTCTGGGACTTTTAAGAATCTATGGAGAGTGTGGAGAAATAGGTATATACACCAACAGATTAAAATTATTCTGTATAATAGTTTGATTCTCTCTAGGGTTAGTTATGGTAATGAAACATGGACAGTTTGCAAGCAGGATAACTGGAAACAATGCCTTTGATTTTAGATGTTTAATATCCCCTTTTTCATGATCAAGGTTAGAGTTAGCAGAGAGGATTGGAACCTGGGAACTACAGATTACAAGCTTGTCTCACTATCTGTTTAGCTCCTCTCCCCTCCCCAAAAAATATATGTGTATTGGAAACTTCCAATGTTATGTTAATGGAGACCTAATTTTGAAGCTCTATAACTTCTAAACTATGCATTTAATGACAAAATATGACTGAAGATAAATTAAGGATCATAATCAAATATATTTAAATCTTGTATTTTAACAATATTCGTTCATTATTTAAAGAGTTGTGGAAGTTGTAATATTTAATGCTAAATTATCTTGCTTTTTGAAAATCATTCATGATTGTCTAATATTGAAATAAACATTTCTCAAACTTCTGAAACATATATTTATTCTTTAAATGGTTTGAAAAAATAATATTTAAGTTTTAATTAAAATCTTAAGTAAAATCTTATGACACATTACTGTTGGGAAATATTGTACTTTCCTTAATTTTAAATGCTGAACAAATATCATTAAAACCTGAGATTTAATAGATATGATTATTTTTCCATTAAATTAATAGTTTAGGAGTTATAGAGCTTCAAAATTAGAATTCCATTAACAAGAAATTCTCAAATATTTTGGTATGGCACTGTATATTGGATTAGCATCAGTAAAGAAAATGTCATTAAAATAAAAAAAAAAAAATCGTGCAATTTATGTAGTTGTTTCTAGCAAAATATTTTATTATAATTACATTAACTACTTTGATGATATTGAAAATATTTGATATTAAGAATGAATCATATTTTAGTGCCATTCATTTTCAAACTGTGGGTTGCGAGCAGCTTGGAAATGGGTCACTAAGCTCTGATAATTTTGTATTTGCCAATATTTTTAGGGAATATTGGCATAATTATTTGCCAATATTTTTAGATGATTTAATTATAAAAATTTTTGCCAATATTTTTAGGGAAAAAATTTCCTACATTGTAAAGAAGGGAGAAGGGACTGCATAATTTTATCCACCATTCAAAAGGGTCACATAAATTTATTACAATTCTATGGGGCCACAGTGTTAAAAGGTTTGATATCCTCTAGTTATAGTTTTAGAGGTAACGAAATTAATTTTAGTTATGAATTGAATCCCTTTTGTCACCAGCATGGTTTAAAAATGGTGATTTGATGAATATTGTAATGTAAATTGATAGTAAAAAAATTAACTTCTAGAATTTATTGTCGGGATTGCTATAGATGATGTAGTTTCCTTCAGCCAATAGCACGAATTCAGTGATGTTGAGCCAATCTTATTATTCACTAACCTTGATATAAGCTTTGTGAACCAAATTTCCTAGTTCGTGGCAGTGTAAGGTTTAATCTGGTCCACCATCTGCTTATTATTTGCATATGGGTGTGCTTATATTAAAAACAGCAAAATATTTAAAATGTGGTTAACTCTTATTGTGGTTCAAATATAGTTAACACTTAACATTTTGACAACATATAAATACTATACATAAAGAAGGAAGCAATTTAGAAATTTGGCTAAGTGAACTTGATTTAGTCAATGGTTAAAAATACCCAAAGTTGGGGAACCACAACATCAGTGATAAAGAGTACCAGACATGATCAACATGGCATATGAAAGAATGATATATACAATTTTAGCATGAGAAATATGAATACACATAGGATGTCTCCTTGTTCTGCTAGAGTCCAAGAAATTAATTAAAGGCTCAGCTGGATTTGAATAGTGAAGTATGTATGAAACAGTGGCAACAATAATATTGATGCCTAATGTTAACTGGAGTTATGGCAATGCTGTTTGACTTGCATTGTTACAAGAACTTCAAATTAGCCATCACAACTTTGCAATGTCATTGATATCTGTTATATATGCATACAAAATTGCAAGTTAATTATCTTTATTAGCTTTGGATATCTTTTTAATACCAAATGTAACTGTTGATTTTTAATTTTTATTATACATGAATAATGCTTGACCCTCTCCACCATCTGGCTGTGTTTGCATGGGAGCTTTCTGCATGCCACTGGTCTAAAGTCTATGAGGCTGATAAACCTTGTTCTGCTGTCAGCAGTTTCCCCTACAGTCTGCTTGTAAATTGTGATCCCTTCAGGGTCATCCCACTTGGAATTGTATTTTTTGTCTTAAGTGGAAAATACTAGACACTAATCACCTTACTACCATTCATCCTTTTGGCTTGCATGTCCAAGGCTACCTTAGAAACCTTTAATATTGGTCTTGGTAACATTGCCTATTTGACAACAAACAGCGTGGCACTTCCACCATGGCTTGCTGTTTTCCCTTTCTGCAGGCTTTTGCTTTTCAGGATGGAAGGTTTTCCCACCCAACTACATATACCAGCAACTCTTTGTTAGCTATCCACAAAATAGAGTTGCAAGGTGTATTGCGATTTTGGTCAACTTTGAGTTGTACACAGTATATGATAATACTTTTGAAAAAAACTATTAGTTGTTATTGGTAAATTTTTGATATGTGATGTGGTTAGGGGTTCTGCTAGTTCAGATACCTTTACAGGGTCCTGAACACTCGTGCATTCTGTTTGCTGTATGCTGCAACCCATGTTTCTGGAAAGAAAGATCTTGGTTTCAGGAATTTAGGGGTCTTTTTTGTCTCTCCCCAGCTTGTGACTTGTGGGGTTTCTCTTGCCATTGGGAGATCTCTCCCCTTTGCCTCTTGCCATTTGGGAGCCTGTTTGCCTCAGGTTGGGCACTGGTTTAGAGGACTGCTGCTACACATTGAAACACATGAACCTGTACCAAGACTTAGAAAAGAAACTTGTTGTGTAGTAAGACAAACCTATGAGCTAACTGATCCTGGGGGACCTACCCCAGGACCTAACACACTCATCAGAAACAGAGACCAAAGCAGGTTACATGATAAATTTACACAGGAAAAAATTACACGTGATAAAATTACACATGGAAGAAATTACATATGGAAAAAAATACACAAAGAAAAAATTACACAATTCAATTTTTATTTAAAGTTTATTAAACTCTTTGGTTGTCATATCAAGTACTTAAACTTTCTTATAATTGCAAAAATTTTCACTTACAAAAATACATAGATAAAATTTAAATATAAAATATAAAATAAAAAGCACTAAGTCATATGAGCTATACAATACAAGAAATCTAATCATCTATTAGAGGGGGCGGGGGTGGCTCAGTCGGTAGTGCGCCAGGCTCATAATCTGTAGTTCCCAGGTTCGAGTCCCAGCTGGGTCAGCGTTGAGATTTATCTCCGCAAAATTTCCCCACCTTGCCCACGGTCAGTAGGGGACACCGATGGGCTTGGAAAGGCCGCCATCCATCGGATGGAACGTTGAGCCGTGGCCCCATGTGCGGGAGAGCCATACCCTGTGCACGTTAAAGAACACGCTGGATGGCCTTGACGGGAGGCTACCATCTGTCTCCCAACAGCTGTTCCAGTGGGTCCCCTCCCCCAACCTTCTCTGAGCCTTCAGGGTCCATGTGACCTGGCCATTTAGCCCATGGTGTGCAAAAAAGTGCTGCTCTGAGGTAAAACAACCCAACCCATCTATTAGAGTCATAATTCTGTACAATTATTGAAATATGTTGTTTTAAAGAAATGTACCTACCACGTTTGGGGTTTGGTTGACCAGTTAAATGCTGCAAATAGTTTGTATGTTGTAAGGATATTTCTTTGACGATGCTGTCTAGAAATTTCCAAACAGTTGGATGGGAACACTAAAAAAGTGACTGAAGTCCATAGTGCCATCCTTCGATACAATTTGTAATCCTTGCTATACAGTTGGCTGCAGATTGCCTATGGTTCCAAATAGAAATATTAAATAGAGGTTGTTTGTAAGTGACGTTCCTGAACTGTCAATCCTGAACATATGTACATTTGAAATAAAGGAGATGAGTGATCTCGAGAAGATACTTTCCAAATTTTAAAATCCTCTTTCTACAGAAATTGATGTTGGTGGACAATTTTTAAGAAAGATATTCTAATGGAGAAATATCATTATTTGTACGAAACAAAACATATTTTATTCCATTGCTTTCTAACCTTGAAATACATATCATTTTAGCATACATGGATCAAATGATGCAAAATAATGCTTATTGAATTGTTGCCTACTTATAATTTCAGCACTTATTCAGTCTTAATGTCTTGTCAGTTAAGCAATGGAAGGGCCGAGGGGGCACCATTGTTGGGCTGTGCTTAGGGCATCAGTTGGCCTTAATCCGATCTTGCCTCTGGGTTAAACTGAATCATCATCATCATCCTCAAGCAGCCATGGGCTACGGAGGTCCAACCAGACCGTGCAATTTAGTTCTTCAAGCAAGTCTATCCTGAGCTACATCTACTGCATAGTTACAAAATAACGAATTTGCCAACAGGCTACAAATTTTGTACTATGTGTAATTTTTTCTTCATGTAATTTCTTCTTTGTGTAATTTCTTCCTTGTAATTTTTTCCTGTGTAATTCTATCCTAACACTGGCTTTCTTCCATTTCCACCTCTGGAAGGCAACCCTCTCACTGCAGACAGCATGACTTTCCAAACACAGGGAAGAACCACCACCAACCCTTCTTCCTTGAATGGCAGTCTGAGATCTGTGTCCCTTTGATGACTCTGAAGACACAGACATGAACTACCCTCAATTTAATAAACTGTCGCTGGTAGGCATTTTAAAGAGAATAATAATAAAAGAGTTAAATGTTTTGTGTGATGAATTTTAGTGTTGAAAAATGTTACTTTTTTAATTCTTTAGTCTCAAGTATGACCCTGTATGTATAGTTTTTTTTTTTATAAATACTTGTTTAATTTCTTCATTCAAGACATAGCATATTACAGTTTTGAAACTATTTCAGATAAAGCATATGATGGCTTTTATTGAGCGAGAAGCTAATGAGAAAGCAGAGGAGATTGAAGCAAAAGTATGTATATATATATGTTTGCTGTAAGTCATAGAGTTATAATAGCAGATACACTATATTGCAAAAAGTGTCTGGACACTTTCATGTTAAATGAATGAATAATCACATTCAAATCTACTTAACTTTGAAAATAAGCTTTTTACGAAAAAAAGTCACTGGCATAAATTGAAGATCTCGGTCAGAGCTCTCGAAATCTCTGTTTTCTATAATATTAATCTAATATTTAAAGAGTTGTGGAAGAAAAACATTAAATGAAAACATTTAAACAAACATTTAAGTGAAACTTTTGCTAGTTTTTAAAATTTACTTCAAAAAGTTAAATCAAAACTGTTATAACAAGTTGTTCTCAATATAAATGCGATATTTGAATTTTGTGTAAGGATTTTTGAAGTTTTCATCAATTTGGGGGGAAAATGTTTTGGAAGTGAGGTGTGTTATAACTGTTGTTAATTATTATAGCTTCCATAGCTCTTTAAATATTAGATTAATATTTAAAAAATAGAGATTTAGAGAGCTCTGATCGAGAACTTAGATTTATGTCTAGTGACTTTTTTCCGTAAAATGCTTATTTTCAAAGTTAGGTGGATTTGAATGTGGCTATTCGTTCACTTAACATGAAAGTGTCCAGACACTTTTTGCAATATAGTATATTAGCATTTGATTTTCTTTTATAATATTTAAATAATGATATTAAAGAATTTTTCTAATTTTATCGCAGAATTTTTTCTATTAAAGTTAAAATTATTCTATAAACACTAGGTGCTCTACTAGTTATATGGTATCAGGAAAATTCCATTTGTAATTCCATTTGGAATTTCGTTCTCCCTGTTGCTCAGGAGTGCAAATGTCAGAATCCTCTGACAATCAATGACTCATGCCACAACAACTATCACTGAGGCAGTAAATTGTTTATTAACAACACCACAGCATGAAAGAACTCGGTTCCCATCGAGTAAGAAACAACAACACTGGACCTGTGAAAGCACTAGCTCCCATGAGGAACAGCACAAACTCTGGACTTCCTTGTACAATTTAAGAGGCATCTCAAGAAGAATGAAGTAACAAACCTAATGCCGGTATGACTAATTTGAACTGCATCCAACTGTTATACAATTGTCAATTATTCCATTAGATGTCAATGAGCTGATTGTTTTCCCTGATAGCTCATAACTAGTATAGCACCTAAAGTGTTTATAGAATAATTTCACCATAATTTAATTCTGCACACTGTGTTTATACTTTTGATTATTAAATATTTTCTAATTTGTTACATACAAGTGACGCCTATATATATTTATATTGTGCTATCAAAATAATTGGACAATTCTCTTTTGACAACAGAAAAACCAGATTCATGTTTTGTAACTTCTACAATAAATACATAAAGAATCCTCAAACAGCCATGGGCTACAGTTTCGGCACAAATGGAACTTCAAGTATAAAGTTTTGAAACAACTTAGTATCGAAAGAGTTAAACTGTAGTAGTGTATTTAAAACTTGATTACTTTTTCTTAAAAGGAAGGATCTGGTTTTTTTAATTAAAGGCTCACTTAAAAGAGCATTAAAATATAAAATAAATAGTTAACTGTACCACTATTGAAAATGTCATGCTGCTGGTAGTGTACTGGCCTACTTTCATCACTGCTATTAATATTAAATGAGATTGCCCCTCAAAACCTCGAAATGAAATCCTGACAGAATTTCATTTAACAAGAAGCACCAAGAAAGTTCACATACAAAATATGATGATGAAAATAAAAAACGTACAAAATGATCAGATGAAAATAAAAAAAATAGGATTTTGAAATACTCCAACAGCTGAGCCTTTTCCAGTCTTCCCTGAAAGCAGTTTCCTTGCTCCACTTCAGCTATGATTGTTTTCTTCCCCCTTTCCTCAACTTCTCTTACTTCCCTTTTCTCTTTATCAAGCCTTCAACCATCCTCATATCACTCTGTGTGGACTCCTAACTTCTACATTTATGGGTTTGGTAGCCACAACTAGTGGCTAGAGATAAATATGAAATCATAACAAGAGAAAGAAGGAACCTGATCTGTTACCTGAACAGGAGTAGAATTAAGTGGGACCAGCCCACAAAATTTGGGACCTATAGCTGAAATATCAGTGGAATGACAAGTGAACTGAGAATTTGCCACTGATGTCACATGTGCCCACCCACTTGCCTGTTCGTTCACCCGTAATTATGGCTATTATATAATATGGTTCTAATGGAGAAAAACTGTAAAAAGAGGCTGAATTCATTAAGCACCTAATTAGATGGACAAGATGGGTATACACATGCATTTTTATTCTTAAACAGTATACTATGGTAAAAATCATTTTATTAGCATGATTTGAATAACAACCCATTAGCACAATAGTCCAAAATGAAATGTGCAATAGCATTCACATATATTTTATATAGACTAATATTGAATCTTCTGGGTCCATTGGCACTGCAGGGCATATCGAATTTCTGCTGATTGGTAGATGGGTGTTGATCAGCAATGCTAGCACAACTGAAACTTGATTTAAAAAAAAAATAGAAGTTCTCATTTTAAATTCTTACCTATATCTCATAAAAGTAGATAATTCAAACTTATAAACTTCCATTTTGTGAGGATTTTGCTAAAATATGATATAACCAATATATTCAATCCATGATACTTTTCCCATTTATTATCACTATCCACTGTATCCATACTTCGAAAAACAAAATTTTAATTTTAGCTTATGCAATTGTGATACTTTTGAGAGAGTTTCTAATTTTAATTAACTTGGTCTCCTCCTAGATGAATTTTTATGGTAAAAACATATTGGCTTCATCTGTAACAAGTTGCAATTGCTGCTCATCAGTTTTGTATAAGATTAGTTACCGTCTTCCACTGAATATCTGCAGACTTGGTTTATTTGCCACTAGATGTATCTATAACTATGGTATCTTATTTTATGGTAATACATGTTGCTGTTTTATGAGAATTTTTATTATTCAAAAATTAATTATCAAAAATTATGTAATACTGGAACTCAAACATTAAATGAAATATCTTGTTTTAAATTGATGAATGTTTTGCCCATTAAGTCTCTCTAAAATAAAAAAACCCTCAAACAGCTGCTTGCCACAGAGGTCTGACAGGAGTCTGTCAGTTTATATGCCATAGTAGAAGGATAAAATGATTATCAAATATTATTTTGTTAATGCCCATAAGTTTTCTGTTGACCACGAAGTTAGTGCAAGATTCAAGACATCTGATAAATTCTAAATACCAATAGTCAGAAAGAACTTGATTCAAAATGTAAAAAAATTCACTGTCCTGACTTCATTCAACTCCATATCACAGCTTAATGATATTAAAAATTAGTTGGAATTAAAAAATATTGAACTGTGGCCCCTTGATGATATCAGCAATGCTGATGTTTTTTGTCAATGTTAATAATTCATAACACTGATTTCTTTTATTCCTGTTAATATAATTTATCAGATTTTAGTTTCCAAACAGTTGAATATTCAAATTGTGTTGCATTGCACACAGTACAGCCATTGCTCTTCTTTGAGGGCAGGAATTGACTCATTCAGGAAAGTTCATTCTCATTCCTTCGAGGGCAGGAATTGACTCATTCAGTTGTGTGCCAGGTTCATAACCACCACAAGAAGGTGGGGTCAGACCCCATCTTCTTGTGCTGGAACCTTCTTGAGTTAAAGTGGTGATTCGACAAGAGACCCTTGTGGAAGGGAATGAAAGGGGAGGGCTGCCAGATCAGTATGACATACTGATCTGGACTACTATGGCTACTTTTCTTTTTTTCTACCATGTTGAGAAGTGGTCAATCACATAGGGTCTTGGTGCTGCCCGTATATACTGACCTATATGAATGGAATAATGGCTCTGAACTTGATTATAGATCCTAAATTTGCTGCACTGGTGGACTTCTGTTGAGGGAAAATCTTCCATTGTGTTTTCTGTTTGTGTGTTTAATAGCCCCAAGTGAATAGATTCACAGGTTATGTTGGCTGATGGAAAATCATGATCAGAGACTGTTGCAGGTACTTTAACCCTTGCTTCTATGAACATCGTCAAACCTACATTGGATGGACCAGTGTAGATGGCTTCAGCCTTTAGTAGTGGGGGGAACATGTCTTTGCCTCATGCCTGTGATTAGGGGTCTGTTTGATATTGCTAGCACTTCCTCTCTCAGTAAACATAGTTTCTTTACTATGTCACTAACTATTTTCCCTCCACAGGTTCTTGGAATATGAGGACTATGCACAGAGATTATTCTCTTGATGCTCTTACACAAGTATTCCACCATTCATCATCCTCAAGCAGCTATGGAAGTCAAACCAGACACTGCAATTTAGTTTTTCAAAATGTCTGTTGGGAGCAACAGACATTTATTGTAGACCAATTCCAGCAAGGTCTTGTTTGACATTGTCCACTGCATCCTAGGTTTCCCCTTCTTTCTGATTCCTATAAGCACACTGTTGTTATCCCTGTTCACTAATCTGTAGTTATAAATATAGGCAACATGGACAAATAAATTAAGTCTTTCTACACAATATGCTGCTCAAAGGAGGTTGCTGACACCTTTTCCTAACCTCATTGTTACTTATGAAGTCAAACCACCTAATGTCCAAGATACTGCATAAGCATCTAGAATCAAAAGCATTACGTTTTCTATTATCTTGTTTATAAAAGGTCCATATTTCACTACTGTAAAACTCTAGAAAAACCCAAACTTATTATACACTCTAATTTTAGGCATTTGGTATATACAGCTGTTTCTCCACTCTCTCCATAGATCCATCATTAAAAGTCTGGCAACAATCCTTATTCATCTGTTGATCTCATTCTGCACATCACCAGTATCTGTTACATAGCTCCAAAGATAATTAAACTGAGATACCTGCTCAAGAGTGGAACTATTCAGATTAACTGAATCACAGCCTACCTGACCAATTTTGATCAGTTTAGATTTTCCTTTGTTAATCGCCAAACTTACCTCTATTATCAGTCTCATTAATAGTTCGAATGAAAGAGTTCATCTCATCATTAGCTCGAATGAGGTTTCATCTCATCAACATCATTTGCCAAAAGGGCTAAATCATCAGCATAATCTAAATCAGAAATTTTCAGATCTCTAGACCATTTAAGCCCAAAATCTTTACAATGAAATTCACATAACATAATTAATAACCAAAGTGCAAAGGAGACAAAATGCACCCTTATCGAACACCAGAAGCAATGCTAAACCAATTGCTATAAGCCTTACCACTTTCACACATGACTCAGTGTTGTTATAAAGAGTTTTCATTATATTAGCTAACTTGTCTGATATCCACATGATCTCGTTATCAACCACAAATTATGATGATCAACAGAGTAAAAAAGCTTTTTTTAAATTTAAAGGCTAGTAACCAAAGGTTTCTGAAACTAAACATTTCTCAAGAATCTGCCTAAATTCAAAAATCTGATCTGCACATTTCCTACCACTTCTGAATTCACATTACTCATCCTGCAATTGTCCATCAACCAGATTCTTAATTCTATTAAGAAAAATCATGCAAAGAACTTTATCTGGAATAGAAAGTAGGCTGATACTCCTCTAGTTATCACAAGAACTGCAATCGCCTGTTTTAAAAATAGGGATAATAATAGCTCTGATTAAATACTTAGAAACAATTCAAAATTTCAGTCATCCATGTGGTAACCAAAACATACCCACATCTAAGCATTTCAGTAGTAATTTCATCTACCCCTGGGGATTTATGTAGTTTAAGTTTAGAAATAGCAAAATAACTTCAGACTGTGTTATAGGGTCAACATTAAAGCCAGTAGTGCATCTATCATCATTACAAACAATGGGAGTAGAACTAAACACATTGTTTAGAACATCACTGAAATGCTCAGTCCACATAGCTATGACAGAATCCTCATATTCTGTAACCTTATCTTATCCTTCAATCTCTAAATATCTCTCCATTTTCTACCACACAAAACATTAACTATCTAGTACAGCTTTGTGCTGTCTAAACTGCTTCCTTAGCTTTGTCAGCCAAGCCATGGTTATAATGGTGAAATTCTTGTGAGAGTATCAAGAGAATAATCTCTGTGAAGAGTCCTCACATTCCAACTATCTATGGAGAGGAAATGGTTAGTGGGATGTTTAAAGAAACTATTGAGAGAGGAAATGCTAACTATATAAAACAGCTCCCTAATTGCAATCATAGGGCAAAGACCCATTCCTCCACAACTAAAGGCTGAAGCTATCTACACAGGAAGACTTTCTCCAATGCAAGTTTGACAATGTCCGTAGAAGTAAGACTCAGGTACCTGTGATGACCTTAGATTAAG
The DNA here is from genome assembly GCA_038380435.1 of Ryuthela nishihirai. Classification (NCBI taxonomy): domain Eukaryota; kingdom Metazoa; phylum Arthropoda; class Arachnida; order Araneae; family Heptathelidae; genus Ryuthela; species Ryuthela nishihirai. The sequence goes on from JAWZYU010000005.1 coordinate 44,860,504, forward strand.
GTTATCCATCAGCTGATAAAACATATCCTGTGAATCTATTCACTTGGCACTGTTAACCCACAAGCAAATAGAAAACACAGTGCCAGATTTTCCCTAAATAGATGCCTACCAGTGTAGCAAGTCCAGGATCCATAATCAAGCTCAGTCTTAATTCTGTTCCATTTGGTATATATGGTCAACACCAGACCCTGTGGTTGACCACTCCTCAGCAGGGAGGAATCCAGATCAGTAGGCCACACTTATCTGGCAGCCCTTGCATTTCATTTCCTTCCACAAGAGAGTATCTCATTTGAAAGGTACAAATGATACATACCATGAGAAGGTGGGTCAGACATTAGGTACTAGGCCTAGCCAGTTCTGGGCATCATCACAGGGGATTGGTGCATAGCTCTCCTTCCAGTGATTACCACAAGTAATTATTTTTGGTGACTAATTTTAGTGCTTCATGAATAGTGTTGATTTCAGGAAGGAAAAATTTTGCTCTTCAATGAGTTTTATCCAAAATAGCAATGACATCAAAAGCTGTAGTGTATGGGAACAACGAGGCTATATCAAGTGTGACTAATTTGCTATTGGAAGGAATGGACAGATCCTATAGTCTCTTGAGAAATTCAACTATAGATTTAATGGGAAATGGGTTGTCAGAAAAATGAAGGTAGATAAAAATTGGACAGATGCTTTTCAAGAAAGAACATTAGAGTAGGTCATGTAATTAAACTAGCTTATTCTTCCTGAATCAGTACTTTTGCATCGACTTTTTATCCACCAAACTGCCTCTGTTACTATCTTTTTGTACTCCAAAGATACAAATATTTTTTAATTTAAAATAAGGTGTCATTTTGTATGCTAGGAAATGGAAGAAAAATTAATAATATTACAATACATTATTACTTTGGTATCAGACAGTATGGCAATAAATAAAAATTAAAATTTTCGTACATGGAAAATTAAAATAGTTTTTGTGATACATTTAAATTTTTTAAGATGCTTTCATTAAATCTAGTGATATGTTAACATCAATTATTTTGTATTATAGGCTGAAGAAGAATTTAATATAGAGAAAGGTAAACTAGTTCAAGAACAGAGGCTAAAAATAATGGAATATTATGATAAGAAGGAAAAGCAAGTTGAACTCCAAAAAAAGATGTAAGTGATAAAAGAAATTTGTTATTCATTATTGAGTGTGATTTATAGGGGCATATTTATGATGAATCTCTTGTACTCTAAAAGCATGTTTCTAGAAAATTACTTATTGCATCATTTTATTTTACATCTAACATTTCTAATCTATTTGATATTGCATTACTAAAATACTAAAAAGAATGGGAATGCATTTTAACCTTGCATATATATATATAGCCATGAACACTGAACTGTACAATTAGTACAACAAAAGAATTAAAAAATTTTAAAATGCAAAATTTTGAGCTAACCTATATATAATATACTGCTTGACATTGAAAGTGCCCCACCCAGAAGGACATGTCATACAAAATGCAAATAGAAGGGTGGGTGTGTGCAGTTGAGATATGCAAATGATGATAATCTGGAGCCAATGATAAGTGTGGCTCAAGAGATAAAAGGTGCAAGAAGGAACAGGGTTGGTATTGTATTTATGCAGGTGGAAGTCATGCGAACAGTTGAGATTACGTGGTTCCACTTGGAAATTGTTCAGCAAACACCAAAAATGCCTGGTATACACTGTTGGCAGGTTTATCACCATTTGGATATTTTTGAGAGAGGAAGAATTATAGGCCTATGGAAGCTGGATGGACTACACATCATGTCGCTGCCCATGTTAATCGGGATGCACAAACTTGGATGCTGTTGACAACAGTGGTGAAATGAAGTTCTAGCGTGTATCACAGAGGAAGTGGTGCCATCCAACAGATTGGCTTGATAGGCACATTGTTTGACATGCTCATTCATCACCACAGAGCACTGCAGGCAATATTCGACGAGCTGTGTCAGCAGCCATGGACTTCCTATAACGACCTTAATGATAAATGAAGGTTGCACGAGGCACACCTGCCCTCTAGGCAACCGTTATGTCAACTGCCATTGACTTCAAACCTTCACAGCACTCGTCTGGCTTGGTGCCAAAGTCATGCAAACTGGGGTTACGAATGGAACACTTGTGTTTAGTCATGAATCCTATTTCTTCTGTCTGGGTGCTGATGATCAAGTCCATGTATGACACTACCTGGTGAGAGGATGGATCCACCTTTCGTTCGCAACCGGCACACCGCCCATCCACCAGGCATAATGGTTTGGGGTGCTATTGACAGCAGGTCACCTCTTGTCCGCATCACGGGAACACTGGCAACCGCATGATACATTAGTGTGGTTCTGCAGCCCGTTTTGTTACTGTTCCTGGGATGCATGCAGCAGCCCATTTTCCATCATGACAATGCCCGTGTACACACTGCTAGGGTCTCCAGACAATGTTTGTAACATGTTAAGTATTGCTGTGGCCAGCACGATCTCCAAATTTATCCCCAATAGAAAATCTTTGAGAACACATTAGACAACATGTGCAATCCTCTCACCAGCTAGTGCAGAATCTCAATGAATTATAGGAGTAAGTCAAGTTATGGGGGCTAGGTGTGCAATTTCTCAGGACCATATCCATCGACTATATGACTTCATGCCACGCCGTATTGCTGCCTGTATTGCTGTTCACAGCGGTGCAACCACCTACTGAGGTAGTCAATTGTGCAGCATTATCTCATCTTCTAACCACTGTAAGTGGCTGCAAAATAAATTATGTTATTGTAACACTCCAAAGAAATGAAATACTTTTAAAGTTTGGACCCTTTGTCTGATCCAATTATTTTTATGCTCTGGATAGCTGAGTCGGGCACCAGGCAATAATTGACAAATTTCCAAAAGTAAAGTTTAATTAGGGTTTGAAATACCAGTGAGCATTAATGAGTAAGAATTCAAAAATATTAAATGATTGTCAAAATTTTATGTTAATGTTAATCAAAACAAGCTAATGTTGCTCAAGAGAAAAAAATTAGTAAAGATTCAAAAGGTTTAAATAACAAACAATTTATTTCCAAAAAGCACTCACCAAAACTTCAATAAAGAAGATACTACATCATTTCTTACTACAAACATCTTCAACAAACTCCAAACTAAAACTGATCTCTAAACTGTGCTGTGCTTTACTACTCTCTCTACTCTACTATCTTCTGTGCTACTGTGACAACACTTCACCAGGTTATAACAAGAGGTACAAAGCCTGCATGTGTCATGTTGCACACTGGGAAAGACATTTGCATAAATTGACGAACGGCGCAAGCTGTGATGCAAGAGGGGGCGTGTCCTTGTGCACGCGCTTTAGCGGGTGACAATCGGAAGTTCAGTGTTGCGCATGTGCAACTCCTAACTCTTGGAAACGAGTGCTGTGATGCCAAAAATGAAATAAAAATCCTCAAAATGATAAATATAACGTAAATTAAGCAAAACTGGTTAAGGTAAAGTAAAAGTGAACGAGGGGGCATCACAACTCCCCCTTCCAAAGGGAGTCAAAAGATTTGACCTAACAGATTTTGACGAGCAAATTTTGAATAAAAGGACACATCTCACGTCATTTACACATGGCTGAACATAAATAAGTAAAAGTATGCTTACACAAATTTTGATAAGACTATCTATTCTCACTTTGACACAATTTTTCAGCACAACCAAAGGTACCTCCTCCCAGTTCTCCTAACAAAAGTGTATTGCAGCTATCCTAGTGTAATTATATACCAGTGGTTGTGGCAGTTAACTGTATACTAGCATTATCGGCCTACCTAGTATCACATTCTGATATAAACTTGAAATTGGCATAACTTGAACTATACAGTGAAAAAGGTTAATACACTCCTAGCTTTCTTAACTTCTAGAAAGGTTAAAGACAGGAAAATAAAAAATATTCAATTACCTACATTTCTATCGGGGTGATAACTTCTACTTATCCCCTAACCACAATAAAAAAATACATGAAAGCTAATTCTTCTCCTAAATTACATAAAAAAAGGGTATTCGATCACCGTTATCTCCTCCTAATTACATCAAACACGCGAAGCTAAGAAAATTCAAATTTTTACAAACAAGCGGGATTGTAATCATCCACTAATTCTTCACCTTATACACAGCAATCACGAGCTAGCTGAAATAAAACAATTTATTAATTACCTCCCCCTTCAGAGCTTAAACGTCCCCCTCCCAAAGGAGTTATGCTGGAAACAACTCGGTCACCAGATTGGGCATTTGGGGACAGCTCCAAAAAGGTACCCCCCAAAAAAACAAAATTCTGCAGTCATCATCATGGACAGCTCATATATATACAAATAAATGCTGCCAATGTCATCCCAAAAATTACGCATCATTGACACATAAATATCACCGATGACACTGAACAGATTTAAACACATAACATCGTATTTAAGAATAAAGAAAAAAAATGTGTAAGTAATTTATAATATACGACGATAGCATTTCAGCCAATCACTTTTTACATGAATCATTTTTTTTTCATACATAAATTCACTTGGGAATGCACGTTATTTTACAATACAAAATTCTTCTTAAAAATGAAAAAATATTAAATCACTAATTCTCTTTCACTCTACTCATTCATATCCATAAGCATTTTACAATTTCTAAACTTCCCAATATTGACTTACAAATTTTAAGTTATCAGTCAGCTGAAACGAAAAAAATCTACAAAAATACCTTTTAAATCATGTTAATACAATATAACAACTAGAATTTCGATGAACAAGAATACAAAAAAAAAAATTCTATTCACACAGTGTAGACTCAAACTACAGTAATTTCACTTCCGAAAATAAATATTGAAACTCCAAAGTTTCAACAAGAAATTAAACATTGCTAACTATATAATAAATCACAATAAAGCTTCTTAATTCTTCTTCGTCTTCATCTATTCCAGAGAAAAGAGAACATTTATAAATCATTAAGTGCCAAGTGGAAGAATAATAATATACTTAAATTTTCATTGTTGGCACTCCGTTGCGATAAATCATCCAGTCAGCTTCCGATGACATCTTTCCATCGTCGTTTGCTTGCTTCAAGTAAATGTGTTGCTGAAGATCTCGCTCATGACATCATCTTGGCTATATTGACTGTTTCGCTGCCGGTTGTCGCTCTGCAGGATCTGGTTGTTTCGTCGATATCTCGTCACACTCTTGACATCGATGGAACAGCTGAATCTGGCTTTGTCAGTCTTTGTCCTGTCGTATGTAATTGGTGATAATCTAACCTATTCTTTTCTCTTCTGCTTGGTAAAGGTTCAACATCATCATCACAGCCATCATTCTCCTGGGTTTGTTGTGGAGCATCTACTTTTGATCAGGAAAATTCTATAAAATGGTTTTATCTTTTGATATTTACGATATTAAAGTATCCCACTGAGGCATTAGTGGTCATATTGGCCAATTCATACAGAAGAGGAGAAAGTTTCTTCCTTATAATATATGGTCCAGCATATAATGGTGCAAATTTCGTTATGTATCCTCTTTCTTTATCACTCTTTTGATGTGTTTTAATCAAGACCTCACCTACTTTAAATTCCATATGTCGTCGTCTTTTATTATAATCCTCTCGTTGCTTTTGTTGTGCTCGTAGGGAATTATCTTGTGCCTTTGAAATGGCTCTAATATGCTGTTCCGTTCTAAACTCAATGGATTGTGAAGATGCGGGTTGGCCAATGAGTCTGTCCCAGGGTAATGTTAGTTCTCTTCCAAGAAATATCCGTGAAGGCGTGAATTTGGTGGTTTCAAGTAGTGAAGTGCGTAAAGCAAAGGAAAACTGTTGCAAATATTTATCCCAGGTACTATGTCTGTTTTCAACGTAAGCAGCTATCATCCTACCAATATTTCTATTTATTCTTTTGGTGAAATTTGACTGTGGATGATATGGAGTTGTATATACGTGTTTTATTTGAAACGTTTCACATACTTCAGCAAGCACATTTGAAATGAATTGGGGCCCATTGTCCGAAACTATACTCTTAGGTACCCCATATCTGCATATAAATTCATTTACAAATTTCTTTGCTACGATTGTTGCTGTTGCATTTCTAACGGGAAATATTTCGACCCATTTTGAAAAATAATCTACTAACACTAGAAAATATTGGGATCCCACTTGCGTTTGTGGATACGGGCCCATTAAATCCATGCCACATAATTCCATGGGTTCATTGGAGGTCGTGCTTTTAATAAGACCACAAGGATGGTTCTGATTGAATTTTGTGGTTTGACAAATTAAGCATGTTTCTACATAGGTTTTTACGTCTTTTTTCAAAGCTGGCCAATATGATCTTTTTGCCACTTTCTGATATGTTTTCCATGTACCTAAATGTCTGGCTGAAGGTACATCATGTAATTCTTGGAGTACGTACTCTCTTAAATTCTTCGGAATAAATGGGCGATAACTGCCTGTTTGACTCGGTCGTCTGCAGTAATACAGAATATCCTTAATCTGAAATGTCTGGCTCTTCCAACAATACTTGAAGCTATACTAGGATCTAGAGGTAATTCATCAGTTTTCAAATAATGATACACGTTTCCATATTCTAAATCGCTTTGTTGTTCAGTAATTAAATGTTCCTTGTATTCGATGGGAACTATTGTAGTGAGTGAGGGAGCAAAAGGCTTATCTTCGAGCTCTGGCGTAACTTCTGCCGGCCACACGGGAGCACGGGATAATGCATCTGGTAGCTGATGTGTACTTCCCTTTCGATGCTCGACCTTGAAATTAAATTCTTGTAGGCGTAATGCCCAGCGCATTAGACGACCTGTTAGATTGGTAGATGTCTGTAACCATTGTAAAGCAGCATGGTCAGTAAAAATAGTTATGTGGGATGTGTCTAATTGTACTTTAAATTTTTCTAGAGCCCATATTACGCTTAGACATTCTTTTTCAGTCACTGTATAGTTTCTTTCAGTATGACTCAAACTGCGACTGGCATACATGATAACGTGTTCACAATTGTCTATCTGTACTTGGCTCAGCACGGCGCCGAGACCGACATCGGAAGCATCAGTGTAGATGAAAAAAGGTTTGCCTAACTGTGGCAAGGCCAACACGGGAGCATGACACAATGCATCCTTTAATGTCTGAAATGCTGTATCGCAAACAGGTGTCCAGTGAAACTGCTTTCGCTTTCGACGTAATTCACACAAAGGTTCGGCCAAATTAGCAAAATTGGGTACAAATTGTCGGTACCATCCACACATTCCTAAAAATCTACTAAGTTGTTTCGAATTGCGCGGTGTGGGAAATCGTTCTATGGCTTCGACCTTATTAGGTAATGTTCTTACTCCATCTTTATTAACAGTGAAACCGAGGTATTGAACATCCTCTCGGAGAAATGTGCATTTGGACAACTTTATGGTGAGTCCGGCTTCTCTTAACCTTGCAAATACCAAATTCAAATCACGTAGATGCTCTGAAAAATCACTAGAAAAAATAACTATGTCGTATAAGTATACTTCACAAATTTTTCCTATTAGATCACCCAGATCCACAGACATAAGACGTTGAAACATGGCAGGTGCTCCTGATAAGCCAAATGGTAAGCAATGAAATTGGAATAATCCATCTTTTGTGAGGAAAGCTGATTTGGGCTGATCTGGTGGATATACATACACCTGCCAATATCCTGAAGACAAATCTAGTGTGCTAATAAATTTCTTGCCAGCCAGTTGTGTTAGTAGATTCTGAATAACAGGTAGTGGATATCTATCGGGGACTGTAACAGCATTTAGTTTTCGGTAGTCCACGCAAAATCTCAAATCACCAGTTTTCTTTTTAACGAGAAGCCCAAGGGCTAAAACTTGGTTCTATTTTCCCGTCCTTTAACATTTCTTTAATTTGCGTTCAAACTATTTCTTCTTTACTGGGAGGATAATTATATGGTTTGCTATAAACAGGTCTACTATTGCCTGTGTTGATATGATGCTCCAAAATCTGACATCTGCCAGGGTTGTTAAAAAGTTCATAATTAGCATTGAGCAGAGCTTGTAACTTAACTCTCTCGCTATTATCCAAATGAGCGTTGTCAGCATGTTTTCTAATATCTGATTTTATCTGATCGATATCAAGTTTTTCTTTCATTGTTGCTTTCAGTGAAATAGTATTATTGGCAAAATCAAATTCAATCAAGTGTTTCCGTATCGCATCTATTCCTATTAAAGAGTCATATAATAATTCACTTATTACTAAGAATTCAAGTCTTATCTCCACATTATTTAAAGTGATTGGTAATTCAACAGTTCCTTGCAGAAAACACTGCTTGGAAACACAAGCTAAGTTCAAAGGTCCACCGGACCACGGCTGCAATTTCAGTTTACAACTTTTCTGAATTTTATCCCATACTTTCTTATGTAGACATGTAATATCAGCTCCTGTATCAATGCGAGCTATGAATTCGGTCTTATCCTGATAAAGCTTCACAAAAGGTAAATGTAGGCCATTATGTATACCCACAGTAGCAAGACTTAACTCATGAGAGGGCTTTTCTCGAGGAACTTTGGCCTCTCGTTTCAAAGATCCTAATTCAAGTTTCCCGAATTTTTATTCCTTCGATAACAATATTGTTCCGTGTGTCCCAGTCGGCCACAAAAATCACATCTGAAAGTTTCTCTATTGTTCTTAAAAAAAAAGTTTTAGGTCTAGTGTCATTGTTCGAAGCTTGACGTGGAACAAATTCTCTGCTTCGTTCTCTATAGTTCTAGGCACGTTCGGCGCAAATTGCTGGGATCGTGTAACTTCCGGTTGTGCGGGAGTCATTCTACGAGACTCAACCTGATAGCGCTGCTTTGGCGGGGATTGCATCCATTGTTGGTTTAATGCAGTTGCTGCAGATTCTCTTCTTGCAGTATATTGCCGAGCCAATTTGACTAAATCTGAAATTGAGTTTATGTTTCGTACTTCTAGGAATTTTCTAATGGGCAAAAGCAATTGAGACAATACGCAATTTACAATATCAATTTCAGCAGCATCAGCATCGTACAGCTGGTATAACTCTACTGTACCCCAAATAAATTTTTCTATATCATCTCTTTCCCTTTGTCTTCGTGAAAACAACTCTGTAGCTAGTCTAGTTCTGTAAAATCATTATAAGCCAGATATATGTCCATCATTTCATGTTTAAATTCTTCCCAATATTCAATTCCATGATGACATCCTACATTATTCCACCATTGCTTAGCACATCCAATTAGACAAGATACTGCTAAAACCACCTTTTTGTTGCCGGGCACTTCATGTAAACAGAAGTGCTCCTCCATGGACTTGACAAATGTCCATGATGACGGACGTTTCGAACCGTCGAACCTTATCTCAGGTAAAAGCCAATTAACATAAGGACTATAGTTAATAGATGGATTGGCAAATCGTCGTTGTGGCAGTTGATAATACTCTGTTCTATCACTTGCATCTGACGGAACAGAAAATGGAACCTTACGTTCAAAGTTTCTATGTTAGTGAGCTAACGTAGCATTGTCAGCAAATTTAGGGGTTGTTGTCGTTCCACTTTTCTCCCGATGATCATCAAGCAGATTCATTAGCACTTCTGCTTCCTTCATTACATCCTGCAACCTACCCTTTACTCTTTCTAAGTCGGGAGTCATTATGGCAGAATCGGCATATTGCTAGCAGACATGTTTAGCGGTCTGCCAGAATTTTGGAAATTTTGAAACCTTTTTTTTAATCTTGAGCAGCGCTCAAAGGTACTGCTATACAACAATACTAAAGCTACAACTAAGGTCGCAAAAATATAAATTTGCTGATCAAAAAAGTTTTTCTATTGTGCCTATGTACGTGTGTGTCCGGACATTTCTAATCTTTACATACAATAAATATCTTAACTATCAGCAATAACTGTGCTGAAACTTCAGTACCTTTGACTAATACACAAAAAAGTTAAGCTTCTTGCTCAACAAAAATTTTCGGCTTAAGCTGCCTATAACTAGTACATACAACTAATGAGGCATCGAGTTGAGGAATAAACTGAGAAACCAGCACTATTTGAGAGCTATGTACTGTTCATACTTAATAGACTGCACGACACAGAAATTACTCCACCCAGAAAGAGGGAGGGGATAGGGGTGAAATGTAGCACATACACAAAGCAATACATATTGGCATAATGTGATGCCCCCTCGTTCACTTTTACTTTACCTTAACCAGTTTTGCTTAATTTACGTTATATTTATCATTTTGGGGATTTTTGATTTCATTTTTGGCATCACAGCGCTCGTTTCCAAGAGTTAGGAGTTGCGCATGCGCAACTCCGAACTTCCGATTGTCACCCGCTAAAGCGCATGCGCAAGGACACGCCCCCTCTTGCATCACAGCTTGCGCCACTCGTCAATTTATGCAAATGTCTTTCCTGGCGTGCAACATGACACATGCGGGCTTTGTACCTCTTTTTATAATCTGGTGACATGTTGTCACAGTAGACAGAAGAGAGTGTGGTAGTAAGCACAGAGGAGCACAGTTAGTGCAGTGTGTGTAGTCAAAGTTGAGAAATGATGTATCTTCTTCATTGAAGTTTTGGTGAGTGTTTTTTTGGAAATAAATTTGTTTGTTTATTTAAACCTTTTGAATCTTTACTAATTTTTTCTCTTGAGCAATGTTAATTGTTTTGAATTAGAAATTACCTTTACATTTTGACAATCATTTAATATTTTTTGAATTCTTACTCATTAACGCTCACTGGTATTTTGAACCCTAATTTAACTTTTTTTTGGCAATTTGTTAATTATTGCCTGGCGCCCGACTCAACTATCCGGAGCATAAAAATAATTGGATCAGACAAGGGGTCCAAACTTTAAAAGTAATTCACTTCTTTGGAGCGTTACAGAGACAGAGAAAAGAAGTGGCGCAACGAACAGGGACGTGCTAGTAGTAAAAGATAGTGGTCCAAGAATAGGGACTGTATATTTGTGTATAAATTGTGTATGTTATTTAATGTGATTGTCAAAGACAGTAATTTCTGAGCTCATAAAGTAATAAATCTTTGCGATCTTTCAAACTATCATTAATTGAGCCCAAATGATGGGGTTTACAATGATTGGGCCCAAATAATGGATTTTCCAAATGATGGGACAGCCAGTGTCCTACCTAGTGCAGGAGTGTTCCTTAAATAACTGTCAGCTCTTGTGAGTATATTGAATTGTTCACATTACGTTTTCTTGTGTATGGTTTAAATTGCATCCCTAGAATTATGCCAAGTTACATTGTTTTCACTGGAAGTTTGTGGTCACTATTGTGGAAGTGCAGTTTTAATTAATTTTAGTATATTTTTGCCATTTACAACTGCTTCAATATTTCTAAATTAATTTTGTTAAATATATATTGTGAAAGGAAAAGTTGGTATTTTTAAAGTGATCGGCAGGTAATATGCAACAGATGTTTTTGTTTGAAACTTAGCGCATAGTTGACTATGGTATTAACTGTGCACCTTTACAGATATTGCCAAGTGTTGATGAAATGTAAATTTTTTTTTGTATTCTGCATTATTTTTTCACATCACTCCTCAAATGTGTATACTAGAATGCAAAAGTATAATATCAAACTTGAAATCATTAGGTATACATGACCTCAAATGGTAAGCTACCTTAGGAGTATTTGATTAGGACATTATAATGAAAAATTCAGTTTTTGAAAGATAGTATTTATTTTAGTACTTTTTTTTTTATTAAATTGAAGTAACGTAATCATCATTAAGAAATGGTTCTTTTTAAATGAAGCTTGTGCCATTATTGAGAAATTCAGCTTTTTGAAATCTTACCTAATGCAAATTGATCTGGAATGGTTCAACCTCAATTTCAGTAGTTAAATAAACTTTATTTGCTTCAAAATGTTTTTGTTTTTTCATGGTTCTTTATCAATATTTAGTTGTATAATTTTTAGTTTTTATATAAATGTTTTTAAAGCAAAATGAATTTTTGTGACACTACTATCTTAGTCTTATAGTTTGCCATTTAGTTAAAAAAATTCGATTGTTTGCATTGCTAGCATAAATGAGTTGGAAAAAATTAAATATTAATAAATTAAAAATTTTAGAAAGTATTTCTTCCTGTATGTGTCATAAATAGTAAAACATAAAACTAAAGCATATTGATGATTTGAATATTTACTTACTTCAAAGGAAGATAAGGACTGGCAATCTTGTTGAGTAGGTAAATCGGTACCCTATTTTCTTCGAAGAGATTATGAATTCAGTGACGGAGCACCATTGATATGCTTCAGTTTTATTTTCTACTTTGTATGGTACATATAGGAAGATATTTTTTTAATTTTATTTATTTATATTTTTTCTTTGTCACCAAAAACACCTATCTTTAGAAACTCCCATCCTGCTCTCGGTCAGTAGAGGACACTGATGTGTTTGGACAGGCCACTATCCATCAGTTGGGATGTTAAGCCATGGCCCTGTGTGCAAGAGAGTCATACACTGTGCACATTGAAGAACACACTGGATGGCCTTGATGGGAGGCTACCATCTGTCTCCCAACAGCTGTTCCAATGGGTCCCCTCCCCCAACCTCTGAGCCTTTGGGGTTATTGTGACCTGGCCATTTAGCCTATTGTGTGCAAGAAAATAGTGCCTCTCAGAGGTAAAACAACCCAATCTTTAGAAACTTTCATTTAATATATGACTCATAAACATCACCCACATTTGTCCTTTTTTGGATGGGAAGGGGTTGTGTGTTAGGTAGCCCATGACATTGAAGATGTCAAAAGTTTAATTTGAAATATAACTTGTTAAGGTTGACTCCTGTGAAATTTCTGTCCCCTTTTTTGGGGTGAGAGAATGGTGATTGGCATAATTTGAAGTAGTCTATGATCATGAGCTTTCATTTGATATTTAATTCTAGGCCCTTGTGTTCGGAAGATATAGTAGAATAACAACTTTCACATTTCCCCTTTTTTAGGGGGGTAAATTTTAATAATCGATAATACTACCCATGTCACAAGCTTTCTCAACACTTTTAACAAGATAATGGTCAGATCCAATTTCAGCTCCCTTATATGACCTGGTATTCCTAACAGAACTAGCCCATTTCCTGTTAATTAATATATAATCAATCATATTCTTATGCAGCCCATCGGGTGAAACCCATGTGTATTTATGTATGCCGCGGTGTTTGTAATATGTGTTAGTTATTCTGAAACCATTGAGTTTACTTACCTGTAGGAAACGTTGCCCATTGCAGCTACCAATACCAAAAGGGCCTATTACTCCTCCCCAAAGGTCAGAGTCGGTACCAACTTTGGCATTGAAGTCACCAAGAACAAGGGTAATATCTCCTTTCTTGACAGAATTCAAAATATCCTGAAGTTGTCCGTAAAACCTATCCTTTTTCATCCTTATCAGAATCCTCAGTGGGGGCATAACAGCAGATAACATTCAAGTCTTTAATGCTTGTCTGAAATTTTGCTGTAAGAAACCTTTCATTAATGCACTCATATCCTAGAAGAGCATCACTAGCATGTCTGCTGAGAAGCAGACCCACGCCTTGGTGATGTTTATTATCGTTCCTTCCTGAAAAGAGAAATTTAAGATTATTTTTAAGAATCTGACCTTTATCTGTCCATCTGGTCACAAATATCACAAATAAGATATAAGCCGAAAATATCTGAATTATAACGGTGGAATTCTTGTGTGAGGACATCAATTGAAAAAGCCTCTGTGCAGAGTCCTCACATTCCAACTACCTACAGAGAGAAAATGGTTAGTGGGATGTTTAAAGAAACTATGTTTATTGAGAGAGGAAATGACAATATCAAACAGTCCCCTAATTGCAGACATGGGGCAAAGACCCGTTCCCCCACCACTAAAGGCTGAAGCCATCTACACTTGAAGACTTCCTCCAATGTAGAATTTGATGCCAGTAGAAGCAAAGAGTTCAGATGCCTGCGATGACCTTTGCTCAGGATTATTCACCAGCTGATAAACATATCCTGTGAATCTATTCACTTGGGGCTGTCAACCCACAAACAAACAGAAAACACAGCAGAAGATTTTCCACAGAAGCCCACCAGTGCAGCAAATTCAGGATCCATAATCAAGCTGAGTCATAATTCAGTCCAGTGGGTTTGGTCAACACCAGGACCCTGTGTGGATGACCACTCCTCAGCAGGGTAGAAAAAAAAGTAGCCAGAGTTGTCCAGATCAGTAGGCCAAACTAATCTGGCAGCCCTCCCCTTCCATTCACTTCCGCAAGAGAGTATCTCTTTTGAAAGGTACTAATGGTCTGCACCATGAGAAGGTGGGGTTGGACATTAGGTGCTAGGCATGACCAGTTCTATGCATCATCACAGGGGATTGGTGCATAGCTCTCCTTCCAGTGACTACTTAGCTACCATTTACAGGCCCTTTTACAGTCCCTATCCTTTACCACATTATAAAGGTAATCTAGAGAAGGATAAAATATCATTACCATAGTCCATCTTAGGTAGTACAGTGTCTTTGGATAAGTCTTTGCTTGATGTTGTAAGTAGTTTTTAGGAAGAATAACCTTTGCTTGATGTTGATGTTAACTTTAGCATATTCGTTGTTTTATGTTATTTCCTCTTTCTTTCCAAGCTTACTAGTCCTTATGCAATGCACACCATGTTGTTCAAATGTTGAAGCTTTAATTTCAGATAACACTTTCACCACTTGATATCAGTTCTGTCATACTATTTATCAGTAGATGTCAGCTGATAAGCACTTAACAGGTTATATTTTCCATCTTCCTCTACTAATATTGTTGTTTTAAGTTGTGCATGAACTGGTACAGATTGTCATTGTAATGCACAGCACCCAAACTTATGTTAGTTGTTTGAAATTTCAAAAGCTTTTAAAAACATTAATGCTTAACTTATTAAAACATTAAAAAAAGTTAACTCCTTAACATCTTGGAGGCAACGTGTTTTGCCAATTCACATTCCCTTTGGCATTCTCAAGCTCAACTCTTCGTAATGATTTCACTTGCCTTTTATATGCATTTCGCTTGGGTGTCTTGAGTCATGTGCTGTGACATAATAGAGTGTATGCCCTCATCATGCTAATGTACTTTAGCTTGCTGTGCATGACTTGCTGTTTCCCCTATCTGCAACTTTTTGTAGGACGGGGAAGGCCTTTACACCCGACTGTGTGTATGGCAACTCTTTGCCAGCCATTGTGCTGCACACCTGGATTTCTTGCCTGACTTCACAGATGTCTTGAAGTCTGCCACATTAATGGGATCGGCCATGGTCTGTTGTGCTGTAATCATTGCAGATCTGATCCCACAGCATGTTCCATCTTCACTGAAGAGTTGCACACTATCAGTGTGGCCTTGACCACATAGTGGGTAAGTGTGATTGTCAACGTGTCCGCAACGCAGACTCGTGACCTCGGTGAGGCATCGACTTCTCCCCTTTTCTCTCCATGATCCACCAGCAGCTCCATTGTCTGGCAGCCACAACCACCATCATCTTCTGTTGGGTGCCCGTCATGTTGGCATTAGGGGTACTGGCTTGGCAGACACTGCTGCCAGTTCAGCCACATCCCTGTCCAACTCTCCAGTTCCATATGTAGATTTCTGGCAGTGTTTTTCCATTGAGCTCTGGGCACAGTGGCAGAGATCTTGGTTTTGAACAGGTTGGAAACAAACTTTTCGAGATCAAGCCCATTATCAAACCATGGCAGTCGTGTTTTCGCAGGAATCGCAAGGAGGAAAGATGGCGAACCTAAATGCAAGTTTTGTGATACCATTTTAACCATCCAATATATTTTAATCTATTTCATTGCTTTTAATCATGAGTGCTGTCTATATTTCAACTTCCACAATTTTATGGCTGAGCCACTTACACTATGCCACCTTTTATATGATGACTCTTTTGTAAAACCTATTTTTGAATTTTTACGTTTTACCTGCTATTTTACTCGTATTTGATATTTTTGCCCTTTAACTCTTTTGAATTATTGCTTTATGGGTCCTATACATCCTGTCCCTGTTGTTGATAATTCTGTTTTACACTTTTTGGTTATATATTTTTCGTTCTTGTTGTGTCCTTTATGGTTTTGTTCCTTTTCCCCTTTTGTGTGTAGTTTTTTAAATTTGGTTGTGAGTTTCATGACTTTTATCTGTTTACTTTTTTTTACTGTATATTATGTGTTTGGTACAATATGGCCTTAGCTGCCATTGCACCATAAAACCTCAAACATTCAACCAACTAAAAATAATTTTTCATTAATCTCTTAAAACATAAAAGTTGTGTTTTCCACAACCGTTAACTCCTTAACATCTTGGATAAGGATAAGGTATAAGATAAGGATAAGGTATAATGGTATAAGGGGGAAATCATTATTACCAATGCAAATCTCTTGACCATGACACTCAGCCATCAAAATATAAAATTTCTATCGTTGTTTGCAATATTTGAAGTTTCAGCAATTTCCACATTTTTTTCCACAATTAGAGGATGCTATTGGGAAATTCAGAGAATGCATATCATAATATTTCAACAGTGCCTCTCCAACCTAAATTTTTTTTAAAAATTATCTATAAAAACAAAGAAGTTAAAAAAAAAAGTTGACAAATCAAGAACATTAGTGGTTTTTTTGAAAATGAGCTAAAAGGTATAATGTCAAAAATTTAACCTACAAATCACTGATAACTAGTGTTTATTTCATTTTTCTAACTAAATTTATTGTCTGTTTTAGCTCTGTAGGAATGGAACTTCAAGTAAAATTGAGATTTTCATGCATGATTAAGGAATAATCCTTTTATCTTGAGTATCTTAATTTCAAGCTGAATTTCTAAAAATTACTTTTTTCTTTACCTTTTTTTTTACTAAGGACAGCACTGTCCTTGCTCCGAAAGGTGACACTCTGTGGTGATGTTAGGGTTGTTTATAACTTCTTTCCAAATGTCATGAAGGGTGAATCCAGTGTCTTGGTTGCAGGTGGGGATGAGCAAGGTCACGAATTCAATAGCCTCGCGAACTATGGTTCCACAGAAAGTGAATGCATGTGCAAGTAGTGTGGCATGCTCCCAGTCTATTGTTGCCACATGTTGTACTACTAGCTCAGCAGTGGCCATCATTAGCTTCTTTTGGGTGACATCTGTTTGATGGGACACAATAGGCTAGGAGCATGCCACACAGCTTGCACGTGCATCCACTTTCTACGGAACCATCGTCCGCGAGGTTATAGAAATAATGACCTTGCTCATTCCCACTTGCAACTGAGACACTGGAAATTCTCTTCATGACATGTGGAAAGAAGCTATAAACAACCCTAATGTCACCACATTGTATCACTTCACTGAAGACTGTCCTTGCTCCAAAAAGCTTCTGAGTTTTCTCCTAAAAACTTTTAATACGCAAATAGTTTGAAGGATAAACTTTAAAATTTTGTTGCTCAATGACAGAGAATTTTAAGTTACTTTTAATTAATTTCTGGGCAAGAAGGTCCTTAATAGTGAATTTATTTATGTTAAGCAAAAGTTGCACTTTGTGCAAAAAAAAAGTATTTAACAAAATTTTTGAATATTAGCTTTTCTGAAAAACTTTTTTGATATAACCCAATTTTTTTTTCAACCATAGATATATTTTTAGCAGTGATATAATTTTTAGCATTTTGAATTTTGATGCAGTAAATACTGTTAAGATGGTGATAATCTTTCTTGTCTTTATATATTAAATAGTGACATATTTTCTGGAAGTATGTATTCATAAGAGTGTATTATATGCTATAATGGTGGATACACATTTTAATAAATCTGTTACACACACAATATACTCAGTGTAATATACAAATATCAAAATTGAGTACACCACCATCTGGGGATAGTTACTGCATTATAATTTAAAACTTTAATAATTATATAACCTTGGAAAAATTAATTTGTATACAGGTCATACTGGCCTTTTAATGCTAGAATTAAAGATAATCAAACAGATCTAATTAAAAATAATATAAATATCACACTTGTTGAAATTATTAAAAACCTATTGTTTATCCAAAATACACTTACATTGAAATTGCAACACCCAGAAGCAGTAGAAAAAAGATGGAACAGTGTGGGAGAGAATTGAAAACTTTGAAATTTGGGAACTACCATGATACTTATCATGAATATTAGGGGGAGGGGGGGTTCATAATAATTTGGCCAGGCAGTGGTCTCTCTGAAACAGAGAGATGGGGTTTAGTATGTAATCTAATGTTCCTACCACTGAAATTTATTAGAGTCCTAACTGGGTCTGCATTGATAATTTTCTCAGTTAACTCCTGTTCTGCCCTCTGTGAGAAATGAGACACCACTGGGCTTGGAAAGGCCATCGTCTGCTGAATGGGATGTTAATATGTGGCACCTTTTACAGAAGACCCTATGTACATTAAAAATATGCTGGATGGCTTGAACAGGAGGCTACCATCTGTCTCCTAACTACTGTTCAGTAGGTCCCTTTCCAACAACTTCTCTGGGCACTTAGGGTCCTTATGACCTGGCCATTTAACCCATTTTGTGGAAGAAAATATTGCTCAGAATACCCAACTTCAATTTTATAAAAATAAAATATTTATATAAAATGATATTAATTTTCATGTGATTCTGAAAGTGTGATGTAGTGAGAAAAAGATCTTGCAAGACAATTAAGGCTTCATTCTGTAAAACGTGAACAAAAATGAGTATATATCAATAAAAATTAAATTTTGTTCTGAATAATATATAGAAAATAAACCTGAAACAAGATGGCAGGGGCATTGTTTTTTGTAATATATTTTTATGTTACAGTTAAAATAAGAATTATTATTGCAAAAGCAACTGCACACTTGCTTCTTGGATGGTATTTTTTTCTTTGCAGCAACCACACATTTTCTGTTTTGCTGTTACAATTTTGGGATCATACCAGTAAAATGCTTACAAGTTATATTATTACATTGTAAATTACTTTTGCATTGTAGGACATAAGCTAGAAAATATTCTTATTTCTGTAATTTTGTTATGCAAGCTCAAAAAGATTTCCATCCCTGGTTTAGAACATCTCCATAATGCTCAGCTCACCTGACCATAATAGAATCTTCAACTACTTTACCATGTGTATCTGTCAATCCTTGTATACCAGCCTGTTTCTTTTCACGCAAAAGATTAATTATTTGGTACAGCTGCCTGCTGTTCTCCTGTATAGCTGCTTCCTCTGCTTTGTCAGTGAAGCTATCAAGCTAAAGTTTTCGTGTTAACTGATGCTTTAAACATTTATTAAGGTAATGCTTAAACAAGTTTAGTAGTAATGCATTAATAAACTGTAGTTTAAAGGTAAATACCTGCATTAGCTAAATACATGTTATAATACACATTATAAAAACCTTTAGACTCTGTTTTAGAATATTGCCAAACCAAAATCCAGTTTTTCAGAGCAGAGTTGTTCCCAGATATGCAGTTGTAGGTTCCTTGTTTCCAGGTTTATCACAGCACTTTTTTGATATACAGATCTATCACAAACCTTTTGAAACACTGGTGTTAATACCTTACACCTAAAGCTACCCTATGAATCATAAAAAGCAAACCACAAAAACTGCTTTCTTTCAAAATAAAAAATATGCCACCATCAATAAATAAAAATAATAAATACCCCCTCAAGTAGCTGTTTGCCACAGAGGTCTGACAGGAGCCCGTCAGTTTATATGCCACAGTAGAATAGACTTTATAAAAAGAAGAAAAAAATATTTACTAAGCAGCTCTCAATGCAGGGTATCGCGAGAATTTGATAAATAAAATTGAAAAATTGCTATAAGAACAGATAAACCCACACAAACTACCCTAGCACAAAATGAAGATAATAAAGAAATAAAATACAAAAGCATTCCCAATATATCTTGGCTGACTAATACTATGTGAAGTACAGAGTGATTCAAAATTTGTGCAACTCATATTAAAAAATTTTATTTATTCTCAAGTTATGTATATAAATTGTTAACAAAGGATTACAATAGATGTTGAAAGTGAATCAGAAATCTGTTCATTGAAGTCAGCTTGAACACTTAAAAATGATTTGTTGTTAAATAACATTTGATTATGTATACATGTTCAGCCTGGGAAAATTACAATAAACAAACATAGGTGACAATGACAGAGTTGCCTGGTTGACATTTTAACGTTAATATATCAATAAATATTTTGTGGAAAATTTTGTTCACAAAATATTTATTGATATATTGACGTTAAAATGTCAACCAGGTAACACTGTGATTAACTACCAGCTGATATAAGGTATCCCGTGCAGCTCTTGGAGCTGTCAACCTACAAACAGAAAATGCAGAGATAAATTTTCCTGCAGCAGAAGCCCATCAGTGAAGTAGGTTCAGGATCTGTAATCATATTCAAAGCCATTACACATTCCCAATAGTATAAGTGGTCAGCACCAAGACCCTGTGAAGTTGACCATTTCTCAGCAGGGTGGAAAAAAAGAGAAAGTGGAAAGAGACAGTAGTCAAGATCAATAGGCCACACTGATCTGGTAGCAGCCCTCCTCTTTTGTTCCCTTCCAGAAGAGATTACATATTTTGAAAAGTACTAATGGCCTGCATCATAAGAAAGTGGGGTTGGACTTTAGGTGCTAGGCCTTGCCAGTTCTGTTCATCCTCACAGGGGATTGGTAACACAGCTCTCCTTCCATTGTATATGTAGCTAACATTTAAAAATGGCAAAACTATGCAATGAAAATTTCCAGAAATTGTGTAGTTTTCTTCTGTTATGACTCTTTTGTGGCAGTGCTTTTTTTTTTAATATTGTTTTATAGTTCTTCAGAATCTTAAGGTTGGCCATTCTTCTAGTTGTAGCACTTAAGTTATGGCTTTGGAGTGTTCAGGATAGGCAACAGCCACTGGTATTGGGGTTTTGCTGTTTTAATTTTTGATTCTCAAAGAAGAAATCAATTATAATAAAAGGTAGGTTAAAATTATTTGAAGTTCAAAGATAAGAAGATGGTGACACCATTGCACAAATATTTTTTTTTTCAGGTACCTTTTTTGTTTTGCTGTAAGTGTAAATGAAAATGCTTCTAAGATCTATACTTTATTGTAAATACAGCATAATGCCTGTGATAAAACTAGCAATTATTACTATAATATTTAATCAGTACAAAGGTACTGAAAAATTCTTATGATATTTGTCAGAAGTTAAAGTGATTGACTCTGCAGAAAAAAAATCTTAAACAATACCTCTTTAAGAACCATATCCAAATCAATTTACCATTTAAAATATCATTAATAATTGAATTAGCCAGCATAACCTGAACAAATTTTGTGTAAAATTCTGAAAATTAAACATGTTCTGAGACAATATGATGGTAAGTGCCAAAATATACAAAATTTAGTTACTAAAATTATCAATTGTAAAGTATTCATGGTAATGCAATACCTCGTGATGGATACATTAGACCAGTGGTTCTCAATCTTTTATGCTTCACGTACCTCCTGGAAATGTGTATATAACTGGCATACCTCTTGTATAGATAGATAAAACTATAGTTATAGTGTAACAATGACTGTTTTTACTTTGTTACTAGATCTAGTGACTTTTAAGCTGTCACGACATACCCCAAAAAATTTTACCGCATACCTCATGTTGAGAACCCCTACATTAGACTGTAGGTTAGGAAGCCAATATAAAAGGGAAGTGTACTGCTGTAATATTTTTTAACAACAGTGCAAAGAACAAATATTGCTTTTACAATAAATATCTTGAAATTATGTTGCTGAAAAAATGAGTTTTGCCCTGAATGGGATTTGAAACCCCTTTGTATGAAAACATGCAAGGTGTTGTAACCACTAATAAATCAAATTTAATCAAATGAAATCATGATTTCATCATTAATTTTTACTCATATTTCATCATTACACCACTATACACTATGTATAAGGAACTTCTTAAATCAAATGAAGTCACATTCAATGTAATACGATGTATGAAGTTAAAAAAGACAAAATGAAACATGTATAGAAATGAAAATAAATAACTGGAAACTCAGAAGTAAAGTATGTGTTGACAGGTACTGTGAGCTGTAGCTCTTGTTACACTGTTACAATTCACTGATATGAAAATTTTCATATCAGTGAACTGTACTGCTTTTTAATTAAATATTGAATAAAATCGACTTTCTAGGTATATACTAAATAATCACCACTTTGTAAGTAGATTTGATTTTAGAGGAAAAATTGTCTTGAGCCAGGTGGGTGTTCGTATCCCACCCGGCCTAAGACAATGTTTCCTCTAAAATAAAATCGGCTTACGAAGTGGTGATTATTTAGTATATACCAAGAAAGTCGAGTTTATTCAATATTTAATCAATTGTATACTTGTAAGATATACTTTCCATCTATAAGGCATTTATCTGCCGATTGTGGCTAAGATCATCCGAACAGCGCCTATATGTGACATAATGGAATATGTACTGTAGGTTGAGAATGCTCATATCATCAATTAGAGGAGATCTTGATTGGCAGCCCTTAGCTCAGTGGTCCAGAGCACCTGACATGTTATCAGGAGATCATGGGTTCATATCCCACCCAGCTCAAGACAATTTTTCCTCTAAAATTAAATCAACTTACAAAGTGGTGATTATTTAGTATGTACTGCTTTTTTTCCACTTAGTCCAGAAATTATATTGCATAACTCAGTAACATTTGTTAAGTCAAAGTGTATTGAATTTTATGGTGTTTCATAATTGAAATATATTCTGAATTTTTAACATTTTGTATTAAATTATCATTAACAAAGTGCTTATTGAATTTCAAGGCTAAAGATGTTAAATCCAAAGTAGATGGAAACAGGTATTTCCTTTAGTTATATGTAATATTCTGTTAACACAATCCTGTTCCTTTTTTGCATTACCTTCATATTGGATAAATTGTTTTTTGTAATACTTATATTTTAATTCCTTAACCTTCTTCACTGAAAGCCTTCTATATTCACAATAATCATTTATCTAATATAAAATATATATGAATATGTCTTATGTTTTGCATATGCTGTATCTCTAATTTTAAACAGTTTAATCAATTCTGCAGTGATCCAAGGACAATCCTTAGCTTTTTCTTTTTAGAGCTGTTCTGTTCCCTAGTTGTGCATTGATTTATTTCAAAGTTTTACTATCAACAAACTGATCATAAACATTTTTTTTATTTCCATGTTATCCTCTGCACAGTATTGTAACTTAATGTTTTTTTATTCAAGTTCTTGATAACAGATTGTATTTCTACTGTAATTTTTCTTTCTTATATTATCCATATTGTTCTTTTTTAATTTAAATTAATAGGATAGTGATCAGTTATGTCCTTTATAAATATTACCACTTCTATGAACTTACCCCCTCGGTGCGAGCACCTGTATGCGGTGAGGGGGACCACCCTGTGAAGGTTCCGCTGGCTCAGTTACCTTCACAGGGTCCTAAACGCTTGCCCAAGTGTTTGCCATGCGCGGAGACCCTTGTCCCGGGAAAGGAGGATCCTGATAGTTGCCCAGGGGTCCCCGTTTTCTCAGCTCATGACTGGCGGGGTCCCCTTTGGCCGCCTTGCCATTGGGGAGCCTGTCTGTCGCGGGGCTGGGCAGCGGATTCCGGGGCCTCTGCTATACACTGCTTTGGCCTCTGCTTCCGGTAAACGGGAGCTCCTGGGGTGGCCCTCCCAGGAGCAATCGGCTGGTGGGCAGATCTGCCAGGGTCAACCGTGCAGAGCAGTGAGTAACCTTGCCCATGGTCCAGGTACAGGTTCGCAAGTTTCCTCACAACTTATTTTCCTTTTGAAGTTATACTTTCTTTGTGAGGCAAGTTTGGTCTTTCACAATTTTCTTATTTTACACTGTTCCTTTTGCGTAGTAAGTTTTTGTTCTGCACATTTCACTTTTTATTTTCCTTTTATTTATTTGTGAGGGCCTGGCTCACTGTCTGTGTGGGTATAGTGCGTAGCCCTGGTGCCCGACTGGGCGTCCCCTTGTTGGGCTCCATGGAGGGTGGGGACAGCGGGCACTGAACCACACAAATAAAAAAAATGAAAGAGAGTGATGAAAATAATGCGATCAGTGCCGCTAAGAGGGCTCCCAATGAACCCCCATCTTCCTCTTTGTCTCAGTTATCTCTGCCATCGTCGTCTTTGTCTGTGTCATTCCCCAGATTCCTGATCATCCACTCCATGAGTGATCAGGTACTTGGGGACATGTCCCCTTTTTTTGTCAGCAAAGGTTTGAAAGGTCTTGCGGGAGAGCCGAAATCCGTCAAGCATTTATGATCTGGCGACTTGCAGGTTGACACCACTTGTTCCAAACACTCGGAACTGCTCCTGAAAGTCAAAGAAATTTGTGGGGTGGCTGCCGAAGTCACTCCCCATAAAACTTTGAATTCCTCTCGGGGTGTGATCACTGAGTAGGGCCTCCTCAATGTCACTGAGGAGGAAATCCTCGCAGAGCTCACACCTCAAGGAGTAACAGCAGTCCACCGGGTTTCGACACGCCGTGATGGGAAATTGGTACCCACCCGGGTGTTGATTGTGACATTCAACACATCACGCCTGCCTTCTTCCATCAAGGCAGGTTATTTGCATTGTGAGGTACGACTGTATATACCGAACCTTCTGCGCTGTTTTCAGTGTCAGATATACGGTCATGCCTGTACAGCTTGCCGGGGCAAACCCACCTGTGCTCGCTGTGGCAGAAGGGATCATCTGGATCCTGACTGCACAGCAGAAAAGGCAAGCTGTGTGAACTGCAGTGGTGAACATCTGGCATACTCCTGCGACAGTCCGAAGTGGAAGGAGGAAAAGGAGGTATAACGCTTGAAAGTTATGAACAATATCTCATACGCTGAAGCGAGAAAGCTTGCTGCACTGCCGCCCCACCTGGCAAGGTATCCTATGCAGGTGCAGTCATTGGAAAGCCCATTGTTCCAATGACTTCGATTGCGGTGCAGACTGACATCAGTGTACCACCTACTGAGTCTTTCTCGCCAGCAGCTAAGTATCTCCTGATGCAGGCGAAACCGAGGGTGGTGTCGACTTCGACACCAACCCCGGTTTCCATTCCTGCAACTCAGCCTTCCACCGGAAGGCCTCCTCCTCCCCGTCCTCGGAGAGCAAAACCTTTCAAACTCAAGGGGCCCCCACCGGGGCCAAAAAAGAAAATAACTGCACCACAAAGGGTAGTCACCGATCCATGCCCCTCGGATGATTCCGAGGACATGGATACAGACCGCCTCATATTCACTAAACCGACCTCTGCAACGGTTAAGTTGAATAGGAATTCGTGGTCTGCCACTCTTCTAAGTCCTGAGATGGCCACACTCCTACAATGGAATTGTCATGGATTCCAGAGGAATCTTGATGACGTCAAGGAACTCCTTCAGTGTTCTGTGTGTGCCTGCAGGAGACATACTTGCAGCCAGTCACAGATCCCACGATCCGACACTTCTCACTAGTTCGCCGGGACTGGAATGATCCTCATGCGCAACCATTCATGCGCCTCATGCGCACCCATCAGCTGGATCCTCATGAGCAACCATTTTCCATTCCAGGTTGTACCCCTTACCGCCAACTTAGAGGCGGTTGCCATCCGCCTCTTCATGGGGTTCTCGCTGACTGTCTGCTCTGTATATTTTCCACCTGGGAGCATCGTCTTCCAGGAAGTCCTTGATGATCTCGTCTCGCAGCTGCCGTCCCCTTCCTCATAATGGGGGACTTCAACGGACACAGTCCACTTTGGGGCAGTGCTGACACCAGGTCTGGCTGATCAGGACTGAATCCAGGTCCTAGAGCAGTGGCTCCTGGATCCTTCTCTCTCCCTGTTGAACACCGGTGTCAGTACTTACTTTCACTCCCCAACCCGCACTTTCACTGCCATTGACCTTACCATCTGCTCCTCATCGATCCTTCCACTCTTTACATGGGAGGTCGAGGACAACCCTTACGGAAGCAATCACCTTCCTGTGGGAGGCCGTGCAGCCCTTCACATGTCTCATGGTGGAGGCTTGATCGGGATGACTGGGGTGGTTTCGAACTGCTCTCTGAACTCAATGACCACTCTGCCAGCCAGGAGCCCATCAATGTTGCAGTGGTGGAGATAACGGACTGTATCATAGATGCAGTGGCAACTTCGACACGGTTTCCTCGCTTTCCGAAACCGTGGTGGAATCCAGCTCGTAAGGCTCAGAACAAGGCTTGGGAGGTGTTTTGGAGATATCCGATGACCCCCAACCTCAAAACATTCAAATGTGCCAGGGCGAAAGCTCGTTTCGTCCAGCGCCAGAGCCAGAAGGAATCTTGGATCAAATATACGTCTTCTATTACCCGCAAGACCAGTTCTAAGATTGTGCGGGATGAAGTCCGGAAGATGGGTGGGAACTACATGTCCCACTCGTTATTGATCCTGGAGCACAATGGACAGGCAATTGCTGATCCCAAAACAATTTCCGACACTCTGGGGGAGTCATTCTCCTCCATCTCTTCTTCTTACACCCCTGAGTTTCTGGCCCAGAAGGGCAGGGCGGAAGGCTCTCCGCTGTCCTTCCACTCGAATGGCCTGGAGCCTTACAACAGGCCATTCCCAGTGGAGGAGCTTCACCTTGCCCTGCACTCCTCTCGTGCATCTGCTGTAGGGCCAGACAATGTCCATTATGCCATACTCCAACATCTCTCACCATCAAGTAAGGATCGACTGCTCCATCTTTTCAATCACATTTTTCTCGAGGAGCAGTTTCCGGACTCCTGGTGGGAGGCCATCGTGTTGGCCTTCCTGAAGCCAGGAAAGGATTCCAAGATTCCTTCAACTTATTGTCCCATTGCGTTGTGACGAGCTGCGTGTGCAAGGTGTTGGAAAGAATGGTAAATGCCAGACTCATCTAGTATTTAGAACACAACCTTCTTTCCAACACCCAGTGTGGCTTTCGCAGGCAATGGTCAACTCTTGACCATCTGATATGCCTCGAATCGGCTATCAGAAATTCATTTTTATGAAGAGAGCACCTGGTGTCAATTTTCTTCAACATTGAGAAAGTGTACAACACGCCTTGGAGATTTGGCATTCTTTGTGACCTTCACAGCTTCGGCTTGAGAGCTCACATGCCAATCTTCATCTCCAACTTCTTATCGACACATTCTTTTCGTGTCCATGTTGGTAACACTCTGTCGCGGCTGTACCCCCAAGAACAGGGGGTGCCTCAAGGCTGCCTTCTGTGTGTTACGCTTTTCGCTGTCAAGATTGATTCAATTACTAGACAACTTCCTCCATCAGTAGACAATGCCCTCTATGTTGATGACTTTAGCATCTTTTGCTCATCGTCCAGCATGAGGGTCATTGAAAGACAACTGCAAATTGCCCTGAACAATCTTTCTGTTTGGGTGACAGCAAACGGGTTTCGGTTCTCCCCACAGAAGACCACTTGTGTGCACTTTTGTCGCAAGCGTAATCTTCACCTGGATCACGAGCTCCGGCTCGGGGTAACATCATTCCAGTTATGGTGGAGACCAAGTTTCTCGGTCTCATATTCGATCAGAAATTGAACTTTTTATCACACATACGTCATCTCAGGTCCAAGTGCACATGGGCATTGAACGTCGTCAAGGTCCTCTTCTCCCTTGGGGGGCGGACCGATGTTCATTGCTCCGCCTCTACTATGCACTTGTCCGATCGAAACTGTACTATGGATCCCAGGTGTATGACTGTGCTCGCGATTCGGTGGTGAAGGTGCTGGATCCCCTCCATCATCAGGCCCTCCGTGTTTGCACAGGAGCCTTCCACACCTCACCGGTCCGGAGTCTTTACGTTGAGACCAAAGAACCTTTTTTATCTCTTCGCTGTCAGCAGTTGTCCCTATAATATGCATCGAAATTGCGATACCTGCCTGGCCATCCCACTGGGGACTGCGTTTTCAGTCCAAAGTGGGAAATGCTTTACACAAATCGGCCGACTGCCTTTCATCCTTTTGGTTTGCGTGTCTGAGACTACCTCAGAGACATTAACATCAGTCTCGATATCATTGCACATTCGACAGCTGACCTGTCACCTTGGCTCACTGTTTCCCCTTTCCTGCGATTTTTCCCTGTGCAGGACGGGGAAGGCCTTACACCCGACTGTGTGTACCGGCAACTCTTTGCTAGCCATCGTGCTGAGCACCCGGACTTCTTGCCTGTCTACACAGATGGCTCGAAGTCCGGCAACATCGGTGGGATCGGCCATGGTCTGCTGTGATGTAATCATTGCAGACCAGATCCCACAGCAGTGTTCCATCTTCACTGCAGAGTTGCACGCTATCAACCTCGCCTTGGACCATGTGGCAGCTAAGCATCATCCTCGGTGTGGCTTTACACCGACTTGCTTAGCTCACTACAGGCTTTGATCTCGGTGAGGCATCGGCCTCACCCTGTTCTCTCCAAGATCTGCCAGCAGCTCCATCGTCTGGCAGCCCCACCAATGTTCTTTTCTGTTGGGTGCCCAGTCACGTCGGTATCAGGGGCAATGACTTCGCAGATGCTGCTGCCAAATGAGCCACATCCCTGTCCAGCACTCCGTTGCTGGTTCCCTATCTGGATTTCTGGCAGCGTTTTACCATCGAGCTCTGGGCACACTGGCAGAGGTCTTAGTCAGAACAGCTTACAAACAAGCTCTTTGAGATCAAACCTATCATCAAACCATGGCAGTCTTGTTACTGCAGGAATCGCAAGTAGGAAGTTGTACTTGCTCGGCTCCTCTTAGGTCACTCGTTTATTGCTCGTTCGTTTCTTCTATGGGTGGAGACGTACCTAAGTGTGAGTTTTGTGACACCATTTTAACTATCAAACATATTTTAATTCATTGCCCATGTTTTAATCTAGAACGACGTTTGTATTTTACTTTTCATGATTTTATGTCCGAGCCCCTTGCACTCGGACATTTGTTATCTGATCATTGTTGTTTTAACGCTGTCTTTTAATAATTTTTACAATTTACAGGTTATTTTACTCTCTATAGTTTTACTCTAGTATTTATTATATATATGATTATACCAGGTTGTTTACACCTGGTTGCTTTTATTTTTGCAAAATATTTCTACATTTGTTTATTGTTATTCACTGCTTGTCGTTTTATTGTTCTACCTCTGTCTTGTTAAATTTCTAGTTTATTTTTAAAAATTGGTTGAGGGTTTCATGACTTTTATCTTTTTACATTTTGGACATTCGTTTGGCGAATTATAGCCTTAGATGCTAATGCACCATAATACCCTAAACAACCAACCATCCATGAACTTAGTAGACCGCTCTGTTCTAATAATGATATGATCAATACAAGACCCAGACTCACTAGTTACACTAGTGTATTTGGAATAATGGCAAAAAACCCTTAAAATTCATATATGTAAATATAATTGTACATTTGGATTATATTATAAAGTTCAATAATAATAATATCACCTATAATTACACTATTTTGTATTTATGGGTTTTCAAAACAAATTCCAATTCCTTCATGAATTCTTTAACAGAATAAAGATGGGATCTGTAAATTGCTAAAATATTGATGTTTGAATTCCTATCATACACATTAATGCATTCAGCACCTTTCATATGTGTGTATTAGACCTTAAAAACTCAAACCTATCTTTTCTGAAGTACATTATAATTCCACCAGATTTATTATATTCCATAGATTCAAAAAACATGTCATAATAGCAGCAGCTAGTTCTATTTTCAGCTAAGTATGACTATAAATCTTCCTGATTTTTGTCACTCATGGCACCATCTATGATCAGGAATGGCAACTTATCATTGCCAGAAATGAGATAATAATTAATATATTGGGAAATAGTTTAGTAAATTTCCTTGGCCACAATTTTCATGCATTGTGAGAAACTTGACAAAGGGTTAAGTATGTTTGCTCACTGGCTTGGCATATAAGCTTATATTCCTGGTATATATTACTTTTATGCATCGAGCTTTAAAGCTTTCTGTATGCATTTGCAAGAATGGAGTTTTGTAAAATATGACAGGTATGTGATAATATGTATGCTACAGTTTTCAGTATTATATATTGCCCACTTTCTATATGTTTTATATTGCCAATGTTGATATTCCAAACATAAAACAATTTATAGTTATGCAAAAGTTTAATTTGATAATATTGTAATGCATGTTTGTTTCAAACCTAATTATTCATTGAATGTTTTAGACAAAGTTCAAATATGCTGAATCAAGCCAGACTGAAGGTGCTGAAAGCAAGAGAAGATCATATTAGGGTAATCATTTAGTATTTTTAAAAGCTTAGGGTAATAAGTGAAAGATACTTTAAAGGCAAAGTAAGTTAAAATGGCATTACTAAATGACAGGGCTGGATTGGAGAGGAGGGGATGTCCCCTTCTTGAGAATGCTAGTAAGGGTATTGGAGACAAAAGATTTTAAACTGCTGCATATTTTACACATTTTTCAAGAAATTAAAAACCTTTAAAATGGAGGATACTGTTAAAATAACTTAAAGTTCTCTGTCAGTGAGCAATAAAATTAGTTTATCCTTCAAACTATTTGCATATTAAAAGTTTTTGGGAGCAAACTCTGATGCTTTATGGAGCAAGGAGAATGCTCAGTCTTCAGTGAAGTGACACTGTGTGGGGACATTAGGGCTGTTATGAACTTCCTTCCACATGTTCATGAAGGGCGATTCCAGTGTCTTGGTTACAGGTCGGGATGGGCAAAGTCATTATTTCATTAGACTCATGGACGATGGTTCTGTGGTAAGTGAATGCACGTGATAGCAGTGTAGCATGCTTCCGGTCTGTTGTTGCCGCATGTTATATTGCCAGCTTGGCAGCGACAGTCAGCTTGTTTTGGCTAACATCTGTCTGATGCTCAGTGAACCTCTCCTGTAGAGAGCATGTGATTTTTCCAATATAGTAGATGTATAGATCTATATCTTATGTTCCTGTCCTATGCGAATCAGTCTTCAAATTACTCAGAGCTAAAAAAAAATCATCATGGTTTTCAGCCCAGCTTGAAATCAAGAAAATTCTAAAAAGGGAGAGACAAATTTAGCCTCTTTCAAATATTGGGCATATACAAATTTCCTCTAATTTACCATATAATTCCATTGTGTACTAAACCAGAAAAACCATACATTCTCTATAGGAGAGGTTCACTGAGCATCAGACAGATGTCAGCCAAAACTAGCCAACTGCTGCCAAGCCGTCAATACAACATGCGGCAACCATAGACTGGGAGCATGCAACACTGCTAGAATCTGCATTCACTTATTGCAGAATCATTGTCCATGAGACTATTGAAATGACAACTTTACTCATCCCCACCTGCAACCAAGATAATGGAATCACCCTTCACCATCTGTGGAAAGAAATTCTTAACATCCTCACATAGTGCCACTTTACTGAAGACAAAGAGCTGTCCTTGCTCCAGAAAGCTTCTGAGTTTGCTCCTAAAAACTTTTACTATGCAAATAGTTAAAAGATAAACTTAATTTTTTTTTTGTTTAACAACAGAGAACTTCGTTATTTTAATTAATTTCTGAGCAAGAAAGTCTTTTTAATTGAGTATGCTATACTGCAATGGGAATCCAGTCTCATGCTCCTCCCCCCCTCCTTTTTTTTTTTAGATCTGAGTCTACTAAATGGTAACTGAAATTTCATATTCTACTTCATATTTTAGAACAGGATTCCTCATCCTATGGCACACAAAGCAATTTTGACTCAATGTGTACAAATCTTGGTGCCATGCTTTAATGCTATCCCAAAGGAAATACTAAATATAGATTCTTTGAACAGAGTGTAAATCGAATTGAAAAAATACTTGGGAATTTCAAATTAGTTGAATATTATGTGCTGTGTTTTGTGAATTTATTTGATGTATATCCATTTTCGTGGCTGAATTACCTCATCATCATCATCATCAAGCAGCCATGGGCTACGGAGGTCCAACCAGACTGCACAATTTAGATCTCCAAGCAAGTCTGTCCTGAGCTACATCTGCTGCATCAGGCCACTGAACACCAATTCTAATAAGGTCCTGTTTGACATTGTCTGCCCACCACATCCTTGGTCTTCCCCCTCTTTCTGAAGCCTCTAGGCACACTGTTCATAACCCTATTCGCCAATCTATAATTATCCATACTGGGAACATAGCCAAACCAGCAGAGTCTCTCTCTGCACAATATGCTGCTTAAAGGTGGTTGCAAACTCCTTTGCCTAACCTCATCATTAGTTACAAAGTTAAACAACCTAATACCCAAGATACTACGTAAGCATCTAGAATCAAAACCATCTAGTTTCCTGTTATCTTGTTTACACAGCGTCCAAGTTTCACTACCATAACTAACCCTAGAAAGAACCAAACTGTTATAGTCTAATTTTAGTCTTTAGATGTATATGCCTATTTCTCCACACTCTCCATAGATTCTTAAAAGTCGCGTCAGTATTCCCTATCTGTCTGTTAATCTCATGCCGCACATCACCAGTGTCTGTTACATAGCTCCCAAGATAATTAAACTGTGACAGCTGCTCAAGACTGCAGCCATTCAGATTAACTGAATCACAGCTTGCCTGACCAATTTTCATTACTTTAGTTTTCTCTCTGTTTGTAATCAAACCTACTCTACTACCAGTCTCATCAACAGCTCGAATGAAAGAGTTCATCTCATCAACATCATTTGCCAAAAGGGCTAAATCATAATAAGCATAATCTAAATCAGAAATTTTCGTCTCTCCAGCCCATTTAAGATTAAAATCTTTCCCTTGAAGTGAATTTCACATAACATAATCAATAACCAAACTAAAGAGAAAAGGAGGCAAAATGCACCCTTGTCGAACAACAGAAGTACTGAAGCTGAACCAATAGCTACAAGCCTTACCAACTATCACACACAACTCAATGTTGTTATAGAGAGCTTTCATTATGTTCACTAACTTGTCTGGTATACCATATGATTTTACAATCAACCACAAATTATGATGATCAAGAGTCGAAAGCATTTTTGAAATCAACAAAGCTAGCAACCAAAGGTTTCTGAAACTCGAAACATTTTTCAAGAATCTGCTTAAGTGAAAATATCTGATCTACACATCCCCTACCACTTCTGAATCCACATTGCTCATCACGCAATTGCCTGTCAACCAGATTCTTAATTCTATTAAGCACAATCATGGAAAGAACTTCACCTGGAACAGAGAATAGGCTAATACCCCTATAGTTATCACAAGAACTGCGATCACCTTTTTTGAAAATAGGGATAACAATAGCTCTAGTAAAATCCTTAGGAACCATGCCTTTATCATAAAAGATATTCAAAATTTCAGTCATCCAAGTGGTAACCAAAACATTCCCAGCTCTAAGCATTTCCGTAGTAATTTCATCTACCCCTGGGGATTTATGAAGTTTAAGTTTAGAAACAGCCAAAATAACTTCAGATTGTGTTATAGTGCCAACAGTAAAGCTACCAATGCATCTATCATCATTGCAAACAATGGGAGTAGAATTACCCACATTGTTTAGAACATCACTGAAATGCTCAGCCCACCTAGCCATGACAGAATCCTCACCTTCTATAACCTTACCTTGTTTATCCTGCAATCCTTGTATACCTGTCCGTTTTCTATCACACAAAACATTAACTATCTGGTACAGCTCTCTGCTGTTGTGCTGTCTAACTGCTTCCTCGGCTTTGTCAGCCATCAAGCCAAAGATTCTTATCAGCAGCTAACTGATCGTTTACACATTTATTAAGCTCTGTAATGCTTTCTATTAGGACTAGTAGGGTATTGATTAAGGACATTCCTGCAGTTCCTTCTTTCTGAAATAAGCTCAAGTGCCTTATCACTCAGATAAGTCTGACTCTTTTGCTCCTTTTTTCCTAAAAGAGTACTGTTAGTGTCCAAAAAAGCCTGTTTAAAATGATCCCATTCTTGCTCAACTTCAGTAGTAAGCATACCATGACTGTCATAATGACTAAGTAACCTATCATGGTAAGTTTTGGCTATAACTGGGTCTTTCAGAGCTTCAGTATTAAAGGTAAATTTTTTAACTTTAGCACAACACTTTTTAAGTTTAAGTTGCATAACACTTTTAACAAGGTAATGGTCAGATCCAATTTCAGCTCCCCTATATGACGTGGTATTCCAAACAGAACTAGCCCATTTGCTGTTAATTAATATATAATCAATCATATTCTTATGCAGCTCATCGGGTGAAACCCACGTGTACTTATGTATGTCGTGGTGTTTGTAATAAGTGTTAGTTATTCTGAATCCATTGAGTTTACTTACCTGTAGGAGACGTTGCCCATTGCAGCTACCAATACCAAAAGGGCCTATTACTCCTCCCCAAAGGTCAGAGTCAGTACCAACTTTGGCATTGAAGTCACCAAGAACAAGGGTAATATCTCCTTTCTTGACAGAATTCAAAATATCTTGAAGTAGGTTTGATTATTAACAGAGAGAAAACTAAAGTGATGAAAAGGGGTCAAGCAGACTGTGAATCAGTTAATCTGAATGATTACAGTCTTGAGCAGGTGTCACAGTTTAATTATCTTGGGAGCTATGTAACAGATAATGGTGATGTGCGGCATGAGATTAACAGACGAATAGGGATTGCTGCTGGGACTTTTAAGAATCTATGGAGAGTATGGAGAAATAGACGTATACACCTGAAGACTAAAATTAGACTGTATAATAGTTTGGTTCTTTCTAGGGTTAGTTATGGTAGTGAAACTTGGACACTTTGTAAACAAGATGACAGGAAACTAGATGCTTTTGATTCCAGATGTTTAAGGAGTATCTTGGGCATTAGGTGGTTCAACTTTGTAACTAATGATGAGGTTAGGCAAAGTAATTTGCAATCTCCTTTAAGCAGCATATTGTGCAGAGAGAGACTCGGTTGGTTTGGCCATGTTGCCTGTATGGATAATTATAGATTGGCGAATAGGGTTATGAACAGTGTGCCTAAAGGCCTCAGAAAGAAGGGGAGACCTAGGATGCGGTGGGCAGGCAATGTCAAGCAGGACCTTATTAGAATTGGTGTGCAGTGGCTAGATGCAGTAGATGTAGCTCAGGATAGACTTGCTTGGAGAACTAAATTGCACAGTCTGCTAAATTTACCTCTGTAGCCAACTAAATTTACCTCTGTAGCCCATGGCTGCTTGAGGATGATGATGATGACCTTTATCTGTCCATCTGGTCTCTTGCAAGCCGAGAATATCTAAATTATAACGGTGGAATTCTTGTGTGAGGACATCAAGAGAAAAAGCTATGTGCAGAGTCCTCACATTCCAACTACCTATGGAGAGAAAATGGTTAGTGGGATGTTTAAAGAAACTATGTTTATTGAGGGAGGGAATGCCGACACTATCAAACAGCCCCCTAATCGCAGACATGGGGCAAAAACCCGTTCCCCCACCACTAAAGGCTGAAGCCATCTACAGTGGAAGACTTCCTCCAATGTAGAATTTGATGATGCTAGTAGAAGCAAAGAGTTCAGGTGGCTGCGATGACCTTTGCTCAGGATTATTCACCAGCTGATAAACATATCCTGTGAATCTATTCACTTGGGGCTGTGAACCCACAAACAGAAAACATAGCGGAAGATTTTCCCTCTGCAGAAGCTCTCCAGTGTAGCAAATTCAGGATCCATAATCAAGCTCAGAGCCATAATTCAATCCAGTGGGTTTATATGGTTAGCACCAGGACCCTGTGTGGTTGACCACTCCTCAGCAGGATAATAAAAAAAGAAAAGTAGTCAGAGTTGTTCAGATCAGTAGGCCACACTAATCAGGCAGTCCACCCCTTCCGTTCACTTCCACAAGAGAGTATCTCTTCTGAAAGGTACTAACGGTTTGCACTACGAGAAGGTGGGGTCAGACATTAGGTGCTCATTTTCCTGCAGATAAGCAATTTAGCTTTGCAGATCAAATGGTAAATGTACTGTAATTCTGTACTTTTATGAATAAAAATCTATATTCTAATAAAAATGAATGCAGTACAGAAAATATTGGTACACTGATATCTCCGCAAAATTCCCCGCCCTGCCCACGGTCAGTAGGGGACACCGATGGGCTTGGAAAGGCCGCCGTCCGTCGGATGGGACGTTAAGCCGTGGCCCCGTGTGCGGGAGAGCCATACCCTGTGCACGTTAAAGAACACGCTGGATGGCCTTGACGGGAGGCTACCATCTGTCTCCCAACAGCTGTTCCAGTGGGTCCCCTCCCCCAACCTTCTCTGAGCCTTCGGGGTCCGTGTGACCTGGCCATTTAGCCCATGGTGTGCAAAAAAGTGCCGCTCAGAGGTAAAACAACCCAACCCAAAGGTACACTGATATCTATATGTGGCACAAAAATATATTTTATGTGGTGCAAAAAAAAAGTTATTTCACCCTTTAGATTAATAACACATTAGTAGTATTTACCCCTTGGGTGCCAGTTCAGGCCAGAATTAAATCTTCCTGAGC
This sequence comes from Ryuthela nishihirai, assembly GCA_038380435.1. NCBI lineage: Eukaryota > Metazoa > Arthropoda > Arachnida > Araneae > Heptathelidae > Ryuthela > Ryuthela nishihirai. Next base: position 44,896,966 of record JAWZYU010000005.1, read on the forward strand.
TATGGGCACTGTAGGACATATCAAATTTCTGAAGATCAATAGGGTTGGTGTTGGCTCAGTTGATAGCACACCAGGTTCATAATTTGCAGTTGCCAGGTTCTAGCCCCAACTGTGCCAATGTTGAGATTTATCTCTGCTAAACCTCCATCCTGTTCTCTGTCAGAAAGGGGACACCATTGAGCTTGGAAAGACTGCTGTCTATCAGATCGTATGTTAAGCCATAACCCCTTGTGCAGGAGAACCATACCCTGTGAACATAAAAGAGTACAATGGATGGAATTTATTGGAGACTATCATCTGTCTCCTAACAGACAGGGGTCTTCTTCCCAGCAGTTCATTTTTGCAGCGGATCTTCTTTCCCCAACATTCTCTAAGCCCTTTGGGGTCCTTATGACCTGGCCATTTAAGCAAAAAAAAAAAAAGGTGTTGCTCAAAGGAAAACAATCTGCAGGTTGGGAACAGGCAGGCAGGCATGCAGGTCCAACCATGCTGTAATTCAGTTCACCATACTTCTGTACTAGACTACAGCTGCTGCATTTGGCCAGTATCTGTGTCTCCCCATTTTAGGCCCTTCAGTTAAACTGTTCCTTATACTATTCATTGATCTCTAGTTACTTATATGGGCAACATGGCTAAACCAATGCTGTCCCTCTGCACAATATGCTGCTCAAAGGTGCCTGCCAACTTCTTTGTGTAACCTCATCATTACTTACAAAGTCAAACCACCTAATACCCAAGATACTGCATAAACATCTAGAATCAAAATCATAAAATTTCCTCTTATGCACAAAGGTCCCTAATTTCACTATCATAACTAACTATAGGAAAGACCAAAATATTATACAGCCTAATTTTAGTCTCTAAGTATATATGCATATTTTTCTACACTCTCCTGGGGCAGGGGTGGCTCAGTCGGTAGCGCGCCATGCTCGTAATCTGTAGTTCCCAGGTTCGAGTCCCAGCTGGGTCAGCGTTGAGATTTATCTCCGCAAAATTCCCTGCCCATGGTCATTAAGGGACACCGATGGGCTTGGAAAGGCCACAGTCCGTCGAATGCGATGTTAAGCCATGGCCCCGTGTGTGGGAGAGCCATACTCTGTGCACATTAAAGAACATGCTGGATGACCTTGATGGGAGGCTACCATCTGTCTCCCAACAGCTGTTCCAGTGAGTCCTCTCCCCCATCTCTGAGCCTTCGGGGTCCATGTGACCTGGCCATTTAGCCCATGGTGTGCAAAAAAGTGCCGCTCAGAAGTAAAAAAACCCAACCCATTTTTATCTATTCACTATCAGCAGTTGTTCCTACAGTATGCATCTAAATTGTGATCCCTACTAGGCCATTCCCCTTATGACTGCATTTTCAGTCTTCAGTGTGAAATGCTTTACAGTAATCAGCTGACTGTCATTTGTCCTTTTGGTTTGCTTGTATGAGTCTACCTGCAAGACATCAACATTAGTCTTTATAGCATTTCTCAGTTGACAGCTGAGCCACTGTCACCATGGCTCAATGAACCACTTTCACCCACCATGGCTTAATGATTCCTCTTTCTTTAACTTTTCTTTTTGTAGGACAAGAAAGTCCTTTGCACCTTACTGCATGTACCAGGAACTATTTGCCAGCTGTAGCACTATGCACCCAGACTCCTTGCCTATCATCACAGATAGCTCAAAGTCTGGCATGTTAGTGGGATTGTCCATGATCTGCTGGGATGTTATCATGCAGACTTAATCCCACCAGTGTTACATCTTCGTTGCAGAGCAGCATGCTTGTGGCCTTGCATAAGACTACATAGCATCGTCATCGGTGTGTGCTTTACACTGACTCACTTAGCTGCAGGCTTTTATGCAGCATCGGCCTTGCCTTGTTTCCAAAATCTGCCAGCAGCTCCATTGTCTGGCAGCCATGACCACCATCCTCTTCTGTGGGATGCCCTGTCACATCAGCATCGTAGGCAATGATTTGGCAGATGCTGCTGCCAAGTTGGCCACTCCCCTGTCCAGCTCTCCACTGCCTGGTTCCATATCTGGACTTCTGGCAGTGTTTTACTATTGAGCTCCCTGCATAATGGCAGAGATCTTGGTTGGAACAGGTTGAAAACTAGCTGTTTCAGATCAAGGCTATTGTCAAACCTTGGTAGTCATGTTTTCATAGGAATCGCAAGGAGGAGGTTGTACTTTCTTGGCTCCACTTAGGTCATTTGTTTATTATTTATTCCTTTCTTTTATTGGCAGACAATGAACCTAAGCATGAGTTTCACAACACCATTTTAACCTAAAACATATTGTAATTTTGACTGTATTGCTTTTAACCTTTAATGATTCTGTTTTAACTTTCATGATTTTAATTTTGAGCCCCTAACACTTGGATATCTTTTATCTGATCATTGATCTTTACCACCTGTTTTTGTGTTGTTACGATATACTGGATATTTGATTGACTCTTTTACATCCTTGTTGTTCTATATATTTAACCTGTATCTTTTACACCTGGGATGATTTTATTTTGTATTTTTATTAATTGTAATATCATACATGTTACTTTATACTCTGGGGCGGGGGTGGCTCAGTCGGTAGCACGTCGGGGTCGTAATCTGTAGTTCACAGGTTCGAGTCCCAGCTGGGTCAGCATTGAGATTTATCTCTGCAAAATTCCTCACCCTGCCCACGGTCAGTAGGGGACACCAATGGGCTTGGAAAGGCCGCCGTCCGTTGGATGGGACGTTAAGCCGTGGCTCCGTGTGCGGGAGAGCCATACTCTGTGCACATTAAAGAACACGCTGGATGGCCTTGACGGGAGGCTACCATCTGTCTCCCAACAGTGGTGCCCTCCCCCAACACTCAGAGAAGCTCGGAGAAGGTTGGGGGAGGGGACCCAGTGGGTCCCCTCCCCCAACCTTCTCTGAGCTTCTCTGAGTTGAGTTGAGTCTGAGTTGTCCCAACCTTCTCTGAGCCTTCAGGGTCCGTGTGACCTGACCATTTAGCCCATGGTGTGCAAAAAAGTGCCGCTCAGAGGTAAAACAACCCAACCCAACTTTATACTCTTGTTCTTTGTTGTTTTATATTTTATCATGTTTGCGCTTTTGTTTTTTGTGTTGCTGTTTCCAATTTTGGTTGTAGATTAAAATTAATTCTTTAGCATTCATCTTTAGCAATCACATCAACTATTAAATAGGATTCATATAATCATATTCTAAATGTGATACACTTTTCTTCCAATTTAGTATGAATAATGATACAATTAAATTTAAATACCTTTTGGTCCTTTTGTACTATAGAAATATTTCCACTCTGATAGAAACTGATCAGGCCATGCTGATCTCAAATCACAATCAAATTGCAACTCAAATCACACAAAGATTTAAAAAGTATAACATACTTTCATTATATATAAGTCTTTGCACCTGTAATATTCTTTAATTCAACATCAAGGTCACAAACTCCTTCCTAATAAGAACTTTAAAAAGAAATTAAGCTGCTATGATAACTGTCATTTATTTTTGTCATTTGTTTGGCATATTATGGCCTAAGTTGCCACTGCCCAATAAAACCCGAAACAACCAACCAATCAAACTTTGACACCTGATTTCTACTATTAGCCTTTTACTATATGAAAGAAGCTATCTAGGCTTAAGAGTTATACTTATATAGTTGATAACAGTGCTGAAGTTGCACTTGTATTACCTGAAAGAAGTTATCTCATTAAACTTATGAAACATTTAAACTTTTATTACAGTTGTATTAAAATTGATTAGTATACACTTCTGTGTTTTTCTAGTTTCTTTTCCATACTTTAATATATTGTATAGTAACAAAATATTTGAATATGTGCAGAATGTGCTTGATGATGCTCGAAAACAGCTTCATATTGGAACTCGAGACAGCAGCCATTACCAGGAAGTAATGAAGAATCTGATATTGCAAGTAAGCATACCTCTTGTTGCATTTATTTAAGATAGTTTTTTTAAGTATGTGGATTTTTCAAGTGTCTTTCACATGAAAAAACCAACGGAGATGAAAGATTAGCAATAAGATTTTACATAAAAGTTGTCACATTGAGCAAAATTATTTTTAGGTTCTACTGTTTTTAATGAGTTTCTTATGGTTAAAAAAATTATCCAAATTTTTTCATGTTTGCAAAAAATAGAAATGAGCAATTATTTTCCTTTTATCATCTATCTAAAGACATCCAAATTTTTTTTTTACATTTTCAGAGAAAAACCAAAAAATCCTTTTTGGTTGAATAGATACTAATTAAACATTTCTATTCTAATTTTTTTTGAAAACTTCCAGTAGTTTGAATTTCCACTGTTTAAAAGATACTAGTGTTGAAACATGAAAATTGAGATTAATTTTGTAAGCATTCTACATTAAAATTTGATATTTAGTAAATGACCTGTAAATGGTAGCTAGGCGTAAACTGGAAGGAGAGCTGTGTACCAATCCCTAGTGATGATGCACAGAACCGGCCAGCGCCTAATGTCCGACTCTGCCTTCTCGTGGTGCAGGCCGTTAGTACCTTTTGGAAGGGAACGGAAGGGGAGGGCTGCCAGTTCAGTATGGCCTACTGATCTGGTCATCTATGGCCACTTTTTTCTTTTTTTTCAACCCTGCTGAGGAATGGTCAACTTCACCGGGTCCTGGTGCTGACCATTGATACCTACTAAACTGGACTTGTTTATGGATTTGAGCTTGATTAATGATCCTGGACTTGCTGCACTGGTGGGCCTCTGTTGAGGAAGAGTCTGCCACTGTGTTTTCTATTTGCTTCTGGGTTGCCAGCTCTAAGTGAACAGAGGCATGGGATACCATATATCAGTTGGTGGATAATCCTAATCAGAGGCCATCGCAGGTATCTGAACCTTACTTAGCTAGTTGGGCATCGTCAAGCCTAAACTGGAGTAATGTGTCTCAGGCAAGCCATTGGCTCTCGAAAAAGTCCACTTGAAAAGGTGGTGCCTGAAGTTCCTACCAGCATCGGTGACTTCAGCCTTTAGCGGAGGAGGAACAGGTCTTTGCCCCATGCCTGCGATCAGGGGACTGTTTGATATTGTTGGCCCTACCAATCTCAATAAACCTAATTTCTTTAAAAATCCTACTAATCATTTTCTCTCTGCAGGAACATGGAACGTGAGGACATTACATAGAGATTATTCTCTTATGTCCTCATGTAGGAATTCCACCACTATAACCTAGATATTCTAGGCTTGCAAGAGACCAGATAGACAGGTAAAGGTGAGATACTTAAAAATAACTTTAAATTTCTCTTTACAGGGAGGGAGAATGGAAAGCATCACCAAGGCGTGGGTCTGCTGCTCAGCAGACATGCTAGTGATGCTCTTCTAGGATATGAGTGCATTAATGAAAGGTTTCTTACAGCAAAATTTCAGACAAGCATTAAAGACTTGAATGTTATCTGCTGTTATGCCCCCACTGAGGATGCTGATGAGGATGAGAAGGATAGGTTTTAAGGACAACTTCAGGATATTTTGAATTCTGTCAAGAAAGGAGATATTACCCTTGTTCTAGGTGACTTCAATGCCAAAGTTGGTGCTGACTCTGATCTTTGGGGAGGGGTGATAGGCCCTTTTGGTATTGGTAGCTGCAATGGCAATGGGCAACGTCTCCTACAGGTAAGTAAACTCAATGGTTTCAGAATAACTAACACATATTACAAACACCGTGACATACATAAATACACATGGGTTTCACCTGATGGGCTGCATAGGAATATGATTGATTATATATTAATTAACAGCAAATGGGCTAGTTCTGTTAGAAATATCAGGGCATATAAGGGAGCTGAAATTGGATCTGACCATTACCTTGTTAAAAGTGTCTTGCAACTTAAACTTAAAAAGTGTTGTGCTAAAGTTAAAAATTTTACCTTTAATACTGAAGCTCTGAAAGACCCAGTTATAGCTAAAGCTTACCATGATAGGTTACTTAGTCATTATGACAGTCATGGTTTGCTTAATACTGAAGTTGAGGAAGAGTGGGGCCATTTTAAACAGGCTTTTTTGGAAACTAACGGTACTCTTTTAGGAAAAAAGGAGCAGAGGAGGCAGAATTATTTAAGTGATAAGGCACTTGAGCTTATTTCAGAAAGAAGGAACTGCAGGAATGTCCTTAATCAGTACCCTACTAGTCCTAATAGAAAGGATTACAGAGAGCTTAATAAATATGTAAAGGATCAGTTAGCTACTGATAAGAATCTTTGGCTTGATGGCTTGGCTGACAAAGCTGAGGAAGCAGGCAGCACAACAGCAGAGATCTGTACCAGATAGTTAATGTTTTATGTGGTAGAAAACGGACAGGTATACAAGGATTGCAGGATAAACAAGGTAAGGTTATAGAAGGTGAGGATTCTGTCATGAATAGGTGGGCTGAGCATTTCAGTGATGTTCTAAACAATGTGGTTAGTTCTACTCCCATTGTTTGTATTGATAATAGATGCATTGGCAGCTTTAATGTTGGCCCTATAACACAATCTGAAGTTATTTTGCCTATTTCTAAACTTAAACTTCATAAATCCCCAGGGGTAGATGAAATTACTACAGAAATGCTCAGAGCTGGGAATGTTTTGGTTACCACTTGGATGACTGAAATTTTGAATAACTTTTATAATAAAGGCATGGTTCCTAAAGATTTTACCAGAGCTATTATTATCCCTATTTTCAAAAAAGGTGATCGCAGTTCTTGTGATAACTATAGGTGTATCAGCCTACTCTCTGTTCCAGGGATAGTTTTTTCCATGATTGTGCTTAATAGAATTAAGAATCTGGTTGACAGGCAATTGCGTGATGAGAAATGTGGATTCAGAAGAAGTAGGGGATGTGTATATCAGATATTTTCACTTAGGCAGATTCTTGAGAAATGTTTAGAGTTTCAGAAACCTTTGGTTGCTAGCTTTGTTGATTTCAAAAAGGCTTTCGACTCTGTTGATCATCATAATTTGTGGTTGATTGTGAGATCATATGGTATACCAGACAAGTTAGTTAACGTAATGAAAGCTCTCTATAATAACACTGAGTCATGTGTGAGAGTTGGTAAGGCTTGTAGCAAATTGGTTTAGCATTACTTCTGGTGTTCGACAAGGGTACATTTTGTCTCCTTTTCTCATTAGCTTGGTTATTGATTATGTTATGCGAAATTCACTTCAAGGGAAAGATTTTGGCCTTAAATGGTCTAGAGATATGAAAATTTCTGATTTAGATTATGCTGATGATTTAGCCCTTTTGGCAAATGATGTTGATGAGATGAACTCTTTCATTCGAGCTGTTGATGAGACTGGTAGTAAAGTTTGGTTATAAACAGTGATAAAACTAAAGTGATGAAAATTGGTCAGGCAGGTTGTGATTCAGTTCATCTGAATGGTTGCAGTCTTGAGCAGGTGTCACAGTTGAATTACCTTGGGAGCTATTTAACAGATACTGGTGATATGCGGCATGAGATTAACAGACGAATAGGGATTGCTGCCGGGACTTTTAAGAATCTATGGAGTTGTGGAGAAATAGGCGTATACACCTAAAGACTAAAATTAGACTGTATAATAGTTTGGTTCTTTCTAGGGTTAGTTATGGTAGTGAAACTTGGACGCTGTGTAAACAAGATAACAGGAAACTAGATGCTTTTGATTCTAGATGCTTATGCAGTATCTTGGGTATTAGGTGGTTTAACTTTGTAACTAATGATGAGGTTAGTCAAGGAGTCTGCAACCTCCTTTAAGCTGCATATTGTGCAGAGAGAGACTCCGCTGGTTTGGCCATGTTGCCCATATGGATAATTATAGATTGGCGAATAGGGTTGTGAACAGTGTGCCTAGAGGCCTCAGAAGGAGGGGGAGACCTAGGATGCGGTGGGCAGACAATGTCAAACAGGACCTTGTTGGAATAGGTGTGCAGTGGCCGGATGCAGCAGATGTAGCTCAAGACAGATATGCTTGGAGAATTGAACTGCGCGGTCTGGTTGGACCTCCGTAGCCCATGGCTGCTTGAGGATGATGATTTAGTAAATAGTGTGATGACTTATATTGATGGCTGAGACTTTACCTACTCACTTTGAGGTGGGGGGCAAGAACAGCTAAACGTTTTGAAAACGAGCACTCCATGTTCATTAGTGGCTGGCAGACTTGTAGTTATACATAGGAGTATCACTATATATAATTATATAATAATTTATATATAGTGACACTCATATTATTATTGCAATAATTTATATTAAAATATAACTTATTATAATCATTTCAATTATTTATTTGAAAACAAATGCCAATCAATAAACAAAAAACATGGCACATTTATTTTATTAGGGCAGGGTTTCCCAAACTTTGTAGAGCTGGGGATTAGCTTTTTCAGTAACTTTTTTTCCATCATCCTCCACAAACAGCCATGGTCTACTGAGGTCCAACCACACTGTGCAATTTAGTTCTCCAAGCATATCTGTCCGAGCTACATCTGCTGCATCTGGCCACTGCACACCGATTTCAACATGGTCCTGTTTGACATTGTCTGCCCACTGCATCCTAGGTCTCCCCTTCTTTCTGAGGCCTTTAGGCACACTGTTCATAACCCTATTCGCCAATCTATAATTATTCATACGGGCAACATGGCCAAACCAACCGAGTCTCTCTCTGCACAATATGCTGCTTAAAGGAGATTGCAAATTCCTTTGCCTAACCTCATCATTACGTACAAAGTTGAACCACCTAATGCCCAACCCCTCAGTGCAAGCTCCTGTATGCGGTGAGGGTTCTGCTGGCTCCTGTGAAAGTTCTGCTGGCTCGAGTGCCTTCACAGGGTCGAGATGCTTGCTCACGTGTTTGCCGTGCGTGGAGACCCATGTCCCGTGAAAGGAGGATCCTGGTAGTTGCTCAGGTGTCCCCATCTTCCCTCCTCAGATCATGACTAGCAGGTTCCCTTTTGGCCACCTTGCCATTGGGGAGCCTGTCATCTCTGGGCAGCAGATTCTGGGGCCTCTGCTATACACGGCTTTAGTTTCTGCTTCCAGTAAATGGGAGCTCCTGGAGTGGCACCCACAAGAGCAATCGGCTAGTGGGCAGGTCCTGCTAGGGTCAACTATGCAGAGCAGTGAGTAACCTTGCCCATGGTCCGGGTAAAGGTTTACAAGTTTCCTCACAAATTATTTTCCTTTTATAGTTATTTCTTTGTGAGGCCAGTTTGGTCGTTCACAATTTTGATATTTTACACTTAGTTCCTTTTGTATAGAATGTTTTTTCTGCACATTTCTATTTTCGTTTTCCTTTTATTTATTTGTTTTTCATTTTAGCTTGGCTCATTGTCTGTGTGGGTATAGTGCCTACATAGCCCTGGCACTCGACTGGACATCCCCTTGTTGGGCTCTGTGGAGGGTGGGGACAATGAATCTCTTTTGTTGCGATCTTATGCAACCACAGCAATTCCCGGTTCCGCTTGTACAGCACTACCTGGTTATGAAGAGCCAAGCTTATCTAGAGCCGGGGGGGGCAAGGAATACGCCCTATAGGCGCACCTCAACCCCAGCCTCACATGGCAGCAGTCCTATAAAAGGAAAGCTGACCACCAGAAGAAACCTTACTTTAATCTATTCCCCGGTTTGCAAATGTACAAGGATATATAGATCCAAGTTCGATCGGCACCCAGGGTGGAGACTCTTAGTAAGACCCAGACTTTTTTGAGGGCTCGTGCCTACAAGGCGGGGCAAGACCTTTCAGCAGAACCCTCGAACAGCTCCCCAGAGCTCCTGATAGGTGAGGCCTCGGACACCGTCACCATCCAACCGGTCTTCCGACCGGTCAGCGGCGTCTGCGGCCTCGGTTGGCCTTAGCCATGTCCAATCGGGGCACCAATCCGGTCGGCACAGCCTTCAGCTGGGTTGCTGGGCTCTAGGCCCCCCCACACGACAAGGTGGTCCCCTATCGGGGGGGGGGGGGGGGACAGTGGGCACTGAACCACACAAACACAAACATGCGAGTTGATGAAGAAATTAATATGATCAATTCCAACAAGAGTGCCCGACATGAGCCGCTATCTTCCTCATCTAAGTTATCTCCGCCGTCGTCTTCTTTGTCAGTGTTCCTGAGATTCCTGATCATCCATTCCACGGGTGATCAGGTACTTGGGGACATCTCCATTTTTTGTAAATAAAGGTTTGAAAGGTCTATCGGGAGAACCAAAATCCGTCAAGCACTTATGATCTGGTGTCTTTCAGGTTGTGACTGCTTGTTCCAAACATTCCGAACTGCTCCTGAAAGTCAGAGATTGGTGGGGTGGCTGTTGAGGTCACTCCCCACAAAACTTTGAATTCCTCTCGGGGTATGATTACAGAATGGAGCCTCCTCAAAATCACCAAGGAGGAAATCCTCTCGGAACTCACCCCTCAAGAAGTAACAACGGTCCGTCGGGTTCGACACGCTGTGATGGGAAATTGGTACCTACCTACCTGGGTACTGATTGTGACATTTAACACGCTACCGCCTGCCTTCTTCCATCAAGACAGGATATTTGTATTGTGAGGTACAGCTGTATATACCAAACCCTCTGCACTGTTTTCACCTCTGCACTGTTTTCAGTCTGCACTGGTGATCCTTACTGCCAGATATAAGGCAGTAAGGATCACCTTGATCCTGACTGCACAGCAGAAAAGGCAAGCTGTGTGAACTGTAGTGGCAAACATCCGGTGTACTCCCACGACTGTCTGAAATGGAAGGAGGAAAAGGAGGTACAACACTTGAAAGTAAATGATTAACATCTCATATGCCGAGGCAAGAAAGCTCACTGCACTGCCTGCCCCACCTGGCAAGATATCCTATGCCAGTGCAGTCATTGGAAAGTCCATCGTTCCAATGACTTCGGTGGCGGTGCAGACTGATATCAGTGTATCACCTACTGAGTCTTTCTTGCATGCAGCTAAGTACCTCCTGACACAGACGAAACCGAGGGTGGTGTCGACTTTGACATCAACCCCTGGTTTCCATTCCTACAACTCAGCCTTCCACCTCCACCAGAAGGCCTTCAACTCCCCGACCTCAGAGAGCTGGACCTTCCAAACCTAAGGGGGCCCCCACCGGGACCCAAAATGAAAATCATCGCTCCTCCACAAAGAGCGGTGCCCCTCGGATGATTCCAAGGACATGGATACCGACTGCCCCTATTCACTGAACCGTCCTCTGCAGCGGTTAAGTTGAATAGGAATTGGTTGTCCGCCCACTCTTCTAGGTCCTGAGATGACCACACACCTACAATGGAATTGTCATGGATTCCACAGGAATATTGATGACATCAAGGCCATACTTCAAGCACACCAGCCCATTTGTGTGTGCCTGCAGGAGACATACTTTTGCAGCCAGTCACAGATCCCATGATCCGGCACTTTTCACTAGTTCACTGGGATGGAGATGGTCCTGCTCACGGAGGTGTCATCATCCTTGTGAGCAACCATTCTCCATTCCAGATTGTGCACCTCACCACCAACTTGGGCAGGGTGGCTTAGTCGGTAGCGTGCCAGGCTCCAGGGGTGTAGCAAAGGACTGTGGTTAGGGAGGGCAGATATCGAAAATTTTCCAACTCGTGAATCAAATTTTGCCAACTGAGCAAATAATGTCTAGTTTCCATTTCCGCTCCATGGGGGGGGGGGGGGGCAAATTTTTCACAACTCTCTTCCATTTTGCCATTTGACTTCCAATTTCGCCTACTAGCCATGATTTCACGGATATTATCCCAATATTTACATCTTGTCTGAATTGTAGCAAGTCGGTGTTAATTTTCCCTTGATTTAGCCAACTCTCCTTAATTTCACAAAACCAATCGCAATCTTTACATCTCTCCTAAATTTGCCAAGTCACTTAAAATTTATCAAACTCCCCAATATTTTACCAGGCTTTCTCAATTTTGTCAACTCTCTTTAATTTTACAAACCCAATTCCAATTATCACACCTCACCTATATTTTACCAAGTAGATTCAAATTTTGTCAAGTTTTCTCGGTTTTGTCAATTCTCCTTAATTTCACAAAAACGATCACAATTTTCACAACTCTCCTGTATTTTACCAAGTGGATTCGAATTTTGTCAACTGCCCTCGATTTTGCCATCTTGCCACAATTTTACAAAAAAAAAAAATCCAAATTTTTTACATCTCACCTGATTTTTGCAAAGTCACTCTAAATATTGCCAGCTCCCCCAAGATTTGCCAACTTTCCTAAATATTGCGAAGTTGCCTCGATTTTGCCAACACAATAATTTTACAGAAAAAAGATTGTAATTTTTACATCTCACCTGATTTTGTCAACTCTCCACGATTTTGCCAAGTCACTCCGAATTTTGCCAACTGCCCCTAAATTTTGCCAATTCGCCATAATTTTATAGAAAAAAATCCCAATTTTTACATCTCATCTGAATTTTGCCAACTTGACATAATTTTACAGAAAGAAATCCAAATTTTTACATCTCACCTGAAGTTTGCCAACTCCTCAGCTAAGTCACTTCAAATTTTGCCAACTTCCCCTGGATTTTTCCAACTTGACATAATTTTACAGAAAAAAAAAATCCAGATTTTTATATCTCACCTGAATTTTGCCAAGTCACTCCGAATTTTGCCAACTCCCCAAGATTTTGCCAAGTTGTCCCAATTTTGCCAACTCATCCGTATTTTACTAAGTGGCTTCGAATTTTGCCAACTGCTCTAAATTTTGCCGTCTCTTCATTTTCCAAACTGCCCTAGATTTGCCAAGTTGCCTCGATTTTGACAACTCCCCTTAATTTTGCAAAAAAAAATTACAAATTTTCACAACTCATCTAGAATTTACGAAATCGCTTGGAATTTTGCCAATTCCGAGTTACTTTGGGGGAGAACCTCCCCACCATGGCTACGCCAGGCTCGTAATCAATAGTTCCCAGGTTTCAGTCCAAGTTGGATCAGCATTGAGATTTATCTCCACAAAATTCCCTGCCCTGCCCACAATCAGTAGGGGACACCGATGCGCTTGGAATGGCCGCCATCTGTTGGATGGGACATTAAGCCTGGGCCCCGTGTGTGGGAGAGCCATACCCTGCGCATGTTAAAGAACACACTGGATGGCCTTGATGGGAGGCTACCATCTGTCTCCTAACAGCTGTTCCAGTGGGTCTCCTCCCCCAACCTTCTCTGAGCCTTCGGAGTCCATGTGACCTGGCCATTTAGCCCATTGTGTGCAAAAAAGTGCCGCTCAGAGGTAAAACAACCCAACCCACCAACTTAGAGGTGGTAGCCATCTGCCTCTTCGTGGGGTTCTCGCTGACTGTCTGCTCTATCTTCCACCTGAGAGCATCATCTTCCGGGAAGACCTTGATTACCTCATCTCGCATCTGCCATCCCCCTTCCTCATCATGGGGGACTTTAACGGACACAGTCCACTTTGGGGCAGTGCTTGACACCAATGGAAGGGGCAGAGTCCTGGAGCAATGGCTCCTGGATCCTTCTCTCTCCCTGTTGAAGGGGCAGCTCTGTGTTAAGCCATGGCTCTGTGTGCGGGACAGACATACCCTGTGCATGCTAAAGAACACACTGGATGGCCTTGACGGGAGGCTACCATGTCTCCCAACAGCTGTTCCAGTGAGTCCCCTTTCCCAACCTTCTCTGAGCCTCCGGGGTCCATGTGACCTGGCCATGTAAAATAGTGCTGTGCTGATCAGAGGTAAAACAACCCAACTCCCTGTTGAACACCGGTGTCAGTACGTACTTTCACTTCCCAACCCGCACATGCACTGCCATTGACCTCACCATCTGCTCCTCCTCGATCCTTCCACTCTTTACATGGGAGGTCAAGGGCAACCCTTATGGAAGCTATCACCATCTCCCATGGGGGACCTTGCAGCCCTTCATGCGTCTCACAGTGGAGGTTTGATTGGGCTGAATGGAGTGGCTTAAAGCTCTTGTCTGAGTTCGATGTACACTTTGTCAGCCAGCAGCCAATCAATGTTGCAGTGATGGAGATGATGGACTATATCGTCCATGCAGCTGCCTCTACAATTTCTCAGACTTCAATTCTGTTTCCACAGTTTCCAAAACCGTGGTGGAATCCCAACTACATGCAGCTCGTAAGGCTCAGAACGAGGCTTGGGGGTGTTTCAGAGATATCCAATGTCCACCAACCTTGAAGTATTCAAATGCGCCAGGGCAAAAGCCTGTTTTGTCTGGAGCCAGAAGAAATCTTGGATAACATATATGTCTTCTATCACCCGCACTACCAGTTCTAAGGTGGTTTGGATAAGGTCCAGAAGATGGGTGTGGGTGGGAAGTACATGTCCCACTCATTATCGATCCTGGAGCACAATGGACAGGCAATTGCTGATCCTCAAGCAATTGCCGACACTCTGGGAGAGTCATTTTCCGCTCTCTCACTTCTTTATCCTCCTACTCCCTCCGAGTTTCTGGCCCAGAAGAGCAGGGCCAAACGCTCTCCGCTGTCCTTCATTCGAATGGCCTGGAGTCTTACAACAGGCCATTCACAGCGGAGGAACTTTGGCTCGCTCTGCGCACTTCTCGTGCATCTGCTGTCGGGCCAGACAATGTCCATTATGCTAGGCTCCAACATCTCTCACCATTGAGTAAAGATCAACTGCTCCAACTCTTCAACCGTATTTTCACCGAGGAGCAACCCTGACGGACTCCTGGCAGGAGTCCATCATTTTGGCTGTCCCCAAACCAGGCAAAGATCCCAAGATTCCTTCGAATTATTGTCCAGTTGCTTTGATGAGCTGCGTCTGCAAGGTGTTGGAAAGATGGTAATACCAGGTCTTTTTTCCAACACCCAGTGTGGCTTTCGCAGGCACAGGCCTACTTTAGACCACCTGATCTGCCTCGAATCAGCGATCAGGAATTCGTTTTTATATAGAGAGCACCTGGTGTCCATTTTCTTCGACATCGAAAAAGTGTAAGACGTGACTTGGAGATTCGGCATTCTTCGTGACCTCCACAGCTTCAGCTTGCGAGGTCACTTGCCGATCTTCATCGCAAATTTTTTATCATCTTGTAATTTTTGAGTTTGTGTCGGAAACACTCTGTCACGGCCTTTCCCCCAAGAACAGGGTGCCACAAGGCTGCATTGTGAGTGTTACGCTTTTCACTGTCAATATAAATTCCATTACACAGCAACTTCCCACTGTAGGCAATGCCCTCTACATTGACAACTTTAGCATCTTTTGCTCGTCGTCCAGCATGAGGGTCATTGAACGACAACTGCAAACTGCCTTGAACGATCTCTCGGTTTGGGAGATGGCCAATGGGTTTTGGTTCTCCCCACAGAAGACCACTTGCGTACACTTTTGCCACAAGCGTAATCTTCATCTGGACCCTGAGCTGCGGCTCGGGGGTAACATCATTCCAGTTGTGGTGAAGACCAATTTCGGTATCATCTTCGACTGGAAATTAACCTTTTTACCACACATTCGAGATCTCGGGTCCAAGTGCATGCGGGCATTGAACATCCTCAAGGTCCTCTCCTCCTTTTCTTGGGGGGCGGACTGATGTTCTTTGCTCTGCCTCTACCGTGCACTTGTCCGGTCGAAACTGGACTACGGATCCCGGGTGTTCGGTGGTGAAGCACCGAACACCTTGGATCCGTAATCCAGTTACCGAATCCTGGGCGGAGTCCAGGATTTTGGTGGTGGGGAAGGTGCTGGATCCCCTCCATCATCAGGCCCTCTGTGTTTGCACAAGGGCCTTCCGCACTTCACCAGTTCAGAGTCTCTATATTGAGACCCATGAACCATTTTTATCTATTCGTCAGCAGTTGTCCCTGCAGTATCCAGCAAGATTGCGATCCCTGCAAGGCCATCCCACTTGGGACTTCATTTTCAGTCCCTGGTGGAAAATGTTATACCAGAATCAGCCGACTGCTGTTTGTCCTTTCTGTTTGCATATCTGAGGTTACCTCAGAGACATCAACACCAGTCTCGATAGCATCACACAGTCGACAGCCAAGCCACTTCAACCGTGGCTCGCTGTTTCCCCTTCCTGTGATTTTTCCCTGTGCAGGATGGGGGGAAGGCATTTACACCCGACTGTGTGTACTGGCAACTCTTTGCCAGCCATTGTGCTGTGCACCTGGACTTCTTGCCTATCTTCACAGATGGCTCGAAGTACGGCATATCTGTGGAATCAGCCATGTTCTGCTTTGATGTAACCATTGCATACTAGATCCCACAGCAATGTTCCATCTTCACTGCAGAGTTGCATGCTATCAGCCTTGCCTACGACCACTTAGCTAAGCGTCATCGTTGGTATGTGCTTTACACCGACTCACTTAGCTCGCTACAGGCTTTGATCTCCATGAGGCATTGGCCTCACCCTGTTTTCTCCAAGATCCTCCAGCAGCTCCATCATCTGGCAGCCACCACCACTGTTCTCTTCTGTTGGGTGCCCGGGCATGTTGGTATCAGGGTCAATGACTTGGCAGATGCTGCTGCCAGGTCAGCCACGCCCCTATCCGACTCTCCGCTGCTGGTTCCATACTTGGAATTCCAACAGCATTTTTCCATTGAACTTCTGGCACAGTGGCAGAGATCTTGGTCTAAACAGGTTTGTAACAAGCTTTTGGAGCTCAAGCCCATTATCAAACCATGGCAGTCTTGTTTTCACAGGAATCGCAAGGAGGAAGTTGTACCTGCTCGGCTCCACTTAGGTTATTTGTTTATCACTCATTCTTTTCTTCAGGCAAATGACAAACCAAAGTGTGAGTTTTGTGACACCATTTTAACCATTAAGCATATTTTTATTCATTGTCCAACTTTTAACCATGAATGTAGAATGCATTTTACCTTCCACAATTTTACGACCAAGCCTCATACACTCGGCCATCTTTTATCTGATGAATCACTTTTAACACCTGTTTTCGAATTTTTGCGTTTTACTGGTTATAACTACCAATAAATTAGCACTTTAATGTCAATTCAAATTTTAGAGGAAAAAATATCTTGAGCTGGGTGGGATATGAACCCATGACCTCCTGATAACATGTCAGATGCTCTGGACCACTGAGCTACTGGCTGCCGATCAAGATCTCCTCTAATTAACGCTATGAACATTTCTATTAAGTCACATATAGGCGCTATTCAGGCAATTTAGCTACAAGGTGCTATTCAGGCATTGCCTGAATAGTGCCTATATGTGACATAATAGAAATATTCATAACGTTAATTAGAGGAGATCTTGATCGGCGGCTGGTAGCTCAGTGGTCCAGAGCACCTGACATGTTTTCAGGAGGTCATAAGTTCATATCCCACCCAGCTCAAGACAATTTTCCCTCTAAAATGTGAATCAATATTAAAGTGCTGATTTATTGGTAGATATTGAATATGTCAAGTTTATTTAATCAATTTTTACTGGTTATTTTAGACGTATGTGATTTTTTGCTATGTTTCCTATATTTTACACTTGTTTGTGATTTTAAATGGGTCCTATACACCCATTGTTGTTGTTGACTTATACACTTGTTGATTCTTTTTTATTCTTTTTATACTCATCTTTTTTGTGCCGTTTTGTATCTGTGACTTTTAATTTGGTTGTGGGTTACATGACTTCTATCCCTTTGTCTTTTTGTTTGGTGCAATTTAGCTGCTTTTGCGCCAAAGCTGTAGCTGCTCTTGCAACCAACCATCCTAATTCCCAAGATACTGTGTAAGCATCTAGAATCAATGGTATCAAGTTTCCTGTTATCTTGTTTACAAAGTGTCCAAGTTTCACTACCATGACTAACCCTAGAAAGAACCAAACTATTATACAATCTAATTTTAGTGTTTAGGTGTATACGCCTATTTCTCCACACTCCCCATAGATTCTTAAAAGTCCCGGCAGCAATCCCTATTCATCTGTTAATCTCATGCTACACATCACCAGTATCTGTTATATAGCACACCTGTTCAAGATTGCAACCATTCAGATTAACTGAATCACAGCCTGCCTGACCAATTTTCATCACTTTAGTTTTCTCTCTGTTTATAACCAAACCTACTCTACTACCAGTTTCATCAACAGCTCTAATGAAAGAGTTCATCTCATCAACATCATTTACCAAAAGAGCTAAATCATCAGCATAGTCTAAATCAGAAATTTTCGTATCTCCAGACCATTTAAGGCCAAAATCTTTCCCTTACATTGAATTTTGTGTAACATAATCAATAACCAAATTATAGAGAAAAGGAGACAAAAATGTACCCCTGTCGAACACCAGAAGCAATGCTAAACCAATTACTACAAGCTTTACCAACTCTCACATATGACTGTTATTATAGAAAGTTTTGATTATGTTAACTAGCTTATCAGGTATTCCATACATACAATCTCATGATCAACAAGATCAAACCTTTTTTGAAATCTGCAAAGCTAGTAACCACAGGTTTCTGAAACTAAACATTTCTCAAGCATCTGCTGCGTAAGTGAAAAAACTCTGCACATCCCCTACCACTTCTGAATCCGCACTGCTCATCATGCTGTTGTCAGTCACCAGATTCTTAATTTTATTAATCCTTCCAGTGTTCAGCCTGAAAAATAAGTTTCCATCCATAGGCCAAGCTATTTTCTCCCTATGCTCAGCCAAAAAAAAAATTTAACTTTAGAACTTTTTTGCCAAATAACTAATGAAAGGAATTATGGCATGTTTTATGCCAAATTAATCAGCATTTAGTTCTGGAATTTCTGAAAATAAAACATTTAGCAAAAAAGACTGTTTTATTTTAATAAAAATTTTTTAGAGTCATAGTAAAAAAATGCATCTGGCAACACAAAAATTTATTTAAAAAAAAAAAACGAATAGACAGAAATGATTACAATGCACATGAATAGAATGGACATATGCAGGGTCATGGGCGTAGCATTTTTTTTGCCACATCAAGCTTTAAATCTATGTAATAGTTAATATATTTATAAGAATATGTCTTTTGCTTGTGGACATCTATTATGCTTTAATTCTTTACTGTTAGTAGCGTAAAGCACTTAAAACATTTTTGGAGTTCTTTGATTGTTTTAGCAAAATATATCTTGTAAAATATGCATATGAGATATACCAGAAAATTTGGTTTAAACATTGAGTATTTCCATGATAAATATATGTGTAAATTTTACTCTTTTAACAGTAAGTAATTTAAATATGCATTTATTATATATTGTTCTTTATTCAAATATAAATTTTCTCTATTTTCCTAAATTTTTATTATATTTTGAAGTGTGTTATATTTTAGAACTGTCTGTTGAACAAGTGGCATGCAGCTCACAAATGACTACATTGAATGCATATGTTAAAATAATCATCACATTACATAGTAGAATTTGGGGCAGGAACTTTTAGTGTGCCAAGCCTACAATCTTGTATTCCCAAGTGTGAGTCCAAACTGTACCTGGGATTTATCTCTGCTAACCCACACCCTGCCCTCAATGAGAAAGGGAACACTGATGAGTTTGGAAAGTCCATTGAATTGGAAAGTCTCATTTAAAATGAGATTTTAAACTGTGAACCCATGTGCAAGAGAATCCTATTCTGTGCATGTTAAATAAAACACTCTATTAGCCTTGACAGGAGTCTTTCATCTGTGTCCTAACAACTGTTCAATAGGTCCCCTTTTCCTTTGTAGCTCTGATCCCTTGGAATATTTGTGGCTTGGCCATTAGCCCATTTTGTACACAAAATCACTACTCAAAGATAACTGAATGTGATATTCTTCACTGGCACACTTACTGAGTGCAGACATCTGAAACCTTAGCACTTTTACCACTGCCTCGATATCCATACTTGGAAAGCCACTGGAATGAAGAAGATTCTTATGCACATAAAACTTTTTAACCTCAGTCTATGTGCCATTGGGGCAAAGGGGGCATGGCTAGTGCCACTTGGTTTAGACAGGAGGGACTGCCGAGAATGCATGATGCATATATATGCAATATGTGGCAGTAATGCATGAGCATCATGATGCACATGTGTGTCAAGCAGCAGCCATTGTGTTAAATTAAAAAAAAACTATTTCAAAGTTGCAGCACATTATTTTGTTGATTTCTCTGCTCAATGTGTAGCATATATGTGAAAAAAATTCTAAAATTTATATGTAATATTAAAATGTTATAAATGAATGTTTTTGTATATTAAATGTTAAATTCTTACTTGTGGGCCTATGCTTTGAAATGCTAATCATTGCAAAGTCATATATATGTTTCACATATATTTATTTTCTGTAATGGGCCTAGGGTTGCCTATAATGTTGTATTTTAATTGTTAAAAGTTCAACGTCTTTGCTTTAGAAATATAAGTTCCATTATGTAATTTTGATTCCTTTCTGTATTCATCAAGTAAATAATAGTTTATAGAGTATAATCTATTTTTGAGGGTTATAAATTAACCCTTTTAGATTTAATTAAAGTAATTGTTTGTGCCACAGGGAGTTTTCCAACTGTTAGAAAAGGAAGTTGTAGTAAGATGTCGTCAACAAGATGTTCGTCTTGTGGAAGCTTGTTTAGGATCAGTCACAAAAGAATATCAAGAGGCAGTTCGTAAAGAATGTAAAATCAGCATAGATAAGGAAAATTTTCTTCCACCTGAAATGTAAGTTTATTACTGTATCAGAAAAGTTTACAAATAATTATAATGAGGAGTAAAAGTACATGCCCATTTTAATATTTTCAGTATTGTAACAGGTTTTGTAAGATATTAATTTTCTTATTTACATATGACTAGATATGCAGGGTGTCCGATGAATAATGGTCTGCTTTCAGGAAGTACTGTCCCCAAATTCACAAAAGGCATCACATTGAATGTTGCAGTTTCATGGACAGCCACCATAGGAGAGTGGATTGACACATTTCTCAAGATGTGTTGCAGAAGTTCTTAATGGAACATTACCTGACAGATGGATTGGCAGGGATGGTCCAATTCTAAGGCCACCGAGGAACCTTGATTTTTGAAATTCCTTGTGACAAAATTCAAGACCTGAATCATTTGAAAGACAAATAAGAGAAGTAACTGGGCAAGTAAGAGATATGCTGCAGCATGTATGACAAGAAGTGGAATATTGATTGGACATATGCAGGGTCATGGACAGTGCACATGTGAACATACATTATGTTCAAAATTATTTGATGCTTTTAGTTAAACTTATTACTTTGTTGAATATGTATATTTTCCTATATATTAGTTCCCAAAACCCCACGGTTATTTTTCAGACACCTTGTATATAATTAACATATTTCTGCATATGCTACAATCAAGAATATCTGCCAGTAATTATCAAAACCTTATTTTCAGTACTATGATACAGATATGGATGTACATTATTAAAACTGTAGAACTGAAGAAGTTAGGAGATTGTTCTTAAAGTGCAATTATTTATCTAATGAAAGCACTGTAAGCTCTCTCATCCTTGGAAAGCACCATCTTATAAGTATAGAGTCATTTTGTAAATTTGTTTTCATATATTGGTTTAATATATTGTAAAGTAAGGTGAAATCTTGCTATATAATTATATGTGATCATGTAATTGCTTGTCTGAATGTCATAGCACTTTTAGTGTGTTGTATTTGTTTAATCCACTTCTTTTTTACTGCTCAATGTATGTAAAAAATCTTGCAAATAAGTTATTTAAAAACATCAAGGTGTCTGGAAAGCCTTTGGTTTATGTTAAACAGTGTCAATCTACATGCCACTGAAGAAGGCAGGATACATGCAAATGATATCCCAGTGTGCTTATTGTCATGTCTATAAAGGCAAACCCACATATCTGCATGCAATTATTGTACCATGCTATTGAGGAAAGGCTAGCAATTTTGAGAGTGGCTTGTTTGTTGGAGTACTTTTGGCAGGAGCTTTGATCACTAAGACACCTGAACTTGCTAATGTTTCATGAGGAACAGTTTTCAAAGTCGTGCCTGCATGGGAATATAAAGGGAAGACATCTGCAAAAGGAAACAGTGGGCAAAAGTGCATACTCCAGAATTAGGATGTTTGAACATTAGTGTGATTTACAAAGCAAAACCAGGGAACTACAGCTGTTCAGTTTTGCACAGATTTCAATATAGCACATAAGAGTTCAGCTTCGTCAAAAACAGTACATTGAGAATTCCACAGAGCTGGATATCATGGTAGAGTTGCACTTTACAAGCCATTCATCACACTTGTCAACATATGTCATTGTGTCCAGTGGTGCAAAGAGAATAAGCAATGGTGACTTGAGCAGTGGAGGAATGTGGTTGACGGATAATCCTACATTTTATTTGCTACAAATGGATGAGTGCGCATGTGACACCAGCCGAAGGAAGCTTATAACTCGGATTGCTTGTTTCATACTGTTAAGGTTTCTGTAATGGTGTGGGATGTTTTTTTTGTGGCACGGTTTGGGTGCACTCATTCTATTAAAAGGCAAGATTAATGCCAATCAGTATTTGATAGTCCTGAGTGATCATCTTCATCCATTGGTAAAGCATTTATTTCATGAAGAGAGAGTTGTCTTTCAGGATGACAGTATTCCCATCCATAGAGCACATGTGGTCAACCAATGGTTTGAAGAGCACAAGATGAACTTTAGAGAGCAGAGGAGCACGAGATATACCATGTCCACCATAGTCACCAGAATCAACCTGCTGGAAAATCTATGGAAACTTTTGGAATGATCTGTTATCATCTTTCTCTTCAGTCCCATGATTCCTGATCAACCATTCCATATGTGATCAGGTGATTGGGGACATATCCCCATTTTTCGTAAGCAAAGTTTGGAGGGTCTTATGGAAATTCTGCAATCGGTTGCTAAGATCTGATGACTTGTTAGTGGAAACTGCTTGCTTCAAACATTCTAAGCTACTGCTGAAAGTGACAGTTATTGGTGGGGTGGCAATCACCATCATGCCCACATAGCTTGCCAAAGTAAATCATATTGACTGCACAACCAAAAAGACAAGCTGTGTGAATATACAGGGTGATTCAGAATTCATCATCAATATTTGGTGGGGAGGTAGGTAATAAGAAACGAAGGAGATTTCACATAGGAAAGCATGGGCACATATGCCATGTAGTAGGGCAAAATGACCCCAGTTCAATGATGGAAAGAACACATAAGAAGGAAGTGGTAAGGAAAAAACATTTATTATCTTACATGTAACATTTCTTTGCATTGGTTGTACAGACTTACAAGAGGTGCTCGAACTGCCGACCATGTGCTAGAATGCATGACTCACAACGGCGTTGCATGGACAGCCGGACCCTGTGGAAGATGCCTGGCATTTCCCGGATGTTTGAGGCAGCAACTGATATGCGTGCTACAAGATCCATAGCACTATCAACAGGGGTCTCGTACACCATGTTTTTCATAGCACCCCATACAAAGAAATCGATTGGAGATAAATCCGGTGAACGTGGTGGCCAAGAAACCGGTCCACCGCGGCCAATCCATTGACCACCAAACTGTCTGCGTAGGTAAGCACGCACAGCATTTGCAAAATGTGCAGGAGCGGCGTCATGCTGGAACCACATTCGCCGGAGACTACCATCAGGAACCTCGTTCAGAAGATCCGGTAACACAGTTTGAAGAAATGTTAGGTACTTGGCACCGTCCAAACGGGATGGTAGTAAATACGGGCCCAACAAACAGTCACCGACAATCCCAGTCCACACATTGACAGCAAAACGTTGTTGCGCAGCTCCAGGTCTTGTACCGTGTGAGTTCTGATGAGCCCACACATGCCAATTGTGTGTGTTGAAGACACCCTCTCGAGTGAACAACGCCTTATCGGTGAAAAGAACATACGTTGGGAAATTGGGATCAACGGCTGTTCTCTGTATGAACCACTGACAAAAAATAACACGCTTGGGATGGTCGTCTGCTGCCAATAATTGCACTCTTTGCAGATGAAACGGATGTAACCCTTCATCGTGTAATATCCGCCACACTGTTGCTTGCGAAATTCCAAACTGCCTAGCCATACCTCGTGTGCTAGCACCAGGTTGTTCCTCGATTTCCTGTAGGACAGCTTCCTCTACTGCTACTGTCCGTGCCGATCTGCGCCTCCCTCGATTAACATTACTAGCAGCAAACGATCCTGTTTCACGCAGTTGGCGATGAATACGTGAAAACATTTGATGCTGTGGCACACGGCGGTTTGGGAAGCGCGCTGCATACAATTGCCTGGCTCGAAGACATCTTTCTCCTGCCGCACCGTAAGTTACATGCATATCTGCACATTCATTCCACGTATACCAGTTCATGTTACTTCTGCAAATTCACCTTGTCGAATGACAACTGACTGCACGCGTCAAACAGCTGTGCTTCTGTATGAGAGGTGTGTACACACAGCGCCCTCTACACCACCATGCGTTCGTCTGCCCCCATACTTTCCTATGTGAAATCTCTTTCTTTTCTTATTCCCTTCCTCCCCACTAAATATTGATGATGAATTCTGAATCACCCTGAAGTGACTGCCATCCGGCATTCTCCCATGACTGTCCTAAGTGGCTGGAGGGAAAGGAGATACACCATCTCAAAACTGTTAACATCTCCTATCCAGAGGTGAGAAAGCTTGCTGCCCCACCTGGCAGGGTCTGTGTCTGTGCAGTGATTGGAAAGCCCATCATTATGATAGCTTCCATAGTGGTGCTGATCGATATCAGCAGCCCATTGTCTGAATCTTTCTCACTGGCTGTTAAGTATTTCCTAACTGTGAAGTTCCTAAAGCAGTTGGTGTCAACTTCGACATCAATGCTGGTTTTTATTTCTGCTTCAGTATCTTTTACTACCACCTCTGGAAGGCAGCCTCCATCCTGACCACAGACAGACCTTCCAAACATAAGTGGCCCCCACCAGGGCCAAAGAAAAGGATGGTGACTCATCCTCTAGAGGCAGTCTCTGAGAACGTGGATATGGACACCCAAATCTTCCCAAACCACCGCTGGTGATGGTAAAAATAAATTCAAAATCGTCGTTCACCCATTCTCCTAAGACCAGAGTTGGTTATACTCCTTCAGTAGAATTGTCGTGGATTTCAAAGGAATATTGACAGCATCAGGTCCTCCTTAAGACACACGAGTCAATATACATATGCCTGCAGGAGATTTGCTTGTAGACAGCCAATGATCCCATGATCTGACACTTCTCCCTCATTCACTGGACAGGGATGGAGCTAGACTAGCTCATGGGAGTGATGCCATCCTTGTGAGCAACCATTCTCCATTCCAGGTGTTCCCCTCACCACCCCACTCTCGAGGCAGTTGGCATTCGCGTCTTCATGGGATTTTCTTTGACTGTCTTCTCCATTTATTTACCACCCAGTAGTATCTTCCAGGAAGACCTTGATGACCTTGTCTTGCAGATGGCATCAATCGTTCCTCATCATGGGGACTTCAATGAACACAATACTCTTTGGATCACTCTCCCTGTTGAACGCTGGTGTTAGCACATATGATGTTCCTGACCCATTCCTTGACCCACACATTCACTGCCATTGATATCACCATCTACTCTGGGGCGGGGGTGACTTGGTAGGGCACCAGGCTCATAATATGCAGTTCTCAGGTTCGAGTCCCAGCTGGGTCAGTGGTTGAGATTTATCTCCGCAAAACTTCCCCACCCTGCCCATGGTCAGTAGAGGACATCGTTGGGCTTGGAAAGGCCACCATCTGTTGGATGAGATGTTAAACCCTGGCCCCAAGTGCAGGAAAGTTATACCTTGTACATGTTAAAGAACACACTGGATGGCCTTGATGGGAGTTACCATCCGTCTCCCAACAGCTGTCCCAGTGGGTCCCTTCCCCCAACCTTCTCTGAGCCTTTGGGGTCCTTGTGACCTGGTCATTTCGCCCACTGTGTGCAAGAGTGCTGCTCAGAGGTAAAACAACCCAACCATCTGCTCCTCCTCAATCCTTCTACCCTTTACATGGAAGGTCGAGGACAACCTTTATGGAAGCGAACACCTCCCTGTGGTATGGGGATGGGGGTCCTTGCAACCCTTCATGTGTATCATAGTGGAGGCTTGATCAAGCTGACTGGAGTGGCTTCAAACTCCTTTGTGAGTTTGATGAACATTCTGTCAGCCATTACTCAGACCTCAACCCGATTTTCACGATTTCCAAAATGGTGGTGAAATCCTGCTGCATGACACACACAATTTCCAAAATGATCATGAAATCCTGACTGTTGAGGGGAGGGGGAGTTGGAGATATCCAACATCCTCCAACCTTGAAGCTTTCAAGCACTTCAGGGCAAAAGCCTGTTTCATTCAATGTCACAGCAGAGGAATTTTGGATTTTTTTTTATTCAGTTTATTATAATAATAATAAGGTTACAAACAGCATATATTGGCAATACTCTTATTAACCCAAGAGCATCTAAGCTCATGTAGGTTAACTTACAAGTTATTTAAATACATAATTTTGGGAACATTGACACTCAACTTTACATAAAGAAAAAAAAAATATACAAAAGCAATACAGAATTTATAAAAATGCATTAATTTTTTTTTACTTTGACACCGAAAACAGATTGTCTGCATTAGTAATGCTCATTAGATAATTAGCAGTGAGAGATCTGAAATGCATAAAATTAGTTTCATTTCGAATTATAATCGGTAAAGAATTAAAAATTTTAGGGGCCAAATAATCAAAATGTTTGTGCATAATTTCTTTTTTTGCAAGTGGTAACAGAAACCTTTTCCCATCATTTCGCATAGAATAATTTGTATAATGCAGCACTGCATTATTGTTTTTAAAGAAGTAATTTAATGTTCTATAAACAAATAAGTGTCTCAGTGGAAATACACCTGAAATGGTATGCTTACAAAAGATGGTAACAGTTTTATATTTATTTGGTAATATTTGAAATATGAATTTATTTTGCATTGAACTTAGACTCCTTAATTATGAAATGTATGTTACTCCCCAACAATGTATGTTCCTCCCCAACTTGTAATACCATACTGTATAGCATATTGGACCCAAGATTTCTATAACATTATTAACATTTTACTACTGAGGATTTTTTTAAATAATAAAATTTCTATAACATCTGTCTAAGCGTGTTTGTTAGTTTTCCAAAGTGCATTTTCCAACTTGGCATTATATATTGATAGCTCCCTAGGTATTGAACCTGTTCAATTTCTTCACAGCAACAAGCTGAGTAATTATTGCATGAAAAGTTATGCAATTTTAATTTAAT
The DNA here is from genome assembly GCA_038380435.1 of Ryuthela nishihirai. NCBI lineage: Eukaryota > Metazoa > Arthropoda > Arachnida > Araneae > Heptathelidae > Ryuthela > Ryuthela nishihirai. The sequence continues at coordinate 44,924,116 of JAWZYU010000005.1, forward strand.
CAACTTTGGATTGTGTGATTTCTTTTTTAGGTTAAATAGAATATACGTAGTCTTTTTCAAATTTAAATGTAACCCATTTAAATCCAACCATTTCATCACACATTTTAGATCAGTGTTCATGTTATGAGAGAGATTTTCCAGAGAATCAGCACATAAGTTAATGATGTATCATCAGCAAAAGTGTTAATATAACTATTTTTAATTTACATAGATCATTTATGAATATCAAAAACAAGGTTGGTCCCAGGACTGAACCTTGTGGTACACCATATGAAATATGTTTTTTGTTACTAAGTGTATTAAAAAGACTAACACATTGCATTCTGTACTGTAAGTAGTCTTTAAACCATTTTAATCATCTTTTAGCCATTTTAATACAACACCATGAATTCCAATATTTTCTAGTTTGCCAATTAAAATTTTGTGATCAATGATGTCAAAAGCTTTCTCCAAGTCCATAAATATGGACAGAGTAAATTGATTATTGTCCATGGAATGAAACACCTTTGACGTATAATTCAGCAATGCAGTTTCTGTACCTCTACCCTTCGTAAACCCAAATTTGTTTTCAGAGAAAAAAATTTAAACTGTCTAAAAAAATTATCTCTCTATTATTAACTAGTTTTTCTAATAGCTTTTGGTCTGTAAATGGTAGGTAATCACTGGAAGGAGAGCTATGCACCAATCCGCTGTGATGATGCATAGAACCAGCCAGGCCTAATGCTTAATGTCCGACCCCACCTTCTAGTGGTGCAGACCGTTAGTACCTTTCAAAAGAGATACTCTCTTGTGGAAGTGAACAGAAGGGGAGGGCTGCCAGATTAGTGTGGCCTACTGATCTGGACAACTCTGGCTAGTTTTTTTTTCTACCCTGCTGAGGAATGGTCAACCATACAGGGTCCTGGTGCTGACCATATAAACCCACTGGACTGAATTGAGGCTCTGAGCTTGATTATGGATCCTGAATTTGCTGCACTGGTGGGCTTCTGTGGAGGGAAAATATTCTGCTGTGTTTCTTGTTTGTGGGTTGACAGCCCCAAGTGAATAGATTCACAGGATATGTTTATCAGCTGGTGGATAATCCTGAGCAGAGGTCATCGCAGGCACCTGAATTCTTTGCTTTTACTGGCATCGTCAAATTCTACATTGGAGGAAGTCTTCCAGTGTAGATGGCTTCAGCCTTTAGTGGTGGGGGAACAGGTCTTTGCCCCATGTCTGCAATTAGGGAGCTGTTTGATATTGTTGCCATTTCCTCTCTCAATAAACATAGTTTCTTTAAACATCCCATTAACCATTTTCTCTCTATAGGTAGTTGGAATGTGAGGACTCTGCACAGAGCGTTTTCTCTTGATGTCCTCACAAGAATTCCATTGTTACAATTTAGATATTCTCGGCTTGCAAGAGACCAGATGGGCAGATAAAAGTCAGATTCTTAAAAATCTTAAATTTCTCTTTTCAGGAAGGGAAGACAATAAACATCACCAAGGCATCGGTCTGCTTCTCAGCAGACACACTAGTGATGCTCTTCTAGGATATGACTGCATTAATGAAATGTTAGAGCAAAATTTCAGACAAGCGTTAAAGACTTGAATGTTATCTGCTGTTATGCCCCCACTGAGGATTCCAATGAGCATGAGAAGGATAGGTTTTACAGCCAACTTCAGGATATTTTGAATTCTGTCAATGAAAGAGATATTACCCTTGTTCTAGGTGACTTCAATGCCAAAGTTGGTACTGACTCTGACCTTTGGGGAGGGGTGATAGGCCCTTTTGGTATTGGTAGCTGCAATTGCAATGGGCAACATCTCCTACAGGTACATAAACTCAATGATTTCAGAATAACTAATACATATTACAAACACTGCGACATACATAAATACACATGGGTTTCACCTGATGAGCTGCATAGGAATATGATTGATTATATATTAATTAACAGCAAATGGGCTAGTTCTGTTAGAAATACCAGGGCATATAGGGGAGCTGAAATTGGATCTGACCATTACCTTGTTAAAAGTGTCTTGCAACTTTAACGTAAAAAGTGTTGTGCTAGGGTTAAAAAATTTACTTTTAATACTGAAGCTCTGAAAGACCCAGTTATAGCCAAAGCTTACCATGATAGGTTACTTAATCATTATGACAATCATGGTATGCTTACTACTGAAGTTGAGGAAGAATCGGATCATTTTAAACAGGCTTTTTTGGACATTAACAGTACTCTTTTAGGAAAAAAGGAACAGAGGAGGCAGAATTATCTGAGTGATAAGGCACTTGAGCATCTTTCGGAAAGAAAGAACTGCAGGAATATTCTTAATCAATACCCTACTAGTCCTAATAGAAAGCATTACAGAGAACTTAATAAACGTGTAAAAGATCAGTTAGTTGCTGATAAGAATCTTTGGCTTGATGGCTTGGCTGACAAAGCCGAGGACACAGACAGCACAACAGCAGAGAGCTGTACCAGATAGTTAATGTTTTGTTTGGTAGAAAACAGACAGGCATACAGGGATTGAAGGATAAACAAGGTAAGGTTATAGAAGGTGAGGATTCTGTCATGGCTAGGTGGGCTGAGTGTTTAAGAGATGTTCTAAATAATATGGTTAGTTCTACTTCGATTGTTTGTAATGAGGATACATGCATTACTGGCTTTAATGTTGGCCCTATAACACAATCTGAAGTTATTTTGGCTGTTTCTAAACTTAAACTACATAAATACCCAGGTGTAGATGAAATTACTACGGAAATGCTTAGAGCTGGGAATGTTTCGGTTACCACTTGGATGACTGAAATTCTGAATATCTTTTATGATAAAGACATGGTTCCTAAGGATTTTACCAGAGATATTCTTATCCCTATTTTCAAAAAAAGGTGATCGCAGTTCTTGTTATAGCTATAGGGGTATCAGCCTACTCTCTGTTCCAGGTAAAGTTCTTTCCATGATTGTGCTTAATAGAATTAAGAATCTGGTTGACAGTCAATTGCATGATGAGCAATGTGGATTCAGAAGTGGTAGGGGATGTATGGATCAGATATTTTCACTTAGGCAGATTCTTGAGAAATGTTTAGAGTTTCAGAAACCTTTGGTTGCTAGCTTTGTTGATTTCAAAAAGGCTTTTGACTCTGTTGATCGTCATAATTTGTGGTTGATTGTGAGATCATATGGTATACCTGACAAGTTAGTTAACATAATGAAATCTCTCTATAATAACATTGAGTCGTGTGTGAGAGTTGGTAAGGCTTGTAGCAATTGTTTTAGCATTACTTCTGGTGTTCGACAAGGGTGCATTTTGTCTCCTTTTCTCTTTAGTTTGGTTATTGATTATGTTATGCAGAATTCACTTCAAGGGAAAGATTTTGGCCTTAAATGGTGTGGAGATATGAATATTTCTGATTTAGATTATGCTGATGATTTAACCCTTTTGGCAGATGATGTTGATGAGATGAACTCTTTCATTTGAGCTTTTGATGAGATTGGTAGTAGAGTAGGTTTGGTTATAAACAGAGAGGGAAAACTAAAGTGATGAAAATTGATCAGGCAGGGTGTGATTCAGTTAATCTGAATGGTTGCAGTCTTGAGCAGGTGTCACAGTTTAATTACCTTGGGAGCTATGTAGCAGATAATGGTGATGTGCAGCATGAGATTAACAGACGGATAGGGATTGCTGCTGGGACTTTTAAGAATCTATGGAGAGTGTGGAGAAATAGGCGTATACACCTAAAGACTAAAATTAGACTGTATAATAGTTTGGTTCCTTCTAGGGTTAGTTATGGTAGTGAAACTTGGACACTTTGTAAACAAGATAACAGGAAACTAGTTGCTTTTGATTCCAGATTCTTATGCAGTATCTTGGGCATTAGGTGGGTCAACTTTGTAACTAATGATGAGGTTAGGCAAAGGAGTCTGCAACCCCCTTTAAGCAGCATGTTGTGCAGAGAGAGAGATACTCTGTTGGTTTGACCGTGTTGTCCATGTGGATAATTATAGATTGGCGAATAGGGTTATGAACAGCATGCCTAAAGGCCTCAGAAACAGGGGGAGACCTAGGATGTGGTGGGCAAACAAGACCTTGTTAGAATTGGTGTGCAGTGGTTGGATGCAGCAGATTTAGCTCAGGACAGACATGCTTGGAGAACTAAATTGCCTTACTACTCAAATAATTTTGTTTCCTCTGTTCCCTTTTATCCAAATGAGTACTGTTGGTTTCAAGAAAATCCCACTTAAACTGATTCCATTCTCTCTCAATTTCAACAGTAAGCAAACCACAATTGTCATAATGACTAAAGTAGGCTATCATGGTATGCTTTGGCTACAACTGGATATTTCAGACCTTCAGTGTTAAAGGTAATTTTCTTAACCTTAGCACAACATTTCTTAAGCAAGACACTTTTGACTAGGTAATGGTCAGACCCAATTTTGGCTCCCCTGTATGATCTGGTTTTTCTAACCGAACTTGCTCGTTTGCTGTTAATTAAAATATAATCTATCATATTCCTGTGCAACCCATGTGTATATATAAATGTCCCGGTGTTTGTAATATGTGTTAGTTATTCGCAAACCATTTAGTTGACTTACTTGTAGGAGACTTTCCTCATTGCTGTTGGGACTACCAATGGCAAAGGGACCTAAAACTCCTGCCCAAAGATCAGAGTCAATACCAACTTAGCATTGAAGTCACCTAGCACAAGAGAAATATCTCCTTCACAGAATTCAAAATATCCTGTAGCTGTCTGTAAAACTTATCTTTTTCGATCTCATCAGAGTCCACTGTGGGGGCGTAACAACAGATAACATTCAAGTCTTTAATTTTTGTTTTAAATGTTGCTGTAAGAAATCTTTCATTAATGCGGTCATATCCTAGAAGAGCATACTGGGTGTCTGCTGAGAAGCAAACCTACACCTTTGAGATGCTATCCATACTCCCTCCCTGAAAAAAGAAATATAAAGTTATTTTTAATTATTTGGCCTTTACCTCTCCAGCTGTTCTCTTGCAAACCAAGAATATCTAGGTTAGAATGGTTGAATTCTTGCGTGAGGACATCAAGAGAATAATATCTATGTAATGTCCTAACATTCCATGTACCTGCAGAGAGAAAATTATTAGTAGGATTTTTAAAGAAACTAGGTTTATTGAGAGAGGTAAGGCTGACAATATCAAATGGCCCCCTGATTGCAGGCATAGGGCAAAAACCTGTTCCCCCACACCTACAGGCTGAAGTCATCCATGTTAGTAGGAACTTCAGGCACCAACTTTTCTAGTGGACCTTTTCAAGAGCCATAAGACTTGCCTGAGACACATTACTCCTGTTTAGGATTGACAATGCCCAACTAAGTGAGGTTCAGGTATGTGTGATGGCCTCTGATCAGGATTATTCACCAGCTGATATAAGGTATCCCATGCCTCTGTTAGGGCTGGTAACCCAGAAGCAAACAGAAAACACAGTGGCAGATTCTCCCTCAACAGAGGCCCACCAATGCAAAAAAGTCCAGGATGCATAATCATGTTCAAAGCCTTAAACCAGTCCAGTGTAGGTATAAATTGTCAGCACCAGGACCCTATGAAGTTGACCACTCTTCAGCAGGGTATGAAAAAGAAAGTGGTGGTAGATGACCAGAGCAGTAGGCCACACTGATCTGGCAGCCTTCCCCTTCCATTCTCTTCCAAAAGAGAATATCTCTTTTGAAAGTTGAAAAGTACTAAGGTCTACACCATGAGAAGGCGGGATCGGATATTAGTTACTAGACCTGGCCGATTCTATGCATTGTCAATGGGGATTGGTACACAGCCCTCCTTCCAGTTTATGCATAGCTACCATTTACAGACCACATATATAATGATTACATAAATAATAATAATGCATACATACAATATGCTTGCATAAAAAGAACATAATGAGCAGGGCTAATCTTGTTCTTTGGACTCTGTTAACGATATTTGAAGAATATCAAACATTTGGTAGTTTTTGTCTTATCAAAGTGAATAAATTGAAAAAGAAAGCATTAGTTACGAACTCTAAAATATTTGTTTCTAATATACATAAAAATTTGCTTAAAATTTTATATTTGTAAAAAAATTTGATTTCTTTTGTCATACTAGTTGAGTTTTTGAACAAATATTCAGACTTGGTGAATCATATTTTCATAGTTTGACAGCATAAGTTTTATTGGAAGGAATTCTGCCGTATTTTCAGCCTTCAAAGACAACCAAATCATTTTGAAAATGAAGCTTGCTTAAGACTTTGTAAAGCCTTGATGCAAAGAATGTTTAGTGGTAGACACTAAGTTATTTGAAGCAGCAATAGCAGATATTATTAAATTCTTCATAAATATGTTTAAATAATTAAAAGCTTCATAAATACATAGAATAAGAAGTGTGATTAATTTATTGCAAATAATTCTTTCGAAATTTGAATATATGCTTCATGTAATTTTTTTTTTAAAATTTATAAACTGTGTATTGTATTTTATATAGTTCCGGTGGTGTAGAGCTACTTGCTCAAAAAGGAAAAATCAAAATCAACAACACACTGGAAAGTCGTCTTGAAATGATCAGTCAACAAGTAAGAATTTAGTTTTTAACTTTTTGGATATAGTTATTTATTATATGAGTATCTGAAATGGTGATAGATAGGATTGAATATTGTATCTTTCCAGTACAGTTTTTGATTTTATGCAAAGATGCAATTTAAATAATTGAAATATAATGCAAATTTAAAATTAATTAGTTTTGTTAAAATAGCATATGCTATACATTTGGTATCATCTGATAAGTGCCACACTAAGTGATTTATTGAAAACATAACAATGTATAGCAGCTGCTGTTTTGGCAACCTAGTTGATTTTAAACTTTTTAATAGCCAGTTGCCCAATAGTTTTAGAATGATCTGCAGTGGTATATCAGTTTAAACAGTGCCTCTTTGTTCATGTTCAACCATTTTTAAAGCTTTACAATTCTAACATTACAACAAAGCAGTTTGTGTTCTAGAAGTCAGTGACATTTCAGAAATTATCAACACTGACAGTCTGTAACTAATGCTATATTAAAAGCATATCTATCAGTCAACTCTGAGACTACAACAGTGGTGACTATTTTCATCAGAAAGGGACACATGATTCAGTACATTTCCACTTTAGTTAAATGTAAGTCATCAGTTAATTGTGATACCACCAAACACAACCTTACCTATGACAAATCATCCCCTCTTTAGAGCAGGAAGTTGTAATCCAGTTGTGCTGAGTAGAGGTTGGCATTGATGGCACATCCATCAAAAACCAGTATGAAGTGCACTGCACTCTCAAAATTGCACCAAACACACAACATTGCCTGTTTCAAATCATCCCCTCTGAGGCAGGAAGTATGGACTGGCTTGGGTCAAGCCATTGGTTTTAGGTGTTTGGATTGATTGAAAAGAAATTTTTCTTCTCGTGTAACAATTAGCTTGATGAAACAGTGGTTAAATGGATTAAGGAGGAGTTTCCTGCAGACTTCGATATGATGTTTTACATGTTTTGTTTTTGATATGTTTTTGCAAAATATATATCAAAATATATAAATTTGCTTCAATATGATGTTTTTGCATGTTCAGTAGTCTGTTCTCGCAAGAGTCGCAAGGAGGAAGTTGCACTTGCTCGGCTCCGCTTAGGTCACTTGTTTATCCTCCATTCGTTTCTTCTTAAGGCAGACAATGACCTAAGTGCGAGTTTTGTGACACCATTTTAACTATTAAACACATTTTAATCAATTGCCCTGCTTTTACCTTAGACGTTTATTTTTTACCTTTTACGATTTTACGGCCGAGCCTCTTACACTTGGCCATCTTTTATCTGATAACTCTTTTTTATCCTCTGTCTTCGCCTTTTTATGTTTTACCAGTTATTTTAACAGATTGTAATTTTATGGCTTTGTAATTTATACACTGTCCATCCTGGGTCTTTTACATCTGGGTTGGGTTTCTTTCACAACACTTCACGAACACTTCAGCAACTCCTGGTGTGGGGCGGGGGTGGCTCAGTCGGTAGTGTACCAGGCTCATAATCTGTAGTTCCCAGGTTCGAGTCCCAGCTGGGTCAGTGTTGAGGTTTATCTCCGCAGAATTCCCCGCCCTGCCCACGGTCAGTAGGGGACACTGAAGGGCTTGGAAAGGCTGCCGTCCGTCGAATGGGACGTTAAGTCATGGCCCCATGTGCAGGAGAGCCGTACCCTGTGCATGTTAAAGAACACACTGGATGGCCTTGACTGGAGGCTACCATTGGGTCCCCTCCCCCAACCTTCTCTGAGCCTTCAGGGTCCATGTGACCTGGCCATTTAGCCCATGGTGTGCAAAAAAAGTGCCTTCAGAGGTAAAACAACCCAACTCCTGGTGTCATGATCAGACATTCTGAATTATTGCCATTGCCCATAATTGCCTACTCAATGATCTGCATCCTGCTTTAAAGGAATACCTATCGAAGAAACTAGACAGTGGGCAGAAAGAGTTTGTGCTTAAGGGGGTCAGTTCTCTGAACAATGGGCAGATGAACAATCGGCTAAGCTACGATGAGGGGCACCCCATCATTGCAGCTTAGCATGAGTCACATGCAACTTGGAACAGCATTCGATCACATGAATGTTGTGACCTGAGGGTGCAAAGAGAAAAGGCAGAGCAGGTCGTGATTCTTCTCAATGCTACAGGGGTGTGTTTGGCATGGATCTATCTGCCAGCCTTTGGCTTTGAGAGCCCTTGCTTTTGAACTGAATTGTGTTTTCACTTAGTGAAGGTGTTAGTAACCACCACAGCTCGTTGTGTCCTGTAAGCAGAAAGTGGGATGTATTGTTGTGTACTGGTTGTTTTATTTGTTAATAAATTTATGCTATGTTTGCACAGTACAAGTATCAATAGTCTACTCATTCCTGACTCTGTATCTGAACAGGTTGCTAACAAGCTTTTCGAGATCCAGCCCATTGTCAAACCTTGGCAGTCTTGTTCTTGCAAGAGTCGCAAGGAGGAAGTTGTACTTGCTCGGCTCCACTTAGGTCACTTGTTTATCCTCCATTCGTTTCTTCTTAAGGCAGACAATGAACCTAAGTGCGAGTTTTGTGACACCATTTTAACTATTAAACACATTTTAATCAATTGCCCTGCTTTTACCTTTTACAATTTACCGGCCTCTTACACTTGGCCATCTTTTATCTGATAACTCTTTTTTTATCCTCTGTCTTCGCCTTTTTATGTTTTACCGGTTATTTTAACAGATTGTAATTTTATGGCTTTGTCATTTATACACTGTCCATCCTGAGTCTTTTACACCTGGGTTGGGTTTCTTTTATACCTTTATATTTATTGCTTTACACATGTTTCTTATTTTTGTATTTTTGTATCTGTTGATTTTGTCCTTTACCTTTTACTGATAAATAATGAGATAAACTCGACTGTTCAACATCCGCTAATAAATCAGCACTTTGACGTCGATTCTAATTTTAGAGGAAAAATTGTTGTGAGCCGGGTGGGATACAAACCCACGACCTCTTGATGAATCAATCCCTGTAAAGTATTTTGAAACTTTTAATTGCAATTATCAAATGCATTTGCATTACAAAAATCATTAAAACCTGAAATGTCAGTAAGACTACAGTGGGCACATTTTACAAGATTAAAGACCCCCCCCCCCCTCAAAAAAATTTGCAAGACTGTATTGTGCAAATCAAGAAAAAAAATTCAGACCAGTGTAAATGTGAAAAGTGCTCTGTTGCCTGCCATTATTCTGAATGTTTCAAGATATTCTCCACAAAAAAAATTTAAAATAGCACAAAAAAATTTGTCATTTCAACATATGGCAAGTAAAAAGTGAATAATTTTATGCAACAGTTCAGCTCTTATTGAATAAAATTAGTTATAATTGTTTTCTGTTTCTCTGTTAATCACAGTGCATATTGTTATTAATGAAGTAACTTTCATATTTTTAGTTGTTGCCAGAAATTCGGGAAACCTTATTTGGATCAAATATGAACCGGAAGTTCAAAGATTAGTATTTCTGAATGGGAAAAATCTTAGTGCAATACTAGATGATATCCAAGAAAAGGTGTTGGCAAAAATTCAAGCATTCCACTGAAAAGTGTTGTCAGTTGTAGTTAGTTAATGAAGGTTGTGTTAGAGTAATAGTATAGAATATATGTGTAATGTGCAGTTATTAAATATTTTGTATATAATTTATTAAATATGATCTATATTCAGAATAATTTCTATTTTGTCTCTCAGTAGTTATGATTAAAAGTTTGCTGATTTAACTCTGAGCCATCAAAATATTGACGTTTTCATGTGTTTATGTTGCATACATTATGATTGATTCACTCAATTCATGTGCACCATACTTTTATGATAATCTAGTTTGAGGTTGTGATGACAATGAAGTATAAAAAGGATTAATTTTGGAAAAGAAAAAAAATGAAAGAAAAAAAGAAAGTAAAATATTAATAAATCAATACCATACAAGCTTTCTGTACATTTGATGCATTGTTCTATGTGGAACTGTTTTTGCTTAATTCACATTTTTATTCCTTCATGTAATCTTCAGCCACATCCTACCCAACAGGTGTATTGGTTTCCTTTGAATTCATTGGTAAAATTATTCAAAGATATTTTAGTCAATTCTCTCACCATGACAAATAGTATACTAAGGGATTAGAAACTGTGTTTTATGATTCCTCAAAGAACAAACAAATTAAGAGGAAACTACAAAAGTTAACTAAATAGCTTTTCAAGAATACCAGGTTTTACCCGTTTAAATGCTGGTAAAATGAATGTTTTCCTTATCCCTTTAACCATTTCACTGCTGAAATTGTAATATTACAAGTATAGAAAATGTGGCATTCTTTCCTTAGCCACTATCTTTATGAGTGGGTATCTTTACATATATTAGTTAACCAAAAACGTTTATATGCTTTTTGAGAGTGAAATGAAACCATAGGTAAAAAGTGAATAAAGATATTCAGGAAAGTAAGCACAATCTGTGAACTTTTTTTCCAATGAGATACAAGTTTGTAAATGCCACTCAGGTAGAACTGCCGATCTTGAAAAGCGAAGAAAGCAGCCAACTCCTTTTCCAGTGCTTTTTGGTTTCGAAATTCCAGCACCAAGAAGAGATGTTAATTGGATGGTGTAATGTCTGAGGAATACAGAGGGTGGGGTAGAATTTCCCAACCGAGGCTGTGGAGCTTGTCCCAGGTCACTCACACTGTGTGAAGGTGAGCATTTTCCTGAAGGATCACAATGCCATTGCAGTGAACAAGTGCAAGCTGTTTTTGGAGCACTCATCTGCAACCTGTTGTAGCTGCACTGAATAGATGTCTGCAGTGATTGTTTGACCAGTGACCAGAAGCTCATAATGGACGATACCAGCTGTAGTCCACCAGATGCACAACAAAATTTTCTCTTAGTGGATCCTGGGCTTTTGTGTGTGCCATACAGGTTCACTGGATGACAAACAATGATACAAAAGTTTGGTGTTCCAATAGACAATACATTTTTCATTGCAAGCAACAACCTGTCCAAAAATGGCTCATTCTTCTGGCATGAAAGCAGATCGTAATCTGCTGGAGTCTGTTGTCACCAGTCAGCTGAGCAAATGGGTTCCACATTAACTTCTAGACTTTTCCTGGGCAATGTGAATGCAAATGAATGGTTTTGTCACATGGAACCTTTCTGCAAGCACTTTGCATGTTTGATGTGAATCCAACTCGATGCTGCCCTTCAGTTCATTGTCATCAACAACAGTTGATCTTTCCATGCAGGGTACATCTTTAAGTGTCTCATCGCCTGACACAAATTTTCTGAACCACTTTTAGGCTGTCCATCTGCTCACTGTATTCTCTTCAAATGCTGTACATACCTTGTGAGCTGCTTGCACTGCTTAAGTTCTCAGTTTAAGTTCATAAGTAAGCATACTCGAATAATTGTATTCGATGCAGGCATGTTTTCATCGTCCTTCCCAACTTCACCAAACCACTTTTCACGCTTGACCTTTTTCACATCAAATGATTCGGCATGCCATGTGCTTTTGACTGTATCGACGCACACACACCACTTGCAATTGTGTTTACATACTTTTCATTAAAATGATAACATTGAAAAACCACACAAACTTATTTGGTTATCTGATAATTTGCTCAAAAAAAATTGCTGAAGGCATTCAAAGTTCTCTAACATTTTCTACCATCTGTCACGAATATAAAAAGTTCAAGTTGAACTCCCTTAATGTCTTTGCTATTTATAGACAAATATCTCTAGTGATCACTACACTAGAGGGAATACTCAGCAGTATCATATGATCAGTATTTATAGGTCTACCTTTATCACTTAAGAGTTAGTTTGCATTCATTCAGTTTCTGCCTGGTTTGTAGTAATTTCCATACTAAAAAAAAATGTTAAAAAATCGGCACAGATTTGGCTGTCTAGATGCTTCTGGGAGATTTGGATTCGAATCCCAGTCAGCACAATTTTTTTCAACTAATTATTTCAAATAAAAGCAGTTATGAGGATAAAAGATATGGAAAAACCTTCATATTGCCATTGTCTAAAACTATTCTATTTTCCTATTCTTCTAAAAAAAATTGAAAATTCAACTAAGAGCTACATCGAAATGCTTTCTAACTGCTGACTGGGCTGCAGTCAGTAGTATGAAACTTTGATTCTGAGAACTCAGAAAATGGGTTCCATTCTTTTGCTGCAAATTTGGCTAGATCACAAACAACTTAGTAATAAACCTTATGGTATCCCGACTCTCCCCAAAATGCAGTTCACGAAGTTTACAGATATGGGTACAAAAGAAAATGTTCTTCCTGTAATACTTATATTGATTTAATGCCATAAGCGTGTTTTTACAAATATTTCAAATATTAAATTTCATCATATTGGGCAACTTGGTTACCCGTTTCCTGACAGATGGTGCCATTAGCAAATCAAATAAAAAATTCGAGAAAGTTTGTTACATTAACTGACTAAAAAAAGTTATCTGTTGATGGTGTAGTGGTTAGCATATCTGACATGTTAATGGGAGACAGTTCCAATGCCATTCATGTCATTGGTACCCACATCTCCCATTAACATGTCAGATATTCATGCAGATTTTTTCAGCTGAATCTTTCACGAGTTCCATGTCTACAGGACATCTCTTGTTTTACATTTAACTCGTGATACTTCACTATTAAAGAAAATGTAAATTGTTTAAAAATACAAAATTTTGAACTAACTTTTATAATCAAATACGCTAAAAATAGACATTTCAGAGCACCCAAATAATGCAAATTTTTTTTAATACTCTATTTGATATACACTGAAGTGCCATTGAATTAGGTATAAGAGATGTTATCCAAATTCAGTATCGCAAATCCTGCATTTGCGTGCATGCGTGGCTAAAACTCTGGTCGTATATAGCTGTCAGCTTTGGCGTCCCCAAGCAATCATGAGAAGCGTAATGAGAAATGCGTGGGATTTAGTTGATTTGACAGAGGGTAGATCGTAGGTGCCTAATGGATGGGACACTCATTGAGGTAATATTACTAGAGACAGGACTGGCAACGGACGTCATGAACATGTACAAAATCTTAAGCCTACTCCTCAGTGAGACAGAGAGGGGTATTTGATTAACGTAAACAAAGATTTCGCCACGCTCTTATATTTATATGAATTGCGTACTAACTACTGAAAGGTACTATGAAAGCAGCAATTAGACATTTTATAGGTTAGTAATTTGCAAATATTGTGAAATGCTTTTAAATTTAAATTGTTAAAGCAGAGAGGCCTAAAAATAAATGAAGCATTTAAAATACCATTCTGTCCTAGTATAATATCAGATGTAGTTCACGATTTTTTTCATAAATGAAACTAATAATATTTACATATGAAAAGAAGGCGATTTATAGATTCAAACAGCATGGAATTTGTAGAATATTTTCGTGAATTTTGTTTCTAAAACAAATATTGAATTTCGACGTCAATTTTATGAGACTTCTGCTGTACATTTTTTTTTGCCAAAATAGCACAATTTTTTTTTCTCAAACGAAAGGCCAGAAATAGGGATTTTACAATTTTGTATGTGATAAACGAAGCCTAAAAATTTGCTCTTCATATTTGATAAAAAAATTTATGAGTTGAAATGCTAAGTCTTGTCAATTGTGATTGAAGCTCCACTGTCTCTCTTTAAACAGTCGCTAGTACTATCTGTTCCCAGCATTTTACTGTTTTAAAAATAAAGCTCCAGAAAATGGCACAGTAGGATTAATTAATGATTCTGTGCCAACTTTATTTATATTTGTAACAAATGCCTGTATTGAGAGACACTTGTAGAAGATATGATAGAAATTCCAATGAGAACAGATATTGCCTATAAAAATGATCACTCATGCTGTGAAAGAGGGAAGAGTCCTAGAAAATTTAAGAGAAGGTTGATGTCAGTGCGAAATGAAATCCAGAGCTTAAAGAAAATGCTAGGGTGAAATTACAGCCAGCTAAGAGCAAAGCAATCAGACTCTTCTATTTTAAAAGATAGATTTGTTTAAGGCTCAAAAGCACATCAAGATGACATTGAGACACCAAAGCCTGTGTTTCTAGATATAACTTTAAACCTGTTCAGAAATTCACAGCAAAAATGCTGAAAAGAAGCAAAGTATATTTTATTGCCAAGAGGTAAATAGGTTTACCATGATATTTTCATTCTCCAAAGGCTTATTAAAAATTGAGTTTCTATTTTTTTTATTTTTAAAAAGGCTAATGAAAATGTAAGAGAAAATCTTCTCTCCCAATAGCTCCACAATTTTAACTTGGTGCAGTCTGTAGATGGCCTTCCTGGATTTATTGAAGTTTTCTGCATGGAAAATTTTACTGATAGTAAGCAGAATCATATGATATTCATTTTATTATTTGAGAGAAGTCAATTAGGAAACAAATACTGTTCAATGGCAAATGCTATTGTGGATATGTAGATTATGATAATAATGCTAATGATAAAAATTCAGATATAGCTTCTGAAACTCTAATTTTTATGTTTGTTTCAGTTTTACATAGCTGGAAAATCCATAATAGGTTACTTTTTAACAGTTGCTTTGTCTGCCTCAAAATATATTTTTACTTACAAATTCAGCCAGGACTAGATTTAATTTATTTAAGCTATAAGATCAAAAGAGGGAAACTATAATAACCTAATGATCTTTAGTTCCAAAGTGCACAAATGCAGTTAATAATTAACCGGCTGATAATTAATAATAAAAATGGCAATTGTTTAACTTTCAATGAAATCAAAATCATTGACAGCAATTATGAAATACCCAGTGACATTTTAAGTGTTTCTCACATGTGGGTAATATCAAGCAATCACAATAAAGCAATGAAGGTCATTGTGTCTCTCTTCTCTGAAATTGGAAAATGTCATTATAGCAAAAAAAAAAATTATGAAAGATTTCTTGCATAGAATGTAAATTAGCATTAATTGATTCTGAACAAATGCAGTCTTCTGTATCTGCACTTATTAACCCTGACAGAGAATTTTTTTTTTTCTTTAAGAAACAAAGTTTCAGCCTTATTATGAAAAACTAATGAATGAAATAGTCCATATTACATATCAAAAGAAAAACCATTTAATTCTGAAAAAAAAATGGTGTTGAAGCATAAAAAAAGCATGTTGCAGATTCTTTTGTAGGGATTTTTGGAAATTTTGTGAGTTTTGGACAGCTTCTGTCACTTTAAAGGTTAATATTAAAAATTGAGGTTTTCTCGCCTTTCTCACAGTGTGTGTGTGTGTGCAATTGCAAAAATTACTGACCAGTGTCTTCCAGGAGAAAACATATTCTCAACAACAACCATTTCATACCTAATTAAAAAATTCAGGGTAATGTCCTACATAGGCTTCAATGCATGTTGGTGTTCATATCAGTAATAGAGAAATGGATGTGGAAGTTGACAATCATGCTTATAATATGAAAAAAAAAAACATTACAAAAGAATATGCTAAAATTAGACATCATTTAGAGACACAAATGACAGAAAAATTAAAAGGCATCATATTAGAGCAAACATCTAAATTTGCATAAAACACAGTGATCAGCTTATATAAAAGTTTACAATATTTATTTTTTAGTTGCATGAAATTTCAATCATGTCATGTGTGTGTGTGCCGGGGGGGGGGGGTGCTTTTGAAATGAGAGAATGTGTAAATTGTTGCTTTTTATATGTATAGCATGGAATTTCAATTATGTCATTTGTGTTTGTGACCTTGTATTTTCTTCTGCTCTAGCTGACATAAAATTTTAGAATATTTGAATTTTGTTCCATTTAATTTCAATCGTGTCATTTGTGTGGGGGGAGGGGCTTGCCTTTCCTTCTGCTTTAGTGGAAATGAGAGAATGTGTAAATTATTTTGTTTTTTATATATATATTGCATGCAATTTCAATTATGTCATTTGTGTGTGTGTGATCTTGGATTTCCTTCTGCCTTAGCTGATATAAAAGTTTACAATATTTGTTTCTTCATAGCATCAAATTTCAATTATGCCGTTTGTGTGAGAGGGAGGCGTGAATATCTTTATGCTTCAGTTGAATAACAAGTTTATAATATTTGATTTTTTTTATAGCATGAAATTAAATTGTCATTTATTGGGAGGAGATTTGATTTCCTGCTTCAGATGAATTTAAAAAAATTTTCACTCTCCGATTATTTCTTTCAATTTTTAATAAAAATTAATATTTTTAATGAAAGAAGAAAATAAATGTGACTTTCATGTTTTTTTAAACGAGGCGCGGATTTGCACTATTAAGATTTATAAATTTTGAAGGCTTTTGCTTAAGCTGAATGATTTGATCATGTATTAGATTTTAAAATATGTTTACCATTGTGCCTGTTTTAAACGGGATTAGTTCATATTTATTCACATATTAAGAATATATCGAGTTTTTTTTAATTTTCATTCAAAACCTCGATTTGAAAGAGAAGCAGTTTCCAGCGTCTTTTCTTTTCATCCGATATAAAGCAGTAAGTGTGAATTAATTAAATCTGTTTTGCTTTAATTACTACACTGGAATAACCTCATTGAAATAAGAAACAAAAAAAACAGCAAAGTTCTGCCTCATTTAAATCATTTGTTAAGCATTTTTAAATAGCCTTCATCGTTGTTCGCAGCAAATTCGCAAGGCACCATGGGTATCTTGCCGCGCTAAGTAGTCGGCAGACAGTCGTCTTCGATCATGGCGGTAAATGCTACGGGAATCGTCCTGTCTCGAGTATTAGTACCTCAATGGGGACACTCGATCTCCGAAATTGTCAACGAACTTAGATATTTTCGTACGACAGTCTCAAGAGTGTTCTGGGAATATAAAAATTCCGGCAAAAAAAAATCGAGCACCCTGACAAACTGCGAAGGACAACCAGCTTTGTCTGATCTGCATCGTATGGACCGATTAGGGGCCAGACATATGCAACCACTTCCCATCTGAACGCGTGTTTCAGCCGGGAAGTCTGCATGGACCGTGCAACGCTCACTTCATTGCCTCTGCTTCGGGAGCCGCCGACCTACAAGAGTCCTACTTCTAACGGCATGACACTGGGCTCGACGCCTTGCCTGGGCTAAAGAACGAAACTGGACCGTCGAAAATTGGCAACGGATAGCCTGGAGTGATGAATCCCGATTTAAACTTAATCACGCCGATGGAAGACAGGGTATGGAGCCAACCCCATGAAGCCATGGATCATGCATGTCGGGTCGGAACAGTACAAGCTGGTATTGGCCTGGGGTGTCTTTAGTTGGACATCTGTGGGATCTTTGATACGTGTACCCACGACTCAATGCATCCTGGTACGTAGAATTCATGGCTGGCTGTTAATGGCCATCATGCATCCCAATGGAAATAGCGTCTACCAGCAAGACAACTGTTCATCTCACAGGTCCAGGTTGGCTACTGCATGGTTGCAGAAGCATTCTGCTGACTTTGAAATAATGAATTGGCCAGCTAGAAGCCCAGATTTTAAATCCCATCGAAAATCTTTCGGATACCGTCGAGCAGAATGTTTGAGCCTTGTCCCATCAGCGACGACCTAGAGAGAATTTTGGACAACTGTGGAGGATGCATGGGTTGCCATACCTGTGGGACATTTAGGCAAGCTTGTGGAGTCCTTGGTCGTGTGGCGGTCGTTATCAGGGCCAGAAGGGTCCAACACATTACTAGGTTGCTATCCCTAATTCAATGGCACTTCAGTATGAGTAAGTAATAAAGCTTTCTGATTCTTGAAATTGTTATTAACAGAACCCAAAGGACAGGATTCTAATTGCTAATGCCCTCTCTAGTATGAAAGTGCACTATTAATAACTGTCAGCTCCGGCAAGTTGACATGTTTAAATATACTCTGATGTTTGAATTAGGTGCCAAGTATATTTTTGTAGGAGGTTCTAAGTCACTATTACACAAGTGCAGCTGCACCTTTTGGTATATTTTGCCGTTTAAAACGTTCAATGTTTCTAAATTACTGTTTGTTGTATTCGTCTTCAAAAAGAAAAAAAATCGATAGTTTTGTGTAGCTTGTGATCAGCATTAACAGCTATGAAAGGACTACCTGACACCATGCCACCTACCCTCCCCACCTCTGGTACATCCCTGAATAGTAATATCCCGATATTTTGCAAAAAGAATTTCTCTTTTACAACCTAAAACGAGACGGTTGCATTTTTTCATCTAGAGTTAAAATGTAAATCAGTTAGTGCAAAATAATTTATTACTATATTAAAATTTTAAAATTAATACTAACTTTTTAAAACAGGAGCAACCAGTTAAATTTTTACCAACAGTAATTCAATTACAACTCGTATCAATGTAAATTGCACTTTCAATTATCTGAGTATCTTCATTAACACACCGGTATGAGGTGCGTTCAAAACGTTCTTGACATGCATCTACAGAACGAAAACTATGACGACTGTCCTTCAAAGTACTCCCCTCCAGCATTTATGCAAAGTTGCAGATGCCTACGCCAATTCTGGAACGCTTGGTGGTACTCTGGGGAACATTCCGAAACTCTAATGAATGCATTTTGCAAAGTCTTGCACCTTGAAAAGGGCTTCCCAACAAGTTCCATTTTTAATTTTTTGAAACCACCAAAAACCGCATGGAACAAGATCTAGTGAATATGCAAGATGGATATGCTGTTTGATATTTTCCTGCTCCAGATAGACCGTAACTTATCGTGTTTTGTGAGCACTGCCATTGTCATGGAGAACTCTTGACACTGCTTTTGTTCAGCACTACTCCTTCTTAAACACTTTTGGAAAAACAATATCGGCATAGTATTGACTATTTATAGTCATTTTTTTTTTCCACATAAGGTGTTGACGCTTATACTCCTTGGAAATTGAAAACCTATGTGAGCATCCTCTTCCTTGAGCGAAAGTCTTGTCCGAGGATTTGGGGATCTACAACCCAAACATAGTTTTGGATATTTGTAGGAGTTGTAATAAAAGCACCACCTGTAATGTCTGTTAACCGTTTTGGGCCACTATGTTCAAACCTTGCCAGAATCTTCTTGCACGAGTCAACTCTACCCTATTTTTGCCGTTCTGTCAGTTTGTGGGATACCCCTTTGGCACAGATATTTTGGAATTTTGAATTCTGAATAATTGTTTATACACTACCAATCGATACATTGACATTTAAACTTAATACCTGAACAGTGATATGTGGATTTTCCTTAATGAATTAACGAATAGCAGCGATGGTTCTCTCGTTCACGGCCTCCTTCGGTCTTCCGGCATGAGGGAGGTCTTTGAGCTCTCTGCTATCTTTCCCTGAATTTACTCATCCATCCCGTAAAAGTGTCATATGAACAGATATGATTCCTATATACTTATAAGTAATCGGCATTAATATTTTTTTGCGTCGTCCCCAAGCTGCATCCTTGTGAAAATATAAACTCTTTCCTCGTCTTCAGTAGGCTTCATAGCAACAACGCACAGATTTCGCAGATCGAACTTCACGCTCCGCCAGTGAATAGTGAAATTCTGATGAGGCATATTTTTTTAAAACGTAATGACAAGTTTTAGACACACTTTCAAACAAGTCGTAGCTCGTTATTGTTAACTTCGGAGGAACGAGTGCAAATCTACAGACACGTTTCAAGAACTTTTTGAATGCCATTATCACCAGAATTTCTAGCACAAATATATCGTTTGTAACATTGCTTCAAGTTTTACATTTACCAACGTCTAACGATGCAAATTAAAGTCTATGGGAGGATTAAAAAACTATGGATCCATATTTCATTAGTACCTATTCAACAGAAAAATTTTCCCATCCCTCTGGGGGTGACAACTAATTACAAGGGAGCGAATATCTCTCTGAAAGGTATTAAAGGTCTCTACACAAGAACGGCGATCGCACTTAGGTGTTATGCCTGGCCTTTTCTGCGCATTATGATAAGAGAGAGAGAGTGCACAGCTCTCCTTTCAATCACGCGAAGCTTAACGTTTACAGCCCAAATTATCACAAAATTTATAGTGAAATTCTAATATTTTTTCAGTTGTAGTGATACTTGATACGTTTCAAATAGATCGCTTAAACCCATATACTAGGCAATGTATAAGATAATTTGACAAACTCGTGGAATTAAAAAAACACTTTTAATTTGTATCTAAGGACTAAAATAGAAATATTTGTCTGAAAGATACAATATAAATGCAAATCTACAATGCCCTATTTATGAATTGAACTTCTGGAGTCCAACTGAAGTTAGATTTGCCGAGCAGCAGAAATAGAGAAAAATGAATCGGATGGGCCTAATTTGATTGTGTCTGTCTTCCTCTGTCACTAGCAGATATCTGTAAGAAGAAAAAAGTACTAGAATTCATTCAAAACAAAAAGAAATGCATTTTTATTACATTTGCTATTATTTACGATGATGAAATGCACTTAAACTATATTCTACTGTTCACTTCAAAGAAATTTGAACCTAGAAAACAATGTTATAAATAATAAATACCCTCTCAAGCAGCTGCTTGCCACAGAGGTCTGACAGGAGCCTGCGAGTTTATACGCTACAGTAGAAAGTCTGAGAAGATGGCGGGACCTCAGCAGAAAAACATTACTACATCCATGCCTTAACCGGGGCTCGAACCCAGGTCCCTTAAATCAGTAGCCCAGCGTGCTAACCACTCGGCCACGGGACGGCTTAAGGATAAATAAATAATGGACACCGCACTTTCAATTAAATTTAGGTATCAGAAAGAAAACCACAAATAATAGATATATTAGGAAAATATTTGAGTGTTCATCCGAAATGGAACAAAGATTCAAAGTGGATATCGCAGAGTCGGATCAATTGACTACCTTGGTATTGTTGCCCTGAAACTTTGTAGCCAGGTAATAAAAACATTGTGCTGCAAAGTAATACCTCTTCAGGTTAAAATAACCTTGTTGCCTTCGGAGTTAATTATCTCGGTAATATTGTTTTGCCCAATTGTATATAAAAAAATTATCCTTTGCATTTCAAATTTCATGCAGTTTCGAGTGGTCTCGCTCTTGATGTGATTTTACCAGAGCACGGGAGCAATTAACGATCTAGAGCAGAGCTGTCCAACTTCTCTAAACTTCACCAAACCTACTCTATTACCAGTCTCATCAACATAAGTAGCCAACAGGGCCAAATCTGCATAATCTAAATCAGAAATTTTGAAATCTCTAGACTATTTAAGGCCAAAATCTTTCCCTTGCAAAGAATTTCGCATTACATAATTAATAACCAAACTAAAGAGAAAAGGAGATATAATGCACCCTTGTCTAACTCCACTAGCAATGCTAAACCAATCGCTGCAAGGCATACCAACTGTCACACACGACTCAGTGTTATTATAGAGAGCTCTCATTACACTAACTAACTTAGGTATTCCATATGATCTTACCATCAACCATAAATTATGCTGATCAACAGAGTCAAAAAACCTTTTTGAAATCTATATAGCTAGCAACCAGAGGTTTCTGAAACTCTAAAGATTTCTCAAGAATCTCGCTAAGTGAAAATATTTAATCAATACATCCCCTACCACTTCTGAATCCACACAGTTTATCACGCAGTTGTCCATCAACCACATTCTTAATTTTATTAAATATAATTATCACAAGAACTGCGATCACCTAGAATATTTGGTCACGAATAATATTCACGTTAAAGAACACGCTGGATGGCCTTGACTGGAGGCTACCATCTGTCTCCCAACAACTGTTCCAGTGGGTCTCCTCCTCCAACCTTCTCTGAGCCTTCGGGGTCCATGTGACCTGGCCATTTAGCCCATGGTGTGTAAAAAAGTGCCGCTCTGTAGGTAAAACAACCCAACCCTCAGCACATTATCCGGGAACTTTTTCACTCGATGGCACACTAGGTTGTTTAAGTCACTAGGTCATATGACCGCCCAGCATGGCGGTCATACGACCTATTGACTCAGGCCACATACTGCCTCGCCCATTGCATTCATGTAATTGCTCAGAAATTAAATCACTTCATTCCCACCTACTTGTCTATATGTATGGTAAGTTTCGTGTCATTTTGTGCATTCTTTCATGGTGTGGCATTTTTTATGTCGACCAATGCACTTTACTACTAAGAGTAAATAATTGCCATCCGACACTGTCTCAGTTAACAAGAATTCTGAATATAAAGGTGGCCCAAATTAATGTGGTTTTATTTCCACTTCTATTATCAAACATCAGATTCTGCAGAATCATAATGTGAGTCATAATGCATATCTCTTTTCGATATATCTACATATGAGTGAAATCTTGATTATGTTAGGGATTTTTGAATACTGTTGATATTGATTTAGGGATTGCAATCATGCAGGTCCCCATCTAAAAAAAATAAAGGGAAAGGGAGGCCAACAACGGAACGAGCCGGAAAAGGTTGAAAAGGGGGAGAGCATGAGACGGGATTTTCTTTGCAGTGTAACGTTTGCTCTTCCTTTTGGTGGTTTATAAAAAATATTCTTTAAAATTTCATGAAATATGCGCAAGTTTAATAATTTTGGCCTCTATTACACTTACTAGTATTTTCAAGGGGAGCGAGAATGGCTCCCTTTTGTCTCCCCCTAGATCCGGCTCTACAGTCATGTTTCACTTGCACGAAAATTCTAAACTAACTGGACCTACATCTGGAATGTAATCATCTGAATTTTAATATTCTTTGTAGCGGGTTATCAGCCCTAAGAGCTTATTTAAATACAGTCAAGTGCCAATAATCTAGGTTACATTAAGAAATAAGTGTTACAGCTGTGGGTTATAATTTAGCTGAGAAAGTGTAAAACAGTATATTAAAACACAAAACAACTGTTTTTTTTTTTCTGAATTAAAATGCACTTCGCATCTTAAGAGGAATTCTGATGTAAGACAATGGGAAATTGAAATCTAAGTAAATAAGGAAAGCCAGTGGTCATTTCATCTGTATGAACAGAAGGTGGGCAGCAGGAGAAACAACGAAGACTCGAAATTGAAGCCGAAAGCGAAGACAGACCGCCAGAGCGTATTTGTGTGAACTTCAATTACCTTTCATAGATCTGGGAGTTGCCGTTTGATAATCTTCCAATCAGTTTTCTTCCTCTCAGCAACAAGGACTAAGTATGACTCGAAATCGTGGATATTCAAGGCTAACTTTGTCCTGAAAAGGAAACGAGTTGTAGATGTCAATTTTCATCGGATACAAAGCATGTGAAATCTTGAGACCGTTTCCTACAGCTGAGGTATAACAACAAGTCTTGCATCTTAAAGGTTAATGTCAATAGTTATCCTATGAAATATTTGCGCATTCCTTTTCTACAACTACCGTTACTTTACAGTTCCTCCGGCCTTGATTTATCCACCACGGAGTGAATGCCAAAAGCCCCTTTGAGAAGTTCCATTTGTCTTCTTAAAATGCAGAAAATAACACATAATAGTAGTTAGCGTACAGATTGAATTATCCTTGGAGGTCCACAATTTATCATTTTTGTCATTCTCTAAATCACTTCTGGATTGTCTGCATAAAAAAGCTCAATAACCACTTTGTTAATATGCGGTAAGTATTTCACAAAACTGTTCTTATGATAAAAAAAAAAACTGTTTTAGGTAAAGTTGGTTTTAACGTTGTTAAACGAATCACATCTTACGTAACACATTGTGAACATGATACGTGAATCGGCATATTTTCGTAATAATCAGGCTAACGGCAGGAATCAGACTTTTGCATTTATAAAGAACGGAGTGCTGCCGACCAAAGGGAAATTTCTGGTATTCTCCAAATGTCACCCGTCGTCAGAGGGTTAAAAATGCAAAAGTTGTTTTAAAGCTGGGCAACCCAAACTTAGTAAACGGTCACAGGAGAAATTCGGTATTTGAAACAAAAACGTACATTTCTAATGAGTTAGGAATTGGGAAAATGAACTACATTTTTAAGGAATGAAGAAAATATCTGTATTTAAAAAACTAAACCTCCAGTACTCGAGTAATACTCTTGTACTCCATTGTTATGATGGATACGGCTGCTCTAAATAATCGGTTTTCTCTTAATAAAAATGGCAGGCTAGGACAAAGACTGTACTTTTAAAGTTCGTTTATATTGCTTATTGCTTAATATTTAAAAAATGGCATAGCTCTTCAGTTCGTATTTTCGTTTACTTGCGTTTGGCAAAGGATCTTTTTGTTTAATAAACATCGTTCAGCTGATAGTGTTCACGAATGGAAACAAATTGAAGCCTTTTAACAGGATTCTCCAACTCTTCTCTTGTAGCCATGTAAAAAGTTTCATTCTCCTTCTGGATGGTTAAAACAGGCAGGATGGGGATTAGCGGAGAAAAAACTCAGTTCCGGCAGAGTTTTAAATCGAATTTAGGAATATTTAGATTGCGAGCATCATCATGGCATGATAGACTTTCGACTGAGGCAATCCTTGCCCTTTTGAGAGACCAAAACATGCACAACATATTTCTCGGTTACTCTCTTTCGACATTGCGATTAAATAAATAAATACCACCTCACGCAGCTGCTTGCCACAGAGGTCTGATAGGAGCCTGTCAGTTTATATGCCACAGTAGATGATGAGAGAATGGCAGGACCTCAGCAGAAAAACGACACATACATCCATGCCTTACCCGGGGCTCGAACCCAGGTCCTGTAGATCAGTAGCCAAGCTCGCTAACCACTCGGCACAATCTGTTATACAGTAGTCTGAAGAATTCAGTGCCAGAAGTCGTGAAGCAAACATTTTATTGTACTTATTAAATATCTTGAAACGAATGTTTGTCGGCAATCGTTATGTAAGCTGAATCTCAACTCATCTATGAAGAGAACAGTTGTCCACTCTCTTGAGTAACGTGCATAGAAAGCTGACACCAACTGAGAAGAAGAAAATGAAAAGAGTGGGTCAGAATGCAATTCCGTTTTTTTTCTGTACATTATTCTCATCAAATATATTCATCTCTTTTCCTCTTTATTCTAGTGATCTTTTGAAAATATTGTTCAAAATTAACTCGTTAATTTGGATGGCAATTTCATTTCCACAGACTTTCTTCTGTGGGAGAGAGATTTGCAGAGAATCTCCTCTCCTGAAGCCAGGAGACTGTCCACCTTGAGATTATCTTTCTGATGAACAAAGCAAACTTGGAGCTGTCTGTGATCTATGACGCCTGGCAATTAATGCAAGATATTAGTCACCTAGAGATGTTTTGCTTTTTGGGCAATCTTCTACTAGTCTAGCGATGCCACTTGTATCTAGAAATTGTCTCTAAAATAAATATTCCAGACATACTCAGCCTTCTGGCTACATTGTCTTGAGACTAGCCAGCTTCCATGCCTCTAATCTGGTACCAGGTTAATAAATTATCTGAACGATGTCTTTGAGACATTTCAAACGAAATGACAATCATCAGTTTGCAATTTGTGGGTAAATAATGAGCAATGCACAAACCTGTTAGCACCCTTTTTTGTACTGACGGTTCATTTCATTTGCATGTTTGGAGTCTCAGAAGCTCTCTTTTACATATTCACATATTACATATCCCACAAAAAACTCAATTTTCGACTTTTATTCCTTATAGTTTTCAAAATATTAAGAAAAATCCACGTATAACTAACTTTTTCTCTTGAGTATATTATCTTTCTAATATTATGCCGATTTCAAATGTTTTCAAATTTCAAGCTGTTAAGGAAAAAATGTGTCTATAGTCAAAGTAAGGTAATTAATAGTAAATAAGTTTTTTAACGTTCCCCCACCCCTCTCTCTCTCTGACTGTTTTTTTTTTTACAAAAACTGAAAGAGTTTTCAAACTAGCTTCTAAGAATATATTTCTTTTGTATAATTTTGATGTTACAGTTATTGCGTTTTTTTAATCAAGTTTGGAGGGAAGAAAGTAATTAGATATTATTATCAATGGTGTACCTTAGGTTTGTGTGTCGGGGGGGGGGGGGGGGGGGACTGGATTGGAGTTATAATAGTACATTCTTTTTTAAGTAGTTATACAAATCAGAAATAAAGTATTTATCTTCCACTTAAATTTGAAGTTTTTGCGTACTCCCTATAGTTGCACTTTTTGAATAATATTTTCAAAAGATCACTAGAATAAAGAGGAAAAGAGATGGAAATATTTGATGAGAATAATGTACAAAAAAAAATGGAATTGCATTCTGACCCGCTCTGCACAGATGTCAAATTATGCCGTACCTGGGAAGTACACAAGATAATGACATGAAATGTGATGTACATATAAATTTTTCAATGCTGAAGAAGAAAATGCGTGAACATTTCGACGACGCGACCACGAGCATGCCAATGACGGTTATGTATTAAAAAAAGCGCGTGTCTGAGATCGCCACTCATTCCGTTTCAAACACTCGTTAATTTGGATGGCAATTTCATTTCTGCGTGTCACAGATGCAGCATATGGATGATTGCGATAGGTAGGATGGAAGTCCTAAGATTTTAGAGACAATTTCAGGAAACTAGTGAGGTTAGTCAATGACCTAGACAAGATCGTTTCTCAGCCCCAACTGCTAAGGACGACCGCTTTATTTAACGTGAAGATGACATAGCGGAAATGACGGCTGGGCAATTGTCTTGCGAGTTGTCAGCAGTCGCAGGGAAGGCGTTTCAAGACATACTGTCTACAGCGTAAACGTGTTCTGTAGGCAAAATACAAATCACTTGCGCCTCCCACAATTCCTTCAATCGATTCGTTTCACATGTTGTCGACTACATCACTTTCGGAGTCCTGGCCAATGATCAAATGAGATTTTCACAGATGAGTCCAGAGTCACTTTGAATACCGATTCCA
This sequence comes from Ryuthela nishihirai, assembly GCA_038380435.1. NCBI lineage: Eukaryota > Metazoa > Arthropoda > Arachnida > Araneae > Heptathelidae > Ryuthela > Ryuthela nishihirai. The sequence continues at coordinate 44,951,412 of JAWZYU010000005.1, forward strand.
GAATGTTCACTTGGAGAGAACAAGGTATTCGCCACAATCGCTCTAACAAAGAGAAAAATCCTATTTTGGTGGCAATAAAATGTGATGGTCCATCGTGATGACTATCTATACAGAATTTTGTTTCTTTGAGGGAGGCCCTCTGGCTATTCAGAGATGAGATTCTTCTGCTCTCTGGGACTTTTCGGGAGTTACCATAACCGTTCAAGTATCGCGAAAGATAACGTTACAAAGTTAAGAATGCATTTCAACGAAATAATGCGCATAAAATTTATTATACGTACAAATTTTTCGAGAACTATGGATTATTATTCTTAAAAATGAATACTAACTAAATTCATATGTAGTTCGTTTTCCTTTGGGAGGTCTTAATTTCATATCCTTCCCTATGCTATGTCACTGCTCACTATATTGAATTACAGAAAGGAATATCACAGAAATGAGCAATTTGCGTTTTCAATCTTTATAGTAAAGCTGATGGAAATAATAATAATATAATTTCGTAATGAAAATAAGTATTTTGTAATAACTTATAGCCGTCCCGTGGCCGAGTGGTTAGCGCGCTTGGCTACGGATCTAAGGGACCTGGGTTCAAACCCCGGATAAGGCATGGATGTATGTGTCGTTTTCTGCTGAGGTCCTGCCATCCTCTCAGACCTTCTACTTTGGCATATAAACTGACAGGCTCCTGTCAGACCTCTGTGGCAAGCAGCTGCTTGAGGGGGTATTTATATTTTTTATTTGAATAACTTATAAAGAACTATCATTACTTACATTGCTACTTTTCGGAAAAGTGTCCCAGCCTCGGATGTGGTCAATCTGTGGTCTGTTACTTTCGCTTGCTTCAGCCACCTGCAGCTATTCAGTCGAGAAATAATCACTCCCGTGTTGCGGAAGTTCTTGAACTTAGCGAACAATTTAAATTGCTCTTCGAACCTTGATTTTATCTTTATCACTGGGAGTCTATGCGATGGAAGGTTGGAAAAGGAAAGAATGAAAGTGCCCCTTTCTTTCGGTTCGAGCGCGGTGGCTGATTCTTCTTCGCTCCTTTCCCCGCCTCTTGAAGGACGAGGTGGCATGACGTCTGCATCTATGCCGTCTATGGAGCTCATCTCGGATAAACCAACATGACGTCTGCATCCTGGCAACATGACTGGCATGACGTCTGCATTTCTGCTCATTTTGGAGCTTCCTGCCCTTCCAGAATCGTGACATTCGGGAAAAGACGCAATGGAATCGTTGCAGTCGATGGAATCGCCATTTATCTTTCCGACTGAAGGAAATGAGCTCTCCTTCATTACTGATAGGTTGTCATCAGGAATATCTGCAGTTACTGGATGCAGTGTTTCATCTCTATGTACAATACAGTTTTCAGAAGTTAGTTTACTTTGAGATGTAGAAGAGAGCAGATTTCTTTCCTTGGGAGGAAGTTGAAGAATGTCTTTCAGATTTGGATTACCCTTAGTTTCAATAAACATTGAGTTTAGATTCAAAGTTGTGGAGTCATTCTCACCCATTTGATTATCACCACACTTCTTTAAGTCGGATATTGGGATTTTTTTAGCATCCCGAGGGACAGATTCCGTGATATTCTTTTCGTTTAAACATTCTTCATCGCCTGCTCTGCTACAACATTCACTCCTAGCAGTTTTCTGCGAAATAGCCGAAAGATTTTCATGATTAACTTTTAATGAATTCTTTAATTCCTCATTTTTTTCCATCCCAAAATGGTTTTTAAGCATTTTGTCAGCTTTCTTTTCTCTTGATCTTTTTTGTTGGTTTTTCCGAGTTGCTGCTTGAGTGCGAATAACATTTGATGCAGAGCTATTCGCTCGTTGGATGGATGAAACATTTCTAGTGGGATGCGTCGTTAACTTTTCTTTTCTACTTCTGTTTCCACTTTTCGGTGTCTTTGAGGAAATTTCACTGGAAAAACGTTCTTCTGCAATGCTGATTTTTTTATCATGGCATGTAGCAATGCTTAAGTGAGAAGAGATGCAGCTGCTGACCGTGTATGGGGATTCCGGGCAGCATTTTTCATCATTGGCCTTCCCACAGAACTTAGGTTTTAACTCGTTGTCATCAGCTGAAACATTTGTTGCTTCTGACAATATCTCACTGACTTCCACTATCGATAACTTATAAATACTTTTTCTTCCATCGCCCATAAACAAGTAAGTGCCTAAAGATTCATCGTCATCCAAAAGGCTTTGATGTTTAATTTTTGCATCTTTTGCGGCCTTCGTACATTCAGTCGTTGTTGCTCGCTTGTCTGTAACATCCTTTGCAAGAGAGTGAATAGGACGGTCGTTGTCATTTGAGCACATGCGAAGATATGGCTTACATTCTTCGCTCGAGCATGAAACGTGACGGCCGTGGTCGTCAATCCCAAGAGCGCCAATCGGAATATCGACTGACGTGTTACCGCAGTACGAAATCTCTCTCGCAACTGATAATTCCTTCACCACTTTCATGAGAAGAGCCTCGATTTCCTGAGAAACTATCATCTCACATTTAGAGTCTAAGACTTGCTTGTCTGCGAATCCGTGCGCTTTCTCCGAGTTGCAATGAATCGTGTCAGCAACGTTCGCCGAATGTTCATCGGAGGTGATTTGGGGAAGAGGCGTTAAGAGAGCTCCACTTCCGATCCCTTTTGAGCCTGAGTTTGTTTTGCGCGTCAAAGGTTTTCGTGGATGCTGTGTCACGATGGCTCCTTTGTGGCGAGAGAGCGTTAGTCTTCCACGAGGGGACTCCGATGATCGGGACAAGGAGGCCTTTGCAGCCGATGAATACTGAGAGGGTCTAGGACCCACCCTAAGAGTCGCTGCTTCATGAGAACACTGACGTCGGTTTTTGTTTCCGCTATTGCCGTTCTCGTCGCGACGTATAGGGTTGGGTGGAATGGAAGTGAGTGGCCGCCTTCGGAGTTGGGGATAGTTCTTCTCCCTTAAGTGCGCTCCAGCATCTGCAGAAATCATCTGGTAGAAAAAGATGTGCAATAATTAAATGGTTTTTTGAATTGAAATAGAACGATTTTAATCATTACTTAATTTCCTCGATCTGAAAGAGCCCAACAAATTGATTAACATTGGAGTTTAAAGGTTCTAGCTTGATGCTCTGTGCTGCCCTACTTTTAAGCTCATCACTCTATAAGTACATCGATGAATCAAATGCAATGCTATGCGATAAAACAAGGATTTCCCGAGGTCGTCTCCCTCCCTTTCGAAACTGGAAATGACATTAAAATAAGCCAACGAAAATGGCGTCTCCTCTTTCAAATAATGTGAGTCACCTCCCATTGCCTTCCTCTCCTCTCCATTATTGAACATTCTTTTCGTGTTGAGATAAATTTTTATTTCGTTCAAGTGATATTTCATTACACTGAAATTCGTTGAAATGAAACGTTTCGACATGCATAGTAAATTGGCGGGGATCGGAAAAAAATTTCTCTCTTATGGCTAACGTTGTATCGGTTCTTCAAGGTATTTTCTAAACCAATCCTCGAATATCAGAGACTCAAGTGCACGTTACTTGAGACTCAAGGGTGTTGAGTCTCAAGTAACGCGCATTCCCCCTCCCTCCATTGGAATTTTCTATTTACGCTACTATGCCCATGAGCACGTCATCAAAACATAAAAGAAAGCGCCAGACTGAGACATTTACCCTTCAACAGTTGAAATAAAAGATAAGCTCTTAATGACATTTGATGTTCAAAGATTAATCACGTGTGAGAAAATTCGTGTAGCGATCTCCGATTTTCAACACGTATCTGTCTAGTTAAATGACAGTTGTAACGATTAAGGAGTTTGGAGCCACGGAACGTTCCGGGCCTTGACCCCCCCCCCTCTCTTTCCCCTTGCATCATAGAAATGTATGATTAAAAGTAAATTTTGAAAAGATAATTCGCTAGAGAAACTCAAATCATTCAACTACATATAAAATAATTGAACTTCACTAACAACAGAATTTAAATGAGCAGATCATCTTTAATTCGAGCCTGTATGGTTTCCCCTTCCTCCAACCTTGTCCTCAGGCTACCCTCCTCTTTGGTCCGTCACTAGTATGTTGTTATAGGGCGAAATGTACGAATTGTTCTCTCTTGTTTAATGTGTAATTCAACAAATAAAAACTTGAACTGAAGTTTACTTCTTTCCCATTGTCCGAACACGTCAGATCATCAAATCATTCTGAAAAGTAGTGTGAAAGAACTTTGCAATTTATTTTGAAAAAAAGTCATTGACAACATAACTGTTCTTCACTGATCATGAGAAATGAGAATTTCACGCCAAGGTTTAATATTAACAAATAATTGATATTCGCATCAACGAATCGTTTGAATTGATGTCGAGGAAGATGAGATGTGCTTTCTGCGTCTCCATTATACTCGGTGGCATCAAAAGAAATATTGCGGTTAAGCATTCTAAATGTTTCACATCACATCATTTACAGCCGGACCTCTAGAAAGGTACTTCTAATATTTTTCAGTTGCCTGATTTGGACTCTCTTCACCATCACTATTATGTTTCGCCTGACAGCTTTCAGTAAAGTTTATTTTTTCAGTCCCAGCGCATCTCTTACGATGAGGGATAACAAAGGGTTCAAGCTTTTCTCCTGTTAGTGAACATTTAGGATGCAAACATCTCTTATGAGGAGGAATAACAAATGGTTCAAGCTTTTCTCTTGATAGTGAACATTTAGGATGCAAACATCTCTTAGGAAGAGGAATAACAAATGGTTCAAGCTTTTCTCCTGTTAGTGAACATTTAGGATGCAAACATCTCTTATGAGGAGGAATAACAAATGGTTCAAGCTTTTCTCTTGATAATGAACATTTAGGATGGAAGCCAAGCAGACAACAAAATATTGTTAGTATATACTATATAGAGAGGGTCCTCGATAAACGTCGCGCCGATATACGTCATTTCGCATACACTTCGTTGATTAATTAGGGACGGTAGACTTGATATGCATCGAATATACAGGGTGTCTCAAAAATATAGGTACAAACTTTTAGGGGAGGTAGATAACATCTAAAGGAATGAGAATTGCATAGGAACCAATAACCGGAAAAGTCACCGTAAGTCAATAGGCGGCGCTGTTCATCAGTGCGCTAGAGGGAAAATTTCGGATTTCCTCATTCGAGCGGTAGTCGGCTGACGAAGAGCATGCAAAGGTATTCGAACAGGGAGCTGGCAGACATGCACTTAGTGTATGGAATAGCTGAGGGCAACGGACGAGCCGCTCAACTAATGTATCAAGAACGCTTCCCACACAAACATGTACCGGGCCACCGTTTGTTTGCGCGTGCGCATCAAAATTTGTGCGATTATGGGTCATTAAGAGGTAGCAGAAATGAGGGCAGGCCAATCTAGTACGCCATTTGTAATAATTATGTCCAATAAATGTTTTCCCATTAATCACTGTCTTTTGTCCTCTCAGATCTTGTACCTCTGCTACCACTTTCCCATGACGTTTCCAGTTATGGGTTCCTATGCAATTCTCATTCCTTTAGATGTTATCTACCTCTCCTAAAAGTTTGTACCTATATTTTTGAGACACCCTGTATTAGCATTTATGTCATTTGAAAAGGAACGTACATGTATATTTCCCCCGAATCTTCTCTTTCTCCTTCCATATTTAAATTCATAAATACACATCATCATCATCATCATCATCATCACCACCACCACCACCACCACCACCACCATCAAGCAGCCATGGGCTATTATGGAAGTCCAAACAGACTGTGCAATTTAAAATTTAGTTCTCCAAGCATATCTTGAGCTACATCTGCTGCATCTGGCCACTGCACACCAATTCTAACAAGTCCTGTTTGACACTGTCTACCCACCGCATTCTAGGTGTCCCCCTCTTTCTGAGGCCTTTAGGCCCACTCTTTATAACCCTATTCGCTAATCTGTAATTATCCATACGGGCAACATGGCCAAATCAACAGTTTCTCTCTCTGAACAATATGCTGCTCAAAGGAGGTTGCCAACTCCTTTGCCTAACCTCACCATTACTTACAAAGTTCAACCGCCTAATCCCCAAGACACTGCGTAAGCATCTAGAATCCAAGGCATCAAGTTTCCAGTTATCTGTTTAGAAAATAATCTAAGTTTCACTACGTAACAAACCTTAGAAAGAACCAAACTATTATACAGCAGAATTTTAATCTTTAGGTGCGTACGATTATCAAAAATGCAGGGGAGATAATGAGCAAAGCCAAGTATACGACCCAACATTCTACAATTAAAATTACCAGGTAGCAGTATGGAAAAAATGGAGAAGTTGCTTTCCACGTGGCTAGAAGATTTGCACAAGCAAAATACTCAGTAAGTTTCTAATTATTATTTAGCAATTGCAATAAATTATACTGTATTACAGTTTAATGTACAATCAAATAAGTATTCCCTAATCATATGCTTTTTACATTTAAATATTAATTCGAAATTTTTAGTTGGTCTGGAACTCCACACATTACATTAGGTCTATGGTATTCCCTCTATGTGGAGTATTTGTTGCCATTGAGAGAGTTTTAAGAAATATGAAATCTCCCACATAATACATTAGGTCCAGGTGAAATCGATGCCCTACATACGCGTTTCGCTATAAAGAACTTGCTTTTTAGGAACCTAACTGCAATGCATATCGAGGACACCCTCTCTGTGGAGTATTTGTTGCCATTGAGAGAGTTTTAAGAAATATATTTCAATATACTGTTTCCAGTTGCAGGCATTGTTGTCATCCTCCACAAGTAAATTTAACACCTCGTGAAAGAAGTTGGCTTTCCCTTTTGCTTGATTTCCATGACTATTTATGGTGATTATTTTCTCTTTTCTTTGGCTTAATGAGGAATTCTGGATAACGGAATAAGGTAAACAATTATGTCTTAATTTGAAACGAAATCCTAATATTTTGAAAAGAATGAAATGAAACGGTCATCTGTTTGCTACCAGAGTATGTTCTGTTTATAATAAGCAAATTAACTATATAATTTGTAACTGAATTTAAATTATGCATATTTATAATGTATGATATCTTTTGAAAGTAGTAATCTTGTAAAGCAATTTTTCTCAAATTAAAAATGCTAAGTTGTCATTCGGTCTACAAGTTGTTGAATGTTAGGCTCAGTATTCAATTTCATATTGGTAGAGAGACTGTGTAAGGCTTATTATCAATCGTACAATTATAGTTGCTTACTAAACCTACTAGTGAAAACAGGGGCGTAGCCATGGGGGGATGGGGGGTCCCCCCAAAGTAACTCGGAGTTGGCAAAATTCGAAGCGACTTCGTAAAATCTAGGTGAGTTGTGGAAATTTGCATTTTAATTTTGCAAAATTAAGGGGAGTTGTCAAAATGGAGGCAACTTGGCAAATCTAAGGCAGTTTGGAAAATGGAGAGACGGCAAAATTCGAAGCCACTTAGTAAAATATAGGTGAGTTGGCAAAATCGGGACAACTTGGCAAAATCTTAGGGAGTTGGCAAAATTCGGAGTGACTTGGAAAAATCGTGGGGAGTTGGCAAAAATTAAGGTGAGATGTAAAAATTAGGATTCTTTTTCTGTAAAATTATGGCGACTTGGCAAAACGTAGGGAGTTGGCAAAATCTAGGGACAGTTGGCAAAATTCCGAATGACTTGGCAAAATCTAGGGACAGTTGGCAAAATTTGGAATGACTTGGCAAAATCGTGGTGAGTTGGCAAAATTCAGGTGAGATGTGAAAATTCGGATTTTTTTCTGTAAAATTATGGCGAGTTGGCAAAATCTAGGAGAGCTGGCAAAGCTTAGGGCAAATCTAGGAGATGTTGGCAAAATCTAGGAGAGTTGGCAAAATCTAGGAGAGGTGGCAAAACTTAGGGAGTTGGCAAAATCTATGAAAGTTGGCAAAACTTAGGAAGCTGGCAAAATCTAGGGGCAGTTGGCTAAAACTAGGGGCAGTTGGCAAAATCTAGGGATAGTTGGAAAAACTAGGAGCAGTTGGCAAAATTCGAAGTGATTTCGAAAAATCGTGGAGAGTTGATAAAATTCTGGCGAGATGTAAAAATTGCAATTTTTTTTTCTGTAAAATTATGGCGTGTTTACATAATCTAGGCAACTTCGCAATATCTAGGAGAGTTGGCAAATCTTGGGGGAGTTGGCAAAATTCAGAGTGACTTTGTAAGAATCAGGTGTGATGTAAAATTGGGATTTTTTTTCTGTAAAATTGTGGCGAGATGGCAAAATCGAGGAAACTTGGCAAAATCTAGGGCAGTTGGCAAAATTCGAATCCACTTGGTAAAATACGGGCGAGTTGTGAAAATTGGGATTGGTTTTGTGAAATTAAGTAGTGTTGGACAAATCGAGGAAAATCGAGAAAACGTGGCAAAATCTAGGGGAGTTTGAAGTGATTTGCCAAATTTAGGAGATATGTAAAGATTGGGATTAGTGTCGTGAAATTTAGGAGAGTTGGCCAAATCAAGGGAAAATTCACACTGACATGCTACACAATTCAGACAAGATGTAAATATTGGAATTGTTTCTGTGAAACTACGGCTAGATGGCAAAATTGGAAGTTAAATTGCCTTAAACCCCCCCCCCCCCCCCCCCCGGAGCGAAAATCTAAGTAGTTTGCTCAGTTGGCAAAATTTGAATTTCGAGTTGGCAAATTTTTGAATTCTCCCCCCCCCCCCACAATCATAGTCCTTCGCTACGCTCCTGAGTGAAGAATTGAACCAACGAAATTGTTGATTCTTTTTGACAGAAGCAGATCGTTAGCGAGTGACAGAAACTGCAAATATTATCACACCTACTTGTTGATATGGATCTAATTGCGTGAAGCGTGCTGAAGTTTCGATACAGCAGGACTTAATTAATTAAAGTTCCGATATAAAGGGCACAAACACATGGGATTTTAAGTAAAAAGTATGAACATTTCATAACATTATCAACTAATTTCATTACACCCAACTATCCACTTCAAGGTCTGTAAATGACAGCTAGGCATAAACTGGAAGGAGAGTTGTGTACCAATCCCCAGTGATGATGGCTAGAACCGTCCAGAACTAGTACCTAATGTCCGACCCTGCCTTCTCGTGGTGCAGGCCGTTATTACTTTTCAAAAGAGATATTCTCTTTTGGGAAGGGTCAGTGTGACTATCGTGGTTCATCTATCGTGACTTTTCCTTTTTTCTGCCCTGCTGAGGAGTGGCCAATTTCACAGGGCCCTGGTACTGACCATTTATACCTACTAGACTGGACTAGTTTATGGCTTTGAGTTTGATAATGAATCCTGGATTTGCAGCACAGGTGAGAAAAATCTACCGCTGGGTTTTCTGTTTACCTGCGAGTTGCCAGCCCAAGTGAACAGAGGCAAGAGATATCTTATATCAGCTGGTGGATAATCCTGATCAGAGGCTATCGCAGGTACCTGAACCCTCACTTAGTTAGTTGGGCATCGTCAATCTTAAACTGGCGTAATGTGTCTCACTTGAAAGGTGGCGCCTGAAGTTTCTACGAGCATGGGTGATTTTAGACTCTAGTAGAGGGAGAACCGTTCTTTGAACCATGCTTACGACTAGAGGGCTGTTTGATACTGTTGGCTCTACCTATCTCAATAAACCTAGTCTCTCCAAAAATCCTATTAATCATTTTCTCTCTACAGGTACGTGGAACGTGAGGACGTTATATAGAGATTATTCTTTTGATGTCCTACTGCAGGAATTCTAGCGCTATAACCTAGATATTCTAGGCTTTCAAGAGACCAGATGGACAGGTAAAGGTGAGATACTTAAAATGATTTTAAATTTCTTTTTTCAAGGAGTGAGGATAGAAAGTATCTCGAAGGTGTAGGTTTGCTTCTCAGCAGACAAGCCAGTGATGCTCTTCTAGGATATGATTGCATTAATAAAAGATTTCTTATAGCTAAATTTAAAACAAAAATTAAAGACTTGAATGTCATCTGTTGTTATGCCCCCACAGAGGACTCCGATGATTACGAGAAAGATAGGTTTTTGCAAACCTATCTTTATCGTAATCAGAACTTCAGAATATTTCGAATTCTGTGAAGAAAGGAGATATTTCTCTTATGCTAGGTGACTTCAATCCTCAAGTTGGTACTGACTCTGACCTTTGGGCAGAAGTGTTAGGCCCATTTGGCATTGGAAGTTCTAATGGCAATGGAGAACATATCCTACAAGAAAGTAAATTTAACGTTGTAATAATCATATTCCATGTCGTGGAAATCAGAGAAGAATTGTGAGGAACCATTTAAACACCTTTTCTAATCATTCGGCCTTCATTAAGTAATACAGGGATTTGATAAAGTTATGTACTTAAGTGCCGTGGTAAAAGCAGGGTGAAATTTCTTCTGCCGTTTATTAAGTTTCATACCAGTTTTAGTATATTGCGGATAAACAATGAATATGTCATAAGAATATAATTAGCGTTTCAGGAAATTGCTATTAGTAGAGAATAGGACGGGCATATAATGCTTTCTGCGAGAAAAGTTAATGTTATCTTGAGACGTTCTTCATTCGACGCTCATTACCAGTTGACGTACCTGTTCAATGAAAGAAGTTTGGGGACAGCTTTTCACACTTCCGTGATCTGTCTACTTCCTAATGTCACGACGCAAAAAACAGATATTTTACCAATATGAAAAACAAAACTTTAAAGTTTAATAATGCACTATTTAATATAGTAGCTGCTTGAAGAGATTATTATTTATTTTTTCAAATAGGAAAAAAGTTATTAACGTTTAACGAAAGCTCCATAGTTAAAATTTCGTAGTTTTGTGGCATTTGTGAACGTTATAGGTTTAAAAATAGTGGATAGAAAGACGAAATAAATTGACATTTTCTGTTTACCTATTAGTAATACAAATAGACTATTAGTAGTACAAATATGGAAAACTGCGTACTGTCTAATAAATAATTTCATTTTTGTACTACAAAATAGTCTACTAATAGTCTATTACTTAATAGTATATTACTTAATAGTTTATTTGAATACAGTAAAAACTGTATTCAAATATGAATATTATTAGTTAGACTATTAGTAGTACAAATATGAAAAACTGCGTTGAAATCAGAGCGGTCGATGTTGAGAGTTGGGTTCATTTGACGTGGATGACTCGGTTAAAGAAAATGCTAGGTGACCTTGACAAGGCTTCCGTCTGACTCTTAATAGTTCACCAAAGGATCCTCTTCTTGGAGTCCTCATGACTTGCTCATTTATCCCATTGTGTTCTCAAAAGGGCCACTCAGAAGAAATTCTAATGCCAAAAGGAAGGAGATTTACCACAGCTTAAGCCACATGCTGCTAATTTGTCGTTTCATCCTGGCTCTAGCGCAAGATTTTGTTCCAGGGGTGACAATTCTACGATTCTTAGCAACTTGGTCTCCTTTCTTCCTGTTATTGGTTTGGGAGTTGGCTCAGTCGGTAGTGCACCAGGCTCGTAACCTGATGTTGACCAGGTTCGAGTCCCACTCTCGCCAGCGTTAAAATTTATCTGCACTAAAGCCCCTCTTTGCCCTCGGTCAGAAAAAGGACAAAGATGGGTCTGGAAAGATCGCTTTCCGTCGGATTGGACGCTGAGCTCTGATCGGAGTCCAAGAAAGCAATACCCTGTGCACGTTAAAGAACAAGCTGGATGCCCTTGACGGGGTCAAGCATCTGTCTCCTAACATCTGTCCAGTATTTCCCCTTCATCCAACCTTCTCTGAGACCTGGGGTCTTTAAGAACTCACCACTTAGCCCATTGTGTGCAAAACGTTGCCGCTCAGAGGTAAAACAATCCAACTCTTCCAGATATTCTTTTCAGCTGTTGACGAACACCTATTAGTTGCTTTTCCAGCGATCCTCGGGTGTGTGTAGTGAAGCTTCTTTGTGATTGCAGATGAAGGAAGTAGCTCTTTTCTCTTCTGCTAAATGAAACGATGTGTCGTCAATTTTTGTGCGACGTTTTATGTCCCACTTCAAGTCAATTGCAAAGTGCCTTCCAAAACAACTGAGAATATTTTTACTGTAGACTGGCAACACTGTTTAGAAGCCTCGCGAGTGTACCCATTGGCTAATCATATTGTCATGTAACCATGGCAACCGTCGTTTAGTTCTTGCAGTGTTCTATTAGGCATCGAAATCTTTCAAGTTTTTTACCTTATGGATATCAAAACTAAACAGTGTTGCGCGTTAAAATTTTGCTATGCGACTGGGAAAAAGTGTTTGGGAAACTACAATCATTGAAAGACTGCTCCCAGCGTTCCTGCCACTTGTCAAACGTTTTCTGGAACCCGCTGTTTGGAACGGCCTTCAAAATAGCCTGCATTTTTTTAAAACCACATCCGAATGCGTGCTTAAGTTTCGTACTCAATTCTTTTTTCTTAAAATTGAAATAATCAGAAGTCACATGGTGAGAGATCTGGATCGCACAACACTCGACAGTTTTGGTATCAATGACGTAAAAAAAAACTTGAAAGAAACAATCACAAATATGCGTTTAAGAGGCTGCCACGAAGATATCTCACTTCAAAGGATTTCTATGCGTTTATAACTAAACGACAGTTGCCATGGTTACGAGACAGTATGATTAACTAATGAGTACACTCGCGAGGCTTCTAAACAATTAGTTGCCAATTTAGAGTAAAAAATTCTCAGATATTTTAGGACGTCCTTTGTACTTATTTGACTCTCATTCGTCCTGATGATATGTATTATTTATAATTTAACCAATCCCAGCCTTGCTGATGGTAAGCACCATTTTCAACAATTTCATGATTGTCAAGCTGTGCCAGTGCAAATACAGTGGACCTTCGTTATAGCGTTGCTCGCTATACCGCGCACTTGGTTATAGCGCGGGCGATGTTCGCGATAAGTTCAAACATGTTTATACAGGTCCGTGCGGCGTTAGTGAGTATCGCATTTTATTGTTACTGCGTATTGAGTAATTGTGTATGTATTGAGTTCCTGCATGTATTTTGAATAGTGTTTAATTATTGTATGCATGATGAGTAAAAGAAAAGCTTACAATGTGAAATTTATTGTGTCGCCACCGCGCCGCTCGGTATAACGCGGTTCACCTTATAACGCGGGTGTTGTTTCCCGCCCGACATGCGCGTTATATCGGGGGTCCACTGTATTAGCCGAGAAATTTACACTAGGGTAGGATTTATGTCTTCCTTCAGAAAGAATAAAAGGCAATCAACCCAAAGCGAAATATGCAATTCACGTGCAACTTGGCTGTCATCGATTGAACTCCGCAGTCCATTTCTTTGCCATCCCCACTCTCGACTCTCGGTGACGTCAGTTCCGAATTTCGGTTTACCTGTCAGCAGGAAGAACTTCCTTAAATACTTTATCTCTCTCTGATATTCAGCTGCGGCTGGGGGGTACAAACTCTTGCACTCGAGCTGCCCTTAACATTGGGAAGCTTTTGCGCCCGTCCCTCTCTGTTAATGATATCTGTGCGGGAGCAGGGCGAGGGGGATAAACCGACACGAACATCATCAAGAAATCTTATTGCCTTCTTAGTCTTTTTATGCATTATGTCTTTTACCAATTTATTAAACGAATTTGAAAGTCAATAAGAATTAGTTACATATTCATATAGGTGTAAAGTAATTTTCAGAATTATAAAATTATTGAAATACTTTTCTTTATGTTTTCTCTTAAATGTGTGCTTTTTTTTAACTTGACTTCATTTATTGTGCCCCTACTTACAATAATTATTATTATTAGCCTATTACTATGAAAACTATTTGCTTCTCTCTATGTGTTTGTGTTATTTTCTTGTAATATTTACTTCATATGATTGACCGTAATAGTTTGCAATATGATATTATAAGTAGATACAGTAGTTCCCTCTTAATACGACTGATGCATTTCTAGCAAATCCGCGTTCTTGGGGGTATTATATCGTCTGTTAATCACATGCCGCACATCACCAATATCTGTTACATAGCTCCCAAAATAATTAAACTCAGACACCTTCTCAAGACTGCAACCATTCAGATTAACTGAATAACAGCCTGCCTGACCAATTTTCATCACTTTAGTATTCTCTCATTTTTTAACCAAACCTACTCTACTACCAGTCTCATCACAGTTCATGTCATCAACATCATTTACCAAAAGGACTAAATCATAATAAGCATAATATAAATCAGAAATTTTCGTCTCTCCAGCCCATTTAAGGTCAAAATCTTTCCCTTGAAGTGAATTTTACATAACATAATCAATAACCAAACTAAAGAGTAAAGGAGACAAAATGAACCCTTGTCGAACACCAGAAGTAATGCGAAACCAATTGCTACAAGCCTTACCAACTCTCACACACGACTCAGTGTTATTATAGACAACTTTCTTTATGTTAACTAACATGTCTGGTATCTCACAATCAACCACAAATTATGACGGTCAACAGAGTCGAAAGCCTTTTTGAAATCAACAAAGCTAGCAACCAAAGGTTTCTGAAACTCTAAACATTTCTCAAGAATCTGCCTAAGTGAAAATATCTGATCCACACATCCCCTACCACTTCTGAATCCACATTGCTCATCACGCAATTGACTGTCAACCAGATTCTTAATTCTATTAAGCACAAACATGGAAAGAACTTTACCTGGAACAGAGAGTAGGCTGATACCCCTATAGTTATCACAAGAACTGAGTTCACCTTTTTTGAAAATAGGGATAATAATAGCTCTGGTAAAATCCTTACAAACCATGCTTTTATCATAAAAGATATTCAAAATTTCAGTCATCCAAGTGATAACAGAAACATTTCCAGCTCTAAGCATTTCCGTAGTAATTTTCTCAAACCATGGGGATTTACGAAGTTTAAGTTTAGAAACAGCCAAAATAACTTCAGATTGTGTTATAGGGCCAACATTAAAGGCACCAATGCATCTATCATCATTACAAACAATGGGAGTAGAACTAACCACATTGTTTAGAACATCACTGAAATGCTCAGCTCACCTAGCCATGACAGAATCCTCACATTCTATAACTTGACCTTGTGTATCCTTCAATCCCTGTATACCTGTCCGTTTTCTAACACACAAAGCATTAACTATCTGATACAGCTCTCTGCTGTTAAACTGTTTTTTTTTGGTTTTGCCAGCCAAGCCATCAAGCCAAAGCTTCTTATCAGCAGCTAACTGATAATTTACACGTTTATTAAGCTCTCTGTAATATTTTCTATTGGGACTAGTGCGGTATTGATTAAGGACATTCCTGCAGTTCTTTCTTTTTGAAATAAACTCAAGTATTTTATCACACAAATAATTTTACCTGCTCTGCTCCTTTTTTCTTAAAAGAGTACTGTTAGTTTCAAGAAAAGCCTGAGTAGAACGTTCCCATTTTTCCACAACTTCAGTAGTAAGCACACCATGACTGTCATAACACAGTAACCTATTATGGTAAGCTTTAACTATAACTAGGTCTTTGAGAGCTTCAATATTAAAGGTAAAATTTTTAACCCTAGCACAACACTTCTTATGTTTATGTTGCAAGACACTTTTAACAAGGTAATTGTCAGATCCAATTTCAGCTCCCTTGTATGATCTGATATTCCTAACAGAACACTCCCATTTGCTGTTAATTAATAAATAATCAATATTATTCTTATGTAGGCCATCTGGTGAAACCCACGTGTACTTATGACTGTCACGGTGTGTTTGTAGTAAGTGTTAGTTATTCTGAAACCATTAACTCTCCTGTAGGAGAAGTTGCCCATTGCCATTGCAACTGTTATGCACCCCTGTGCTACGATAATTCAGCTCCCAAAAAGACCTATCACACCTCCCCAAAGGTCAGAGTCAGTACCAACTTTGGCAATGAAGTCACCTAGAACAAGGGTAATATCTCCTTTCTTGACAGAATTCAAAATATCTGGAAGTTGTCCGTAAAACCTATCCTTGTCATTCTCATCGGCATCCTAAGTGGGGGCATAACAGCAGATAACATTCAAGTCTTTAATGCTTGTCTGAAATTTTTCTTAAGAAACCTTTCATTAATGCACTCATATCCTAGAAGAGCATCACTGATGTGCCTGCTAAGAAACAGACCTACGCCTTGGAGATGCTTATTATCTTCCCTCCCTGAAAAGGAAATTTAAGATTATTTTTAAGAATCTGATCTTTATCTGTCCATCTGGTTTCTTGCAAGAATATCTAAATGGTTGTGCTAAGAATATCTAAATTATAATATATATAATAGTGTATAAGGTTGTGCTAAGAATATCTAAATTATAATGGTGGAATTCTTGTGTGAGGACATCAAGAGAAAAAGCTCTGTGCAGAGTCCTCACATTCCAACTACCTATGGAGAGAAAATGGTTAGTGGGATGTTCAAAGAAACTATGTTTATTGAGAGAGGGAATGCCGACAATATCAAACAGCCCCCTAATCGCAGACATGGGGGCAAAGACCCATTCCCTCACCACTAAAGGCTGAAGCCATCTACACTGGAAGACTTCCTCCAATGTAGAATTTGACGATGCCAATAGAAGCAAAGAGTTCAGGTGCCTGCGATGACCTCTGCTCAGGACTATCCACCAGCTGATAAACATATCCTGTGAATCTATTCACTTGGGGCTGTCAACCCACAAACAAACAGAAAACACAGCGGAAGATATTCCCTCCACAGAAGCCCACCAGTTCAGCAAAATCAGGATCCATAATCAAGCTCAGAGCCATATATCTGTCGTCCAGTGGGTTTATATGGTCAGCACCAGGACCCTGTGTGGTTGACCACTCCTCAGCAGGGTAGAAAAAAAAAAAGAAAAGTAGCCATACTTTTCAGATCATATCTCCATCCATAATTGTGCAGATCAGTAGGCCACACTGATCTGGCAGCCCTCCTCTTCCGTTCACTTCCACAAGAGAGTATCTCTTTTGAAGGTACTAACGTCCTGCACCACGAGAAGGCGGAGTCGGATATTAGGTGGTAGGCCTGGCCTGTTCTGCTTATTATCACAGGGGATTGGTGCATAGACAGGCGCCCTGTTTTTAAATTCTCAGGGGGAGGGGGCTCACATACAATAACAGGATACCAGACATATTTATTTTGTAAATTCAGAAAAGTAAATAGATTTTTATTAAAGAACGGTTTTTATTTAAATTTAAAAAATATTCTAATTAAGGAACAAATGAACATGAGCATGGCATTAACATCTAAAATAGCAAACAAACAAAAAAATGCTATAATTTTTAAAAATTCACTCTACGGGGAATATATTTCGACTATCTTGTGTCTTGGGGATAAATGAATTTACAATTTTATTTTCGTCTATATTTTGATTTCTGTGAATATGAAATAAGAGTCTGAGTTTCTCAAACTGTCCGTGACACGAAGGTAAACGCCTGTGTATTTTTAATACAGGAAATAAATAGCTCATCCGATAAAAACAAATCATCAATGTTATCAGATGAGATGTTAGAGTTTATCCATTGCACTTTAGGCAAAATAATATTTTATGTAGTATATAATATTGTATAAGATGTTGCTCTTATAAATCATCTTTTTTTTTTAGACGTTGTCAATGCAAGCTAATGTTGTAAGACACTTTCGTACTTACCTGAAAACCTACATTTGCGTACTTACTTAAATACCTGTCAGCAACATCAATTATCATTAAAATAATGCATCTGAGGTTCCATATTGTGCATTTAAAGCGTTGCTAAACACTTTTTACGCAAAAAGCAAAACAAAACTGTCAATTAAATTATATGTAGCATTTTTGTTATAGGATGCATTGTAGGGTTAAAGAAATTTTTCAGTGGAGGGCTCCGTCCCCGTCTAAATTTGCCAGAGGGGGCGGGAGCCCCTCAGCTCCCCCGTACCCGGCGCAAATGGGTGCATAGCTTTCCTTTCCATGGATTACCTAAAATACTATGTCATTATATTAGGTTTTTTTCAATTTAGTTAGTTAGTTAGCTAGATGTTTTTTTGACCTAGTTACCATTTACAGACCTTCTTTAATATATTTTATTAATTTAGGATCATCTCTGAGAACAACGGGCTCTGAAACATCTGAATCGCCAAACCAATGAGAGGGGAAACTTGTTCACATGAAAACTGTCATTGGGAAAAGAGAAAGGCAGATTGGTAATAAAATAATGGTTAAATTGGCGTCTATGTTTCAAGAAATATTTTTACTGAAAACATGAATTTTACCATCGAATCGAACCCACGTCTCACTGAATAGAAGAGCCAGGTGTTCTATCCACTAAAACTAACAGCGGCTACTTCATTTTTTAGTCAATTGTGAGTGTAAATCTTTCCGAATTTTTTTGTCTGGTGGTGCCATCTATGATCCGTAACGGGCTTGTCACAAATAACGTTGAATAATTGCGTAGGGAATCATATCAATCAGTGTTATGAATGCAAGAGTTAAATAGTAGAGATACAAAACTGTGTGTAAACTTGCAATTGAAGACATATTTTTTTCTGAAACTAGCCGCTGCTAGTTTATCGGTGAGAACATCTGGCATGCATTCAGGAGAGGTATTGGTTGGGGTTTAATGCAGCAACCGGTTCCCTCTAATCTTTTACGCCCTTTCATAGTGAAAAATAAAAGCCAAACATTTTTTATTGAAATTGTGATTGGGGCAATAATCATCCGTGGAACAGCGCGAGCAATAATTGCAACCAGGAACGTGAAGAGAAGCCTATTCGAAAGAATTAAAGACTGGTTCCGCGAAAGTGGGAAATTCTAGGAACAGATTTGCACGAACCACCGGTGAGAACTGGTTGAATCCTACTACTGATTTTATGGCGCATTAGCAACATAGGCCATAATGTTCAAAACAAAATAAACGATAAAAAATATCGATATTCAGGAGAGGCAAGTTCGCACTCACTTTGAAACTCAAGTTTTTTAGCAAAAATGTGTAGGTGATTCTGTTCCTCTACTCTAGACTCAGGCTTCTATATATTCATTTCATCTAATTTAGTCTATCCATTTTCGATTTCTTCTGCTAACTTTACTAAAGCCCAATATTGGGTAGGATAGGTATAACGTTTTAAATTTTAAAAAGATATATTTCTTTTGTTTTTGATTTTAAGAGCATTATAGCAACGCAAAAATTTAAATAAATAACCGATGATAGTAATGATAAAGGACATTTTTTTTCTCCTTCTCAATGTTACATCGATATGAAGTTGCATGTTCTGGTGAACCGGAAAGCTAAAAGTTCTTCTGCACGAGACGAAGAACGATATCGTTTGCAGTCGAAATTACTCAAAAAAACTTGCAACCAACGATTCAATAAATTTGTCTGAACACTAAACGACATCAGAGAAAATCACGTGCTCTTTAATCCTTTCTTTCATTATGTAAACTTAAATACAATAATTCTCCTGATAGGCAATAGAAAATAACCCAGATTTGATATTTTTAGATCTTTTCGATAAAAAAAAACAGCTATAGTTTTCACTTTGTTGTCTGTAGACATTCATTTTTTTTGTTTTAATTGAAAAGTGACTAATCATTTTTAAGTTGGGTAGGTACTAGTAAGGCATTTCAATAGTTTGAATTTCCATTGTTAGAGATAGTTAATGATGGAAATTGGAAATATTTGAAATGGAGAATGGGAAAGAAACGAGCTCTTGTTTTCACTTTCATCTTGCTTCTCTTCAAGTTGCATGTGGAGTGACAGAAAAGCAAATGATTATGCAGATGCTCCTACTCACATGACCACTGCAGACTTAGAATTCATACTAGAAATTTGAAATTGAGGTGATACAGTGTGACCTCTGGTCCTCCTTTTTTTTTTATCTTATATCCTCCCGGAATTTTGGAAAAACATGAAATGTCTTCCTTTTTTGTATAAGTTCATAGCATGTTATAAACTGAAATACCCTTTTTTTGTACTTTTTTAAATTTTTTATCCCGTGACCATAATATAATTTACTATTAACCGTGAATAATTTAATGTGAATGCAAATCATGAATATTAACTTAATTCTGTTAATGTTGTAAAAGTCACTATTTTCTGTAATATCAATATTAGCAATTGACATGCGAGATTGGAAAAAGTATGCGCTCTAGAAAGTTGCGTAAACTTTATCTCCATTTAAGGATAGATGGAGTTATGAAAGTTGGCAGCAGTTTTCCTTTATTTGCAGCATAAAGTGCAGCGAAGGAATTAAGAACGATTAGTTTGCACAAGCCTTATGATACAAGAGCATGCCCTCTTGCTTATCAAGGATGAATAAAAAACGGTACGTCATATATTTTCAAGTGTAGTTAATAATTAAAATTATGCCTTTTTCTGACTGAACTGTTAGTTGGCACTTAATATAAACCTTAGTAGGAAAAAACTTATTTCACAAATTGATAGCATGTCCTCTTTTGTCCCTACAACATAGACAACTACAGTTATAGAATCGTGATAAACATGCGTAACCGATGATATGTGAAAATTAATGTGCATTTCGTAGTATCAAAGTGCATAAAAGCGTTCATCTTGTTACTTGGAATTCTGCCGCCTACAAACTCGAAGATGTGAATATCTCGCTTCATTGGGTGATAGCTGGAGTGACATATGAGCAAATGATTGTGTAGGATGCTCTTAATCACATGACCACTGCTGACATATGACATTTTTACTGCAAATCTTACAGGTCAAACAATGATTGTAATAAACAGAATATTCACTTTACAGGTATTCTAACGTAAAAAACAAACTTGGAATTAGAAATGGAACTTTGATTCTAGTAACCGGACTTTATAGTGATGCAGTGCTCTCTCTGTATTGGATGCATTTACACCATTAGATGCACGAAAAGCCGGAGTCTCAAATTTCAGGCTTTGTCACATTTTGAATTTATAGTATCTACGTTAAGGTTGGATTGTTTTACCTCAGCGGTACTTTTTGGATCAATGGCCTAAATGGTCAGGTCAAAAGGATCCTAAGGCTCAGAAAAAGTGGGAGGACGGGACCCACTGGAACAGCTGTTAGGAGACAGATGGCAGCCTCCCGTCATGGCCATCCAGCATGTTTTTTAACGTGCACAGGGTACGGCTCTTCCACACACGGGGCCACAGTTTAACGTCCCATACGATGGACAGCGGCCTTTCCAAGCCCGTCAGTGTCGTATACTGACCGAGGGCAGGGAGTTTTGCGGAGATAAATCTCGACGCTGGCCCAAGTAGGACTCGAACCTGTAGATTATGAGCCTGGCGCGCTACCGACTGAGCCACCCCCTGCCCATCTACGTCAAGGTTAGGTTTTTTTTAGTTTGTTGCTTTTTTTTAATCTCATCCTAAATTTATTTTTTATCATAAATTAAAGCTGAGAGCATCACGCGGTTTTCATAAATGGGTATCGATGGATCGGAAAAGAACAAGTAAAGAAGGAAGTTCAAAATTTCGAATATTTCTAAAATTCAGAAATTTAGGTTGAGTTCAGCAATAACATACGTGACTCTTGTGGGTTTCCTAATTAAAATCTGAATCTGGCTCACACACATATTATTTTGTACTAAGCTGAAAGGTGCCCGGTGTCACTTTAATCTGTATATTCTTATTTTCACTGCACTAAGGGTAATTTTTGTAAATCCTCCCCTCCTCTCCCCCCCCCCTCCGCCGACACTTTAGTGCAGATTCAACACGAAAAAAATTTCACGGCTTTGCTTGAATCGTTGTTGACGTCAGCGCTCCTTTTCAGAAATGCCGGCTTTGCTAACGTGAACAAGCTCTCTCATTCACAGCCCGTGGCTTCGTTTCCACCTGAACTATCGAGATTTTTATTTCCGTTACAACAGATTTTGCTGACCTATGGCTCCCGTGATACATGACCGCATGGTCCAATTCACCTACACGGCTCCCCCTCCCCATGTGCTCGGGTGGTTGGTTATATAATTAGTTTCCTTCTTGGTCTGTGGTTTCGTTAGTTCGTTAGTTAGCTTCGTTAATCTGCATATTCTGTTTTTTACTGCACTAAGAGTTAGTTTTGTGAGTGCCCTCCCCTCCCGAAATTTTAGCACAGATTCAACACGAATAATTGCCCTGTATTGAAAAGGTCATTGCTAACTCAGCACGCGTTATCATAGCCGTGGCTTCGTTGCATATTATCAAAATTATTATCAAAAATTCTGGCACTTTGTGATTCCCGATCTACTTGATGGAACGATCTCGAATTTCATATTCGGGTTCCCTCTGCTTGATCCCGTGTTTGGTTAAAAAAAGGCCCATAGCTGCAATGCGACGCCTTAAAATAAAAATAATAATCCCTTTCAAAATGAGGGGGGAACTGACAACGACAGCATATTTAAATGTTATTTTGACTCTGACGTTCATAGCAATAAATGGCAACAATAAATCTGGCAGCGATTACGGTTTCTTGTAGGAATACCATGGCAAATATTTTTGATCTTAGCAAGCTCTCTTTTGGAATTTTGGCTTGAGATTTGGCACTACAATCCGGACTACTACCAGAAACATTCTCTGAAAATTCGAAGTGTCTACTGTGATTTCCGATGAGTTATGGCTGCCACAGACACACAGACGCTTTCTTTTATTATTATAGATGGTTTCATTAACATACGTTAATCGAGTCGTGTTCTCTGGGTGTCCCGACCATCACACAGGTTTATGACTCATCAAGTGGATTATTTGAAAGGAAATTTTCTTAGCGAGAGAGAAAAAATTCCCTTTATTAAATATCAACCGAAATGGTAAGCACTTACGTAGGATAGAAAAGTGGGTAAGTTATGAATTAAAAAAAAAAAAAAACCGCTGTTAGTTGTAATTCAAAGCAAGAGCGAAGAGAGTTGGGTTGTAAGTTCGGAAAAGTAAAATTTCGCTTACTTACCTTTGACAGAGCTTTCAGCACTTTTTTAGCCAATTTTTGGAGAAACGGAAATCTGTATTTGATTAGGAGATGACGTTTTATTTGTTGAATTCTGTAACAACTGTCTTTCAACAGTAAACTATTCTTCCTTTTGCAAGGTTTCGTGAGTCATAAGATCATTGCAGTAAAATAAAAATCTATTCTTCTTTACTGAAAGAATGAATATGCCTCAAACTTTTAATACAATTAGTTAGTAAACTTGCATCCATTTCTTTAATATATTATTTATACGTTGCATTCCTTAATGTCCATACAGCCCTTCAATATGTATCAGGATGCTTCGAATATCCAGCCTCTATCAGGTGTTCAGTAATAGGCCTCTATTTTCTAGTACTTTGCATTCTGCCCCCCATCCCTTGTCCGTTGCAATCCCCCCTGATTATTCAAGTTTTTAACCTATCTTTCTATTGCTTTCGTTTGACATTTGTCGATTTGTCAGTTTGTTATTGTGTCAGTTTGTTGGTGTGTCAGTTTGTCGGTTTGTCATTGTGTGGGTTTGCCAAAACAGTTGTTACACCATATCTTTCGAACGCTATGGAAAAACTTAGCAATTTATACCTCAAATGCAAGCTTGTGACGTGGAGAGTGTCACAAGCTACAAAAAACTGACCGCCATGCTTTCTTCCCCCTACCTTGACCACGTGTACTTGACCGTAAGCCGATTATCTACGTTTCCACATTAGGTGCTTGGATGTCTGGTCAAGGAATTGTGGGGAAGTCACTTACAATGACATTCTAAGAATGCATATAAAAATATATCAACACACACATGTATATACATAGATAGATAGGAAGTGTCGAACTTGACACTCTGCATTTTACACTTTTTTAAGCACTGAGCATTTTACCTTTTTTTAGCATTCAGCATTTTATCCATTTTTTAGCAGTCTGCATTCCATCCTATTTTGAGCATTCTGCATTCTACCCTTTTATTAGAACTCTGCATTAACCGTTTGTTTTAGAACTCTGCATTTTTCCTTTATGAGTACTCTGCATTCTGCCTTTTACCTATCTTCCTATTGCTTTTGGCTTTGAGATTTGTCGGTTGGTCAGTTTATCGATTTGTGGATACTTTGTACTTTGTACCCTCCGATACGGGACCACTTTGTCGAGATGGGGGGGGGGGGGGCTTGTGGGCCTTTCTGAAGTCGAAGGCTATGCTGACCGGATTGGGCAACGGTTTGGAAGAAGTTGAAAAGTTAAGGGCCCTGCTTACTAGACTTTCGCCATGTTGGACAAGGCCCCGATGGAAGGACCGGACTAAGAATCCTCGTCACGGGAGCCGAGGCAACTTGGATTCTATATTCTTGCTTGTGGCGGTCCCGGACATAGATTAAATTTTGGTTTTGACCAATGGATGAGCTTTACTCCTATAGTACTGTTCGCCATTAGGTAGTCAGGGATGAGCTGTATCTATATGGTACTGTCTTGCCCCTGACCTTAGGTAGTGGTGAATATGACAATTCCCTACACTGGTAGTGCGTTAGGTGGAACTAGTGGGTCTTGTCATCATAGATATTAACTCCTCAGGTAGCCTCCTCCCCTGATAAGGAACCACCTTGTCGAGGTGAGGGGGGGGGGGGGGGGGGGGCTTGAGAGCCTAAATGAAGTCGAAGGCTATGCTGACTGGATTGGGCAATGGTCGGACAGGCTAAGATGGATGAAGTTGATGGCCTTGCTTACTAGACTCTCGCCATGTTGGACAGTCACGTGAGCTGAGGCAACTTGGATCTTTATATCCTTGTTTGTGGCGGTCCGGGACATAGATTAGATTTAGGTTTTGATCGATGGATGAGCTTTACTCCTATAGTATTGCTCGTCATTAGGTAGTCGGAGATGAGCTGTATCTATATGGTACTATCTTGCCCCTAACCGTAGATAGTGGTGACTATGGCATTTCCCTATACTGGTAGTGCTTTAGGCGGAACTAGTGGGTCTTGTCATCATATATATTTACTCCTCAGGTAGCTCCTATCACGGGGGCCGAGACAACTTGGATCTTTATATCCTTGTTTGTGGCGACCTGGGACGAAGATTGAACTCCAGGTTTTGCAGCGGGTTATGTCGTGGGTTGGACTTTACTTCTATAGTACTGTTCACCCTAGATTGTCATGAGCTGTGCTTTACCTATATGATACTGGATGTCGACGACCTTAGATAGTGGTCAACATGACATTATCCCAATAGAGGTAGTGCTTTTTGCGAAACTTCTGGGTCTTGTCATTAAGTATATTTACTCCTTAGGTAGAGCAGCAATAACGACCTTGATGGCATCCACAGGTACAGAGAAAATGGTGGGCAGGAGGACCGTATCCCTGTGGTCCTCCTGCCCACCATTTTCTGAAGTCGAAAAATGAATGTTGAAAAATGGGATCAGCTTATCAAGGAAATCTATGCAGTTGGAATTGGAGGTTGGGGTGAGGTCACTCACATGCAACCAGTGTACCTGCACTGGGCTGTATTTTTTTAGGGACAGCAAATTTGTGAACAAACAAACTACTCTCGCTGCAGTAAAGTTCATCAGAGTATGTATACCTGTTTTTCAACGACGATTTTCAATTACTTTCGAAATTTTTCAAAAATGACATTAAATATAGTTAAATTAATCAGTAGCTAAAATCAGACTTGGAGAAAGGGGCGGCCAGTCCAAGTTCGCTCCAGGCTGCAAAATAGCTACCACAAAATACCTTCAGATGGTTAAATTCTATCAGAATTGAGAACAGCAATAATGAAAGCAGTTCTTTTCCTTAATAAAGAGTGGTAGTGTGAAATTAGAGTTAAAATTCATGAACGTTCTTAGAGTAAAGTTCAGTCACAGCGATCTTGTAAGGTGAATACCAGAAGTTGCTAGAATTCCATTTGATTTCCAAATGTTTGCATACTCATTATTAACGGTTATGAACCAGAAACTGCAGTTTGAATTTCCAACGTGTAGAGGGGTGTTTGCTGGCAACCATTTCCCACGAAAGATCTAAAAAAAAACTGTTTATTTCATGGAGGTAGGAAGAACAGGAGGGATGATGTGAGTCGTTTCCCGTACAAGATGCTGAAGCCGACTGCGGAGGTGCCACGCCCCCTTTGATATCCAAGAAACATTTGACAACGATTGCATTTCGTTCACTAGAGCTGTTATGCATTTTAGATATAAATCACATATGTCGTGTATAAATTAAAAAAATTCATTTCGTCCTTTATGGTAGCGTATACATTCTCACAGCTGCCGTAAATAAAATCAATTACTTATAAAATACATTAAGTTTTGATATTTTCATCGAGCTGCTTGCAACATTACCTTTCTTTTACATAGATAGGTAGAGGTTCTACTTTGTTTCGAATTAATGTGGTCAATGGAAAGGAAATAAAGGACAAATTTTATTAATTTTATATTTTTCTTATTTTCCAAAATTTTTTAGGTATTTAGTTTACCTTAGGTTTAGTTTACCACCTTTATTTTTCTGATTGATTGTGGGGTAATTTTGGCACTCTTTTCCACCACATATTGGGGCAGAAAGGTAAGGTTCACACACAATTTTTTTCAACTATTAATTCACAACATGCAATATTCACAACATGCAATATGTATACTCGATTATTCTTTCAAAACACTCACTCAATTCAAATGGCTGAAAAATATATGAATGATCAGGTACCATACCAATATTTTCATCAACATCTAGAATTCTATACCTTTCACTAGAAGTATTCAATGCTTTTATAGGATGTAGTGTTGATGACATAGATAGTATTGTAATTGTGTCGGGTTGGGTTGGGTTGTTTTACCTCTGAGCGGCACTTTTTTGCACACCATGGGCTAAATGGCTAGGTCACATGGACCCCGAAGGCTCAGAGAAGGTTGGGAGAGGGGACCCACTGGAACAGCTGTTAGGAGACAGATGTTAGCCTCCCGTCAAGGCCATCCAGCGTGTTCTTTAACGTGCACAGGGTATGTCTGTCCCGCACACGTGTCCACGGCTTAACGTCCTATCCGACGGACGGCGGTCTTTCCAATTGTGTCGAGTGATACACAATTACCATTAGCTGATGAATTAATTTCTGATCTTATGAGAAATTTTTTGTTAGCTGCTCCGAACTGTCTAGCTGTAGGGTCCATGAAGTCTGATAGCAGAGAAAAATAGTTCAATATGATCATGGCTTATTTTCTGCACAGGTAAATAAGCCACAATGGGTGTACTGCTTTTCACAAAGGTGCTATACAATGTTTTTACACTACTAATCCATATAAGAAACCCCAAGAATACAGTTTTCCGACCAGATGATAAAATGCTACCCCCATCTTTTGCAACTTTTAATTTGCAAATGTAATCAAATGCTTCATCAAGAAAAGAAGTACTTTAATTTCATTTCTACAATTAACTGATTGCTTGAAACCATATTGCCTTTAGTTCCTAGAATTGAGAATATCAAAAAGCTTATTTATTAATCTTATGAACTGAACAGTGGCTTAAGCTAAGATCCTTTGAATGCTCTTAGCTTCAGCTTAAGGTTGCACACCTCAATTGCTTTATTTACAGAAGCACTAAAAAGTTGAGCTGCAAGGCGAACCTTCATTTTTTGCTTGTGGAAGTGCACATGGGGCCAAGCCCATCGGGTTCCCCTTCTGATTATAGGCAGGGCAGGGAGTTTTATGGAGATAAATCTCAACGCTGGCCCAGTTGGAACTGAACCTGGGAACTGCAGATTACGAGCTGACTGAGCCATCCACACGCCCTAGAAATTTGGGAATGAGAACTGTGACTTTAGGCAAAGGGCCAATCTTAAAAACTGTTTTTTAGTGAGCCAAACTTTTAAGATTATTTTACGTAAGCTGGAATAACTTTTTAAAAATATGAATAGCATATATCCCAAGATATGTTAACTAAGAATTGGGAAGAAAAATGTTTCACTCAGACGCAGAAAAATATTTTCTTCTGTTTTTTCCCCCATAAATTTTTATACTACATTTTGAAATATTACACTTATAAAAAGGTACCTCTTCTCTAATAAAATATGAAAGCAATGAAAATAATACACTAATATTTATATTTGTATTGAAAATTTTATGAAGCAAATAAAAAATAGGTTTTCACATAACAAAACTATCCCATTATCATTATGAGTTTGACATCCCTGTACTGTTCATGGAGGTAGAAAAGATGGTATAAATGAAATTTAGAATAACTCCCTCAAGCAGCTGCTTGTCACAGATGTCTTAGAAGCTGTCAATGTTTATGATAAATCTAGCTAAATTACTGTACAAAAAACAGACAAATTACACTTATACAGGTTTATTTGCATTACTGCATGAGTCAACCTAAATACAAACAAGCCTCATTTTAAAATTTTTTATCATCATTCTCCTCTTCAAGCAACCATGGGCTACGGAGGTCCAACCAGACCACGCAATTTAGTTCTCCAAGCATATCTTTCCTGAGCTACATCTGCTGCATCTGACCACTGCACACCAATTCTAACAAGGTCCTGTTTGACATTATCTGCCCACCACATCCTAGGTCTCCCCTTCTTTCTGAGGCCTTTAGGCACAATGTTCATAACCCTATTCGCTAATCTATAATTATCCATACGGACAACATGGCCAAACCAACAGAGTCTCTCTCTGCACAATATGCTGCTTAAAGGAGATTGCCGACTCCTTTGCCTAACCTCATCATCCTCACTGCTCTAGACCATTTAAGGACAAAATCTTTCCCTTGCAAAGAATTTCGCATAACATAATCAATAACCGAACTAAAGAGAAAAGGAGACAAAATGCACCCTTGTCGAACACCAAGAGCAATGCTAATCTAATTGCTACAAATCTTACCAAATCTCACACATGACTCGGTGTTATTATAGAGAGCGTTCATTATGTTAACTAACTTGTCTGGTATGCCATGTGATCTGACAATCGACACAAATTATGATGATCAACAGAGTCGAAAGCCTTTTTGAAATCAACAAAGCTAGCAACCAAAGGTTTCTGAAACTCTAAACATTTCTCAAGAATCTGCCTAAGTGAAAATATCTGATCTACACATTCTCTACCACTTCTGAATCCACATTGCTCTTACGCAATTTCCTGTCAACCAGATTCTTAATTCTATTAGGCACAATCATGCAAAGAACTTTCCCTGGAACAGAGAGTAGGCTGATACCCCTATAGTTATCACAAGAACTGCGATCACCTTTTTTGAAAACAGGGATAATAATAGCTCTGGTAAAATCCTTAGGAACCATTACTTTATCATAAGAGATATTTAAAATTTCAGTCATCCATGTGATAAACCGAAATATTCCCAGGTTTAGCATATCCAGAGTAATTCCATCTACCCCTTAGGATTTATGTAGTTTATGTTTAAAAATGGCCAAAATAACTTCAGACTGTGTTATAGGGCTAACATTAAAATCAGCAATGCATCCGTCATCATTACAAACAAAGGGAGTAGAACTAACCAAAGTGTTTAGAACAGCTTTGAAATGCTCAGCACACCTAGCTATGACAGAATCCTCATCTTCTATAACCTGACCTTGCTTATCCTTCAATCCCTCTATACCTGTCCGTTTCTTCCCACACAAAATATTAACTATCTGGTACAGCTTTCTGCTATTACGCTGTCTACCTACTTCGTCAGCTTTGTCAGCCAAAGCCATCTTGTTAAATTTTCTAAGGAAGCATCAGCTGCTAACTGATCCTTTACACGTTTATTGATCGCTATGTTACACTTTCTGCTAGGACTAGTAGGGTATTGATTATGGACATTTCTGCAGTTCTTTCTTTCTGAAATAAGCTCAAGTGCCTTATCACTCAAATAATTCTGTCTCCTCTGCTCCTTTTTTTCTGAAAGAGCACTGTTAGTTTCCAAAAACGCCTGTTTAAAACGTCCCATTCTTCCTCAATTTCAGTAGTAAGCAAACCATGACCGTCATAATGACTAAGAAACTTATCACGGTAAGCTCTAGCTATAACTGGGTCTCTTAGAGGTTGAGAATTAAAAGTAAAATTTTCAACCTTAGCAAACACTTCTTAAGTTTAAATTACAAGACACTTTTAACATGGTGATGGTCAGATCCAATTTCAGCTCCCCTATATGATCTGATATTCCTCACAGAACTGGCCCATTTCCTGTTAATAAATAATTAATATTATTCTTATGCAGGCCATCTGATGAAACCCATGCACTTACCTATGTCGCAGTGTTTGCAATAAGTGTTAGTTATTCTCAAACCATTGAGTTTACTTTCCTGTAGGAGACGTTGCCCATTGCCATTGCAGCTACCAATATCAAAAGGGCTTATCACCCCCCCCCCCCCAAAAAAAAAAAGGTCAGAGTCAGTACCAACTTTGGCAATGAAGTCACCTAGAACAAGGGTAATATCTCCTTTCTTGACAGAATTCAAAATATCCTGAAGTTGTCCATAAAACCTATCCTTCTCAACCTCATCGGCATCCTCAGTGGGGGCATAACAGTAGATAAATTCAAGTCTTTAACGCTTGTCTGAAATTTTGCTGTAAGAAACCTTTCATTAATGCACTCATATCCTAGAAGAGCATCACTAGCGTGTCTGCTGAGAAGCAGACCCACGCCTTGGTGATGTTTATTTTCTTCCCTCCCTGAAAAAAGAATTTTAAGATTATTTTTAAGAATCTGATCTTTATCTGTCCATCTGGCCTCTTGCAAGCCGTGAATATCTAAATTATAACGGTGGAATTCTTGTGTGAGAGCATGAAGAGAATAAGCTCTGTGCAGAGTCCTCACATTCCAACTACCTATGGAGAGAAAATGGTTAGTGGGATGTTTAAAGAAACTATGTTTATTGAGAGAGGGAATACCGACAATATCAAACAGCGTCCTAATCACAGGCCTGGGGCAAAGACCCGTTCCCTCACCACTAAAGGCTGAAGCCATCTACACTGAAAGATTTCCTACAATGTAGAATTTGATGATACTAGTAGTAGCAAGAGTTCAGGTATCACATATTTATTTGTGGAAATTTAGAGCTATTAATCCGTGTATTTTGGAATATTTTTAAAATATTGAAGCTAGTTATATAATTCCTTTAATAATTATATTCCTTTAATGGTTAATAGAAGGAATCACGAACAATAAAAGTTAAACTAGAGCAATGTATGTTTCTGATGTTCACGAAATTGAGCAATATTAAAAATTCACTGTGAAAAGTTATTTCTGGAATTTTCTTACAGCAGAAACTAATACAACCATATGCAACGCATGACATCTTGAAAGTTAAAGTAAACTAAGAATCCCAATAGGTATATATGCTATATAAGCTGTATGTTCCAACGATTGATATGAATACACAAATGGCACAGTGAGACCTTTCTGGAGATCTATATCCCAGAATGCACTGTGCAGGTTTTGCATTACTATAAGAGCTACATGCTCCCTCCTGTTCTTTCCTACCTCCATGGTTTATCTTCAAGATCAATCTTTCCAATAGTTCTGGGACATAATGGATAGCCATTTCAAGAAAGGAGGTTTGATCGAATACTTTGACTCTCTTGAAGTGAAACCTGCTCTGCACATTCTTTTGGATACACTGAAGTGCCATTGAATTAAGGATAGGAGACGTTATCCAAATCCAGTACCACAAGTCCCACATTTGCGCGCATGCATGACTGAAACTCTGGTCATATATTGCTATTAGCCCCAAGCATTCGTCATGAGAAGCATAATGGGAAAGGTGCGGGATTTAGATGCATTTGACAGAGGGCAGATTGTAGATGATTACAGATGGGACACCTGATCGCCAAAATTGTCAACGAACCTGGATTTTTTTCGTACAACAATTTCTAGATTGTTCCATGAATATGAAAATTCCTGCAAAAGAAAACAAGCACTCGGATAAACTGCAAAAATCAACCAGCCTTGAATGATCATGGGCTTCGCCGTCTGACCCATAACATATGAACCAATAGGAGTCAGACATTATCTGAAATCACCTCCAACCTGAATACGAGTTCCAGCCAGGAAGTCAGTGCACTGACCATGCAATGCTCACTTCATCGTCTTGGCTCTGGGAGCTGCTGACCTATGAGAGTCCCACTTCTAATGACGTGACACTAGGCTCAGCGCCTTGCCTGGGCTAAAGAATGTTGAAAATGGTCCATCGAAAATTGACAATGGATAAACTGGAGTGATGAATCCTGGTTTGAACTTCATCACGCCGATGGGAGACTGAGGGTATTGCGCCAACCCAATGAAGCCATGGATCCTGCATGTCAGGCAGGAGCAGTACAAGTTGGTGGTGGCTCAGTGATGGCCTGGGGTGTGTTCAGTTGGAAGTCTGTGGGACTTTGATACTTGTACTATTGACTCTGAATGCATTCCGGGATGTAGAACTCATGGCTGACCATTTACACTCATCTATGGCCATCATGCATTCCAATGGAGATGGGGTCTACCAGCAAGATAACTGTTCATCTCACAGGTCCACGTTGAGTACTGCATGGTTGCAGGAGCATTCTGCTGGCTTTGAAATAATGAATTGGCCACCTAGAAGCCCAGATTTAAATTCCATCGAAAATTTTTGGGATACCATCGAGCAGAGTGTTCGTGCCCATGTCCCATCAGCGACGACCTTGAAATAATTGTGGATAGCTCTGGAGGATGCATAGGTCACCATGCCTGTGGAACATTTAGACAAGCTTAGTCGAGTCCTTGCCTTGTCGTGTGGCGGCCATTATCAGGGTCAGAGGGGGTCCAAAATGTTACTAGTTTCTTATCCCTAATTCAATGGCACTTCAGTGTAATCTGAGTACAGAGTTTAGGATTCAGAACCAATCAAATATTATAAAATTAGGGGATGTTGGCAGAACATTGACTTTCAGAGGCCCTAAGCTTTGCAAAGTTATTCAGAAATAAATAGCCTTTCTATTCATATGAATTATAATTAATTTTTGTCAATTAATTTTCTTTTTTTAAATAAATTTTGATTTGTGTTGCCAGATTGAATTTTTTACTACATGACTCTAAAAAATTTTCTATTAAATTAAAACTAGTCAGTTTTTTAAAAATATTTTATTTTTAGAAACTCCTGAAATAAATGGTGATTAGTTTGGCATATAACATGCCATAAGGTGTTTTTTCATTCCTTCTTCCGAAAGTTGCCAGTCTATTCAGTAATTTTACCGATTAGGAAGGGTGGTGGGTGGGTAGGAGAGGGGGAAAGGACTTGAGTTTTTCCCATTCAGGTAGTAATCCTAGAGACTAAACTCCAATTCCCGTACCATTGGCATCCCATTATCATAGGCACATCAAAGATCGAAGATCATAGCTGACTTACGGAATACTGGCGCTGGAGGCCCATAACCTCCTTCATCTGAATTAATCTAAAAAGAACTGATAAAATATTAAATAAACGGGCACAATGATAGAGCCCAAAGGGCTAAATGGTAAATAAATGTGGGAAGAAAGGAAAGGAAGTAAAAGAAAAATTTGAAAGAAGTAGTAACAACAAAATTAAATAAGTAAGATTTAAAAAAAAATGAAAGAGACATCGGACGTCCAGAAGCTACATGGTTAGAGAAGGGAAGTGAAAAGAAAACGGAGGAAAATGAAGGGAAAGTAAAAGAAAAAAAAGTAAAGAGGAAAGAGACAAAGAAGAAAGAAAGGGCAAAGCAGAAGCCGAAAAACAAAAATACCACCAGTTTACTCATCATCTTCTTCAGGACAATCAAAAAGGGCTCGCTCAACTAAATCCATTCCTCCTTTGTGGGACAGCGGTAATAGAGATGCACATTATTCAATTATGTAACTGGGCTGAAGATGAGCTTAATGTTCATTAATGGAACTCTGGCTTAACTTTCTATTGAGCTGTGAAAGTACTTTTTAAGTTCCTCACATTGTTTGGTGTATCTTCTAAATGCTGTTCATCGCTGTCTGCTAGGAAAAATAAAAATCTCCTTATTTGCGATATAACTTGCGATTCAGGCACATATTTGGCTGAAGAACTAAAATCGATAGGCGAAGTATTTTTCCTTTTGCCAGATGTTTAAATATAGATACGCCCAATACAGCTGGATGTATTTGGTGTAATAAGACTAGATATACTTAGTTCCATTTTTGACTGGTCCTTCTGCTGGTATTTTTCAGACGTAACTTCATTTTGCTTTGAAGTGATTGTTTACCTTTGATTCTTTTCTCAGTAGAAGCTGTTGGTTGGGTAGTTGTTAATACCATCGGAGTGATATTACTAGAGGTAGTACTGTCAACGGACGCCATGAACATGTACAAATTCTTAAGCCTACTCCTCAGAGAGGTAGAGAGAGAGGCGTGTTCGGAGAGCGTAAACAAACCTTTCACCACGCTCTTAGATTTACATGAATTGTGTACTAACTATTGAAAAGTACTCTAAAAGCAGCAATTCGACATTTCATAGGTTAGTAATTTGCAAAAATTGCGAAATGCTTTTAAATTGAAATTGTTAAAGCAGAGAGGCCTAAAAATGAATAAAGCGTTTCAAAATACCATTCTGTCCTAGTATAATATCAAATGTAGTTCACGATTGTTTTTCATAAATAAAACTAATAATATTTACATATGAAAAGAAGGTGATTTCGGATTGAAACAGTGTTGAATTTATAGAATATTTTCCTGAATTTTGTTTCAAAAAGAAATATTAAACTTAGACATTAATTTTATGAGACTTCTGCTTTGCATTTTTATTTTGCCAAAATAACACAAATTACCCTTTTTTTCCAAACGAAACGCCTGAAATAGGGATTTTAAAATTTTGCATGTGATAAATGAAGCCTAAAAATTTGCTTATAATATTTGATAAAAATTTTTATGAGTTGAAATGATAAGGCTTGTCAATTGTGGTAGATGATTCACTGTCTCTCTTTAAACAGTAGCTAGTACTATCTGTTCCCAGCATTTTACTGTTTTAAAAATAATTTCTTCAGAAAATGACACAGTAGGATTAACGATGCTGTGCCAACTTTATTCACATTTGCAACAAATGACACACTGTCAAATTGGAAACCTCCTGTATTGAGAGACACTTGTAAAAGATATGATAGAAATTGCAATGAGAACAGATATTGCCTATAAAAATGATCACTCATGTTGTGTAAGAGGGAAGAGTCTAGAAAATTTAAGAGAGAGTTGATGTCAATGCGAAATGAAATCCAGAGCTTAAAGAAAATGCTACGGTGAAATTATTTCCAGCTAAGAGCAAAGCAATCAGACTCTTCTATTTTAAAAGAAATATTAGATTTGTTTAAAGCTCAAAAGCTCATCAAGATAACATTGACACCAAAGCCTGTGTTTCTAGATATAACTTTAAACCTGTTCGGAAATTCACAGCAAAAATGCTGAAAGAAGCAATGGCACATTTTATTGCCAAGTAGTAAATAGGTTTACCATGATATTTTCATTCTCCAAAGGCTTATTAAAAATTGAGGTTCTATTTTTTTTTATTTTTAAAAAGGCTTATGAATTTGTAAGAGAAAATCTTCTTTCCCAATAGCTCCACAATTTTAACTTGGTGCAGATCTGTAGATGGCCTTGCTTGATTTATTGAAGTTTTATGCATGGAAATTTTACTGATAGTAAGCAGAAGCATATGATATTCACTTTATTATTTGAGGAAAAGTCATTTAGGAAACAAATACTGTTCAATGGCAAATGCTATTGTGGATATGTAGATTATGGTAATAATGCTAATGATAAAAATTCAGATATAGCTTCTGAAACTCTAATTTTTATGCTTGTTTCACTTTTATTTAGCTGAAAAATCCCCATAGGTTATTTTTTTAATGGTTTGTCTGGCTCAAAATATATTTTTACTTACAAATTCAGCCAAGACCATATTTAATTTTATTAAGCTATAAGATCAAAAGAGGGAAACTATAATAACCTAATGATCATTAGTTCCAAAGTGCACAAATGCGGTTAATAATTAACCGGCTGATAATTAATAATAAAAATGGCAATTGTTTAACTTTCAATGAAATCAAAATCATTGGCAGCAATTATGAAATGCCCAGTGACATTTTAAGTGTTTCTCACATGTGGGTAATATCAAGCAATCACAATAAAGCAATGAAGGTCATTGTGTCTCTTTTCTCTGATATTGGAAAATGTCATTATAGCAAAAAAAATTATGAATGATTTCTTGCATAGAATGTAAATTAGCATTAATTGACTCTAACCTGCATGTCTTTTGTGTCTGCGCTTATTAACCCTTACAGAGACAATTTTTTTCTTTAAGAAACAAAAACTTTTGAGCCTTATTATGAAACTCTAATGAATGAAATAATTCATTTTGCATATCAAAAGAAAAACCATTTAATTCTGGAAAAAAATAATGAAAGGAAAAAAATGGTAGGGAAACATAAAAAGCATGTTGCAGGTTCATTTGTAGTGATTTTTGAAAACTGATTAATTTTCTTCTGTCACTTTAAAGGTTAATATTAAAAATTGATGTTTTCTCACTTTTCTCACAGTATGTGTGTGCAATTGTAAAAATTACTGAACAGTGTCTTCCAGGAGAAAAGTTTATATTCTCAACAACAACCATTTCATACCTAATTAAAAAAATTCAGGTTAATATCCTACGTAGGCTTCAACGCATGTTGGTGCTCAAATCACTAGATAGTCATATCACCAATAGGGAATTGGAGGTGGAAGTTGACAATCATGTTTATATGAAAAAGGAACATTGCAAATGAATGTGCTAAAATTAGACTTCACCATTTAGAGACCAAAAATGACAAAAATGAAAAGGTATCAATATCAGAGCAAACATCTAAATTTGCACAAAACACAGTGACAAAAATATTCTTTGCAGTAACTTCATTTCTTATATTCTGTGTGTGTGATATGAATTTCCTACTGCCTCAACTGAAATGAAAATAGTTTGCATTTTTTCCCCTTTTTTATAGCATGAAATTTCAATTATGTCATTTATGTGTGTGTGACCTTGGATTTCCTTCTGCCTAAACTGATATAAAAGTTTACAATATTTGTTTTTCGTTGCATGAAATTTCAATCATATCATTTGTGTGTGTGTGTGGAGTGGGGGTTTACCTTTCCTTCTGCCTTAGTTGAAATAAGAGAAAGTGTAAATTATTTTGTTTTTATATATATACCCCCTCAAGCAGCTGCTTGCCACAGAGGACTGACAGGAGCCTGTCAGTTTATATGCCATAGTAGAAGATCTGAGAGGATGGCAGGACCTCAGCAGAAAACAACACGAACATCCATGCCTTAACCCGGGGCTCGAACCCAGGTCCCGTAGATCAGTAGCCAAGCGCGCTAAATAGCATGAAATTTCAATTATGTCATTTGTGTGTAAGTGTGCAAGGCCTTTTATTTCCTTCTGCCTTAGCTGAAATAAAAGTTCACAATATTTGTTTTTCATAGCATCAAATTTCAATTGTCATTTGTGTGTGTGTGTGTGGGGGGGGGGGGGGGGGGGGGCTTGAATTTCTTTCTGCTTCAGCTGAAATAAGCTTAAAATATTTGTTTTTTTTATAGTATGAAATTAAATTATATCATTTATTGGGGGATGTTTTGATTTCCTGCCTCAGCTAAAATAAAAATTAATAATTTTTAATGAAAGAAGAAAATAAATGTGACTTTTTACGTTGTTTCTTTAAATGAGGAACGGATTTGCACAATTAAGATCTATAAATTTTGGGAGCTTTTGCTTAAGCCAAAAGATTTGATCATCATTACATTTTAAAATATGTTTATCATTGTCCCTGTTTTAAACGGGCTCAAATTAAAGTCTGCTAAGTTTACAGTCAATTTAGTTCAGCTTTAATCACATATTAAGAGCATATCGAATTTTCTCTAAATTTTCATATAAAACCTCAATTTGAAAGAGAAGCAGTTTCCAGCGTCTTCGCTTTTCGTCCGATATAAATCAATAAGTGTGTAATAATTAAATCTTTTCGTTATTTTAATTACAAATAAAAAACAAAAAAAAGCAAAATTCTGCTTCATTTCAATCATTTGGTTGTCGTTTACCAGCCATTCGCAAGGCTTCATGGGTTTCCTTGCTTTAAGCAGTCTGCAAGCACACCCGCCTGTGATCATGGCTGCCAATGGTGCGGGAATCGAAGGCCTGTCTCTAGTATTACTTCCTCAATGGTTAATACTTGATATTCTTGCCGTTTATCAGTTCTTTTAGGAATTTCCGGAGCTTTTTGTTGAGGGAGGTCTCAGTTGCGGCCGAAATTTGACCCACCTCCATTTCATATTGCAGCTTTTCACAGATCATCCTTTGCGTTAGATTTTCTTCTGTTCTTTCATGTTCAAGTTGTCCTTTGTGCGTTGAAGCGATATCTGCAAAGGTTTTACGATTTTTTTGTAGCGTTGGGGCAATTTTCTGCATAGTGCCCAGGAAATTTACATCTACGACACAGTTTAACCATTCCAGAATACGATATAGTTGCTGTAAATCGAGAGAGCTATAGGTAGTTTGGCACTATAATTTTCATTTCTAGTTTCGTAATTCTGTTTCCAATAAGTATTTTCTTGAATTTTTCTTCACGATATTTTTCACTTTCTATTTCGTGCACTATGCCATAGGTTGCCAGTTCATTTGATATTTTTTCGGTGGGAACATAAAATGGCAATTTCGAGATAATTATTCTGTTAATGGTAGATCCAAAGTGTTGAAAATCTATTTCCACATTTTTCACTGTAGAGATTTACCATATGATAATTTTATCGCTAGTGACAGACGAAATCATATAAATCTATTGACACAGATTTTGTGATTTCTTGTCCCACTTGATCCCAGAGTTTTTCCTCTCACTCCAGAGTTTTTCCAATATTCACATATTTTCTCACACAAAACCAAAACAAAATTGATTTAAAACTCATCTCCCAAAACTCTGCGACCAGTATTACTACTAATTGCCACAAAAACTCCAATTTTATCACAATTTTCATTACAAGCAAAAATGCGAAAATTAGTTTAAACTCGCTTCTCCCCCCCCCCCAAAAAAAAGGGAAAAATTAGTTTTTCATGTGCTAAAAAAACACTCCATATTTCTCTAACTTTCACATACTTTCTCACACCAAACCACAACAAATCAGTTTAAACTCGCTTCTCCCCAAACTTCTCCCATTGGTTAACACAGAATTCCCTATACTTTAACATTGTGCCAGAACTCTCATTTTACATTCTACTTGGCCCTATAACACAGTCTGAAGTTATTTTGTCTATTTCTAAAATAAAACTACATAAATCCCAAGGGGTAGATGAAATTACTATTGAAATGCTCAGAGCTAGGAATGTTTCAGTTATCACATGGATGAGTGAAATTTTGAACATCTTTTATGATAAAGGCATGGTTCCTAAGGACATTACCAGTACAATTATTATTCCTATTTTCCAAAAAAAAAAATGATCGCAGTTCTTTTGAAAACTATAGGGGTATCAGCCTACTTTCTGTTCCAGGTAAAGTTCTTTGCATGATTTTGCTTAATGGAATTTAGAATCTGGTTGGCAGGCAATTGCATGATGAGCATTGTGGATTTAAAAGTGGTAGGAGATGTGTAGGACAGATATTTTCACCCAGGCAGATTCTTGAGAAGTGTTTAGAGTTTCAGAAACCTTTGGTTGCTAGCTTTGTTGATTTCAGAATGGCTTTTGACTCTGTTGATCGCCATAATTTGTGGTTGACTGTGAGATCATATGGCATACCAGACAAGTTAGTTAACATAATGAAAGCTCTCTATAATAACACTGAGTCGTGTGTGAGAGTTGGTAAGGCTTGTAGCAATTGGTTTAGTATTGCTTCTGGTGTTCGACAAGGGTGCATTTTGTCCCCTTTTTGCTTTAGTTTGGTTATTGATTATGTTATGCGAAATTCTTTGCAAGGGAAAGATTTTGACCCTAAATGATCTAGAGATTTCAAAATGTCTGATTTGGATTATGTAGATGATTTGGCCTTGTTGGCTAATGATGTTGATGAGATGAATTCTTTCATTAGGGCTGTTGACGGGTTGTGTTGGGTTGTTTTACCTCTGAGCGGCACTTTTTTGCACACCATGGGCTAAATGGCCAGGTCACATGGCCCCCAAAGGCTCAGAGAAGGTTGGGGAGGGGACTCACTGGAACAGCTGTTGGGAGACCAATAGTAGCCTCCTGTCAAGGCCATCCAGTGTGTTCTTTAACATGCACAGGGTATGACTCTCCCGCACACGGGACCACGGCTTAACGTCCCATCCGACGGACGGCTGCCTTTCCAAGCCCATCGGTGTCCCCTACTGACCGTGGGCAGGGCGAGGAATTTTGCGGAGATAAATCTCAACGCTGACCCAGCTGGGACTCGAACCTGGGAACTACAGATTACCAGCCTGGCGCGAGGCTGTTGACGAGACTGGTAATAGAGTTGATTTGGTAATAAACAGAGATAAAACTGAAGTCATGAAAATTGGTTAGGCAGGTGGTGCTTCAGTCGCTCTGAATGGTTGTGCTCTTGAGCAAGTCTCTCAGTTTAATTATCTTGGGAGTTATGTACCAGATACTGATGATGTGTGGCATGAGATTAACAAATGAATTGGGATTGCTGCCGGGACTTTTAAGAATTTATGGATAGTGTGGAGAATTTACACTGTATAATAGTTTGATTCTTTCTAGGTTAGTTATGGTAGTGAAACTTGGACACTTTGTAAACAAGATAACAGGAAACTAGATGCTTTCGCAGTATCTTGGGCATTAAGTGGTTCAACTTTGTAAGTAATAATGAGGTTAAGCAAAGGATTCGGCAACCTCCTTTAAGCAGCACATTTGGCAGATAGAGACTCTATTGCTTTATCTATATTGCCCATGTGGATAATTATAGATTAGTGAAAAGGGTTATGAACAGTATGCCTAACCACCTGAGAATGAGGGTAATCCTAGGATGCGGTGTGCGGACAATTTCAAACAGGACCTTCTTAGAATTAACGTTCAGTGGCCAGATGCATCTGATGTAGTTCATGATAGATATGCATCGATACTAAATTGCACGGTCTGGTTGGACCTCCATAGTCAATGGCTGCTTGAGGATGATACGATGAGGAAACGTTTTCTCATTTCAGGTGAAGCCATTGATGGCTGAAACAGAAGAAAATCTGAGCCCCCTTCTCCAAACACACACATACATGACATGACTAAAATTTCATACTATGGAAAAATAAATATGAACTTTTATTTCAGCTAAGGCAGAAGAAATAAGGTTATTGGAAAATATATTTTTGTCACTGTGTTTTGTGCAAATTTAGATGTTTTCTCTAATATGATGCCTTTTAAATTTTCTGTCATCTGTCTCTCTAAATGGTGAATTCTAATTTTAGCATAATCTTTACTAACGTTTCTTTTTCATATTATAAATATGATTGTCAACTTCCACATTCAATTCCCTATTAGTGATATGACTATCTAGTGATTTGAGCACCAACGTGCATTGAGTCCCATGTAGTGCATTACATTGAATTTTTAAATTAGGTATATAATAGTTGTTGTTGAGAATATAAACTTTTCGCCTGGAAATTTTGCAATTGCACACACTTACTGTGAGTTGCCAGTATCATCTCTAGTAATATTACCTCACCTTTGTCAACGACCTAGAATAATTTCCTCGATGGTTTCCTCCAATCATGGAGATAGGAAAATAATAGGAGGAGCCCTAAGCACTTGAAAATGATGCTACGGCGACTGCGCGGCAGCCATATTGTTCTATTCAAAACATTGATCAGTAGTATAGGTGAGTAACGAAGTGTTGCGATATAAAAATTTAATTTTTTTCGACATTTGTATTATGGCAGCCTGTTCAGTTTACGGCTGCACGAATCACCCTTCAAAAAAGATACTAGGAATTACCTTTCATCGGTAAGTTTGTCATTTTTATAAAAGTTTAAATAATTATATAATGATACAAGCAACTTCGTGTTGAAATTACGCCTATATGAAATCGGTTTTATTTCGAGTTACAAACCTCGATTCTTCACCAGATTTTTTTTATTTTCCTCGGATTGTACTCAGTGATAAATGTGAAGATTACTTCTTATATTGATTGATTGGTTGATTGATTTTACGTTACACTTATTTGAGAATTCCTTCTGCAGGCTTTCTCAGTTAAAAAATTTTGTTGGCTGTAATTGAATATTAGTGTGTATTCCATTTAATGGATGATGAATTTACATACTTTTAAATAGAGGTGATTAAAATATCGAGGAGTTTCTTTTTTGTTTTTTATTTTATTTTAGGTGGAAGTATTAGATATTATTTTGTTTAAATGTTTCAGTGTTTAAATTCCTCTCTCTTCATGATTTAATAAGTTCAGTGTAAGAAGGGAAAAGTAAATTACAATAAAGTATTTTCATAAGGTGAGAAATATAATCTTTCTTTTTTTTAAAATTTGGATAGCATTTAAGGGTTTTGTTTAAATGCCCCCTTTTTTCCTTTGATTGGAGTCTTATATTTTTGAATTTCTTTTTAGATTAATTTAATGTATCTGGTGTAAATTGTCATAGGTGAGTGACAGCGATCATTAGTTAGGGTGAAAATTTTGCAAATTGTTTAAATAATTTTAGTTAAGAGAGGAGAGTGTAATGCTTTTCTCCTTTTCGTTAATTCTTCTGATAGGGTTCTAATTGTCCCTTTTAAGGTGAATACTGAATTTATTTAATTCTCTATGGATTTCAAATAGAGCAAGTTTATTGCTTGTAGTTATTTTATTTTTACTTTGGTTGAGGGGTAGGTTAGGCGTACATGAAGATAGGTATGAGAGACTGAGGAGTCAGGCACTGATATTTCGGGTTCAAACCATTGTCTGGAACGTTGCCTTTTTTTTTAAATGGATATTATATTCCCTTCACCCTGTGGATATATATATATATATTTTTTTTATATTTTTTTAATTTTTTATTATTTTTGCTTAGTATAATTTTTAGTTGCTTTTTTTTTCATATAGTTTTTTCAGATATTATTTTGAAATTTTCCTTTGTCGCTGAGGAAGGATGTATTTCAATCCTTATGAGATTTTTTTTGAGAGATTGTAATAATTGTGTATTTTGTATTGATTGTTAACTCTGGTTGAGGGAGGAGAATGAGCATGAGATAGGGGAGAGATGTGAAGCTGAGGGTACAAACATAGATCTGGTGGGTTCGAGCCACCATCTGGGGCGTTTTTCTTGCATAAATATATATATTTTTTTAGTTCTTTTTTTACTTCTTATACTATTGGCTTTATTTAGTTTTGTTAAGCAAATTTTTTTGTGGAATGAGAATTTGTTTAACGTAAAACAGCTATTTGCTGAAGGTTACAAATGTGATTTTTTTGCAGTTTAAATGCTGCTATTGCATATAATGTTTAGTGTTTTATCCATAAAATATATTCTGCTATTATCAGTGCAGTATAAATAAACTTTCAAAATCTGGTAATTGTTTGTTATTGTCGTATTCAACGAAATACATAAATAGTTCTGCTATACAGTAATTCTGTATGGAAATATTCATTGCATTAAAAAAAGCAATATAAATTCCAAATAGCTTAAATGGGCTTTCTCTTAGTCGTAAAAAAATAATCTTCCCGTTAACTCACAGTAAAACTGAGTATAGCACGTGAAAAGTAGGCTTTATTGCAGCGGCAGACGGTTTGTTTTGAATGCAACAATATGGCTACCGCCCTGCTGCGTTAGCATCATTTTCGTTGGAAAGGGAAAGCGCGTTAACGCGTCTCCTCTCATTCATACCTCCGTGCCTCCAATGGTTTCTTCTTCTATTCAAGCACTGTTGCCAGATGTCGATAGTATATGTAGAATTCTACGTTTAAAATACTTCATTTTATGTACTGCTGTTGGCAATACCGCATTTAATTTAAAAGATGGATAAAATGGCTTCGTCGTCATCAGGTGATGTTGCCGATGATAAACGAGATGAACGGCGAAAGCAGGTGTTTTAGAATTTTGTAAAACATTATTGTTTTATATTGATGAAATAGAGCTGCCTTGTTGGAAATTACGCTTTTTTTAATTTTGAGAATTGTAAACAAAATTGCCAGCATGATTTTGCTACGTTTTGTTCAATTGCAACAATACATATGATTTTTATTGTTAAAGTGTTAATTTCTGTAATTTAATCACTTGTGACTAGTGCTAATCACCAACCCCGAAACAACAACAGAATCAAATCAGCCGTGATATTCATATATAGACGATGAATTTGGAAATACAGAATTTTTGCAGTTTTGTCCTGCAGTAAAAAGAATATTAGGTGCTATCATTAGGCAATAAAATTTTGGACTTGGGGACTGCAAATTTTGGTTGATGAAAAAATAATAGTAATAACAATCTTTGTTAATTACTTCTAATAGTTTTATTTACGACTTAAAATTTTGGTTACATGAATAATGAATCTGCAAAAGATACGATTGTAAAATATAGGAGATTCTGAGCATTAACATTTGAGTCGATTCCAATCAGAGTATAAGGCAATATACAGGAATAAAGTGTTTTATAAATGTGTATAGTATATCAAATTACATTTTGACAATAAACATATAATGGGTGTCCCATAATAATATAATTACATATTCACTATAGCACATTAATATTTGGAATGTACATATTAGTATTTTATTTTCCATAACTGTTTTAGTACAAAAGCCCCACAAACCTTTTCCATAGGAATTCAAATATAGTATACAATAAACAGTAAGGAAAATCAACTAAATATTTAATTTTAAATGATACACAGAGTAAACTGCTTTTAAATATTTTCCAAAAGCATGAAAATTTTTTTAACATTGCATTTTGTTTAAATTTAATATCTCCTCAGGAATGGTGTTGAACACAGAGGGAATTTCATAATTTCTACTAATTTTCCCATAATTGTTTTAAAAATGTAGTAATTTGTATTGCCATTAGATTTATATCTAGTGTTTTATTTTTATTGGGATTAATCTTTATTAGTATTATCAAAATCATACCT
Organism: Ryuthela nishihirai; assembly: GCA_038380435.1. Classification (NCBI taxonomy): domain Eukaryota; kingdom Metazoa; phylum Arthropoda; class Arachnida; order Araneae; family Heptathelidae; genus Ryuthela; species Ryuthela nishihirai. Next base: position 44,996,206 of record JAWZYU010000005.1, read on the forward strand.
AAGTATTAAATTATATTTATAGAGTTGACTAATAGTTAATATATTCATAATAACATTAGCCCTTATTGATATTAAGAAGCTAAGATTTTAATTTGATATTTAGGCTATGAAAGATGTATTAAAAATATTTGAAAAGAGTATTTAAAAATAAGTAAAGGTAGATTAACTCTATAAACACTAGGTGCCAGACTAGTCACATGCTATTGTGACAATCTGAGCCTGACGTGCCAAAACTGACAGCACTTAATGCATTGCAGTGCCTGGTCACCAACATCTTGTACAGGCAACTGACCCAATGTACTAATAGGAGTGCGAAGTTTAGAATGACGCCTAGTGACTCATACCACAGAGGCAGCAAAGTGCAACACCACCGCAAGTAAGAACTCTATCACCAAGTGAGAGGCAACAATGTCGGACCTGTGAAAATATCAGCTACTGTGAACAGCACACAACCCAGAATAGTCTTCCTTGAACAAGCTACAAAGCTATCTCTAGAAGAATGAAGAAAATGCAGTATATTATTTAATCTAAACTTCACCTCACTGATCTACGACCATCAGTTACCCATTAGTGTCAATGAGCTGATTGTCATGATAACTTGTGATTAGTCCAGCACCTACAGTGTTCATAGAGTTAACTTAATCTATCTTTAATTCAACATACTGTGTTTTTACCTTCATATTTAAAGATGAGTATATTATTTTATATAATTTTAAAACATGAAAAATTAACTAATATTAATTGTAGAAGAAGGAGAATACAACTTTTGTATCCAGTACTGCAGCAGAGGGATTTCAATTTTCTGTATGTATCAATGGAAATAAAAAGTGCCAATCCAGGAATTGTTAGCTTAAAAATCCAGTATGGTGGCCATTGGAGTTGACATCCATTATTAGGTAAATTGTTAGTTTTTCAATCTTATTTTCATCTTGAATCAACTGATGATCCTACTTGTTTGATTAATAATTCTTTTAGAGTGCATTCATTGTTTTTATGATGTTAATTAATTCATTATTTATTAAAAAGGATGCAAATTTAGATAATACAAAAATATTGCATAATGTGCTATAATGTACCTGCCAAGTGATGCATCGTTTTCCCTGTTGCATGCTGTTAGCAGCAACTTCTGATAAAGTACCAGTCCCAACTAACCTAGTAGTGACAAAGTCCTGCAATTAAGCAAACCTAACCCTGCTGTCTTTGGAGCTTTATTTTACTGTCAATTTATGATGACAATCTTTCTTCAATCATTAATTAATGTTGCATTAATTGTTTTATGCTCATTCACATTTTATTGCAATTTAAATTAAAAACATCACATGCAGTGTGTGCTTGTCACTAGTCAAAGTCAGGCATTACCAGTAGAACAATGTTTCCAGCTAACTCACTAGTGACAAAATGCTGGGAATGATTGGACCCAACCAAAGCTGTCTGAAGAGAAAGCCTGATGTGAAGTGACTGGCATGACTAATGATGTCAGAAGCGGGGGCCGTGCATCACATCATAGCTTTAAGTCAGCGGATCTGATTAATTTCTAATTCGATATGCATGTTTTTTTAAATGATTTAATTTCCTGTGCCGAATTGAATCAAATATCAGTTATAAAGCAAATTATCAAATTGCAGAGAAGAATTTAATTCTTGCAGGAAATATTTTATTTTCACAGACATAAAAAAACCTCTCATTTCTCGATGTCAAAAATATTCAATAAACATATCTAAATATCAGTAGTAAAGAATCACAGGAACTGTAGACATGGAACTCATGAAATAATAAGCTGGAAAAAATTGGTATTTTCATGAGTAGGATCCAAAACCACATCTCCAGGAAACATGCCTGTTATGCAACTACACCACCAATGGCTAACCTTTTCTCAGCTTGTGTGACCTTATAAACTTTCCGGATTTTTTTATTTGATTTGCACAGTGGTGCCATCTATCCAGGAAGTGGACAACTCTGTTGCCTCATACAGATGGAATTAATATTTGTCATTCACTTCTCACGACATTAAATCAATAAATCAGTAATAAAGAATTATAGGATATGTCCTGTAGACATGGAACTCATGAAATAATAAGCTGAAAAAAAACTGATTTTGCCATGAGTGGTGTAGTTGCGCATATTTTTTTAAATATATTTAATTGTAAACATATTACAAGAAAATGAAATACACCTGAATTTTAAAGCATAATTTCATTGTTTTTAAAAAATTTTCTGCATTTGCAAACATATTGGAAGAGATGAAAATCTATTCTCACGTTAGCAAAGTATATTCATATTAACTTCAAAAATTAACTTCAATAACTTAAATATTAATAAACATCGCATAAACAGTCTGTCACTAAAAGTATGGTTATATTTCATATAAAACTTTTAAATTTTGCATAGTTTATGTTTCTAAGAAGAAAGTTACTGAGATCAGAATTCATTCACAGCTGACCAAATCATCAGTGCAATTCTATTATTTTATTAATAACACTAGAATTATTTTCTTAATAAGATTTAAATCATCAGTATCACATTGAAATAAACCCCAATACAAACACCAAAATGAAAAACTTGTTTAACAAGCACAATGACAAAAAATTTAATACAAATATTATTTTGAATTATTTACAGCTTAATATATTGACTACAAATACATCCCAAGTAAATATTTGAAACCCACATCAAATATACCAATGATAACTCATTCATACTGTATGCTTCAAAAAATAGTTTGCGACAACTAATATCTGTCATTGAGATATACCAATAGACAAGTGAAAATTATTAACCCAGTGTCCAACCTGAAAAACAGCCCATCCAGAGGAATCCTAATGAAAGGAATTATGGCATGTTATATGCCAAATTAATCGGCATTTAATTCTGGATTTTCTGAAAATAAAGTAGCAAATAGGAACGTTAACAAGCAATTCAGCAATACCGTTTAGTGCTTCTAAGAAATGGCAATCAGATGGCTTTAGAAAATTATTTATATTGTAGTTTAATAAATCAAATTAAAGAATAAAATATTTTTGAAGCCTGAATTATATATTTTTTATAAGATATATATATATAAAATTGCAATGGCAATTTTTATTTTTAAAAAATTGATATTGTTTTTGTTGTACTAAAAACGTATGCATACGTCCTTGGCCTTTCAATTCAGATTCCCTGAACATATACAGATGACGTGGACACTGGAAGGATTAAGCACAATATGTGAGCACTATGTCTAAGTCTTAGGTAATTTGTAAGAGAATCATAGGAATATATGAAAAAAAAAATTACAGATTTCACTGCAACATTGAAGAATATTCCTTAATAACAAAAAATATAACCCATACAGCTTGTTAAAGAAAATGATAACATTCAATACCATATACTGATGATAGTATCTACAAGACAAATAAATATTTGAAATCCACATCAAATATGCCAATGATAACTATCTGTATGATTCAAAAAGTAGTTTGCGACAACTAATGTCTACCATTGAGACATTCCAATAGACAAGTGAAAATTAATAAGCACAACATGTGAGCACTATGTTATTGTCTCACATAGTTTGTATGAGACATAAGAATGTAAAAAAAATATAGATTTCAGTGTAACATTGAAGAGTGTCCCATAATAACTAGAAATGTAACCCATGCAGCTTTTAAGGAAAATGCTAGCATTGAGTACCATATACAAGACAAATATTTGAAATCCACATCAAATATATCAATATCTATCATTGAGACATGACTGGTATACCAGTAAAATTCAACAGATAGACATAGCTGGCATATGATTAAATCATTTGACCAAAGTGCTCATTTCCTTTTGAATGATTTCTTGGGTGCATATTTTGATTGTGTGTAATTACGCATATACATATTCATACGTTAATATAATTTTTATGTAGCAAGTCTAATTTTATTCCCACATAAACACTGAAAATCTGTGCTAAACACTTTCTTTTTTCATACTAAATAATCACCACTTTGTAAGTCGATTTAATTTTAGAGGAAAAATTGTCTTGAGCCGGGTGGGGTACAAACCCACAACCTCCTGATAACATGTCAGGTGCTCAGTGGTCCAGAGCACCTGACATATTATCAGGAGGTTGTGGGTTTGTATCCCACCCGGCTCAAGACATTTTTCCTCTAAAATTAAATCGACATACAAAGTGGTGATTATTTAGTATATACCAAGAAAGTCGAGTTTATTTAATATTTAATTCTTTTTTCAAAATCTGCTCTGCAATATTTGTCAGTAATTGATTTTTGCAGTTTAGAAATTGCTGCTCTACATTACTGGATGTAAGTGTTTGAAAAACAGATAACATAATATTTCCACATTTGTAGAGACTTCAGTAAGATAAGTTAGCCCTCCATGGTCACACATATTAATTAGCTGCTGGGTACATGTAATACTAAATCTCTTTTTGTTGTTAAATGATCAACATAGGTAACACAAAACATTTTCTTTTTTTTATTGTGGCATGCATACATATGAAGATTCACTATTATTATTATTATCGTAGCTAGGAACACAACATTTACAGTGCATGATAAGAATAATAATTATTATAAATAGACTGTAATTTAAACAATATACATAAAACAGAATAAAGAAATAGAACTTACATTTTTTACACAAAGGTAAAATTGCAAACAGCAATGTCTACTACTAGCTGCGTAAAATCAAGTCTCACGTTTTGACTGAGCCTCTGCTAAGCCTCCGGTGGTGTAACCCAAATCATGTGACATCAGGCTTTCCCTTCAGATGGCTTTGACTCAACCCTGCTGTTCTATGCTCAATAAGATAAAACCACTATTAAACATTGATGTATAATACATAATGTAAATCGATAATCATGTTGATATATGAGCTATAACACAAATAATCAATAAAGAGTAGAGGAAATTGTGGCAAAATTCTGATTTATAATATGGTAGAAGGCACAGTTTAGGAAGGCACATTTTAGAGTACTAATAGATGAACACTTGTTAACTTCTTTTGGAGTATGCCAAAATTTACATCAAAGGCTTTCAGCTGATTTGTAATGCCTTAAATGACTTGCATAAAACATGGTAAGAGGGTAACACAGAACAAAAGTGCACATTAGGGTATGTGCACATTTTTATTCTGTGTTGCCATCTTTGACATGCATTGTTCGTATTAAATATTCAAACTTACTCTAAATATCAAGTTGAAAATCTAGATGATCCTTTTTTTGAAGATAACTTCAATCTCCTTTTTCTTCAAAAATACTTGTTTTAGAAGTTATAAGAGTTTTGAAGCTTCCACTGACATAACATGGAAGGTGGTGGTCTCTGATCACTGAGGGTATATAATTATATGTAATGGTCTCTTAATGGCTTATGCAGAAACTGTATGTTCATATAGTAGGTTTTATAAGTCTTAATTTTCCATCTTTTCCCTCAATATTACAGTTGTGAGTATGTAAGGAGTGGAAATATACATTTTCATGAGAATAACACAGCAGAATAACAAAGTCAGACCCAAGACTATGTCATTTTTCTGTTTCTCTGGAAATGGGGTCACCAATATTGGTCTCTATGTGCTAAATTGCAGATGGTCATGCAGTGTAGGGTCAACAACCCATGAACAATGATTGAGGTACCCGGAGGGGAAGAATGGCTAACAGCAGGGACTCTCAAAGGTTGCAGAGAGATAATTAAAAAGTATTAATAATATCTTAATGTTATCCAGAGTCCAAGACAAACATAGATATTGACAGAATCCAAAATGAGAGACCCAAGACTTCTTTGTTTTTTAGTACAACAAAAAGATTAATTAAAAAAAAATAGAAATTGCTGTTTGAAAAATTTTTTATATATATCTTTCAAAAATATGTAATTCAAGTTCGAAAAATAATATTTTCATTTGATGCATATTTTATTGAACTGTAATATAAATAATCTGTTAAAACCATCTAATTGCTATTTCTTAGAAACTCTATATGGTATTGCCGATTTGTTTGTTAATGCTACTCGTTGAAGTCACTGAAGCAACCTTCTGATTTAAGCTCACAAGTTTGATTTGAACAGTTATCAACAAATTTTTGGTTAAAGTTTTGAAAATCTAAAAATCAACAAAAAACTATTATTTTTAAAATGGAAGATTTTGGAAGTAATTGCGAAGTACTTACCTCTGCCCTCCCTCCCTGTTTTACACTCTTTTTTTGCCTTAAATCTATTTCACTATTCCTAGAATTATTTTTATCATTTTTCCCAGTGTTCTTTGCATCTTTCCTACTCTTCAAATCAAAATTATAACAAAAAAAAAGTCTTCATAGCCATAGCTTCTTCAAGACTGGCTTTAGTGAGTTGTGCCACATCAGAGAAAGTCGCAGGTGTTACCAATTGCTTGCTCATGTGTGCAAGAGGTGTCTGTTAAATAGTTGCATGTTAGTTGTTTACCATGGTTGATTAAAGTCCAAATATTTTCTCCTCACACATCGGATATAACCTTCTTTTTTTACGGTTAGTATTTCAATTCTGTAAATTTACTTTATTTCCATAATTCAATCATTGTAGACTTACAACTTATTGATGTGGATATCCTCGCATTAGGCTCTATGTTAATTTTTCCTTTATTATTTCATTGTTTTCCATTAGAAAGCTTTGATCTTGTTTCATTTCCTGAAATGAATGGGGTCTTGGATATGGAAGCAAAATGGATTTCTTTGACACAGAAATCAGTACTGATGTGGGAGGGTAATTTTGGTAAATGCTTTTAACTCCCCACAAAATTTTAATTTTTCAAAAATTAGTCTTTTAGTTTTATACTGAATGTTTCTAAAATATTTCATGTCCTTCCCCCTCAATATCTTGACAGTGCCACTCTGATGATCCAAACGTTTTTTTTTTACTTTGGTGTACTAACTTTTTTGCATGCCAAGATCACCAAAAGTTAAAACCCAAATGAAAAATTCATAATGTTTTGAGAAACCTGACAAATAAAAATAGTTAAATTATATATATATTAATCAAAAGGAAACTTCTTCCTGAATACTATATTTACCTGAAATATGATTTTTGGTTCTTTTAATGATTCTTGTCAGCATGGAATATTTTGAAACATGGGCCAATGTTATACAAGGTGACTTCAATTGGCTAACATTAATGGGATATCTCATAGAGGAACACTTTCTTGGCTTTTTTTTCTTACTCAACATTACGAATTTTTTATTTGGGTGTTGAATTTTGGTAATCTTGGCTGTGCCAAAAAGTTAGTACACCAAAGTTAAAAAAAATCTGGATCATTCGAATGGCACAGCCAAGATATTGAGGGGGCAGGTGAAACCTTTTAAAGCACTCAATATAAACCTAAAAGCTCATAATTAAAAAAAATTACCAGAGGGAGGGTTAAAAACACTTGCCAAAATTGCCCTCCTTCACGAGGACTCTCACACAAGGAAGTCATTTTTGATTACATATCCAAGACCTCATTCATTTTCAGGATATAAGATCAAAGTTTTTTACTGGAAAACAAAGAAACAATAAAAGAAAAATTAACATAAATCTAATGTAATGTTAAATGAATATTCATAACAACATGTTGTAAGCCAGTCATTTGATGTAATATAATGTCATTTGATGTTGTAGTATAACACTGAAAAATTGATAATAATTGATCGACTGAAAAACATAATTATTGATTAGCTGAAATATTGATAATTTATGGAAATAAGGTAAATCTACAGAAATGAAACCAAAGGTTTGATTATAAAAAAGGAAATAAAATACTAACTTTACAAAGTGGGTATCCAATACATTGGGAGAAAATATTTGGACTTATATTATCCATGTAAATAACTTCCATGCAGCCACCTAGCAAACTGCTCTCACCATTTTCACACATGAGAGTAAGCAATTAGTAACACCTGCAACTTCCTCTGATGTGACAGTTCACTAAAGCCAGTCTTGAAGAAGCTCTGGCTAGGAAGAATTATTTTTTAGTTATAGGTTCAGTTTGAAAAGTAGGAAAGATGTATAGAATGCTGAGATAAATGATATAAATGATAAAAATAATTCTAGGAATGGTAAAGTAAGTTAATGGAATGAGAAGAAAAACAGTGGTAAGTACTTTGTAATTACTTCCAAAATCTTCCATTTTTAAAATAGCAGCTTTTTGTTAATTTGTTTTTGTCAAAACGTTAAGGAAAAATTTGTTGATAATTGTTCAAATCGAACTTGTGAGCTTAAATCAGAAGGTTGTGTCAGCAAAGAGTAACATTAAACAAACAATTGACAAATACCATGTAGCACTTATGAGAAATGGCAATCAAATGGCTTTAACAGATTATTTATATTGTAGTTTAATAAAATATGCAACAAATGAAAAAAGAAAGAAATCTTGAATTACATATTTTTAAAAGGTATACAGTATGTAAGAAATTTTTCAAACTGCAATTTCTATTTTTTTTAATTGAAGTTTTTTGTTGTACTAAAAACAAACATAGAAGCCTTTGGCCTATCATTTCAGATTCTGTCGATGTCTGTTCTTCATGGACACTGGAGTGGTTAAAGCAAAATGATTTTCTATGACACTGCTTTTCTTCTGCCTTTTTTTGATGCTTAGAGTTTGCCAATCGTCAAAAGTCTAAACATATACATTATACACATAAAAATTTTGAAACAGCAAAATAAATGAAAGATTTAAGAATTAACAGAAATATTATTAACTTGGTGGAGAATTTATATTCTAATAATAAAATAATTTTTGAAAAATGGAATTTTTGTTAATAAATGAAGCTAAACTGGAAAATATACAACAACTATTTAAGTAAAAATTATTACTGATGTGGCAGGAATCGAACCTGTAACTCTCCAGATACATGCCAGAATGCTCTACTGTTAAACCAATTATCAGACGATAATGGTAAAATACTAACTTTTTGGCACTTAACCAAGATTTCCAAAATTCAACACCCAAACAACAAATTCACAATGTTTAGTAAGAAAAAAAAAGTTTTTCTCCATTTCATAATACAAAACATCTCATTAATGTTAGTAGTCAAAGTCACCTTGTATAACATTGGTTCGTGTTTAAAATATTCTATACTGAAAAGAATCATTAAAAGAAATAAAAATCATGTTTCAGGTAAATACAGTATTCAGGAAGAAGTTTCCTTTTGATTATTATATATATATAATTTAACTATTTTTATCCTCCAGGTTACCCAAAATTAAGCCTTAATTGCATAGTCTGAACTATTTTTTTCACTATATTACACAAAAAGTCTTATTAAAATCAATATGTTTAAAAATTAGTTGAAAATTTTTATTTTCATAAAATTCAGAATTTAATTTAATATATATAACAGGACCTATATCAGTTGATTGATTATTTTTTGAAAAAATTCTAAATTACTTCTTTTTTGGCAAAATGCCTGGACTTTTCTCAAAATATGGTACCGAGAAAAATATTATGAAAAGGGAGTAATTTTCTTTTTTTCAATTAAATATGTGTAATTTTTTCTTATTCAGAAATAGTCTTTCTATTTATCTGCATTATAATTATTTCTATCTATTAGTTTTTTTTAAATAAATGTTTTTCTGCATTTTTTGTTACATGACTAAAAATTCCATAATAAAGTAAATATAAATAATAAATAAATACCCCCTCAAGCAGCTGCTTGCCACAGAGGTCTGACAGGAGCCTGTCAGTTTATATACCATAGTAGAAGATCTGTGAGGATGGCAGGCCCTCAGCAGAAAAACGACACAAACAGCCATGCCTTACCTGGGTTCGAACCCAGGTCCCTTAGAACAGTAGCCAAGCGCGCTAACCACTCGGCCATGTAAAACTAGTTTTTAAAAGAGTTCACTAAATTATAAGACATCATATTTTGTAAAATATTTTATTTTCAGAAAATCCAGAAAGTGCTGATTAATTTGGCATAAAGCATGCCATAATTCCTTTCCTTACTTATTTGGCAAAAAAAGGTTCTAAATTAATTTTTTTTGGCTGATCATAGTGAAAAAATAGCTGGCTCTCTGGATGTAAACTATTTTTTCAGGTGTGATCCTGGAAGGGTTAATAGGCAGTTATTGAATGACATTAAATAATTAGTAAACCAATTAAAGCTCATAATACACAAATTGACAGTGAAATAGCTAGATGATATTCAAACTCTACAAGCTGATTTGGCTTCTTTGCAATAGGTTACAGTTTGACATGGCTTGAGAAACTCTTCCACTTGATCCCTGAGTGGGACAGTGTTTTTTTTTTAAGCATCATGGAAGAAGAGTTTTCACCCACTGCCAAGAGATGACACTTTTGGAAAAGAGTTAAGGTGTCAGAGAGGACACTGCAATTGATTCCTGTGGGACCATTGTGTCTATGGAAGTTGACTATCTGTATGAAGTCCTTTATTTGTGACCTGAGCCACCTGAGACTGTATCTCACATTCTGCTCAACTGCTCCCATTACCATGCCAAAAGAGAAGCTTTGTTCTGGGAACTTCATGCTATTGGAACCACTGACTACTCCATAACCTCCCTACTTGGTAACCACCACAATCTGAAGCTGCAGCGAACACGCTTCTGACTTGTCACTGATTTCTTTCAACACATTGGCCTCCTCTGCAAGGTCTAATGTTTTCCTTTTTTTCATCTAAGAGATTAGTACTCTTAATATCCCGAGAGATAGCTGAGAGGCAGTCCCTTCTGCCTCTGCTTTCTCGACCTTTTGTTGTGACTGGTGTAGGGAGCCCCTCATTGGAGGCTAATTTCACCATGAACTTACAACACCTTGAACCTATTCACTAATATATATTTGTCCATTAGAGAGTCTCTCTGCACAATATCCTGCTGAAAGGAGGTTGCCAACTCTTTTGCCTAACCTCATCATTGATTACAAAGTTGAACCACCTAATGCCCAAGGTACTGCATAAGCATCTAGAATCAAAGACATAAAGTTTCCAGTTGTCTGTTTAGAAAATAATCCAAGTTTCACTACTATAATTAATCCTAGTGTGATGTTGCTTCTCTCGGTCGTCTGTCTGTTGAAGGGGCGGGGGTGGCTCAGTTGGTAGCGCGCCAGGCTCGTAATCTGTAGTTCCCAGGTTCGAATCCCAGCTGGGTCAGCGTTGAGATTTATCTCTGCAAAATTTCCCGCCCTGCCCATGGTCAGTAGGGGACACCGATGGGCTTGGAAAGGCCGCCGTCCGTCGGATGGGATGTTAAGCCATGGCCCCGTGTGCGGGAGAGCCATACCCTGTGCACGTTAAAGAACACGCTGGATGGCCTTGACGGGAGGCTACCATCTGTCTCCCAACAGCTGTTCCAGTGGGTCCCCTCCCCCAACCTTCTCTGAGCCTTCGGGGTCCATGTGACCTGGCCATTTAGCCCATGGTGTGCAAAAAAGTGCCGCTCAGAGGTAAAACAACCAAACCCAACTCTGTCTGTTGAAATCACTTTGGATTGTCCCTCCAGTTCGATCACAATACGCGACGGGTGAAAGGGTCTTTCAAACAAATTCGAAGATTTTATTGCAATTGCAGGGACTCAATATTGAGGCTCTTCCCAATAAAATATTTCAACTCCAGCCTTTACTTAAATATAACAAATATTTATTGAACGCATAAACATGATTGATAGACAAGGACATATACTCAGTTACATGCATTACATCACCAGCTTACTATGCCTGTTCTGCTGGTTTTCACAGAGCCCAATGCCGTTATTTCCAGTCGGCATCCATGAGCGAAAACTCTTAGATCCTCACTGCTCGCTCTTCGTCCGGCTCTCTCCCTTTCTCTTCTCCATTTTTCGTTGCCAGCCTCCCCTTTCCCTGAACTCTTGGCCATGTTGCAAGGTCGCAGGCTCAGGGTCACATATCAGTGACACCAGCAGTGGGTGACCTCCATCTCCCTGACACTGCTACATCAATTAACATTCCAGTTGCTGGATGGAGGCCCCCCACATAGCATATGCCTCTTTGGTGAAATGCAAAATAATGTACAAAACACAAAAAAGATATTTAAAAAGGCCTCTAGCCTGACACCTAGAAATAACCAAACTATTATACAGCAGAATACAATTTTAGTCTTTAGGTGTATATGCCTACTTCTGCACACTCTCCATACATTCTTAGAAGTCCCAGCAACAATCCCTATTCTTCTGTTTATCTTATGCCACACTTCACCAATATCTGTTGCATAGCTTCTAAGATAATTAAATGTAGATACGTGCTCAAGAGGGCAACCATTCAGAATAACTGAACCATTTCCTGCCTGATGAATTTTCATCACTTTAGTTTTCTCTCTGTTTGTCACCAAACTTACTCTACCACCAGTCTCATCAATAGCTCTACTGAAAGAGTTCTTTTCATCAACACCATTTTTCCAAAAGGGCCAAATAATCAGCATAATCTAAATCAGAAATTTTCAGATCTCTAGACCATTTAAGTCCAAAATATTTCTCTTGCATTGAATTGAAAAATTTTCCATGACATAATCAATAACCAAACTAAAGAGGAAAGGGGACCAAATGCACCCTTGTTGAACACCAGATGCAGTGCTAAATCAATTGCTACAAACCTTACCAAATCTCACATGTGATTTTGTTTTATTATAAAGAAGTTTAATTATTTTATGTTTCATAACATTCATTGTGTTAACTAACTTGTCTGGTATGTCATACAATCTCACTATTAACCACAGATTATGATGGTCAAAAGCTTTTTTAAAATCTACAAATCTAGTAACCAAAGGTTTTTGAAACTCTAAACATTTCTCAAGAATCTGCTTAAAGGAAAAAATCTGATCAGTACCTTCCCTATCACTTCTGGATCCACACTACTTGTCATGCAATTGTCCATTAACCAGATTCTTAATTCTATTAAGTGCAATCATGCAAAGAACTACATCTGGAACAGAAAGTAGGCTGATACCCCTCTAGTTATTACAAGAACTGTGATCACCTTTTTTAAAAATAGGGATAATAATAGCTCTGGTAAAAACCTTAGGAACAAGTCCTTTATCATAAAAGATATTCAAAATTTCAGTCAGCAGTGTGATAACAGAAACATTCCTAGCTTTAAGCAGTTTGATAGTAATTTCATCTACCCCTGGGGATTTATCTAGTTTAAATTTAGAAATAGCCAAAATGATTTCAGACTATGATATAGGGCCAATGTTAAGGCCAATAATACATCTATTGTCATTACAAACAGTGGACATAGAGATTGCCACTTTGTTTAGAACATCACTGAAATGCTCAGCCCGTGTAGCCATGGCAGAATCCTCACCTTCAGTACTTTACATGTTTATCTTTCAGTCCCTTATACTTGTCCATTTTTTCCCACAGAAAGTATTAACTATCTGGTACATATATTTTCTGTTACACTGTAGATCTGCTTTGTCAGCCAAGCTATCAAGCCAAAGATTCTTATTGGTTGTTAATTATTCCTTTACACATTTATTAAGCTCTTTTTTTTTTTCAGAGGCGGGGGGGGGGGGGGGGCTCAGTCGGTAGTGCACCAGACTCATAATCTGCAGTTCCCAGGTTTGAGTCCCAGCTGGGTCAGCATTGAGATTTATCTCCGCCAAACTCTCCGCCCTACCCACAGTCAGTAGGGGACACCGAAGGGCTTGGAAAGGCTGCCGTCTGTTGGATGGGACGTTAAGCCCCGTGTGTGGGAGAGCCACACCCTGTGCACGTTAAAGAACACGCTGGATGGCCATGATGGGAAGCTACCATCTGTCTCCCAACAGCTGTTCCTGTGGGTCTCCTCCCCTAACCTTCTCTGAACCTTTGGGGTCCTTGTAACCTGGCCAATTAGCCCATTGTGTGCAAAAAAGTGCCATTCAGAGGTAAAACAACCCAACCCTTTGTTGTTTTTTTTTATTATAACTACCAGTGTGGATATTCCTGCAGTTCATTCTTTCAAAAATTAGATCCAGTGCCTTATCACTCAAATTATTTGCCTCCTCTGCTCCTTTTTACCCAAAAGAATACTTAGTTTCGAGAAAAGCCTGTTTAAAACAATCCTATTTTCCCTCAACTTCAGTAGTAAGCAAACCATGATTGTCATAATGACTAAGTGATCTATCATCATAAGCTTTGGCTATAGCTGGGTTTTTTCAGAGATTTAGTGTTAAAGGTAACTTTTTTAACCTTAGCAAAACATTACTTAAGTTTAAGTTGCAAGACACTTTGAATAAGGTAATGATCAGATCCAATTTCAGCTCCCCTATATGATCTGGTATTCATAACAGAACTAGCCCATTTCTGTTAATATTTAATCAATTATATTCTTAATGCAGCCCATCTGGTGAAACCCAAACCTCGATTATATATGTTGTGGTGTTTTGTAATAAGTGCTATTCTCAAACCATTAAATTTACTTACATGTAGGAAATGTTGCCCATATCTATTGCAGCTACCAATACCAAAAGGACCTATCACCCTTCTCCATAGGTCAGAGTCAGTACCAACCTGAGCACTGAAGTCACGTAGAACAAGAGCAATATCTCCTTTCTTGACAGAATTCAAAATATCCTTATGTCCATAAAGCCTATCTTTTTCATCCTCGCCCTCAGTTTGGGCTTAATAAGAGATAACATTCAAGTCTCTAATCTCTAATGCTTGTTTTAAATTTAGCTGTAAGAAACTTTTCATTAATGCACTCATATCCTAGAAGAGTATCACTAGTGTGTCTGCTGAAAACAAACATACACTTTGAAGATGCTTTCCATCTTCCTTCCTGGAAGAGAGAAATATAACCCTTCCAAGGCTCCCAATTGATCATTGATGTTGACAGAATCTGAAATGAGAGTCCCAAGACAAATACAAACTGTCTTTTTTATAATACATGAAACTTTGAATTTCTAAAAATAAAAATTTTTGTTAGAAAATGTTTTTACATATATCTTTTAAAAATACGTAATTCAAGTTTGAAAAATAATATTTTCTTTTTGAATTTGATGTAATTTTATTAAAGTACAAGATAAATAATTTGTTAAAGCCATCTGTTACCATTTCTTAGAAGTACTAAATGGTATTGCTGATTTGTATGTTAATGTTACTCTTTGCTTAAGCAACCTTCTGATTTAAGCTGAGAAGTTTGATTTGAACTATTATCAACAAATTTTTCTTTAAAGTTTCAAAAATCCCCTGAATTAACAACAACAACAACAACAAAAAAAACAGCTATTTTTAAGAACAGAAGGTTTTGGAAGTAATTGCAAAGTCCTCTCCCCCCTAATTACCTCTCTCCCCACCCTGTTTTACATGCCTTAAACCTTTTCACTATTCTTTGAATTATTTTTATCATTTATATCATTTTTCCCAGCATTCTATGCATCTTTCCCACTCTTCAAATTGAAATTGTAACTAAAAAAAGTCTTCATAATAAATATTGAAATAAACTCAGATAAACTCGACGATTCACCATCCAATAATAAATAGGCACCTTTTGATGTCAATTTCAATTTTAGAATTGAAATTATTAATTGATTATTGTTGTATGCTCAGTGGAATAATATAATTAAGTGGAATAATATAACAAATTGAAATTATTAATGCTCAGTGGTCCGGAGCACCTGACATGTCAGGAGGTCGTGGGTTCGTGTCCCACCCGACTTGGACAGTTTTTCCTCTAAAATTGAAATCAACATCAAAAAGTACCTATTTATTACTGGATGTTGAATCGTCGAGTTTATCTGAGTTTATCTCAATATTAATTATCATTAGCATACTTTTAAAGACATGCTTTCCATCTATTGGCATATAAAAAGTCGCTGGAGCTAAAAATTGCCTAAAAATAATGCCTATGTGTTACATAAAGGGAATGTTCATGGCGTTAATTGGAGGAGATCTTGGTCGGCGGCTGGTTGCTCAGTGGTCCGGAGCACCTGACGTGTTGTCAGGAGGTTTTGGGTTTTTGTCCCACCCCGCTCGGACAGTTTTTCCTCTAAAATTGAAATCGACATCAAAAGTGCCTATTTATTACTGAAAGTCTTCATAGCCAGGTTTTTTCAAGACTGGCAGCAGCTTAAGTATAATGTCACAGGAAATTGCTGGCATTCTAATTGCTCATGTGCGAGAGTGGGAAGAGCCGTCTGCTAAGTGGCTGCATGGGAGTTGTTTAATGGATGATTTAAGTCCAAATACTTCCTCTCAACATCTTGGATACCCACTTCATAAAGTTAGTATTTTTTTCATTTTTTTCTAATTAAACCTTTGTTTTCTTTTCTGTAGATTTACATTATTTCTGTAAGTTATGAGTCTTTTGGCTTGATGATAATTATTGATTTTTTGGAGTTATCATTGGATGGCCAATTTACAACTTGTTGCTGTGGATATTTTAGCATTCATTGAGTTATATGTTAATTTTTCTTTCATTATTTCTTCTTTTTCCGAAAAAGAAAAAATTTTGATCTTGTATCTTTACCTTAAAATGAATGAAGTCTTTGATATGGAAGTGAAAAGGATTTCTTTGACATAGAAATCAGTTCTCGTGTGGGATTGCAAATACCAGCAAGAGTTTTTAACCCCTTCCAGTGCTGAGGGTTTTTTACTCTCCCCCCACCATTGGAATTTTTTTTTCTAAATTACAAGTATTTAAATTTTTATAGATTTGGGGAATTTTTTAGATTTTTCATTTTTTGTGACAATAATTAATAGATTCTGAAAAAAATTCATCGCCGTGGTGGCGATGAATGTTTTTCAGAATCTATTAATTAATGTTTCTTAACAGGGAATACTGTGCATTCACTTTGGATTGATTTGTGACATTTTGCTACAAAATGCCTAATTCAAAGTTAAGGAGCTTTGAATACAGCTTTCCATTCAACAACATGGAAATACCCCAATACTTTTGATGATTTGATGTAATTTGTTCATTCTCAGAGCAAAAATCTGAGTCAGAAAAATATTTAAATTTGAAATTAATGATTTGATTTTCCCCTCTTTATTAACAAAGCTTTACTGCTTACCATTACAATTCCTACATCCATTTTGATTACATTAATTCCTTCCTTCATGGTTATGAAGACAAAATAATTAATGGTTGAAATAATAGGAAATCACAGATATGCACCTATTGGTGATATGCTGAATTAAGATGGAGGAAAAATTATCATTGGTGGGATCTCCTGGTGGGACTTCCTGATAATGTGTCAGGTGCTCTGCCCACTGAGCTATCAGCCACAGAACAATCATGCTCTATTATACCATAGAGTTAATCATTGAAAATGTATCTGACTGCAATTGAAGACTTGTCTATAGAAGGTACTTTCCAGATTAGTGCACATGATCAGCCCACATCAAATGTCAAGAGACATTGTATTTTTTTAAAGCCAACGTGCCATATATCAAGCATAAGGATTAATGTTGAAATAATATGAAATCACAGTGATATCCATAAGGATTAATGTTGAATATTTCCATAAGATTTCCTTATTTCTCCAATACATTTCCATAAGGATTAATGTTGAATATTTCCATAAGATTTCCTTATTTCTCCAATACATTTCCATAAGGATTAATGTTGAATATTTCCATAAGATTTCCTTATTTCTCCAATACATTTCCATAAGGATTAATGTTGAAATAATAGGTAATCACAGTGATTTCATATTATTTTAACATTTAATCCTTATGCTTGATACAAGACATGTTGGTTTAAAAAAAATACCATGCATCTTGATGTTTGATGTGGGCTGGTCATGTGCAGTAACCTGGAAAGTGTCTTCTAGAACAGAATCTTCAATTACAGTCAGATACATTTCCAATGACTAACTTTATGGTATAATGCTTAAAGCCATTAATAGAGGATGATTGTTCGGTGCCAATAGCTCAGTGGTTAGAGCATCTGACATGTTATCAGGAGGTTGTGGGTTCAGATCCCACCTAGCTAATGATAATTTTTCCTCTATGTTTATTCAAATTAGTACTTTTATGAAATTGAAAAACTACTCTACCCAAATTTGCTCTGCCACTTCATGTGCCTATGGATACTTGAGGTTTAAATCTGGCCTGACTGCTGTGGAAGTGGCCTTTAGGGATCAAGGGATACATGCAGAGTTTTGAGTATCATGTCATTTCAACTGCAATGAGGAAAAATACAATATTAATTAACAAATAATTAATATCTTCAAACAATTAATCATTAATTAATGGATATCATGATGTGATGGACATAAAGATTGTAGAATAACAGGGTTAGATCTGTTTATTCCCAGTGTTTTGTCACTAGTGAGTTAGTTGAACCAGTATTTTAGAGATAGCTGCCTAACTTCAGCAAGCAGCAAGGGAAATGAACAGCATTGGCACGCATGTGCAGTGTACATTGATTTAATCAGTACTGAACTTAGCCATTCTTGTTCCCCAACATTTTCATGAAAAATAAGGCAACGAATCAGATATCAAATTATTTTATTAATATCGCAAATGCAAAAAATTATAGATATATAATCACTTAATCTAATTATGCTTTTCTGTCTAATTATTATTTAGTTATTAAAAACATTTTAAAGTGTTTTGTTGAATTTTGCCCCCCCCCCCCCCCTATCACACTGCACCTGGTGTCTGTGCACCTGCCTAGTTATAGCACTGGTTTTAGTATTGCACCTGCTATTGCATCTGCCTAGTTATAGCACTGGTTTTAATATAATTTACATTTTAATTAATAAAACACTAATGAACATAAATACTAACATTATTGACGTCAGAAAACAATCGGAGTATTTCACCCTGATAAGAGCAGTATTGTTGGTAATCATTAGTGTCGTATCTTTATGTAGTTATATTTATCTATGGCAGCAGGCTTGCCATAGCTTGCATTCTGTGATGTTTTTGTATTATCTAAAGTCCTATGTTAATAAAATGCTAATTGACATAATAAAACAATGAATGACCCATAATTTAATTACTAATCAAACAAGGGGGATCATTAATTTATGCAGGAAGAAATAAAGATCGAAAAACTAACAATTTTCCTAACACAGATGTCAACTTCTTTGGCTGCTGTATTGGATTTTTAAAGCCACTGGTTCCTGGATTGGAACTTTTCCCAGAAAAAGTTATCTTAAAACATTATGTTTACACTTAAGTTATCATTTAATGCAAAGATGTTAAGGTATTTGCTATCAGATAGCTTTGAAGCAAGAGAAGGAAAATCATACAATATTCAATTCTTTCACATAATATGAGGGAAAAAATGGCATAATCTTGAATCATTTCTTAGAGCCAGTTCACATTTCCTTTCTACTTGTCAGTTATTTTACTTCATTTTGGAAAAGTGTAGAAAGGACCTTATTTATTTGCCTATGGTTGGGACTGAACTGGTTGAAAAAGCAGATCATATTAAAATAACTTAAAGTTCTCTGTTATTGAGCATCAAAATTTTGAAGTTTATCATTCAAACTATTTGCATATTAAAAAGTTTTTAGGAACAATAGTTTTAATATGAAAATAATTTGAAGGATAAACTTCAAAATTTTATTGCTCAACAATAGAGAATTTTAAGTTACTTTAATTATTTTTTTAGCAAGAAGGTCTTTTTATTGTGGGGAGTGTTGCTGAAGTCTTGACTTCCTCAGAAACCTCGACTGATAGGCTGCTGCTTGATTTTTTTTCTTATGTATTATAGTAATGGAGGTGACAGCATGGTTTATGCTGAAAATACATAAGTATCAGCTTCTCATTCGTTACTCTTTAGTTTGTGACTTGAAATTTTTTCAAACATTCTTATTACAGAAATAGCATAGTTTATAGTTGATTCCAGTGAAAAAGAATTGATACAAAAAACAGTCTTATAGTGTTATAGTGCACAATAATTAAAATTGCAAAGAAGCACTGTGTATTAACATAGTTCATTCATAATATAGCATTCATTTTTAAGAAAAATTGAAAGCAATACTCCCTTTATTTATCAAGTATTGTAGGTGAAAGAAAATGTCATATGATATAGCACTAACATCTTAACAATAGTTTCTGGTTATAGCATTAAGAAACCAAGTACACTACTAATGTTACCAGATACAAAGCCATAAGCATAAAGGAATGTGGTCTTTTGAAATTGATGGATCAGCAAATCTTAATAGATGATCAATATTATTATCCTCATTTAGACTGTTGAAGAGATTATTGGTGATCATTAATAAAAGAAAATAGTTGAATCTAAAGATAAGGGTTATCCATAAAATTTTACCCTTTTCCCACAACATAGTGCCAAAATAATGTTTAACTTGATGTCCCCTTCCCATGCTGCAATTCCCAGATTTAAGTCCAAACTGTGTCTGCTTTGAGATTTATCTCTGCTTATCCCCCCCCCCCCCCCATCCTTTGTGAGAAAGGAGGCACTGATGGGATTGGAAAGGCTGCTGTCCATTGGATGTTAAGCTGGTTGCATTGTGTTGGAGAGCCATACCATGTACACACTAAAGAACATCCTGGATGATCTTGATGGGCAGCTTTGATTTATCTAAGAATTGTCCCTCAGATCCCATTCCCCAACCTTCTCTGAACCCTTGGGGTCATTTGACTTGGCCATTTAGCCCATTTTGTGCAAAAAAAAGTGCCGTTGAGAGGTAAACCACCCCTCCCAACTTCCTGTTAACACCTTTGTAAGGTATCTTCTCTTTCTGTGTGGAGAAGTAGCATTGAGATTACAGTAGTAGTAGTTAAATATAACTGATAATAAAAAAAAATCTGATTTTCATCATTAGAGAACAGGAAAAAAATTAAGTAATAAAAGCAGGCATAGCATTTTAGCTAACACTTAACAGCACCTCCAATCCCACTATTTTCCTCATGTAATGCAACATAATGGAATCACTACCCCCTAAGGCATTAAGTAATGTATATATGACCCCACATTAAGAAATAAATTGCACTTCAAGTAACTGCTTGCCAAGGAAGAATGATGAGACTTATAAGTGTAATATATGGCATAGAGATGATGTTTGAGAAAGGTGAGACCTAAGCAGAAAGACAACACTCATTAGAATGAAAAAATCCATGCCTTATCTTGAATTTCGACTAAGGTCTGTTTGCTATGCAGCCTAACATGCAAATTGCACTTGGCCACTAGGAAGACCTATGAACATTTGAATTATAAAAATAAATTTTGAAGATGGATTAAAAAAGTGAAACTGAGTTTCTATTTTCCAATATTTTGCATAGTTCAAACAAAAATCTTATAGTTTAAAAACTTAATCACTATTCAAGCTGTTTTATTATTGTTTTAGTAGATCAAAATAGCAAAATAGCATTTTGATCTACTAAAACAATAATAAAACAACTTGGTTAGTGATTAAGTTTTTAATTTAAGTCAGCTGTGTTAAATGTGTTATAATCTTATAATTTGCATCTGAAAGTATTTAATTTTTTTTGCTAGGCAATTAAAATGCTTCAGTTTTAATTTTGTGTTTTAAATTTAACAAATCACAGCATTTTTGATACAGATTATTTAATCACCACAATTATGCTGTACATATTATTTGAAAACAGAAATCTGGAAATTCTTTTGTAGTGTCAATTCTTTCTAAACAGTCCATTACCAACAGCATTGAACTGTTTACAAAGCATTGAAGATGTATAAGAATTTCCAGACCTATGTAATCTTTTTTAAATATTATATACAGCAAAATTGTAGTGATTGAATAATTTGTATTGTTTCATTTTTTTACTGCAAAAATTCAGTGCAAACTTGATGCAAAGAATTATTATGAAGAAATAGGAAATTAAAAACAGCTTTTACTCATTTTCATATATTTTATATAATTTATATTTTTTCAAATCATCATCATCCTCAAACAGCCATGGGCTGAGGAGGTCCAACCAGATTATGCAATTTAGTTCTCCAAACACGTCAGTCCTGCGCTACATTTGCTGTATCTTACCACAGTATACCAGTTCTAACAAGGTCCTGTTTGACATTGTGTGCCCACCACATCCCAGGTCTCACCTTCTTTCTGAGGCCTTTAGGCACACTGTTCATAACCCTATTCGGTAATCTATGATTATGCATACAGGCAACATGGCCAAACCAATGGTCTCTCTCTCTGCTTAATATGTTGCTCAAAGGAGGTTGCTGATTCCTTTGCCTAATCTCATCATTACTTATGAAGTTGAACCACCTAGAATGCCCAGATATTGTGTAAACATCTAGAATCAAAAGCATCAAGTTTCCTGTTATCTTGCTTACAAAGTGTCCAAGTTTCATTACCATAACTAACTTTAGAAAGAACCAAACTGTTATACAGTCTAATTTTAGTCTTTAGATGTATACACCTATTTCTCCACACTCTCCATAGATTCTTAAAAATCCCGGCAGCAATCTCTATTCATCTGTTAATCTCCTACTGCACATCGCTGATATCTGTTACATAGCTCCCAAGATAATTGAATTGTGACACCTGCTCAAGACTGCAACCATTCAGATTAACTGAATCACAGCCTGCCTGACCAATTTCCATCACTTTAGTTTTCTCTCTGTTTAAACAGACTCTACTACCAGTCTCATCAACATCTCTAATGAAAGAGTTCATTTCATCAACATATCTAATGAAAGAGTTCATTTCATCAACATCTCTAATGAAAGAGTTCATTTCATCAACATCATTTGCCATAAAAGGGCCAAACATCAGCTTAATCTAAATCATAAATTTTCAGATATCTAGACCATTTAAGCCCAAAATCTTTCTCTTGTAGTGAATTTCATATAACATAATCAATAACGAAACTAAAGAGAAAAGGAGACAAAAATGTATCCTTGTTGAACATCAGAAGCAATGCTAAACCAATTGCTACAGTCTTTACCAATTCTCATACATGACTTGGTGTTAATATAGAGAGTTTCATTATGTTAACTAACTTTCAAGTATGCCATACAATCTCATGATCAACCACAAATTATGATGATTAACAGAGTCAAAAGCCTTTTTGAAATCTGCAAAGCTAGTAACCAAAGTTTTCTGAAACTCTAAACATTTTTCAAGAATCTACCTAAGGGAAAAAATCTGATCTACACATCCCTTACCACTGCTGAATCCACACTGTTCATCATGCAGTTGTCCATCAACCAAATTCTTAATTATATTCAGTATAATCATGCAAACAACTTTACTTGGAACAGAAATTTACCATCTGTCTTCCAACAGCTGTTCCAGTGGGTCCCCTCCCCCAACCTTCTCTGAGCCTTCGGGGTCCTTGTGGCCTGGCCATTTAGCCCATGGTGTGCAAAAAGTGCCGCTCAGAGGTAAAACAATCCAGTCCAATGGAACAGAAATTAAACTAATTCCTATGTTTTTTTAAGAAGTTCACTACAAGTTTATATGTAACTTTACATACATTAAATACTAGTCAAAGATACTAAAGTGATAAAATGACCTACACTATGCATTAGACAGAACACCATTTTAAAACGTCTTGCAACAAGATGAAACAAAGATGCATTAACAAATAAGTTCATGAATTAACAAATAACTATTACTTCTATAATTAAATTTATTTGACAGTGAGACTGTGTATTGTATTATTTTATATTTTTGCTTAAAGAAAAATAACAGTGTTTGTTTCATTTACATAGTTCCTATTAATAAAATACTGACATTCGTAACGTGACTCAGAGGCACATCGTTATAATATAATTAATAGTTATTGTAGAATGAAGTTATTGTAATAAAAAATAAAATGTAAACACCATTATCATTTTTTAGTTATGTAAAAATATAAAATAATAAGATACACAGTTATTGAATTTATCTTCAATCACATTTTTCCATAAAACACAATTGTTAGAAGTTAAAGAGCTTTGATGTTAGATTCTCATTGACATAACATGAATAATATTTGGAAGGGCAGTGTATAAATACATACTTAGCATCCACTTGATTAGAATCAGACCTAAGTAATGTCAATAAAAAGTCAGATTCAGAGCTCTTTAACTTCGAAAATAAGCTGTGGAAAAATATGGTTGAAGGTGAATCAAAGATCTTAGTCATATCTGAATCTCTATTTTCAACAATATGTATTCAGCATGAAAGGAATTATGGAAGCTGGAATCTTTAACATCAGTAATGCCAATTAAAATAATTTATCTGAAAAGTTATTTCAAATGTGTTATATAACAAGAACATTTTTATTGAATTTTGCTGAAATTTATATTTAATTTTTAGCAGTTTGTATACACGATTCTCAAAGCAGCCACAGTCTATGGTGGTTCAACCAGATTGTGCAAATTAGTTTTCCAAACATGTCTGTCTTGAGCTGCAGTTGTTGCACTTGACCACTCCAGGTCAGTTCTAACAAAGTCATGTTTGACATTGTCCATCTATTGCATTCTAGGTCTCCCTCTTTTTCTCAGGTCTTTAGATACATTGTTCATAACTCTATTCACTAACCTGTAGTTCTGCATGCGAGCAACATGGTAGAACCATTGCCGTCACTCCCTATATAGGATGCTACTCAGATGTGGTTAATTATTCATTCATCTAACCTCATCATTACGTATATAGTGAAACCACCTAATGCCCAAGATACTGCATATAATTATAAGCATCTATAATCAAAAGCATCTAGCTTCTTGTTATCTTTCTTACAAAGAGTCCAAGTTTCAGTACCATAACAAACTTTAGAAAGCACTAAACTATTATACTGTCTAATTTTAGTTTACAAATGTCTATGCCCATTTTTCCATAATCTCCACAGATCAATAGCCTAATAAAGTAGCCACTTGAGTATGTAAATATTATTATTAGTCTGTTTTTTTACTGCATCGTGATTTAATGCCATAAAACAGTAGTGTCACATTGTATTGCTACATCTCTGTTATATAGTGATCTTAAGAGATTCACATATGGTAAAATTGTGTTAATGGCTATGTTAAAATTGCTTCTTTAGAGTAGATATTTTAAAGAATATTGAAGTTTCAAATTGTAGAAGTAAGAACAAACTGAAATATTATTTTTAGAATTTTTTTTATTAAATCATGGTTTAGGCCATATTTTTGAATTAATAATATATATTTTATTAGGTGATGTTAGGTGAGCTTCCACCTGATTTTTTGAGAGTGACACCAATGACACAGGAACAGCAAGTGTCTGTTGATGAACAAGCTGCATTAGCATTACAACAGCAGCTTTCTGGAAATTTTGTTCCAGCAAATGTATCGGGTCGTTTGAGTATCAGTGTAATAGAGGTATGTTTTATCAAGTTCAGATAAAATTCAATTACAGTCATAACTATTTAAGTGATGTGTGTAGGTTTTTATAGCCAAGTTTGTTTTCTGTAAGACTTTTTATCCAATATGGAAATTGAGATAATTGACTGAGAGAAAACAAGTTAATTGTAAGAAAGATTTTATGAGGTTTTTGCTATACATTAAGAAACATTCAAATGGGCAAGAAGCAAATATCTTGTTGAAATTTAATAAGCCCTTGAAATGGGGAAAATAGAAGTTGTTTTAAACTCAAACTCTGGTTCTATTATAGAGAAAGAATTGAATTTTTAAACAGTGCAAGGTGACCTAGGGGAAATCTGAAACAAGGTGGTCAAGTATTTAAGATTTCTAAAGAGGGAGGGGGCGTCTTAGGTTTATAAGTTCTATCATGACCCAAGGCATAAGTATATATGATAATTTGGGTCATGGTGCCAGATTGTTAGTTATGGGAGCCAACATCTTGTGACATAAATCAGGTCGTACTTGTTACTATTCCCTCTGTATTGTCCATAAAATTTCAAACAAACAACTAATCTCTGTATTGTACTGTTAATTTATGCTATACAGTGGACTCCCATACAATGCGGGGGATACGTTCCGCGTTATTGGAAATCACGTTATATGGGACATGCATTATCAGACAAATTGTCTATCCCCATATTTTCAATCTAAAAAAGATTTTTATTGAATTTTGGAAAAAGAGTTGTTTTTAAATAGCGATAACAATAAAAATGAAACTATGGACTCTTCAAGCGATGAATCTGTACAATCAATGTTAACAAGATGGCGTCATTGGAACTTATTTCTTGATATTTCCGATAGTGAATGAATGTTAAATAGTTAAGTACATATATTTATTTTAATTAAAAGTTGAATAAAAATATTTTCCTCTTTTATCTTTAAATGTGATATTGTTTTTTGATAAACCTTTACATCTTTTAAAGCTGTCAGCTTTACTGTGCATATATATATAGGTAAGTGTATACATTTGCTTTTCTAAACAAAAAATCGAAAATTATGTCAAAATTTTAAATTTATCTTATGCGTAATATGGGACTCTTTATTGCGCTGTATACTAGTACTAGTCGCAATTTTTTTGTCACGTTATATAAATTCATGTTATAGGGGAGCGCGTTATATGGGAGTCCATTGTATTTCAATTAATTTATTACTAATCATTGATGCTTATGTATTGAAAATTAGTGATTAAGTTAATTTCCAATAATTTAAAACCAGTTGCTACCCTTTCTCATCCAATTGCTAATAATAATTAATAATATTTAATATGCATAAAGAGTTGCTTCTATTGTTGTTCCTCACTGACATAACCAAAATTGGCCTCCCCATTCCTGTTCAAGTGATTTGAGTTTAGCAATGGTCATTTTATGGCAGCTATTTAACCCTTAGAGTGTCAGGTTTCGAAACTGAACTCACTGTGGTGGCCAAATTTATTTTAAAGTGTTTTCAGAAAATAGCTTTAGAACTTCATCCTGAAGTAACTAATAAATGGAATATGTCATGTTACACACCAAAAGAAGGAGCATTTTAAATTTTTAAGCATTTTTTAAAAATATTGCAAAATTGTACTGTATTTTTTTCTATCCCTATTAAAAACACAGATTACCTGTAGATATAGAATTCAACAAATATTAAAGTAAAAAAAAATATTGCTGACACAGTGGGAATTGAACCTGCAACTCTCCAGATACATACCAGAGCACTCTACCATTAAACCACACATCAGGCAATAATTTAGTTCCACAATGGGATCTATAAATCTTCCTTTACTGAATGTAGTGGTTGTGCCATCTATATTTCAAGAGAGGCAACTTATTTTCCAATTTTTGCTAATGATTCAGATTTTAATGAGGAAGATTAATAGGTCACATTGTGGAACTATATTATAAAATAAATTTATTTAAAGAAAAATACACCCTACAAATCCTATGACAAATTTTGTGGTATAACTATGAACTTCCTTAAAAACAGTATGAGGTATCAGCAAGAATAAGTAGTAATCATTATTTTGTTTTATAATTTTATTGGTGGAATTGTTTGTGTCATGAAATCTTTTTCTGTTTTATTTTTTAACTTTGAGTAAAAGTGATTTTTTATGTTTTCTTTTACTTCTCATGTTGTTTAGCAGCACATCTTGGCTTTAGTTGCCCTTGTATCATAAAACCCCAAACCTTTCATCCCATTATTTGTTTTTAATATCTTATAGTTTTCTCATCTTTTTATTTAAAAACTGTAAAGGGTGCACATAATAAGTGATTTATTCTTGTAAGATAAAAAAAATGAGTATTACTTAATTTAAATTAAGTAATACTCATTTTTTAATTATTTATATAAATTCTAAGGTTATATAAGATAAATAATAATTATAATATTTGAATATTATACAATTTGTTTATTTCTTTTTCATTTTCTTTTATATTGTTATAATTTTGGACAGCAAAGAAAGATACCGAATAAAACTGATTCCCAGCTACATAAAGTTTTGGGAAACCATGTGCTAGAATATGATGTTAATACCAGCCCAATGTTATAATGAATAACGGTAGCAGTTTTTTTTTTGAGAGGAGTGGTACTGGAACTCTTTTTTTTTTTATATATTGCATTCTGTACAATAGCATGATCAAGTTCTGTTAGTTACTTGCTTCAGGATAAGATTCTACAGCTGTTTGAATTATGTTGAGAATACTTCAAAATTAACCCAGCACTTTAAGGGTAACAGTCTGCTTAGGGTTAAAATATCACAACGCTTTTAATTTTTTTTTTTCATAGCAGTAACTGCTTTCCTTCTCAGGTTCCATCTTGAATTTTATCATTGTTGCTGCCCAAGTTATGGTACTGTTCCTCAATCAAATTTCCATAGTTTTGAACATCCCCTTCTGAGTACTGTAGTTTCTTTCAGACAGTTTGTGAGGTGCTCTTGTTTTTTTTTTGTTTTTTTTTTTCCTTCTCATTTGTCTTTTATATCATTTAATTATGAATGGTATAATTTCAGGCAAAGCTAACAAAAAATTATGGTGTGACTCGTATGGATCCTTATGTCAGATTGCGGATTGGCCAGACAGTTTATGAGACCCATACAGACTACAATGGAGCTAAAAATCCAAGATGGAATAAAGTGTTCCATTGGTTAGTAATTAATTGTAATTAATCATAAATTTTAATCAGTCTATAAATATACTACTAAATATTTAGAGCTAAAGTTAATTAAAAAAAAGGATCAAGATAATTAGATTTCACATGAATAAAAATTAAATTTCTGAATAATAGGAAAATAAAATTTTACCTGAAATAGAATAATTACTCCTTTCTGTAATTTTTCTCAAAATGATATACTTTAGAAAAGGGTTAGGCTTTTTTTTTCAATTGCACTCAGTCAAGTAAAGTCAACTTTAGAACATTTTTATGCCAAATAATTAATCAGCAGAAATAGGTCATATAATGTACCAAATTAAACAATATTTAATTTTGCATAATTCTTATATAGTAACATCGGAATGGAGGACCTCAATGCAGGAAAAGTTGGCATTGAATTTTAAGTACCTTTAATAAGAGGGATCAAATCTGGATAGTAAGACCATTTGAGAATTGTGAACTCACTGGAGTGCACCTCCAACCAGTCCTTTGCCAAATGGCTGCAATGAGATGGGGCACTGTCTTGTTGATTTTTCCTGTTATTCAGAAATTTAATTTTTATTCATGTGAAATCTATTTAAAAATAAAGGTTTTCTTATATAGTAACATCAGAATGGAGGACCTCAATGCAGGAAATGATGGGGCATCTACAAAGGTTTGTGCAAAGACCATTTGATGTATGATGGCACACATTATTAAATGGTTGTGTATAATAAATTGTTCTTTCAGTGTACTTTATAATCCTTGTCTATAAGCCATGGGCAAGAATTGCACAGTAACTTTGCACTGTTCATATTCAAGGGACTGTCATTTTTATGACAATGTGCACCAAGACTAAAGAAAATTTAGTATCTTCAGAGTGGTAAAACCAAGACTTTGTACATGTGTGCATATGACATGACTAAGCTATGGCAGCCAACATCCACATCGAGTACCCTTGTTAACTGCATGTCACTGGGCTGTGAGGCTGCAGTAGGTCAAGGAACATCACCAATGGACTGTGGAAGACTGGAAATGGTAGCTTGGTCTGACGAATTAAGGTTCAAATTACTCCAATGGGAGGTTGCATGTGTGACATAGACCATACGAAGCCATTAACCCGGTTTACAGGTCAGTGAAGGTGGTGTAATGTTCTGGTGCTTATTTATGTGGTCTACCTTGCGACCCCTTGTGCCTATTGAGACAAACATCACCGCACAAGGCGATGTTGACGTACTCACTGACCACCTTATACCCATTCAAGGCTATACACTTCCCACAGCAGAATGCCTTCTTTCAACAAGACAATGCCCCCATCTCATTGCAGCCATTTGGCAAAGGACTGGTTGGAGGTGCACTCCAGTGAGTTCACAATTCTCAAATGGTCTTACTATCCAGATATGATCCCTATTGAGCATCTGTGGGATGAAGTGGAGTGATGCATTCGAGCCTGAAACCCACAACTGGCAACTCTTGGCACTTTACGGATGGCTGTGCTGGAATCATGCCACAATACCACTTGAACATTTCCAACACCTAGTAGAGTCCATGCCATTATGTGTTGCTGCTATTGTAAGGGCAAAAGGTGGACCCACACATTATTAAATGGTTGTGTATAATAAATTGTTCTTTCAGTGTACTTTATAATCCTTGTCTATAAGCCATGGGCAAGAATTGCACAGTAACTTTGCACTGTTCACATTCAAGGGACTGTCATTTTTATGACAATGTGCACCAAGACTAAAGAAAATTTAGTATCTTCAGAGTGGTAAAACCAAGACTTTGTACATGTGTGCATGTAAACTTTTTAAAACCATTCATTGTAAATTAATAAATTAAAACTATAACTAAATGATAAAATTTTAATAAATATGAACTAATAATTTCTTTAAAAATTTCCTGAGTGTGTGTGGATTAAACCTCCTTGGTGTATCAGATGAGGAAAGGGGGCCAAAACCTTGATATAATTGCATTTCATCTCCAACCTTAGAAGTACTGATTTCTGAGCCAAGGAAATTCCTGTTCCGTATCCAAGATCTCATTCATTCTTAGGAAATGATAAAGGGTTAAAGTTTTTGATTTAAAAACCAAAAAAAAAAAGGAAATTAATAAATTAACATAAAGTGAGGTTAAAAGAAATATCTGCTACAGTAAGTTTCAAGACTTCTGTGCCAGAAAAATTTGATGTGAAAGGTAGCCATAGCCTAAAATATTAATGATGATAAAAAGAAAAGTGAAAATGAAAAATAGATAAAGATCAAATCAAAATAGATCTATGGAAATACAACAAAAGTTTAATAAAAATAAAATACCGATTCAGCAAATGCAGATATTATTTGAAAAAGCAAATACAGATGTTACGAGATGCAGGTTGTAGCTAAGTTATAATGGCACCCAAACAGTTACATTTATCAAATTATTACCAAATTATAAACATTTATCAATATTATTAGTCAAAGCAGCTCTTTTTGGAACCACAGTTTTGGTTCCAAACTTGGAACATAGCACAATGAATTATAATGGCACCCAAACAGTTACATTTATCAAATTATTACCAAATTATAAACATTTATCAATATTATTAGTCAAAGCAGCTCTTTTTGGAACCACAGTTTTGGTTCCAAACTTGGAACATAGCACAATGAATGATAATGATGATAAAAATAAAGAAATATTTAAATAGATTTGCAACCAGAAAAGAGAGAGTAAAAAAAAAGAGTACTTACTTGGTCATTGTTTCTAAAATTCTTGATTTAAAATGAATGCATTTTTGCATAATTTTTGGGAGCATTTCAAAGGAAAGCAAGCTGACAATTGTTCAGGTCAAACTAATGAGCTAAAATCAAAAGATTGCTTCAACATGGTGTAACATAAAGAGAAGAAACAGTGTACATTGAAACCAAGGAAGGTGATCAGATTGCTGAGAAGAGATTCTTAAATGTATAGCTTAATAAAATGTGCACAATATTAAACAAGTAAATAATATTTTAAAGCATAAATTTTATATTTTAATAAGATATATGTAAAAAAAATTAACAAGAATTTCTGTTTTTTTTTTTAAATGGAAGTTTTTTTTGTTGTGCTAGCAATATTGACCAGTGCCTTTGCTCCCAAACATTAGCAATTCGAAATGATATATAGTGACAATGGCACTGGAAGATTTTATACTTGATATATACAATATGGATCTCACTACTATTGTTTTTGGAGCCATTTTATTTTATAACATGTTAAATCTACAGGTAATTTCCATTACAGTTGCTCCAATAGCCAAATTGAATACTTTTAAACTAACATTGGTTGAATTCCACCTAAGCAGAATAATTTTATATATTCCTAAATGTCATATCAGCATTCTACAGTTATTCATTAAAGTGGAACTGTTTTAACAATCATATACACCCTCCATCAATTTGCACAATAGATTGGTTCTGAGAAATCATCATATTTCTAATCAAAACCTGCAAATCAGAAGTAACAACTTATGTAAAAAAAGGGGGTTCCAAAAAAAAAAAATCGTTGTTATGAATAAAATGTACAGTGAAAGTTTAATATTTGCATATTTATCTCAAATTTCAGTTCAGTAATAATAAACATTACTGTAACATTATTTTGTACTTTATTTGCACTAATTCAGATAAGCTTAGATTAATTTCTTGTACATTAATTTTTGGTCATGAAAAACACTCATCAAATTTAATAGTACATTATTATTGGCTGTATTTACAATTAACAACTATCTTGAGATATGGGCTGTTATCACTCATTATTGCATATAGCTAAATTGATTCAAAGTGCAATTTTCTTATGACATGTGGTTTTACTCCTATACTATGTACAAAAATACCCTTTTCTTATCAAAGTTTGCCTAGTATGAAAGAGTGATTTAACAGTTCCTTGAGTTCTTACCTTGGCTGGCACAGACGATAGCTGTAAGATGGGGTTTTAAGTCACTTCTTTCCATTAATGTAGCATATGCTTGCTAATGGCATTTACTACTTGCGATCATATTTTCTTACTAAGCTTGGGGACTGCTCTGAGCTGACACATTACCTGTCACTAGCAGTATCAGCTAAAAACAGTTCCCGAGCTTAGTAAGAAAGTATGATTGCAAGTAGTAAATGCCGTTTGACATCCATGTGTATCTACAAAGAAGCAAAGGTAGTGACATCGGCGAGTGTCAATGATACCAGAACTGGTAACTACAGCTGTGGTGACATGAAAAATCTATGTCCAGTTAACAACCGATACACTACATGAGTGAAAAGAATGAACTTATAACCCCACCTTACAGCTGTTTTCTGTGCCAGCTAAGGTAAGAACTTAAGGTACTGGTAAATAACTCTTTCATACTAGATAACCTTAGATAAGAAAAGAATATTTTTTGTGTATAGTATAGGAGTAAAAACATGTGTCAAAGGAAATTGCACTCTGAGGCAATTTAATTATATTCAATAATGAGTGATAACTGCTCATCTCAAGAATAGTTGTTAATTGTAAATACAGCCAATAATCATATACTATTGAATTTTATTAGTACTAGAGTTGTGATCTTAATTTATTTTTATAAATACTCAATGCTAATATAGACTTACACTATCGAATTTGAAGATGAAATTTGCAAAAAAGGGATATTTATGAACTAAGTATAAATTAGAAATTAAGCATTTGCACCAACTTTTAATTCTTTATTTTGTAAAATTAGTATTTATGTGATATTTTATGAAACATTGCACTTTTGAATAAGTTGAATTTAGCCTATGTAGTAGTTTACAAAGTTAAACTTGTTTTTACTAGTCTGAAAAATTCAGTCTTGAAAAGTCGGATCTTGCTGCTGATTCAAAACGGGCTTCATTTCATTAAGATGTTGTGAGACAGATTGCATTACAATGTCAAGAATATAATTTTAGCAAAGAAATACAAATTGTTACAGATGTTGTTTTTATTAATATAGGAATTTACTATTATCTATTTATTTGCAAAAATAAATGATATCAATTAAAGCCATTTGGTTGATTGTTACTTGGGGATGACAGTCTAATAACTTATATACATACATAAAACATACATACATACATAACATACATACATAAAAATAACTCAATCCATACTGTGTAAAATGAAACTGATTATATTTTCTTCACCATGTTAAACTGAGTCTTATCACCATGTAAATCGAAACTGGTTGCATTTTTTTGGCTGTGTATAATGGCAAATGTGTGAACCGAGTACCGTATAAAATGAGGGATAGGTGTGTAAAACACCTTCGTCGTAAATAAACTGCAATATTTGCCGTGCATGCATTAAAAGCTAGATTATTATAGATAACGCATACCTTAACCTTTATAGTGTAAAAAAAATAGTGAAAATTGATCTAACCATGTAATTTGAGGCTTAATTTTGGAAAACCTGATAATGAAAACAGTTAAATTATATATTAATGGAAAAACAGTTTCTACATGAATAATATAATATTTATGTGAAACATTTTTTTTTATAATTCATTTCAGTATGGTGTGTGTTTTAAAACATGGCCCAGTGTTACACAAGGTGACTTGGACTGCTCACATTCATGGTAGTTTTCTGCCCCATTTATTAAGTGGAGGAACAATTTCTTTGTATTTTTTTTGCTGAACATTTTGTATTTTTTTCTCCGGATTTTGCATCTTAGGTATCTAGACGAAGTGCTGAAACGTTGCTGCACTAAGGCATAAAAAAGGCAATATCCTCAGGGTTTTGGGTGGTAAATATTTTAAAACTGTTTGATATAGACTTAAAAAAAATTTGTTTTTTTGGGGGGAGTAAAGTGCCCTCAGCTTAGCAATGGAGAAGGGCAGGTGGTGGTGGTGGGGGGGGGGGGGTAGAATTATAACACCCTTGTTAAAATTGCCCTTCTAGTGATTTCTATGCCAAGACTTTTTTGCTTCTGTATCCAAGACCTCATTCATTTTTTGGAAATGATAAAGAATAAATTTTTCTACTGGAAAATGATGAAGTAATAAAAAATATTAACATAAAACTTTATGTGATGTTAAACAAATATCCACAGCAAAAAGTTGTAAGCTGACCATTGTCATAACCAATGTTGATAGGAGAAAACTCTGAAAGATTGATAACGACATACAAATTATATGAGAATTAAATCAATGGAAATAAAAACAAGCAAGTCGTAAGTCAGTCATTGTCATAACCAGTGATGTAGCATAACTCCTAAAGATCTACTGGAATAAAATCAATAAATTGATAGAAGTAAAAATGAAACATCAAATTGTAAGCCTGCCATTGTCATACTTAGTAATGTGGCATAACTCTGAAAGATAGATACATATAAATGTATGGAAATCAAATCATAATAGAGATATAGAAATAAAAATAAGTATTAATTATAAAAGTGCTAATAATATATTAACTGAATTGGAAAGTTATCCAATGTTGATGCTATATGCAGCACACTGTAAATACGTGCTGACACTTGCTGCTATTTACTGCCATCTGTGCCTTTCTTGGCAGTTTTGCCTTGTTTACCAGCAGTTTTGCACAAACAAGTTGTATTTAGTTATGCTTTTGGTTTCAGTAACCACAAAGCACCTTTTAATGCTAGGATGAATGATAAAAATAATTCTAGGTATATTGAAATAATTTTAAAGCCCAAAAGAGACCATAAAGAAAAAAAAAAGAGGTATGTACTTCATAATTACTTCCAAAATCTTCCTATTTTAAAATAGTTTTTGGTTAATTTTTGGGAGAATTCAAAACTTTAAGAAAAAATTTACTGATAATAGTTCAAATCAAACTTGTGAGCTTGAATCAGAGGTTGCTTCAGCGTAGAGTAATATTGACAAACAAATTGGCAATTCGGTATATCATGTTTAACCTTTTCATTACCATACCGGCCCAAAATGGCCGAGATTTCAAATGGACTGGTCCAACCAATGCTAGTTCTTCTGCTTCATACCTCCTACATACAGTTGGGCCATTCTGGGCTGGGCTGGTACAGAAAGGGTTAAGAAATAGGGATCAGATGGCTTTAACAAATTATTTATATCACAACTTATCAAAATATTCTCAAATGATAAAAAGTATTATTTTTCAAGCTTAAATTATGTATTTTTACAAGGTATATATATATATGTAAGAAAATTTTCAAATGGCAATTTTTATTTTTAAAAAACCAAAGTTTCATGTGTTGTAGTAAAAATGGATATAGCCATCTTTGGCCTCTCATTTTGGATTCTGTCAATTTCTATAATCCACATGGACCCTGGAAGGGTTAAATTAGCCTTCACATGTTTCTAGTCTCCTGCTTCATTACCTTGAATGAAGCAGGAAGAAACTTTGGTCTCATGGTGAGCCCAAAGCAGGTAAGTGCTTTAATTAATTTAAATAATTAGATGGACAGTGGTTGCAGTGTCTATTTAGCTAATTCAAACCATACCTCACATAAAGATGGGGGTGACTTAGTGGATAGCACACCAGGCTCGTAATCTGCAGTTCCCAGGTTCGAGTCCCAGCTGGGCCAGCATTGAGATTTATCTCCACAAAATTCCCCGCCCTGCCCACAGTCAGTAGGGGACACCGATGGGCTTGGAAAGGCCATTGTCCATCGGATGGGACGTTAATCTGTGGCCCATGTGCAGAAGAGCCATACCCTGTGCACATTAAAGAACACGCTGGATGGCCTTGACGAAAAGCTACCATCAGTCTCCCAACAGCTGTTCCAGTGGATCCCCTCCCCCAACCTTCTCTGAGCTTCAGAGTCCTTGTGACCTGGCCATTTAGCCCATGGTGTGCAAAAAAGTGTCGCTCAGAGGTAAAACAACCCAACCCCAACTCACACAAAGATTTCAAACTGCGGTTTAAATGGATGAGACCACTCAACTTCTTACTAGAATAATAACATATCACTTGTGGTGAATGAGGCTCAGCTGGTAGCATGCCAGGATCGTATTCTGTAGTTTCAGGTTTGTGGGCCAGTGTTGAGATTTATCTCTGCAAAACTCATAAGCATGTCGTCAATATTTTGTTCTGCCCTATTTGTTTTAAAAATGTATCCAAATAAATCTAATGTTAAAAATTAAGTACATAAAAGGTTGCCAAAGTATACCATAAAATATGGATTTCTAGAGGAAAGTATGTTTTTAGTCAAATTTATTTATTTACAATTAGTTTTAAGGCAGGAAATAGCTTTAAGTGTGGGGTTTTTATATATTAAAATGATTTGCAAAAACTGTGCACAATTTCAATATTTAAGTTTAATTCTCAACAGTTACATTAGGTCCATAAAACCTAGCAGTATGCTAAATTTTTAGTTTTTTTTCTTCACTTTTTGAATAAAATGTAAGCATTATTATTCTTGTTAATGTATTCTTTCTTTAACATTAATCTTTACCTTATCATCCTCTAATGCCTTAAAGTGGTAACTCTTATCATATATGATACTGATAATTGAAATAATGAAATATGAAGTCTTAGGCTGTAATGCAATTTTTATAAAACAAGAAAATGCCTCTCCTTTCTTTCAGCTTTCTGTTTCCTAATGTGAATACTATATACATTGAAATATTTGATGAGGTAAGCTGTATAAAGTTTTAAAAATTTGTTTTATTACTTATTTAGTGGTGCAGATAGTAAAGTTATTTTTGTAACAGAAACCTGTGGTACTAAGGAAAATTTCTATTTAACAAAGTTCCTTATTAAACAAGTGTCATTTTCAGTGTTGGCATATAAAAAAAATTTTTTTTTTCGTTACAGCCAAAAATTAAATATCATTTTTTTTATGTTTTTAGTTATAGCAAAATTTAAATTTTGTTATAGCATTACATTAATATTATAGCAAAATATTTTTATCACAAATGCAAAATCATGAAATATATATTATATTTTTATTATATATGTATACAGTAGTGTCACTAATGGTTTGCACCAGTTTGTTCAATCCAGTTGTTAAAAAGCAAAAAAAATATTATTAATATAAATAACAATTTTTAATAATGAAATAAAGGCATCTTTACAAAGAGAATTGTTGCAGTTTCTTTTTTCTGTTATTGACCTTTAAAAATTATAGTTTAAATATAGTAATGAAGTAAAAATTTGTAATTAGTGAGGCCCAGTAATGAATAAATAGCATGACAACATGGTATGTATTCTAATAGGTATACAAGCTATACAATCGAAAACTACTGAAGAGATTTCCACCAAATTTCTCAGAATTGTTAAGCACATTGTTTGAATTTGTTTAGAATTGTTTATAATTACAAAGGAACAACTTAAAATTTGTTCTTCATTTAGGGATAAAATTTTATGAAATAAAATGGAATATTATTAATAAAAATTACTGAGCATAAGTATGCATTCATAATTCTTAGTACTATGATATTTTTGCACACAGAATAATATTTTTATAATTATGGCTCTTCAACTTGCAAGGAAATTTTGAAAAAAAAAGTGAAATTTCCTTCAAAAATTGTAACAACATAATGCATATTTGGGGAAATTAAAAAATTACGATATTTATTCAAAAATATTGACATTATAATGCAATTAATGCTATTCTTCACTATAAGTAAAATATCTTCTAATGATTGAATCCAAAATATTTCTTTTTTGTCAGAGATCCATTTAGCATAGAAAAAATTATCTCAACAGATATTTGAGTTGTAGGTACTGCTAGAACAGTTCTTGCAAGTCTTTGCAATGTTTTCTATTGATTTTTGCAATAGTGACAGATGTTTTCTTTTGTTGAAATTCTCTTTACTCTGTCAAATTGATTTAATAAAATTAAAATTTATTTTCTTTCACCTCTAATTTCTTGTTTTTATTGAGATAGGTTTCCAATAAATCATTTGTTGAGACATTTGATGATACTGAACTATTTTTACTGATGCTTTCCTGTAGAAGAGATTTACTTTTGAATGTACTTGTGTAAATTAATTAAACGAGTTTTTGCTGAAGTCTTTTGTTCCACACGTAATAAATTTTTATATTGCTGATCTAAATAAACTGCTGAAAGCATTGCACTGGGAAAAGCAAATTGTTCTCTTTTCTTGAGTTAAATTAGGAATGTTGCTGAAATTATATTATTAATTTTGGGAAATTTTAGTGCACATGCATACCATACAGCATATGTTTAACTAAGCGTCAGTTCAGATTGAAGTTGAATAGATCCATCATACAAAATTTTTAATACTGTGGAAATTTCTTCTAATTGTTGCAAATCATCATTACATAGATATAAATCTTTCATGATATTTTCCATCTCCTTACAAAATGTTTTTAATTCCATTAACTTGATATCAGGCATATGTTGAACACCATCTTGTCACCACAGTCATCGCTGGTTTTTTTCATGCTTTGATTTTAATAGAGACAAAATATTTGGAGTTCTTAATTTAATTACAAGTTTATGTGCCTTTTCAATGATATTTTTATAAATTTCCTTTTTTTGAAAGTACACCGTTTATAGCTAGATGTAATGTGTGTGCTATACATCTAATTGTAGTTATAATGGAACCATTCTGCTCAGATAATATTAATTCTTCCACAGATTTTTCATCATAACATGGATCATGATTATTGCCACTGTTCCTATCTTCTACATCAGGGGTTCTCAACGTGGAGTACACAGTAAAATTTACTAATAAAATAGCACTTTGACGTCGATTCAAGTTTTAGAGTAAAAATTGTTGAGCCAGGTGGGAGATATGCTTTCCATCTATATGGCAAATAGAAAGCCGCTTGTGGTTAAAATTGCCTGAATAGCGCCTATTTGTGACATAATAGAAATGCTCATAGCATTAATTAGAGGAGATCTTGATCAGCACCTGGTAGCTTAGTGGTGTAGAGCACCTGACATGTTATCAGGAGGTTGTGGGTTCGTATCCCACCCGGCTCAAGGCAATTTTTTCTCTAAAATTTGAATCGACGTCAAAGTGCTGATTTATTAGTAGATGTTGAATAGTCGAGTTTATTTCATTATTTAGTGGTAAAAGCTTTTGGGGTACGTTGTGAGAGCTCAAAGTAGCTAGATATATGTTATATATATATATTTTATTTATTCCCATTGTATACTATAACTATAGTTTTATCTATCTATACAAGGGGTACGCTAGTTACATACACATTTCCAGGGAGTACATGAAGCATAAAAGGTTGAGAACCATTGTCCTACATCATCTTTAGTCTCAGTTTTAGTCAGCTCCAGAAATTCTCCCGCCTTTATCATGTTTTTGCTATTATCAGCTGTATAGGTATAAATTTGGTTTAATTATTTTTAAATTTTTTAAAAAATTAATGTCATATTTTTTTTTAACAAAAATTACAGGAGAGGTCTGTAAATGGTAGCTATGTAGTCATTGGAAGGAGAGCTATGCACCAATCCCCTGTGATGATGCATAGAACCGGCCAGGCCTAGCACCTAATGTCTGACCCCGCCTTCTCGTGGTGCAGACCGTTAGTACCTTTCAAAAGAGATACTCTTGTGGAAGTGAACAGAAGGGGAGGGCTGCCAGATTAGTGTGGCCTACTGATCTGGACAACTATGGCTACTTTTCTTTTTTTTTCTACCCTGCTGAGGAGTGGTCAACCACACAGGGTCCTGGTGCTGACCATATAAACCCACTGGACTGGACAGATATATGGCTCTGAGCTTGATTATGGATCCTGATTTTGCTGCACTGGTGGGCTTCTGTGGAGGGAAAATCTTCCGCTGTGTTTTCTATTTGTTTGTGGGTTGACAGCCCCAAGTGAATAGATTCACAGAATATGTTTATCAGCTGGTGGATAATCCTGAGCAGAGGTCATCGCAGGCACCTGAACTCTTTGCTTCTATTGGCATCGTCAAATTCTACATTGGAGAAGTCTTCCAGTGTAGATGGCTTCAGCCTTTAGTGGTGGGGGAACGGGTCTTTGCCCCATGTCTGCGATTAGGGGGCTGTTTGATATTGTCGGCATTCCCTCTCTCAATAAACATAGCTTCTTTAAACATCCTACTAACCATTTTCTCTCCATAGGTAGTTGGAATGTGAGGACTCTGCACAGAGCTTTTTCTCTTGATGTCCTCACACAAGAATTCCACCATTATAATTTAGATATTCTCGGCTTGCAAGAGACCAGAGGGACAGATAAAGGTGAGATTCTTAAAAATAATCTTAAATTTCTCTTTTCAGGGAGGGACGACAATAAGCATCACCAAGGCGTGGGTCTGCTTCTCAGCAGACACGCTAGTGATGCTCTTCTAGGATACGAGTGCATTAATGAAAGGTTTCTTACAGCAAAATTTCAGACAAGCGTTAAAGACCTGAATGATATCTGCTGTTATGCCCCCACTGAGGATGCTGATGAGGATGAGAAGGATAGGTTTTATGAACAACTTCAGGATATTTTGAATTCTGTCAAGAAAGGAGATGTTACCCTTGTTCTTGGTGACTTCAATGCCAAAGTTGGTACTGACTCTGACCTTTGTGGAGGGGTGATAAGCCCTTTTGGTATTGGTAGCTGCAATGGCAATGGGCAACGTCTCTTACAGGTAAGTAAACTCAATGGTTTCAGAATAACTAACACATATTACAAACACCGTGACATACATAAGTACACATGGGTTTCACCTGATGGGCTGCGTAGGAATATGATTGATTATATATTAATTAACAGCAAATGGGCTAGTTCTGTTAGAAATACCAGGGCATATAGGGGAGCTGAAATTGGATCTGACCATTACCTTGTTAAAAGCGTCTTGCAACTTAAACTTAAAAAGTGTTGTGCTAGGGTTAAAAAATTTGTTTTTAATACTGAAGCTCTGAAAGACCCAGTTATAGCCAAAGCTTACCATGATAGGTTACTTAGTCATTATGACAGTCATGGTATGCTTACTACTGAAGTTGAGGAAGAATGGGATCATTTTAAACAGGCTTTTTTGGACACTAGCAGTACTCTTTTAGGAAAAAAGGAGCAGAAGAGACAGAATTATCTGAGTGATAAGGCACTTGAGCTTATTTCGGAAAGAAAGAACTGCAGGAATGTCCTTAATCAATACCCTACTAGTACTAATAGAAAGCATTACAGAGAACTTAAAAAACGTGTAAAAGATCAGTTAGCTGCTGAAAAGAATCTTTGGCTTGATGGTTTGGCTGACAAAGCCGAGGAAGCAGTTAGACAGCACAACAGCAGAGAGCTGTACCAGATAGTTAATGTTTTGTGTGGTAGAAAACGGACAGGTATACAGGGATTGAAGGATAAACAAGGTAAGGTTATAGAAGGTGAGGATTCTGTCATGGCTAGATGGGCTGAGTGTTTAAGAGATGTTCTAAATAATATGGTTAGTTCTACTTCGATTGTTTGTAATGAGGATACATGCATTATTGGCTTTAATGTTGGTCCTATAACACAATCTGAAGTTATTTTGGCTGTTTCTAAACTTAAACTTCATAAATCCCCAGGGGTAGATGAAATTACTACAGAAATGCTTAGAGCTGGAAATGTTTTGGTTACCACTTGGATGACTGAAATTCTGAATATCTTTTATGATAAAGGCATGGTTCCTAAGGATTTTACCAGAGCTATTGTTATCCCTGTTTTCAAAAAAGGTGATCGCAGTTCTTGGGATAACTATAGGGGTATTAGCCTACTCTCTGTTCCAGGTAAAGTTCTTTCCATGATTGTGCTTAATAGAATTAAGAATCTGGTTGACAGTCAATTGCGTGATGAGCAATGTGGATTCAGAAGTGGTAGGGGATGTGTGGATCAGATATTTTCACTTAGGCAGATTCTTGAGAAATGTTTGGAGTTTCAGAAACCTTTGGTTGCTAGCTTTGTTGATTTCAAAAAGGCTTTCGACTCTGTTGATCGTCATAATTTGTGGTTGATTGTGAAAGCATATGGTATACCAGACAAGTTAGTTAACATAATGAAAGCTCTATAATAACACTGAGTTGTGTGTGAGAGTTGGTAAGGCTTGTAGCAATTGGTTTAGCATTACTTCTGGTGTTTGACAAGGGTGCATTTTGTCTCCTTTTCTCTTTAGTTTGGTTATTGATTATGTTATGCGAAATTCACTTCAAGGGAAAGATTTTGGCCTTAAATGGGCTGGAGATACGAATATTTCTGATTTAGATTATGCTGATGATTTAGCCCTTTTGGCAAATGATGTTGATGAGATGAACTCTTTCATTCGAGGTGTTGATGAGACTGGTAGTAGAGTAGGTTTGGTTATAAACAGAGAGAAATCTAAAGTGATGAAAATTGGTCAGGCAGGCTGTGATTCAGTTAATCTGAATGGTTGCAGTCTTGAGCAGGTGTCACAGTTTAATTATCTTGGGAGCTATATAACAGATAATGGTGATGTGTGGCATGAGATTAACAGATGAATAGGGATTGCTGCCGGGACTTTTAAGAATCTGTGGAGAGTGGAGAAATAGGCGTATACACCTAAAGACTAAAATTAGACTGTATAATAGTTTGTTTCTTTCTAGGGTTAGTTATGTTAGTGAAACTTGGACACTTTGTAAACATGATAACAGGAAACTAGATGCTTTTGATTCCAGATGCTTACGCAGTATCTTGGGCATTTGGTGGTTCAACTTTGTAACTAATGATGAGGTTAGGCAAAGGAGTTTGCAACCTCCTTTAAGCAGCATATTGTGCAGAGAGAGAGACCGTTGGTTTGGCCATGTTGCCCGTATGAATAATTATAGATTGGCGAATAGGGTTATGAACAGTGTGCCTAAAGGCCTCAGAAAGAAGGGGAGACCTAGGATGCGGTGGGCAGACAATGTCAAACAGGACCTTGTTAGAATTGGTGTGCAGTGGCCAGATGCAGTAGATGTAGCTCAGGATAGACTTGCTTGGAGAACTAAATTGCACGGTCTGGTTGGACCTCTGTAGACCATGGCTGCTTGATGATGATGATGATGATGAGGAGGAGGAGGAGGAGGAGGAGGATGTTGTGCAGCCAATATAGAAAGAGGGGGTGTTGGTGGGCGAAATGGGGGTTAAATGGGGAATAAAGTAGATTTTGCCTTTGTCAGCTTGGTTAATGGGATCTCTGTCATACTCAAGAATTTTAAATAAATTCGGTGGTGGTTTGAATGAAACTTTTAGGTTGAATGGTTTTTGAAGGTTGTTAACAATATTGGGGTACAATATTGGAGACGGTAATGGAGGGCTGTTATGCTGTGGTTGGAGGGGTGGTGGAGGGTGATTGTGAAATTTATGCTTAGCTTTGTGAAGAATTCTGTTGATAAAGGTATTTGTATAACCAACATTGTACCCAGTGGCAAAGATAAAGCTGATTTTGTTTTGCAGGTTGGTTGGGGAATCACAGGCATGCAAAGCATGATAAAATGCGAAGTAGAAAAAAGGCACTTTTAAATTGTGTGGGAGCAAAGGCATCAAAAGGAATAAAGGTGGGAAAAAAACCAGGTTTGTGGAAAATGCTAGTGGTTAGAGTGCCTTGTTTAGTTCGC
The DNA here is from genome assembly GCA_038380435.1 of Ryuthela nishihirai. NCBI lineage: Eukaryota > Metazoa > Arthropoda > Arachnida > Araneae > Heptathelidae > Ryuthela > Ryuthela nishihirai. Next base: position 45,039,969 of record JAWZYU010000005.1, read on the forward strand.
CGAATATTGAGGTTCAGAAATGGGAGGGTTCTGTCTACCTCACTCTCTTGTGTGAATAAAATGGTAGGGTAAAATGAATTGACCTCATGGAAAAATTTGGCGAGGTCCTGCTCTGACTGTTCCCAAATGAGAAACACATTGCGTGCAAATCCGGCCCAAAAGAGATGTTTGCATGCTCGCTGATCAATCGTGCTTTTCAAGATTACGCAGGACAATGTCAGCAAGCAAGCTGGAAAGAGGAGATCCCATTGGACATCTGGTTAGCTCTGAAAATGTCTGCAAGAAAAAAAGTTATTATTTTTGCTTAACCTAACCTGTCACCAACAATCTGCCTATACAAGGAACTGCATGCCACCCTGATGATGACTGTTAAGTACAGTCAAAAGTGCTTGGCTCCATGTAAATAGCACATCGCAACACTTGTGTAAATAAACCTAACTGGCAAAAATGCATTATCCATTCTTATATCTGAAAAATGATGCCGTGAAATAGTTTAGCGATTTACCATTATATTCTCTACTATTGATTATCAGTTACTTTTGTGCATAATGAACTGAATGAAGTAAATTTAATCATCTTTTTGACACTTGAGGAAAAATTTCTACCTAGTGTATAATCAGACTTACCACAAAAAATAAAACATTTTACTCCTAATTTCTGAAAAGATACTTCAAACAGCATAAAAATAATCTAATGAATTAATAAAAGTAAAGAAATTGAAAACATTACCTATATAACGTTATCCAGTCTGTTCTTAGAGGAGCTACGAATAAGTATAAAGATGTGTCTTCACGGTTGATTGAAACACAAGAACTTCCTACCTCACTTCCTCTCAATATATGTACAGAGTGAGGCTAACAGTTAAGAGGTTCACAAGCATATACAATGGGAATGCTTCTTGGGGCACGGTGAGAAGAATGTTTGGTGGGAATGTGGAAGTTTCGACTGTCATCATGGTTAATGGCTCTTCCTCTAATTCTCTGTACTATACCCAAATTACTCCCATCCACATATTTCCATCTGCAAGTGTTTAAGCAGATCACAGGGAATTATATCTGGGATTTTCTCCCTATTGAAATTGCCCTTCATTCCTTCTGCATGAATGGACACTCTCCCTTTCTTTTCCACTGCAGCTCTTATCTGATTATCACAAATCCCTTTCTCTAGCCACTAATTACGAGAAAGGTGGCTAAGACAGCTACTTCCCAAATTCTTTTGGAAAGTGTCATTGAGAGTCACTGAAGGGCTTTGTTCATTAATCATAAAAGTAAATTGTACATTTGTCTGTTTCACACAAGTTTCTAAGTATATCTTATAAAGGAAAAAATCTGAAATGTATCAAAACACAAAAACAGTGAAAATAATGAATAATGAAATTATTTTTTCCATTATTTGTTACGTTTTATTGTTATAAATATTTTGAAATTCCATTAACATTTTTCATAATGCTATTTAAAAATTATTTTGTTATTCCATTATTTGTTATGTTACAATAAAGTTTTCCAACACTGGTCATTTTTAATATTTCAAAATTTGGCTAAACTCCTGTAAAATGTTCCTCTAATTATTGAGACACATACATCTAATATTTTATACACTAGTGGGTTGGGTTGTTTTACCTGTGAATGGAATTTTATACTCACAGTGGCCAGGTCACAAGGACTCTCAGGGCTGGAGGTGGATAGGAGAATAGGACCCTCTAGACAGCTGTTAAGACACATGAATGATAGCCTTTCTAAGCTCATCACTGAAAGCAGGATCGGGGTTAGTGGAAATAAATCTCATTGGGAATTCAAACCAGGAAACAGATAGTGACATGGTGTACTGTGATGGAGCCAATCCTCACCCCATATACTAACTAGTTGGAAAAAGATAATTCCATATATAACTGTGCCTTGCTTTGTTTATGCAGTTTCCTTTTGAAAGTTTTTTTTTTGTTTTGAAACAAAAATTTGCAATAAATAGTATAGTATCAAAATGTGCCCCAATTTCAGGTTTTTGAGTACTTGTACACCTACATATATATAAAATTCTCTGCAGCCACTGCCTACATAAATCCAAACAGACTGCAATTTTGTTCTCCAAACACGTCTGTCCTGAGCTACAGCTGCTGCATTTGACCACTGTAGACCAATTCTAGCAATGTCCTGTTTGACATGGTCTGCCCAAGGCATCCTAGGTCTCCCCCCTTTTCCTGGGCCTTTAGGTATGCTGTTCAATACCTTATTCACCAATCTAAAGTTATGGATACAGGCAACATGACCAAACTAATGCAGTCTCCCTTTGCACAATAAGTTTCTCAAAGGAGGTTGCCTACTCTTTTGCCTAACCTCATCATTGCTTAGAAAGTGAACTTAAAAATTGAACCTATTACCAAAATACTGTGTAAGCATCTAGAATCAAAGACATCAAGTTTCCCTGTTATCTTGTTTGCAAAGGGTCCAAGTTTCACTACCATACCTAACTCTAGAAAGAGCCAAACTATTTATGAAGAAATTAAAGTAGAAGAACCAAACTGTTAGAAAGAACCAAACCTAATTTTAGTCTTTAGGTGTATACAACTATTTTTTCACACTCCCCATAGATTCTTAAGAGTTCTAACAACAATCCCTATTCTTCTATTTATCTTGTGCCGCACATCACCAGTATCTGTTACATAGCTTCCAAGGTATTAAACTGAGACACTTGCTCAAGAGTGCAGCCATTCAAAGCAACTAAAGCACCATCTGCCTGACCAATTTTCATCACTTTAGTTTTCTCTCTGTTTTTCATCAAACCTACTCTATTACTAGTCTCATCAACAGCCCTAATGAAATAATTCATCTTCATCATTATTTCATTTCATTCATCATTCATATTTTTATATTAATGAACGAATTTCATCATTAATGAAAAATTCATCAACACCATTAGCCAACAAGACCAAATAATTTGCATAATCTAAATCAGGAATTTTGAAATATCTGGACCACTTAAGGCCAAAAATTTTCCCTTATGAATTCCACATGACATAATCAATAACCATGTTCTTGGAAAAGCACTCAGATGTGATGTTAAACCATGGTGATTTGTGTGAGAGAGCCATACCCTGTGTGCGTTAAAGAACATATTGGGTGGCCTTGGTGGTAGGCTATCATCTGTCTCCTAATAGATGTCCAATGGGTTCCCTTCCCCCAACTTCTGTGAACTCTCGTGGTCCTTGTGACCTGGTCATTTAGCCCATTGTGTGCAAGAAAAAAATGCTGCTCAGAGGTAAAACAACCTAAGATTCCAGTAATGGTTTACAGATATATATACAGGGTGTTTCAAAACTCTCTGTACAATTTCCAATGGGAGATAGGGAACACCAAGACAAACCTTTTCGTCTATGAATATATGTCTTCTGATGTAACCCTTCAGTGCTAGAGGGCTCTGACAGAAATATCAGTGGAGCTGGTACATAAATGAATGGAAACAAGTGTAAACAACATGTTTATTTAAAAGGTGCTCAAAGTTGCCACCAGAACAGCATTGCATGCATGACAGCATCGAAGCATTGATTGCCGTACATGTTGAAAGGTTCCCAGAATGTTGCGAACCGTTGCAGTGGCAACAGCGATTCTTGCAATGAGGTCTTCATCCGATTCAATGGGAGTCTCGGACACGAGGTTCTTTATGTGTCCCCAGAGGAAGAAATCGATACATGTTAAATCGGGCGATCTTGGTGGACAGGTGACAGGTCCACCCCAGCCTATCCATTGGCCCCCGAAAGTGGCATTGAGATAATCCCACATATTATTGCTGAAGTGTGCTGACACCCCATCGTGTTGAAACCACATTCACCTGCGAATAACCACGGAAACATCTTCCAGCAGTCCCAGCAACGTTTCTTCAAGAAATACCTGATAAATCTGCCCATTCAGTCGGGGAGGCAGCAGGTATGGCCCAATCAAAATGTTATGGACGATACCTGCCCAAACATTGATGACAAACCATTGTTGGTGATTATGCACCATTGTGGCATGTGGATTTTCGTGCACCTAAACGTGAGAATTTTGAACCTTAAACACACCCTCATGTGTGAAAGAGGTCTCATCTGAGAAGAGCACATGAGCTGGAAAATCAGGCTGCACCTTGGTCTGCTGCAGAAACCAGTGCATGAATTTCACAAGAAGAGGGTAATCCTGAGGTTGCGATGTCTGGACTCGGATGATGAAACAGATGTAACTGCTGCTCGTGCAACACTCTCCACCTGAGGGTGTGGTTCACACCAAGACTATGTGCAACAGCTCGCATGCTTGTGCCTGGATTATCCTCAATCTACTGTAGGATCTCTTCTTTCATGTCAGGTGTGTGCACAGTTCTCTCCCAATCAGTGTCATGAATGTTTGCATGGAATGTTCCAGTTTCTTGCAGTTGCCGGTGCAAACTCACAAATGTTTGGTGGTTTGGCATATGTCTGTTTGGGATGCGTTGTCGGTACAACCTCACAGCATCTCTTTTATTTCCATTGGCAGCCCCATATGTCAGATGCATGTCAGCCATCTCAGCAGTCATGAAACACTCCATGTTACAAGTAATGTGTCTGATTTGCGAATGCTGACTGCAAACACAAGTCCATTCTCTGTTTCCACTTCAGCCCTAACCAATTGCAGCACCGCCAAACAGTGCCCTCCTACACCGAAGGGTTGCGTTAGTGGACATACATTCATATGAAAAAGGTTTGTCTTGGTGTTCCCCATCTCCCATTGAAATTTGTACAGAGAGTTTTGAAACACCCTGTATATAAGAACTTTAAAAAAAATTTGCACCTTATTTAACAAATAACCTATTGAATTGTGCATTTTTATGGCCGAGTGGTTAGCGCACTTGGCTACTGATCTAAGGGACCTGGGTTCGAGCCCCGGATAAGGCATGGATGTATATGTCGTTTTTCTGCTGAGGTCCTGCCATCCTCTCAGACCTTCTACTCTGGCATATAAACTGACAGGCTCCTGTTAGACCTCTGTGGCAAGCAGCTGCTTGAGGGGGTATTTATTTTTATTAGTACTCTCAGACTGTTTGTTTTGTGCACATATTGCATTTTGTGGTAGTTATATCCTGTTATTCATAGACATGATATCATCAAGTTATTCAACAAATCCAAGAAACAAAGAAGCCCAAATAAAATGCAAAAGATGTTATATCTACAAACAAAACTGGAAATACTGTGAAAGACTGAAAAATTGTGAGAAAGTTGCAAAATTAGAATGAGAATTTTGAGAGAAATACTGAAAAAATTAAGAGCTCCGTTCAAATCAGTTTTCAGCCAATTATACATCAAGAGTGAGGAATCCATTGGTAGATAAAGTAAAAACAATTCTCTCTATGGGTCAAAGACAACCAAAAATTAGTACCATTAAGTTCTAAAGTCATTTGTGAGAAGAAACTGAAGATTTAAAACCATTTAAACTCCTCTCAAATTAACTTTTCTCAGGAAGAAGGTTAATCTTTATCCACTGAGCCATTCTTGGTAATAAGGGTAGTTCAAGGAGCAACAATTTCTATATAATCTTAAGTTAAAATGTGAGACTTTGAGTGTTGATTTTAGGGCTGCTGCAAAATTTGCTGGCAAATTTAAGGCTTTGGTGGCTTAAAATGCATACACATTGCAAGTGCCCAGTTTAAAACTAGTTTATTTTGGAAATAGTTCAAACAGAACATGCATTTCTAAAGAGCAGAACTGTTTAAGCTTCAAATCATCCAAGGAGTGTCTAAGCTTGTTTTTTTTTTGTGTCTGCAATGTAGGTGATTTCAAGCTTAAACCTCTTCTCACATATCATTCTCAGAATCCTGAAGCTTGAAAAGTCATCCACTGTACTACTGGAGCTCTGGTGAGCAAATAAAAATGTATGGAAAATGGCACAACTATTTAATAATTGTTTTGTGAACTGCTTTTGCAATGATGTGAAGGGCTACTGCTTTAAACAATATTGGATAATCTCAGCGTAGACGATTTATAAATCAATAAATGTTTTTGAGGAAAAAATTTCACCAACATACGGGATTCGAACCCATATCTTTCCAGAAACATGCCAGAGTATTCTAACCTGTTGAACTAATCTGCGGTTCGTGCATTAGATGCAGGTTCGAATCCCATATGTCAGCAAAATTTTTTCTACAAAAACATTTATTGATTTATAGACATTTAAACATCTACAGGTAATGCTGAGATTATCAAATATTGTTTAAATCATTAATAGTGCTAAATAGCATGATGTGGTTTCATTATTTATTTCCATCTTACTCAGAGCACTAAGAAATAGTTGCCACCTGAGATCATAGATGACACCAAAAGGAGGCACCCAAAATTCATGTGAAGAGTGATAGTCATTATTAGTGGAAAAAAGACAGCCAGCATTAGTTCAACAGGCTGCCTAGAAAATAACCTGGTTTTTAATGTCTTGTGCTTGATTATGTCCCTGACACCTTACACATCTTGATGACTTACATCCTAATGTAAAAGTCATGTTTATTCCAATCAACATCACCTCTTTTATTCAGCCTATGGATCAGAGAGTCATCTCCAAATATAATAAGTATTGTTTTAGGTAATTTGTACATTTACTGAATGCTGCTGATATTCCTGACAATCTATCATTTTAGAGTTTTGGCACCAGTGTAATATCTCTTATTCTATTGAGAATATCTGCAATATATGAGATGAGCTTCAGGACTCTGCCATGAATGAAGTTTGAAAAGCTCTTTGAAAAAAATATATTTAGGATTTCAGGATTTCGAAGAATTTTTTTTCAGACACAAATGTTTAAAAAACCTAGACCAGAAACGGGTTGAAAATTTGAAAGAAATCGATGTGGTAAATATTGTGGGAAAGAATTGATTAAGAGGACTAATTTAGTTTGTGCAGTAAGAAAAAGCAATGACTGAGCATACAGATGATGCCATAGACAAGCACCAGCTGATGGTGAAAAATCTGGCTCATTACCTTGCACTTGTTGACCAGCTGATTCAGGGATGGAGGTTGGTTCAGTTGGTAGTTTGCCAGGCTTGTAATCTGCAGTCCTCAGATTTGAGTTTTAACAATGCCAGTATTGAGGTTAATCTCTGCTGACTCCCTCCCAGCCCTCAGTCAGAAGAGGACACTGATGGGCTTGGAAAGATCACCATCTGTTGGATAGGACATTAAACCATTAAATCCCATGTAAAGAGGATCATACCCTTTTCACACTAAAGAACACTCTAGATGTCCTTAATGGGAGGATTTCATCTGTCTCCTAACAGCCGTCTAATGGGTCTCATCCCTTCAACCATCTCTAAGTCATTGGGGTCATTGTGATCAGGCTATTTAGCCCATTGTGTGTGCAAAAAAATGCTGCTCAGAAGTAAAACAACCCTACCTAATTGATTCAAGAAGAAATTGATATTCACGCATTCCTTGATTTACAAAGTTTTACTCTATTGAGAATATCTGGAATGTATGGGATGAGCTGCAGGACTCTGCCATAAATGAAGTTTGAAAAGCTTAAATACTGTGTAAATTGAAACCATGAAAATCAAAACCAACAACTTATGGGGAAAAAAGAGGGGGTGATGGCATAGGTCCTCTTCTCAGCAGACATGCCAGTGATGTTCTTCTAAGATATGAGTGCATTAATGAAAGGTTTCTTACAGCAAAATTTCAGACAAGCATTAAAGATTTCAATGCTATCTGCTGTTATGCCCCACTGAGGATAAGGATGATAAAGATAGGTGTTTTGGACAACTTCAGGATATTTCGAATTCTGGCAAGAAAGGAGATATTACCCTTGTTCTAGGTGACTTCAATGCCACAGTTGGTACTGACTCTGACCTTTGGGGAGGGGTGATAGGCCCTTTTGGTATTGGTAGCTGCAATGACAATGGGCAAGTCTCCTACAGGTAGGTAAACTTAATGGTTTCAGAATAACTAACACTTATTACAAACAAGTATTGTAATAAGTGTTAGTGATAATAACACAGTGTTAGTGATATAACGTGACATGCATAAGTATACACAGGTTTCACCAGATGGGCTGCATAAGAATATGATAGATTATATATTAACAGCAAATGGGCTAGTTCTGTTAGGAATGCCAGGTCATATAGGGGAGCTGAAATTGGATCTGACCAATACTTTGTTAAAAGTGTCTTGCAACTTAAACTTAAGAAGTGTTGTGCTAAGGTTAAAATATTTTCCTTTAATTCTGAAGCTCTGAAAGACCCAGTTATAGCTAAAGCTTACCATGATAGGTTACTTAATCATTATGACAGTCATGGTTTGCTTACTACTGAAGTTGAGGAAGAGTGGGATCATTTTAAACAGGCTTTTTTGGAAACCAACAGTACCCTTTTAGGAAGAAAGGAGCAGAGGAGTCAGAATTATTTGAGTGATAACGCACTTGAGCTTATTTCAGAATATTTTGAGTGATAAGGCACTTGAGCTTATTTCAGAAAGAAAGAACTGCAGGAATGTCCTTAATCAGTACCCTACTAGTCCTAATAGAAAGCATTATAGAGAGCTTAATAAACATGTAATGGATCAGTTAGCTGCTGATAAGAATCTTTGGCTTGATGGCTTGGCTGACAAAGCTGAGGAAGAGTTAGGCAGCAGCACAACAGCAGAGAGCTGTACCAGATAGTTAATGTTTTGTATGATAGAAAACGGACAGGTATACAAGGATTGAAGGATAAACAAGGTGAGGTTCTGTCATGGCTAGGTGGGCTGAGCATTTCAGTGATATTCTAAACAATGTGATTAGTTCTATTCCCATTGTTTGTAATGATGATAGATGCATTACTGGCTTTAATATTGGCCCTATAACACAATCTGAAGTTATTTTTGCTGTTTCTAAACGTAAACTACATAAATCACCAGGGGTAGATGAAATTACTACGGAAATGCTTAGAGCTGGGAATGTTTCGGTTACTACATGGGTGACTGAATTTTGAATATAATTTATGATATAGTAATGGTTCCTAAGGATTTTACCAGAGCTATTATCCCTATTTTTAAAAAAGGTGATTGCAGTTCTTGTGATAACTATAGAGTATCAGCTTACTTTCTGTTCCAGGTAAAGTTCTTTGCATTATTGCACTTAATAGAATTAAGAATCTAGTTAATGGACAATTGCATGACAAGCAGTGTGAATCCAGAAGTGATAGGGAAGGTATCGATCAGATGTTTTCCCTTAGGCAGATTCTTGTGAAATGTTTAGAGTTTCAGAAATCTTTCGTTACTAGCTTTGCTGATTTCAAAAAGCCTTTTGGCTCTGTTGAACGTCATAATTTGTGGTTGATTGTGAGATCATATGGAATATTAGACAAGTATGAACTGAGTATAAATTTAGAAATTAAGCATTTGTACCAACACTTAATGCTTAATTTTGTAAAATTAATGGTTATCTGATATTTTATGAGTATACTTACGAATCAACTGTATTTAGCATGTATCATAATGTACAAAAGTTAAACTTTTTGCTAAAAATTAAAGCACAGTTTTATTAGTCTGAAATATTCAGTTTAGAAAAGTCAGATCTTGCTGCCAATTTAAACAGGCTTCATTTCATTATGATGTGGCAAGGCATATTGCATTACAATGGGAAAAATATAATTTTGGGGAAGAATATAATATTACAGATGATGATTTTATTAATATAGGAACTTACTATTATTTATTTTTCAAAATAAATTATATGAATTAAAATCATTTAGCTGATTTTTACTTTGTGATGACAGTCTAAATTTTCCCTGACACTATACCACTGCTATTTCATAATATATATCTACTTACATAAAAAAAAAAAACAATCCATACTGTGTAAAACATAACTGGTTGATTTTCTTGGCCATGTAAAACTGAGTCTATCACCCTGTAAATTGAAACTGGTTGCATTTTTTGAACAGTGTAAATCGAGGATATTTGTAGATCCTAACACTGAGAGCAGTTTACAGGTTGGAAGGAAGATATCAGCAGATATTGATATTTACAAGTAGCTTTGTAAAAAGAACCTGCAGAAGGTGAAAATGTTGCCTCACAGTTTTCAGTATTGCTAGTACTTCCACCAATACTAGAATTTATGAGTGCAAGCATAGCTGGATCGTGTGGGGAGGCCATATGGAAGCAATGACCTCCTTATGGGGGCCTTGTGACCCTTCACATGTATCATGGTGGAGGATTGATTGGATTGATGGGAGTGGTTTCAAACTCCTCTGAGTTCTACCAATGTTCGATCAGCCAAGAGCCAATTAATGTTGCAGTGGCAGAGATGACAGACTGTATCATCCAAGCTGCTGCCTTGACCATTCCTCAGACTTCTGGTTGTGCTGGAAGATTGTATCGAAGTGAGAGTTAGTCCATATGTCTAAATTGTCATTTCAGCATACTCAATGTTTTTTTTTATGTTCACAGAATTTTAAATGGCTTAATTTGTGGCCTATTCTAAATTTGCTCATTAAAATCTGTTTGTCAAATTTTGACTTCCTTTGGGAGGGGGAATTGTGTTGGTCCATCCATTCACTTTTACATTTCCGTAACCAGTTTTAATATATTTACATTATAATTATTATTTTGGGGCATTTCTTTCCTTTGAATCATCATCTTCCCCCTGCCTATAGTGTTGCCAACTGCACAACTCCATTTTGATTGATGGTCACTAATGCAAATGTGGCTCAAGTGTGATATTGATAAGTGCCACGGGTTGCTTTAAGCCAGAGTGTGTCTAAGTGACAGTAGTCACAGAGGTGTAGTTGAAGTGACGGTAGTCAAATGTAGTTAGTTTAAGAGATGAAGGTGTCATGGTAGAAGTGACTGTAGTCATAGCGATGATTTCTTTTTGCACAAGGAGTTAACAAAAGATTATTGGTAAATCTAGAATCCAATAAACTTATTTAATTTTATGAAATTTGCATTTGACTTTTTTTTTCTCCTTTGTTTTAGGAATGTGAAATACAATTTTGGACAATCTTTAAGTTTTTTTTTTGTCTTATGCTCTTTAAACAAAAACCTTATTTAATTTCGTGGCAAGATTAATGAGTTTCAGCTGTCTGGCAAAGAAAATAATAACATACTTTGGAGTATTACAGTGAGACCATAGTCTTGCTTAACTCTGAGCAGCACCAAAGGTGGGTTTCCTAAAATAAAAAGTAAATTATTCCTCAAGCAGTTGCCTGCAACAGAGTTCTAATTTGCAGTATAGTACACAATAGAGAAGTTCTGTGAAGAAAGCAAGATCTCAGCTGAAAAACAAAAAAAAGAAAACACTGTTCTGTTCATCTATACAGAATGACATCAAACTTGCTTCATTGCTCTTTGTTAAGCATTGTTAGTAGCAGGGTTTCAGACTTGCAAGCCATTTCTGGCAAATTCTGAATGGCCAGTGCCAGTCATTATTCTACATTTATGCCGGCGGAAAATGTGGTTTGAGCAAGAGCCCCACCTGTTGCTGCTACAAAGAAAGCTTCTGTCAAGCAGTGATGACCCTCCCCAGAAACTGGAGAAGTGAGCGGGATCTTCTGTGTGTATTTCCATGTTCAAAGGCACTCCTACCACTGATGGATTTCTAGGGAGGCAATCAGGATGACATTGTTCCTGGAAAAGGATTTCCATGTGGTACGAGGAGGTGATATCAAAGAAATTATGAAGTCCCTTCTAGATATCTGGTCTTCCTGATTGGTTGATTGTAATGGTCCACCCATTTACTTTTACTTTTCCATAGCCAGTTTTCCTTTATTTAAGTTATATTTATCATTTTGGGGATTATTTTTAGTTGGCCATCATTTTTCCTCATTACGATCCACTAAAGGAGTTGTGCATGCACAACTCAGACTTTTGATTGACTGCCACTAGTGTGCATGTTAAGGACACTCTCCCTTTTGCATCATAACTAGATCATGCATCTAGCTATGCTCATAGCTAGACACTCTCCCTTTTGCATCATAGCATAGACATTTGCATGATCGTCAGATTATGCAAATGTTTTTCCCAGCGTGAAACGCACGTGTCAGTTGCATGCCTCATGTATACTAAATGATGTTAGGTCACTGAGTTACTAGAGTGATGATAGTGGCGATAGTCAGAATGATGTAGTAATGATAGTGGAGGTAGTCAGAATGATGTAGTAATGATAGTGGAGGTAGTCAGAATGATATAGTAATGATAGTGGAGGTAGTCAGAATGATGTAGTAATGATAGTGGAGGTAGTCAGAATGATGTAGTAATGATAGTGGAGATAGTCAAAATAAGAAAATGTTAGTGAGAGAGAACAATGTTAGCTGAGAAGTTTGTCAGTTTTGGATATGTTTAAATGAGCTTTTATTTGCTCAGACAATTTTGTATTCATCAGTTTATATGGTGAGTTGTGAATTTTTTGGCTTTGTTTCTTCTTTGAATATTTTGACTTTGCTATTTTTTCTCTTGAGCAATGATAATTGACTTTGATTAAGAGTTAACTTTTAAAAATTTGACAATCTTTTGATTTTTTACTCAATAAGTAACACCCATATATTTAACCCTCATTTAACTTTATTTGGCAAATTAATGTTGCCTGGCACCCAATATGCTATCCAGAGTTTTAATTTGGATCAGTCAAAAGGTCCAAAGAGAAAAAGTTTAAAAATCTTTTGGAGCATTACATGATGCTGACCAGTAGAAAGAGCAGATGTTACCCTTTGTGAGGAAGAAAACTCTCATTGAGAGACAGAGTTCTTCAAGTGCCCATTAGCGAAGTGAGAAGTGGACTTTGAGTCTTTCGATGAAAGAGTAAGGAAGGTGATGAGTGAGATTGCAATGCTACAGTAGTTTTCATTCATAAAAATGTCTCCTTTGCTAGCAATCCAGTCACTGATCTCACAACACTCTGCCAATAGTTTTAGTGTAAGTCTGAAAAGATAGATAGTACAATCTTGCAAAGTTGTTGGTCAGGAATGTAATAAATGTTAATTTTCTTATTGTCAAAAGAAAGAAAGTTTCTGTTGCTTATTGCTAGGTAGAATACCTAAAGTATGCAATATTTTTCAACCTGTGGGTCATGCTGCCATATAGACCAGCAAAGGAAACTAGTAATATAAATGTTATGTGAAGAATTCTGCAGCATTTTACAACTGGTTGCATAGTTAAAATAAAAACACACAGTGATGTACTTTAAGAGTCCAGCAGGGGAAGTCTTTTCACCCAATATTGAGGCATATTTAAAATCCCCACCAAATAATACCTTCTCTGGAGCTCAATACAGGACCCTTTGTTCGAAGCCAAACCTGTTAATCACTGTCACCAGAATGGTTCATGTCCAATCTCATAACAAAGGCATGCCAATTTTGCAATAATTTATTTAAAAGAAAAGAGTATTTATGTCTTCAACATAAATACTGCTTTTCTTGCTTGTACATGCCCTTGATGGTTTAGAGTAGTGATGCCCATAATTAGAAATGAAGCTAGAAGAACAATATTCTGTCTGGTGAATATGTAAGTTTTAAAAGAGTTGGTAGCACTGAAAAAGTTACTAGTTTTAAAAGATAATGTACTAGTTTTAAAAGTACTAGTTTTAAAAGATAATGAAATTCGTTATTTAATGACTTGAGTAGCCTCTATTGGTTGAAATTCAGACTAATGTGTGATTTTGAAAATAAAAAATATTAGTATTTAATTATTACCTAATCAGTCCAAAAAGAAGTTTTCTCTTAACAACAAAATAGTTGCATTTTTCCAACCTCTCTGGTTGTAAAGGGACAAAATCGCTTCTGTTAATGTAAATTCCTTGTTCATCATATTTTGGTATGATGCAGGAGCATCATACCAAAATTTCAAAATTTTTAGCATCAGAAATAGTTTATAATTTCCATTTAAAATTTTGCATTTTCCAACTTTAGGCACTCTAATGGTGGAAATTTTGAAAGATTTGGAAAGTGTGAATCCTAATTTTTCCATAGTATACCTAATATTTTATTAATACCTAATCAATACAAAAATAATTTTTCATTTATCTCATAAAAAAGTTTAATGTTCTCACTCTCCTTGGGATAAGGGAGCCAATCACTTCTTGCAATATAAACCCCTTGACTGTCACCTTTTACCACCACAGTTGGAAACATCTGACATAAATAAATCCTTTATAATATTTCTGTAAAATTTGCATTTTCCAACTATAGAACTATCTAAACAGGAATTTAAAACCAGTGAAAGATTTGGAAAATGCTAATCCTGATATTTCAGTGCTACCAGTAACCTTGGTGTGTAAATGGTAGCTAGATATTCACTGGAAGGAGAGCTATGCACCAATCCCTTGTAATGATGCACAGAACTGGCCAGACCTAGCACCTAAAGTCCAAACCCTACCTTCTCATGGTGCAGACCATTAGTACCTTTCAAAAGAGATACTCTCTTGTGGAAGGGAATGGAAGGGGTGGACTGCTAGATCAGTGTGTCCTACTGATCTGGACTTCTACGCTACTTTTTTTTCTACCCTTCTGAGGAGTGGTCAACCATACAGGGTCATGGTGCTCACCATATATACCAACCTGAATGGAATAATGGTTCTGAGCTCAATTATAGATCCTGAATTTGCTACACTGGTGGGCTTCTGTTGAGGAAAAATCTTCTGCTGTGTTTTCTTTTTGTTTGTGGGTTGACAGCCCTAAGTGAATAGATTCACAGGATACATTTTATCAGCTGGTGAATAATCCTGATCAGGAGCCATCACAGGTACTTGAACCCTTGCTTCTATGGGCATTGTCAAACCTACAATGGAGGAAGTCCTGCCAGTTTAGATGGCTTCAATCTTTAGTAGTGGGGGAATAGGTCTTTGCCCCCATGATTGCAGTTAGGGAGCTGTTACATAATGTCGGCACTTCCTCTCTCAATAAACGTAGTTTCTATAAACATTCCACTAACCATTTCTTCCCCACAGTTTCTTGGAATTTGAGGACTCGCACAGAGATTTTTTTTGGTGTCCTCACACAAGAATTCCACCATTTTAACCTAAGTATTCTTGACTTGCAAGGACAAGTGTACTATTCTCGGCTTGAAAGAGACAAGATGGGCTATTCTCAGCTTGAAGAGACAAGATGGACAGATACTTAAAAATCTTAAATTTCTATTTTCAGGGAAGAAAGATGGAAAGCATCTTCAAGATGAGTGCTTGCTTTTTAGCAGACATGTTGTGATACTCATCTAGGATATGAATGCATTAATGAAAAGTTACTTACAGCTAAATTCTAAAATTGCCCGAATAGCGCCTATATGTGACATAAAAGGAATGTTCATAGCGTTAATTAGAGGAGATCTTGATCTGCGGCCGTAGCTCAGTGGTCCAGAGCACCTGACACGTATCAGGAGGCTGTGGGTTCGTATCCCAACCGGCTCAAGACAATTTTTCCTCTAAAATTAGAATCGTGTCAAAGTGCTGATTTATTAGTGGATATTATATGTTGTTATGCCCCACTGAGGATGAGAAAGATGGGTTTTACAGACAACTTCAGGATATTTTGAATTCTGTCAAGAAAGATATTACCCTTGTTCTAGGTGATCAATGCTAAAGTTGGTACTGACTCTGACCTTTGGGATGGTGTAATTGGTCCCTTTGGTATTGGTAGCTGCAATGGAAATGTGCAGTGTCCTCTACAGGTAAGCAAACTTAATGGTTTGAAAATAACTAACACTTATTACAAACACTGTAACATATAGAAGTTCATGTGGGTTTCACCAGACGGGCTGCATAAGAATATGTTTGATTATATATTAATTAACAGCAAATGGGCTAGTTCTGTTAGGAATACCAGGTCTTAAGACAATTAAAGTGTCCTGCAACTGAAACTAAAGTGTTCTGCTAAGGTTAAAAAAATACCTTTAACACCGAAGTTCTGAAAAACCCAGTTTTAGTCAAAGCTATTATGATAGGTTACTGGTAACCATGATAATTGTGGTTTACTTGTTACAGAAGTTAAGCAAGAGTGGAACAGTTTTAAACACTGTGTACTCTGTTGTGTAGAAAAGAGCAGAGTAGGCATAATTATTTGAGTGATAAGGTACTGGAGTTTATTTCTGAAAGAAAGAACTGCAGGAATATCCTTAATGAACACCTACTATTCCTTATAGAAAGCATTACAAAGAACGAACGGGCGACTCCCCAGCTGTTGCAAATGGTGAGACGAATGATTGTCACTATTTCCTTCAGCATGGTGAATGATGTAAAATTCTGGGCTTTTTTGGGTGGGGTAGCTCTGCCAGTAACGTGTCAGGCTTATATTCTGCAGTTCCAGGTTCGAGTCCCAGCTAGGTCAGCATTCAGATTTATCTCTTCAAAATACCCTGCCCTGACCATGGTCAATAGGGGACAATGAAGGGCTTGGAAAGGCCACCGTCCATCAGATGGAATGTTAAGCCGTAGCCCCATGGGCAGGAGACTCATACCCTGTGCATTTTAAAGAATGTGCTAGATGGCCTTGATGAGAGACTACCATCTGTCTCCAAACAGATGTTCCAGTGGGTCCCCTCCCCCAACCTTCTCTGAGCCTTTGTGACCTGGCCATTTAGCCCATTGAGTGCAAAAAAAAATGCTGCTCAGAGGTAAAACAACCCAACCATTGCAAATTGTGAGATGAAAAATTGTCACTACTTTCTTCAGCATGGTGAATGATATAAAATTCTGGACTTATTTGGGCAGGGGTGGTATGTCAGGCTCATAATCTACAGTTCTCAGGTTCGAGTTCCATTCAGGCCAGTGTTGAGATTTATCTCTGGAAAACTCCCTGCCCTTGATCAGTAGGGGACACTGATGGGCTTTTAAAGGCTACTGTCTGTCGGATGGGACGTTAAGCCTTGGCCTTGATGGGAGGTTACCATTTGTCTGGGGCGGAGATGGCTCAGTCGGTAGCGCACCAGGCTCGTAATCTGTAGTTCTCAGGTTCGAGTCCCAGCTGGGTCAGCATTGAGATTTATCTCTGCAAAATTCCCCACCTTGCCCATGGTGAGAAGGGGACACCGATGGGCTTGGAAAGGCCACCGTCCGTCGGATGGGACGTTAAGCCGTAGCCCCGTGTGCGGGAGGGCCATACCCTGTGCACATTAAAGAACATGCTGGATGGCCTTGATGCGAGGTTACCATCTGTCTCCCAACAGCTGTTCTAGTGGGTCCCCTCCCCCAACCTTCTCTGAACCTTCGGGGTCCATGTAACCTGGCCATTTAGCCCATGGTGTGCAAAAAAGTGCTGCTCAGAGGTAAAACAACCCAACCATTTGTCTACAACAGCTGTACATTGGGTCTCCCCCCCCCCAATCCTTCTCTGAGCCCTTTAGGGCTTTGTGACTTGGTCATTTTGGCCCATTGTGTATGAAAAAGTGCCACTCAGAGGTAAAACAACCCAACTGGGCTTATTCAGAGCGGGCCTGTTGAGATCCCTGAAGGTGAAAAATAAGTTTTGGGTGTAATGCTTCACTAAATATGTATTAAATTTAGAAAAAAAAGAGAATATTTCAGAATTTATTTTTTCTGAAGTATTCTATCCTCCCCCCCCCCCCCCATTGAATACATAAAAATCATAATTTTTCAATGAATTATGATTTTTCTTATTCATTTTTATTCATGTTTAAATATTTTAATATATATTACAGAAAGGTTGATGGGACCTAGTCTTCCTCCTAATGATGAGCGATCCCTGTCATTACTGTTTACACAGCATGCCATCTCAGTGATCTGGATCAGCATGATTCTGATTAGGTAGCTCTAAAAGACACTCAGGTAGTCAAAGCTTCTATGAAAATTTACTCATGAATTATGACAACCATAGTTTGTTTACTACTGAGATTGAGAATGAATTGAATGTTTTAAATAGGGTATTCTTGAAACTTAATAGTGCTGTGTAAAATGGAGTATAAGAGACAGATCATTTGAGCAATAAGGCAATGGAGCTTATGTTTGAATGAAGAAATTGCTGGAATAAACTGAATAAATACTCTACTGATATTAATAGACAATATTATAGTGCATTTAATAAATTTGTTAAAGATCAAGTTAATGTTGATAAGAATCTCTGAAAAGGTGGGATATCATCAGATGGAACATCATCAGATGGAACATAAAACTATTGCCCTGTGTGTATGAGAGCCATACCTTGTGCACATTAAAGAACACACTAGATTGCCTAGAAAGGAAGCTTCCATCAGTCTCCTAACAGCTGTCCAGTTGACACCCTTCCTCCAACCTTCTCTGAACCCTTTGGGTATTTTTGACTTGCCATTTAGTCCATTGTGGACAAAAAAGTGTCACTCAGAGGTAAAAATCCTAAAACAAAAATCTTTGGCTTGGTAGCTTGAATTGACAGAGCAGAGAAATCTACTAAACCAGTGCTTCTAAAAGTGGTGGTCCACAAGATATCAGTCACTGATCCACAGCAAGATGCCAGGAAAGAAATATGTTTTCAGAAGCATAACGTTGATATGCCATAGTTCATATGTTCCAACACTCCAGATGACATCATGTCCTATGGGGTGAGGAAAGTATCATGTGCATGGACATACATTGTTTCTTGAGGGAACATGTGACCTGAAACTTTCGTGCATGCACAATTAATGGATCTCAAAAGCTGAGTTTCTTGCTAGTCCCCCACATGCAAGAATTGCCAGTCCATTGCATCAGAAAGTTTGAGAAGCACAGTGTTAAAAAACACAACAAAGAAAGTTGTATCAGATAGTAAATTTTTTATACAGGAAAAAATAGGGATTGTAGGATACAGATGGTAAGATTATTGAAGGTGAAGTTTCTGCCATGGCTGGAATAATGTGGTTAGTTCTGTTCACTCTTGTTTGTAATAATGATAACTATATTAATTGCTCAAATATTGGTCCTATTTCATGATCTGAAGTTATGTTAGCCATCTCTAGATTAAAATTGCAATTCAGTTTTTTGATGAATTCCATTTTTCTTATTAATTTTAATTCAGGTTTAAATATTTAGTATATATTACAGAAATGTTAGTTTCCAATTCTTTTGTTATTTTTTTTGTATGATTTAGCTTCATTTTTGTAAAATGGTTCATCAATAGATGATTATAAATAATAAATAGTGACTGATAATTTGTTTTCTTTTTCTTTAATATTAGTAACAAGCAACCTGTTTTTAAATGCTTTAGCTTCTATAACTTTTTGAATAATGATAATTATTGGAAGTTTGCTTAGATATGAGTCGGTAGCGCACCAGGCTCGTAATCTGTAGTTCCCAGGTTCGAGTCCCGTTGGGTCAGCGTTGAGATTTATCTCCGCAAAATTCCCCGCCCTGCCCACGGTCAGTAGGGGACACCGATGGGTTTGGAAAGGCCGCCGTCCGTCGGATGGGACGTTAAGCCGTGGCCCCGTGTGCGGGAGAGCCATACCCTGTGCACGTTAAAGAACACGCTGGATGGCCTTGACGGGAGGCTACCATCTGTCTCCCAACAGCTGTTCCAGTGGGTCCCCTTCCCCAACCTTCTCTGAGCCTTCGGGGTCCATGTGACCTGGCCATTTAGCCCATGGTGTGCAAAAAAGTGCCGCTCAGAGGTAAAACAATCCAATCCTTAGATATGATAGAGATATTTAACCTTTTTTTTGTTTCGAAATAAGAATTTTGAATTGATAAGCAAAGCTTTGAATGCGTAATATTGCCATAGAAATGCCCAGAAAAACAATGGTTATTTTCTATCAATAGTGAAATGTGTTTTCAAATGTTTTGCAATTATTGTAATGTTACAAATAATGTATACTTTTTGTAGTACTTAATTTTGTTTTATTTTTATCAGTGTGCATTTACATTAGATGAGAAGGTTGCTTGGGCTCATTATGCCATCCCAGAGTCTGTGTTTCAAGGTGAAACATTGGATGAATGGATTCCATTAAGTGGTCGTCAAGGAGATGGAAAAGAAGGCTTTATAAATTTAGTGTTAACATACATTGTGAGTTTTTTATATTTTATAGTATATTCATTAGTAGATATATTGGGGAATATGTTTTTCATGACATATTCACATGACAAAAATCTGGTTTGAAAAATTTTGCACAGAAATTTTTAATAGAATAAAGCATTGAAATAATACTCTTCAATAATTGTGGCTCAAAGCTGCATAGGAAATGACTTTACAAAGCTATATCAGTGATTTTACATAAAAACTCTCAGAACAGAGCAGCAAAACTATAGGACAGCAGTATCATATTTTACAAAACTTTTATTATCTATTTTGACTATTTTGAATATCTTGAATGCTTATAATAATTTGGAAATACAGCAAGGTCATTTAATACAAGATGAGTGTGTGAAGAGGCTTAATTGGGATATTGTTAGGGAATTAACTGATGTTCCAGCAGGCTGATACTTGTTGCTGGCTGTAATTGAGGTAATGGTCAGAGATCCTGACTGCTTTCTCAGTGGACATGTTGTTGTAAGAAAGCCTGTATAAGGTAGGAATAACTTGTAGTTTTTTTTGTCATCTTTGTAACATACTAAAAAATAGAGATGCTCAAAGTTGACATGTGGATTTTGGATAAGCAATCAACTTGTGCCAATTTATCAATTACATTTTATTTTCCATATTTCATTCATATATATATATATAATTTCAGAACTGTATGGAAAATATAACAGCCATAAAAATACATTCATATGTGGATGCAAAAAACTATGTGTTATTATAATTTACAGTGAACAGTGGCAAATACTATCAGTTATTTATATACGAATTTAATTTTAACTAAAAACATTGAGGAAAATTAAGAGAAAAGAATATTTGAAGATAATGACTTAGATTAAAATGTGATAATTATTTTTATATATCTATAATTTTTTTTTGCCAATTTTTTAACTAAGTGAAATTATATATGTACATTGTTATCAATCTTTATTTCCTTACAAAGATTTGTAATTTTGGAGCTAGAAAAAAAATATTTCTGTACGTTAGTATTTCAAGAAAAATCGAGAATTGCTTTAAATATAAGAAATTAAAAAAAATAGTCATCTAATTTTATGATATAATCTTAATGAGAAAAAATAAAATTATTCTACAGTATATATATATGTGAGGAATAGCTGAATTGCCATTGATTTACTACTCCCAAAGTATTAAAGATGAAATGTGCAAAACCACTCCACAGTGTGTTGAAGGGGGAACAAACAACATTTATGTTAAGGCACTCCCCCCCACCTACCCAGCTCTATGAAAATTGTAATAGGATATTGGGACATGTTGTACTTCATTTAAAAGATCTCTCAAAGATCATTTTAACTGTGAAAACTGATTCAAAAAAGTCGCTGGAGGTTTCATGTTGTTGTAAAATGCTATAATTTGAATTTAAAATTAATTTTGTACATTGTAATATCTGTAACTTTAAAGGAATACACCATGAAGGAACTGAGTGCACTGCAGTTGAGATCAACTTGTGCCAATTTGTATTGGCACAAGTTGATCTCAGTTGCAGATGAGAAAAGGGAGTCATTCATAAAGTTTGCAAGTCCTCATTCAATTCCCCAAAATTTTTATTAGGCTGTGAACAGACCTGCCATCTCTCCCATCAGATATACTGAAAACCAATTTTACACAGTTCAGTGATGATCAAAAGATGTAACTAGGAGTTAGACTTTCCTAAGTATTTAGATGTTCGAAGTTACTACCAACTTTCATACAGACTGAAAATGCTTGGCATACATGGGCAAAATGTTTTGTCACTGATTTGTCAACAAGTATTCCTTATTCTTTTTTTTTTTCAGATATACCATTAAACATGGCTTTGTTTTATAAATTTTTGAATTTTACATGCTCCCAGAGGGGGGAAAAAAGATAAAGATACATCAGGTATGGCAATCTAGTAGGCCATTCTATTGCATCATGGCATTCAATTCACTTATTGTGTATGCTTGATTCAAAAATTCCCTTACTGATCATGTGGAGGAGCTCCATCTGATGTTTGTCCATCTTGTTGAAACATTTTATCTTCCTAAAGGTAAGAGCTACTATCATCATATTGCTCATTCTCAACAATTTCTGTTTATTAATGGTTCTGTTTCATTCTCTAATGTGCATTTACATTAGATGAGAAGAATTATTGAAGGTCTCATCTTGCTCATTCTCAAACATTTCTGTCTATTAATGGTTCTATTTCATTCTCTAGTAGGTTTAAATACAATTCACTTGTTAAATTTGTAAATAATTAATGAAATAGGCTCGATGTATTTCAAATCAACTCATAATAAATAGGCACTTTAGCGTCGATTTAAATTTTAGAGGAAAAATTGTCTTGAGCTGGGTGGGATATGAACCCACGACCTCCTGATAACATGTCAGGTGCTCTGGACCACTGAGCTACTGGCCTCTGATCAAGATCTCCTCTAACAAGCGCTATGAACATTCCTTTATGTTTCATAAGGCGCTATTCTGGCAATATTTTTTAGCCACAAGCGGCATTCACATTAGCCAATAGATGGAAGCATGTACGACAAATATGCAGATAATAAATAATTAATTAAATAGGCTCGACGTATTTCAAATCAACTCATAATAAATAGAGTGGTTAACGTGCTTGGCTGCTGATCTAAGGGACCTGGGTTCGAGCCCCGGGTAAGACATGGCTGTTTGTGTCGTTTTTCTGCTGAGGTCCTGCCATCCTCTCAGACCTTCTACTTTGGCATATAAACTGACAGGCCTCCTGTCAGACCTCTGTGGCAAGCAGCTGCTTGAGGGGGTATTTTTTTTTAGCATCGATTTAAATTTTAGAGGAAAAATTGTCTTGAGCCGGGTGGGATACGAACCCGTGACCTCCTGATAATGTGTCAGGTGCTCTGGACCACTGAGCTACAAGCCGCCGATCAAGATCTCCTCTAAGAAGTGCTATGAACATTTTGACAAGTGCTATGAACAATCGACGCTAAAGTGCCTATTTATTATGAGTTGATTTGAAATACATCAAGCCTATTTCATTAATTATTTATTATCTGCATACTTGTACATGCTTCCATCTATTGGCTAATATAAATGCCACTTGTGCCAAAAATATTGCCTTATGAATCATAAAGGAAATTTCATAGCGCTTGTTAGAGGAGATCTTGATCAGCGGCTGGTAGCTCAGTGGTCCAGTTGGGTTGGGTTGTTTTATCTGAGCGGCACTTTTTTGCACACCATGGGCTAAATGGCCAGGTCACAAGGACCCCGAAGGCTCAGAGAAGGTTGGGGGAGGGGACCCACTGGAACAGCTGTTGGGAGACAGATGGTAGCCTCCCGTCAAGGCCCTCCAGCGTGTTCTTTAACGTGCACAGGGTATGGCTCTCCCGCACACGGGACCACGGCTTAACGTCCCATCCGACGGACGGCGGCCTTTCCAAGCCCATCGGTGTCCCCTACTGACCGTGGGCAGGGCGGGGAATTTTGCGGAGATAAATCTCAATGCTGACCCAGTTGGGACTCGAACCTGGGAACTGCAGATTACGAGCCTGGCACGCTACCGACTGAGCCACCCCCGCCCACTCAGTGGTCCAGAGCACCTGACATGTTATCAGGAGGTCGTGGGTTCGTATCCCACCCAGCTCAAGACAATTTTTCCTCTAAAATTAAAACAACACTAATCATCATCATCATCTTCAAGGAGCCATGGGCTATGGAGGTCCACCCAAACTGTGCAATTTAGTTCTCCAAGCAAGTCTGTCCTGAGCTACATCTGCTGCATCCGGCCACTGCACACCAATTCTAACAAGGTCCTGTTTGACATTGTCTGCCCACTGCATCCTAGGTCTCCCCTTCCTTCTGAGGCCTCTAGGCACACTGTTCATAACCCTATTCGCCAATCTATAATTATCCATATGGGCAACATGCCCAAACCAGCGGAGTCTCTCTCTGCACAATATGCTGCTTAAAGGAGGTTGCAGACTCCTTTGCCTAACCTCATCATTAGTTACAAAGTTAAACCACCTAATACCCAAGATACTACGTAAGCATCTAGAATCAAAAGCATCTAGTTTCCTGTTATCTTGTTTACACAGCATCCAAGTTTCACTGCCATAACTAACCCTAGAAAGAACCAAACTATTATACAGTCTAATTTTAGTCTTTAGGTGTATATGCATATTTCACCACAATCTCCATAGATTCTTAAAAGTCCCGGCAGCAATCCCTGTTCGTCTGTTATGCCTAGCTACCATTTACAGGCCAACGACGCTAAAGTGCCTATTTATTATGAATTGATTTGAAATACATCGAGCCTATTTCATTAATTAATTATTATCTGCATACTTGTCATACATGCTTCCATCTATTGGCTAATATAAATGCCGCTTGTGGCTAAAAAATATTGCCAGAATAGTGCCTTATGAAACATAAAGGAATGTTCATAGCGCTTGTTAGAGGAGATCTTTATCGGCAGCCGGTAGCTCAGTGGGCCAGAGCTCCTGACATGTTATCAGGAGGTCGTGGGTTCGTATCCCACCCGGCTCAAGACAATTTTTCCTCTGAAATTTAAATCGACGCTAAAGTGCCTATTTATTATGAGTTGATGTTAAATTTGTGTCACATATTAGCACACTTATATCCTGTTTTCCAAAATCCTTGTCCATACATTATATTCTTGAGGGTATTATAAGTGTTAATCTCACAAAAGAATTGAGTTCCTCATTAACTCCATTACTGATGGTTGTTTCGATTAACTTCCACATTTAGACAAGAAGTACTTTTGTTGCTGAAACACATATATTTTAGAAGATCTTTATCATATTCAAATATTTTTATAATTTCCTTTCAGAAATTAGGTCTTTCATAATCTCCTCAGTTCTTGATGTAGTTAAAGTTTGAAGGGGTGAAAGCTATGCCCTATTAATATTTTATGAATCATAGCTTTGTATAAATCAGAAGCAAGCAGTAACTATGAATTAAAACCATGGTTAATGCATAATTCTATAGAACCAGCTTTAAAAATGCAGCAGAAATATCTGTGCAGTACTAAGATTACTGTAACAATTGTGTGAATAGCTTTATAATAATAGTTTTTCCAGGGTATCTCATTAAAACACAGCACAATACAATGATTTCTTTCAGTTACATTTCTGTACAGGGAAATTCTTTCAACTCTTCCTTAGTGTACACCATTTTACACTTCAGAATGGACCACAGAAAGTAAAATATGAAACTAACACTACCTATGACAGTGTTTCTCACCTTTGTGACACACGTGGTAAAAAGTCCTTAAAACTAAATTTATTTAAACAAAAATGCATTATAGCTCAATACTTTGCAAAAACACCATATCAGAATAAGAATATACTATGAGTGGAATTTGAACCCAAGTCTCCCAGTAATATGCCAGGTATGCTAATCAACAGCTAACAGTTTTTTCTTCTGCTAGTATGACATAAATTTTCCCGCATTTTTTATTGATTCACCCATGGTGCAATCTATGTTGGGAAACAGATAACCAAGTTGCCTCATTGATGGAATTTAATAGTTGTCACTCACACTCAGCTGAATATTTCATCAGTCCCATGTGTACAGGACATCTCCTGTGATACTTTACTACTGAATTATTGATTTAATGCCATGAGTGTGAGTGACAACTATTAAATTCCATCAATGAGGCATCTTGGCTGTCCATTTCCCGACATAGATAGTGCCACGAGCAAATTGAATAAAGAATGTGGGGCAGTTTATAAGTCACACTAGCTGTTGATGGTGTAGTGGTTAGCATACCTGGCATGTTACTGGGAGGTGTGGGTTCGACTCCCACTCACGACAAAACCTTTTTTTTTTCAGCTGCATATTTCATGAATTCCATATCTACAGGACATCTCATGTGATACTTTACTATTGAATTCATAATAAGAAAATTCTACAAAGTGCAAATTGTTGTGTGATACTATTTTTTTTTTTAATTTAACAACACACCTGGACCTTGGATGACACACCAGTTGAGAACCACTGACCTATAATGACAGATTAGACAAAAGTGTTGAGGTAATAAAATATGTAGATATTGATATGAAATAGGCAGGTACTTAAATAGTTGCAGATACAAATGCAATTGAGGAAGTACACAATACAGAAATCCATAAAATACAGTTAGAATGTTTCAACCTTTTATAAAAAGATAGTCAATGGCCCAGATATATTCAATATCCATGACACATATAACAAGGGATGTAAACGAGTCATAAGAAGACAATGTCTATACTCATTTGCAAACATAGCAACAATGAGTTAAGGAAAACTTACTCTAGAGATAATTTTATTTAAGTAATGTTTAGATTCTGCAATCTACTCTTCTGATCTACTTAAAAGGAGCTTGTTCCTTAACATATAATTCACCAGACATACTTGTGAGGTCTGAATCCATGAGGTTAGATGGCCTTTAGTCCTTTAATAATAACCCCCCCCCCCAAGAAGCTGCTTGCCACTTAGGTCTAACAGGAGCCTGTCAGTTTATACACCATAGTAAAAGGTCTGAGAGGATGGTGGGACCTCAGCAGAAAAATGACACATACATCCATGCCTTACTGGGGCTTGAACCCAGGTCCCTTAGATATGCATGGTGCAAAATTTCTGCAATAAGGAAGCAAGAACAGCATCTCTTAAACCACATACAGAGTTTATTCCTTCCACTTTAATATGCTTAAGCTTATATTAACTATTTCTTTGATCCCATTAAAATTGAGGTTTATGAGGGCTCATTGGTCATTGAGTTTCAATGATTGTTTACAGTGCACTTACAGGTAGAGACATTGCAAAGTACAAAATGAATTGTTAATTAGAGTTATTTTTCAGATTTCACTTTTGTGTGTGTGTGTGTGGAGGGGACACACCAGTTGAGAAGAGGGGGACTGGAGGAAATGGGAATATTAAAAATAATGAATTTGATCCTTTCGATGTAGTGTTTTTGCCTGATATTTCTATTTCTAATACTTCTAGCATAGTAGCCAATAGTAAATTGGTTACAAGACACTCTATGCATCAATTAGAATATGAATAATTGATCATGGTCACTAATACAGGTGATGATAGCACAACAAAAATATCAAAACAGCAGAAAGTTAATGTAAATAAAGTGCAACAAACATTTATGCAAATTAATCTATGATTTCATCTAATATAATTTGCTGTAACTCTAATCTACCAGTCACAAAAATTAAAGAGAAAGGTAATCTTCCTCAAAAACCTAAGAATCTAAAAGAATTATCTATAAATAAGTAACAAATTATATATTTAGTTCTATAAGGTTTTTAAATGGTTTAGGCAACAAAATATGTTTCTAAGATCCTAAATTATTTTTATTAAAAAGGAATAAGAGAAAATAGTAAATATCTTACCATACAAAATATTCCATTCTTATTAAAACTGAGTTACATTAATAATCTTTCAATGTACATTTTAATTTGGAAGTGCAATGGGAAGTAGGTTAGTAATGCCATATGAAGGGATTTGTTGAGGTTCTGAAACTTGTACTTAAATAAAGAACTTAAAACACTTTACTACAGAAACAACATCCAATGTCTTAACCCTTCCAGGGTTCTGCCTAAAAAACTGGTTTATAATAATGCTTGAATTCATGCGTGAGAACATCAAGAGAATAATCTCATCAAGAGAACATCAAGAGAAACATCCACATGTTCCACATACCTGTAGAGATAAAATGATTAGTAGGATTTTTAAAGAAACTAGGTTTATTGAGAGAGGTAGGGCCAACAATATCGAACAGCCCCCTGATTGCAATACATGGGGCAACGCCTTTTCAAGGGTCATATGACCTGCCTGAGGCACATTACTCCAGTTTAGGATTGACAATGCCCAACTAGTTAAGTGAAAGTTCAGGTACCTGCGATTGCCTCTGATCAGGATTATCCACCAGCTGATATAAAGTATCCCGTGCCTCTGTTCACTTAGGGCTGGCAACCCACAGGTAAACAGAAAACACAGTGGCTGATTTTCCCTTAACAGAAGCCCACCAGTGCAGCAAGTCCAGGTCCATAATCAAGCTCAAAGCTGTAAATCAGTCCGTTTGTATCTAAAAGGTATAAATGGTCAGCACCAGGATCCTGTGAAGTTGACTACTTCTCAGCAGGTCAGAAAAAAAAAGGAAAAAAGTGGTCATAGATGACAAGTTAAATAGGCCACACTGAACTGGCAGCTCTCCCCTTCCGTTCCCTTCCAAAAGAGAATATCTCTTTTGAAAGGTACTAATGACCACACCATGAGAAGGCAGGGTCAGATATTAGGTGCTAGGCCTGGTCAGATCTATGCATCATCACTGGGGGATTGGTACACTAGGCCTTCCAGCTTATGCTTAGCTACCTTTATAGGCCAATTGAAGTTAATCAGTAGTAATCATTTAATCAATATATTGCATAAATTACACTGCTCAACATAGAAAATGGCCACCATGACATGAAATAAAACTTACCACACATGTAGACAAGTAGGTGGGAAAGAAATTATTTAATTTCTGAGGGATTACATGAAGGCAATGGGTGAGCAGACATCATGTTGTATAATGTGGCCTGAGTCAGTAGGTCAGTTGACTGTCATGCTGGGTTATACACTCAGCAACACGGCATGGTATCAAGTGGAAAAGTCCCCAGATTGTGTGCTGAGGTATTGCAGACCATGCATCATTGACCTGTGTCCATAATTCATCGACATTGTGAGGGGGTATGCAGAGGCATGAAGTCATCTGCTAATGACATCCCACATGTTCTCTATTGGGGAGAAGTCTGGGATTGTGCTAGCCAAGGCATGCCTGGACACCTTGTAGGCTGATGGTGGCAGTATGTGGGTGACATTATCATGTTGAAACTGGGCATCAGGGATACCATGGAGATACAGCAACAAAATTGGCTGCAGCATCTCATCGACGTATCATCGTGCTGTCATGTACCCACTATGCATATGAGTGGTGAACGGCTGTTGAAACTGATAACTCCCCAAACCATGACACCAATCTGAGGAGCCATACAATGCTCACGGATGGCAGCAAGATCAGCCCGGTGACCACGTTGTCTCCAGACTGTCAATTGTTGGTCATCAACACTGAGACAGAAGTGAGACTTGTTGCTGAATACGACATGGTTCCATTCATCCTGCTAGGCATGTCTGGCATGGCACCAATGCATCCTTGCGTGATGATGTGGTGTGGTGAGTGGCAGTCGTCATAGTGGCTGGCGAGAGCGCAAACCTGCCTCAGCCAATCTGATTCATAGTCCATTTCGACATGGGGGTGTCTGTAACTGCCAATACACATGAATGTCATCCGCTGTCGATTTTGGGGCTGCTATGGCTTGCCATCAAATGCAGTGATCGAGGCATTCAGATGTCTGCCTACCTGCACCAGTCCCACTATGACAACATGTTACCTTCCTCCAACCTGTCACCAAATTTGGCTGACAGTTGTTGCATCCCAGTGTGTTTCCACCACAATGAGATGCAGGGATCAGCTGTACATAGCCCTATGATGAAGCCTCTAGTAAAGGTGTCCATGTGATGGTAGGATTCCCGATGACATCGATCAGGTATTCTCACTCCTTGTATGTGCTTTCACCACCAAGATCACTCTGATACAGTGGTCCACACGCCCAGGTGAGGATGACCAAACTTATCTACACTGAACTGTTTTGCCCTATTATCTCCTTCACCTATCAAGGGATTGGTTTGCAACTGCACTCATTTTCATAACCCAAATATCAACACATGTCCACCTATTTGCATGGCGCTCTAACAAATAATTCCTTGTGTGGCATTTTCCAGTTGAGCAATGTAGAACAGAAATAATTGTTGGTATTCCAATAAATTCAGATTACCTGTTGCTTAAGTGTGAGTGACTTCCTTATTTAACATCTGTATATTGATCAAAATTGGATAAGTTGCTTTTACTGATCATAGATGGTACCATGAGCAAACAAGGTCAACAGGATTTAAAAGTCACAACTAAGTGGATAAATGGCAGACTTTGCGATAGCTTAGTGGTTAGAACACCTGGCATGTAACTGGGAGGCATGGGTTTGAATCTCACTCATTGGAGCAAGAAAAAAGTTCATTTAAAAATATCCGATTTAAAACTTATAGAATATATTTAAAAAAGAAATGGTTGATCATGATATGCTTTAAACTTAGTCTTATTTCCAAATGATATTCTATTTAGGGAAAGTACGATATATATCGAGCTGAAACTATAATATATCAAGCTGAAACTATAATATAAATTTCTTAATTATATCGAGCTGAAACTATAATATAAATATATCGAGCTGAAACTATAATATATTCGAAACTGAAATATATCGAGCTGAAACTATAATATAAATTTCTTAATTTATTGACTTTAAAGTACTGCTAAAGGTTTCTTTCAGTTACCCAATTGTTTAATCACTAAGTTTGATCATCCTCACCTGGGTGTATGAACAACTATATCAGATGGTGGTGATCTCAGTGGCAAAAGCACATGTAAGGAGTGAGAATGCCTGGGTGAGGTCATCAGGAATCCTACCATCACACGGATACCTTTTCTAGTAGCACAAACCTTTTGTTCTCACTTTCTTTCCCATGCAGTGCACTAATATGCTTTTCAGAACTGTTTCAAGTTTCTCAAAAAAAATATTTTTCCTTTTGGAAAAAAAATAAATTAACTAATTATATCAAAATAAAATTTCAGACTGGAATAGAAAGCTCAGCAGGCCTAAATTTCCCATTAAGCAATTTAATAAAATAACTGAAAGAAGCCTTTAGTAGTACTTTAAAGTCAATAAATGAAGAAATTTATTTTATAATTTCAGATTGATATTTGTGCTTTCCCTAAATAGAATATCATTTAGAAATAAGACTAGGTTTAAGAGTATTTGTTTACAGCATATCATGGTCAACTATATTTTAAGAAACATTCTATAAGTTTTAAATCTGATATTTTTAAATGAACTTTTCCTTGTTTTAATTTTGCATAATTTTATTTATAGTTTCAAAATATGGCTGATAAATAAAATGAATAACATGCATAAAGTTCTTAAAATGTATTATTTATTATGTTAAAATTTATAATTATTAAACTCATTGTTTAAAGGCATGGTTAGCTACAACTCAGAAAAATAGAATAGAGCAGATAGTTTAAATGTGAGTTAAGGTACCTTGTAAAGAGCTAATATATATACTTTACATTTTATATATATATGCAGCTAATATAATAACAGCATCTGGTGTTAATGTGAAAATTTTCATTAAATTTATTGTGTGTTTTTTTATGAAAATTTTCATTAAATTTATTATGTGTTTTTTTAAGAAAAGCAAGCATAATATAAACGAATTAAAGGAATTGTTTTTATGCTGTTATTGAAATGTCAAAGTAATTATTAGTATTTAATGTTTCTTTTGATTTTTGTTTTCATAAATGTATATATTGCATCAAAAATAAACTTAATAACAGGTAACAGCTGTGCTAAAATGACTCACACATAGGATGAAGTGTACTGGACAAGACTGGCACTTTGCCAAATCTGTGCCACCTTATCTGTTTTTTGTAGTAACAGCCATGAGTCATCAGGATTGCTTAAGTGTCTGCATCAGTGAGAATAATATTTGTTGTTAGGTCTAGTAAAGCTGTAGGAGTATTTTTTTGCATGCTATAAATTTTTCCTCACCACAATGTTCCTCCTGTGTTTCCCTTTCCCTGTGTTCTCCACTTCTGTACGCTATGTTGTCCAGACTGTACCAGGAGAATCTCTGGTTTATCCCCCTCAGCCAGTGGTTGCTGTGATGCCTGCACCGTACTATGGTGTACTGCCTGGAGTGCCATACTGTACACAAGGTAAGTTTCAAATATTTTATGCTTTTTTTCCCACCGTGAGAGCAAATGAATATTTATTAATTTGTATACAGAATTAAGCAAAGTATTGCAGTGAAATGTTTGAAGTAACAAACAAACCATATTATTCATGGTAAAACTAAGTAAAAATAGATTATAGTTACTTGGTAAAACCAAATGAAAATATTTAAAATTCACTGAGCCACTTTAATTATGAAGTACTGCAACAAAATACTTAAGAACCCATTTTATTTCTGCTGTATTTAAAGTATTTATGAATTTAAAAGAAACACCTTTCCAATAATACCATACATCTTGTCAACTTATTTAAAACTAAGTAAAATAGATACAGTGTGTTTAGTATTGTCAGAAATATTGTATGTTTTAACTTTGGAAAGAAGTAATTAAAATTTTAATGTGAAGCATAACTGTAGCAATGAATTCAATATTATGGATATATTCAGATGATTATGAAAAGTGTCATAGTAGTCTGTGTATAGAAAATACAATGCAAATATCAAATTTTATTCACAATGTAAACACTTTTTTCTTGCACAGATTGTAAACCTGAGAAACTGAATTATCTGTTTAAAACTTATAAATATTAATACTTCTCTCTGGTGTGCTAACTTCAAATATAATGGTTTTAAAAACCTTAAAATGTATGTTTGCAATACTTTTAAGACATTTTACATGATAACCTATTCTCAAAATGAAGTAAAATAGAAATTTTATTTTTTAATAGCCATTAATATCTTTTCAGTGTACAATAAAGTACTCTTACCTTTTACAGGATTAACCATAATATAAATTATGCAACAACCTAAAATGCTTTCTCTAAAATAAAATATATTATTTGAAAAATGGACAATATTTATGTCAACAGTTAATTGAATCATACTGCATATTATTTCTTATAAAATAAATATTTTGCTCTTATTTAGCATTTGGCTTAAAGAGCAGTTTTTAACATGTGCATTGACAGTGCATTTTAGAGTTACAAAAGAAACCATTTTCCAACTGGAGCAGATGAGAGTAAACATACGTTTAAAAATATAAAAATAAAATTAAGATTAATTATCTTTATATATATGAGCTTGATAATGATGAAAAAAAATTAAATGAATTTCTCCTCAAGCAACTAGCTTGGCATTCATTTTATCTAATTGAAAATCTGAATTCTTCCTTAAATTCAGGCCTTCTAATTTCATATCCTGGGAGAACTACTGGAATGGATTATCTTTAATTAAATATTAATTGTAGTAGTTCTATTGCAGTTTTAGCACTGGAGGATTTTAAAGAATTGGTTTGTCTCCCCCTCACCCCTTTCAATGGAGAGCTCATTTAATGTGGTGTAGACATCATCTTGGGAGCCCAGGCCAATGAGCAAGTACACTCTTCAAAAATGAGTCCAGATTCAGTTTGAATACTGATTCATGACATTGCTCATCTGGAGAGAACAAGCAATTTGCCTCCACCACTGTATCAATTAGAGAAAGGGACATTTTAGTGATGGTAGTATAATGGTATGGAATCATGATGACTGACTGCACAAAGCTTCACATCTTTCTAGGATGATTCTAGATTCTTCTTCTAGAAAGATTTCTAGATTCTTTTCCTAGAAAGATTTCTAGGATCTTTTTCAGGGAGGCACCCAGCAATATAGAAATAACTTTCCAGGAGTGATCTTATCTCTGATTTCATTTTTATAGATGATAATGCATGTCTCCACAGGATCATGTGGTTGATGACTTACTTGAAAGTGAAGATATTCAAAGGATGAAATGGCCAGACAGATTCCTGGATCTAAATTCAATTGAGCATGTGTAGGACATCCTAGAAAGGCAATTATATAGAATGCCAACCTCCTTCGAGAACCCTTTATGAGCTCAGATCTGTTCTTGTAAAGGACTGGGCTTTACTACCACAAAATCTCATCAACAGCCTTTTCAGCCTGTTAAGAACATATTGCATGAGTTTATATAGCTGTTGTGAATGATCACATTATTTTCAATATATCTTGTCATCTATTTCTAGCACCTTCAGGGTGGCTCAGTCGATAGCACTCCAGGCTCATAAATCTGCAGTTTCCAGATTTGAGTCCTAGCTGGCCAGCATTGAGATTTATCTCTGCAAAATTCCCCACTCTGCTTACAGTCAGTAGGGACACCAATGGGCTTGGAAAGTCTGCTGTACATCAGATGGAATGTTAAGCCATTGGCTCGTGGCAGAGAGCCATGCCCTGTGCATGTTAAAGAACATGCTGAATGGCCTTGATGGGAAGGTAACAGCTGTCTCCCAACAGCTGTTCCAGTGGGTCTCCTCCCCCAACCTTCTCTGAGTGTTCAGGGTCCTTGGGACCTGGCCATTTAGCCCATTGTGTACAAAATAGTGCTGCTCAGAGTTAAAACAATCCAACCCTAGCACCTTCATTATGGGAACTCATGCTCTTATATGTAGCACTCATGCATATTTCCTGTTTCCACTATTATCCCACTTGCTGTTACTCACTGATATCACAATACTTTTCTAAACAAATTATTGTATTTGCCATGAAAATGGTTTTGAATTATGTACACTTTTGTGCATTGTCCTTTAATTTTGAGCACCAGTGTTGAAATATAAACTTGATTGGAAGGAATTTGGATTTTGTGTCTGCAGTAAATAAGCAAACACTTCACTCTTTTGAAGTTTTGTATGCTGTGAAATATATATTATGTTCTAACAAATTTCCTCTTGAAATTGAGTGGGCTTTTAAAGTGAAAAAATAAGAGTAGTTAAAATCTTGAGTTCTATCAGAGATAGATAATAAAATTTTTAATCTGCCATGAAGTGGCTTATGGAAAACCTGGACACAGAAATTAGTATAGGCACTTGGTTGTTATACAGGGGAAGAGCAAATTTTTACTTATCCCTTTTGATACTCCATTTTGAAATAAGTGGCTGTAATATAGAATAAACATTGCCTTGTGTGGTTTAAGAGTTAACTATATATCAAATACAACAGAATTAATGATAACCGTAATCATCTCAAATGCACCAGTGTTATATACTTCAAGGCAAATTTCCAGTCCGCCAAATATTTTAAAGTAATGTTGCAACTTTAATTTTAATACTTGACTATTGCAAGGCATAGAAAAAGACTTTAATCTGGTGGTAAAAATAACACTTCTGACTGGAGGAACTACCAAGCACCCAGCCGGAGGCATAAAGCCAACCTCACTTTCCTCGAGTAAAAACTGACATGGACATTAATTGGTTCAACAAAAGACTATATTTATTTATGTTAATTGTTTGTTACTATGAACATTTACATTTGTTCTGTCATGTCCAACTTCCCACGTAAAACATCATAATTACAAGCAATTACAAATCATATCACACAAATATAAAATTTTCTGGCAAAACTTAGAACAGAGACATGGAGAACAACATTACAATGAAATTCTTTACATCAATATGTGGAGCACTCCTGAAGGATAACAATGCATTGAGGGCACTAACTTGAGACTGTTGACTCTCTTATCATGGGGCTTCTGCCCAGGTCTCTGCATCAGAACTGTCTTGCAGACCTGTCTCCTATGGATGGATCACAGCACTGACTTTTGCTTGTTGACTGCCTCTCACACTGTGCATCTTTTTCTCCTCTTCTTGACTCCTTTCCTTTTCACAAAGGAAGGCTACCCTCTGTCTGATTGACCATGCAATCTATATACAAAGGGGGAGGAAAGAAAACTGATCAGTTCTGCAACATCTTTGGCCAGAATCATGTGACTGCCATTCTTCTGTCCATGGGAACTATTGGGTATCCCATCAATTCATCATGGTCAATTCATCGCAATGCCAATTCATCATGGCATGAGTTCATCGCAGTGATAGATAGGATTTTGTTGACATTCTACATCTGTGCTCAAATGAATTATTTAATTTTGACTTTGAGAGGTAAAGCATATGTCATAAGAATTTATCTCAGAAATTAAAACTTAATTAACAAATATTGTTTCAAACTTCAACAACAACAACAAAAAACTTTGAAAAAAAAATCAAAGGAATATAATAATATATGCATTTTAAAAGTTTGTAATGATTATTTCAAAATTAGGCAAGTATGAATGATTTTTATGAAAGATAATTTATTGTTAAATATTCTATTCTAGCTTTCCGTTAACTCTTTAAATCTCTTTTAATTCTTAATATGAAAATCAAGATTTAAAAAGATTTGATTTCAATCTTTAATTGATCTTCAGCCATATTTTTCTGTTAAATGCACATTTTAAAAGTTATAGAGCTTCAGAGTTAGATTTCCATTGAGATGACATGGAAATTATCCATTTGGTAGGTTCTAGGTAAATTGTTCAAAAATCAATTGTTTGAATGATGAGTTTTTCGAAAGTCTAGTTTTCAAATAACATCTTTGTTTTTTGAATGACCATTTTCTCAAAAATTGCAAGTTTTTCAAGAAGATAAAAATGTACATATTGTATAAGATATTTAATATTTTTTTAAGAGATAAAAATTATGATAGATATTTATGAAATGTTTCTGTTTGCATTTTGAAAATTTCCCACTAACTTAAATTGCACCATCTAACAGTTGAAAAATTTTAAAAATGACAAAATTTTAAACAAATATTATAAATGATTTCTTTATGCTAGAAATTAAAAATTTTGTTGTTGGAGTATCATTGTCAAGGTGCCAAGAGGTATTGCACTGACAGCAATGATTTGTCTCCTTACACTGGGGAGGGGGGGGGGAACTCTTTTAAGACATAAATTTTCGAACAACTTATTAAAATGGAGAAATCTGATGTTATCTCATTGGGAAGCTAACTTTGAAGCTCTATAACTTTTAAAATATGCATTTAATGGAAAAATATGACTGAAAATAAAGATCATAATCAAATCTATTTAACTCTCGATTTTCAACAATATTTGTTAAGCATTTAAAGAGTTATGGAAGCTAGAATTTTAAAAATAAATTATCTCTCACAAAAATCTTTCATACTTGCCTAATATTGAAGTAATAATTACACAAACTTTTAAAAGTCATATTTTATTAAATGTTTTGAAACAGTACTTGTTATTTAAGTTTTAATTAATTTCTGAGAGAAAGTCTTATGATGCATTTATACTTCTCATTGTCAAAATTAAATAATTCATTTGATTTCAGATGTAGAAAGTCAACAAAATCCTATCTATCACTGTGATGAACTCATGCTGTGATAAATTTATGTTGTGATGAATTGATGTTGAGATGAATTGAAGTCGCAATGAATTGATGTAGAACTGAACCATTGAACAGTGGTCCAGAGGATTTGCTTGGGTCATCGTGTTGCTGTGTCTATCTCCTGACATGGTAATGCAGCAATCACTTTCTGTACTATTGTCTGCAGTTAGCTCCAAGTATTTTGCTGCTTCTTAAGATACTCTTTGCTAGAATTCTTTGTTATAGTTTTTTCTTTATTGTCTGAGGTCTTCTATATAGTGAGTTTGGTCCAAGCAGGAAGGGTAGTCCATGGATCGTCCTCGGAAAAAATATTTAAACTAACATAAAATATAATTATTTGTTCATTGGAGGTTAAAAACAAAACATAATGATATATTTGTTTTTATTAATAATTCGAACAAAATTAAAATTATTATAAAATATTCATCTGTGTTCTGCTTTGAAATGTATATAGTCATTGTTTTTTCTCTAATTCGTAAGAAAACACTTAAAAATTGTAAAATGAGAAGCAAATTTGTGGCATATTTTTGTATATTTGTATTGATTTTTGCACATTTTTTCCACTTTTAAAGTTTTGCCACCTGAGGCCAGTGCCTCATGTGCTCACCCCACTAACCAGTCTGCAGGGTGGTGGGTGCATTCTGTAGTATACATGGAAATAGCTTTTGAGATAATTAATTCAGGTATGCTGCCTTTACCTTGGGATTCCTACAGCCAGCAGGGGAGCAGATGGCCCTGCCTTGTTCTGTAGCATTTCAAAGAGAATGACCATTGAGAGAACCACTACCCTGACCTCAGATTATTGAATAAAGGAACTAAGGGCAACATAGAAATAGTTTTGCATGGTTATGGAAAAATCTATACAATACAAAGTACTTATTAAATTATGGAAAAGTCAAAATCTGGTAAATTCTTCAACATTGATCACACATGTGTGTTGGAAAACTGCCAAGTCACATGCATTGTCAGAGAAGGTTGGTGGATGAAATGCAATGACTGACAACAGATGCCCAGAATGACTTTAAGGTATTTTTTTATATAAGTACTCCCCATCCCTCCCAAAACAATATATACGAGGATCATTCAAAAAGTTCTTGACATGCATCTGCAGAACAAAAACTATTGCACTTACCTTAACAGAACTTTTACTGTCCTTTAAAGTACTCCCATTCAGCATCTGTGCAAAGTTGCAGATGTCTGTGGCAATTCTGGAACTCTTGGTGGCACTCCTGTTGGAGAATACTCCACAACTCTGAATAAATGCATTTTGTAAGGTCTTGCACCCTTGAAAAAAACTTCTCAGAAAGTTCATTTTTAATTTTTGAAAACAACCAAAAATCTCATGATGCAGGATCGTGTAGCTGTTTGATTTTTTCCTGCTCCATATAGGATGTAACTTGCCAGGTTTTGTTAGCATTGACATTTTCATGAAGAAGGAGATTGCTTGACATGCCTGTTGTTGGATGCTACTCCTTTATCTCCTTAACCATTTTGGGCGAAACAATGTTGGTGTATTATTGGTCATTTACAGCCATTTTTTCAGGTAAGGTGTTCATGGCTACCATCATGGTAGTTGGAAAAAATTGTGAACATTCTCTTTGGGGACATGGGTCATCTTCTGCAACCCAAACATAATTGTTGATCTTTCTAGGAGATGTATAGTAATTAAACAATGCCTCATTACTCGTGACAATATCTGTTAACCCTTTGGGGCCACTAGGTTCAAACATTGCATGCATCTCCTTACACGAATTGACTTTAGCCCTTTTTTTCTATTCTGTCAGTTTGTATGGTACCCATTTGGCACAGATCTTTCACAACTTTAAATGTTGATGAATAATTGTTTCCACATTGCCAATCCAATGCACTGACATCTAAACTTATTACCTGAACGGTGATGTGTGGATTTTCCTTAATGAGTTCATAAACAGCAGTGATGGTTTTCTTGTTTATGGCTTCCTTCAGTTTTCCTGCATGAGGGAAGTCTTTGAAGCTCTGCCATCCTTCTCTGAATTTGCATTCCATCCTGTAAAGGATTCTCACATATTTGTGATAAATCGGCATGAATATTTTTTCGCATTGTCACCAAGCTGCATTCTCATAGGGGCAGGCGTGGCTCAGTCGGTAGCGCGCCAGGCTCGTAATCTGTAGTTCCCAGGTTCGAGTCCCAGCTGGGTCAGCGTTGAGATTTATCTCCGCAAAATTCCCCGCCCTGCCCACGGTCAGTAGGGGACACCGATGGACTTGGAAAGGCCGCCGTCCATCGGATGGGACATTAAGCCGTGGCCCTGTGTGCGGGAGAGCCATACCCTGTGCACGTTAAAGAACACGCTGGATGGCCTTGACGGGAGACTACCATCTGTCTCCCAACAGCTGTTCCAGTGGGTCCCCTCCCCCAACCTTCTCTGAGCCTTCGGGGTCCATGTGACCTGGCCATTTAGCCCTTGGTGTGCAAAAAAGTGCCGCTCGAAGGTAAAACAACCCAACCCAGCATTCTCATAAAAATATAAAATCTTTCCCCGTCTTTAGTAGGCTCCATTGCAACAGTGCACAGATTTTGCAGACCAAACTTTATGCACCGCAAGTGAAGAGGGAAATGATGGATATGGCCTTTGTTTTTAACACATAATGACAAGTTTAGATACGCTTTCAAACAAGTTGTAGCTCATTAACTTTGGTGGAATGAGTGCAAATCTACAGACATGCATCAAACACGTTATGAACACCCTCTGTATATATGAGGTGTGGCAAAAAAAAAAACTATATCAGTTAAACTTTTTTGAAAAATTATAGAAATCAAAGGTTCCCATCAAAGTACTCCCCATTTGGCCCTAATGCACTTCTCTATTCTTGTCTCCCGTGCTGTGAAGCATTTTTGGAAGTTCGCTTTGAGAATGCTTGTTAGGTGCTCTTTTGTATGCTTTATGTGTTCCACATTGCAAGAATTGGTCCCATTGTTGTGGTTTGGTTTTGGGTGCATTCATACAGGAACACATTACATTTGATTACATATTGTCTGGTAAGTGCATAACATAAACCCTATTCACCTAATTCAAATGTGAGCAGTTGTTTGATCCAGAAAAAACTAGCTTAAACAGGTGTTGAATCCATTTGATGAGGAAGTATTATGTAAGCTTTCTGTGCAGTCTTATTTCTTTTCTGCTACATCTCATATTCAAGGTAGTGTATAAAAGTCCTTTTCTAGGATATAACTCAGGATGAAGTGATCCTGCACATGTAGAAGTGATGGACATGGAGGAAGTGGAGGTACTCTTCCTGATGAGCATATTTGTAGTGCCCCTGGTGGTGAATTGCAGAACTTAGCAATATTGCTTCAGCAGTATTGCAGATAGTACCAAAATTCCAAAGGCAAAGTTGTTTGTATTACATACAAATATGTCATTGTCACCAGTGAAATTGGATAATAATGTCTGAGAATTACAATGAAAAGTCATCTGGAATTAACTGTTGTTGATGCTTAGACTGCCTGATGTCTGTCATTTTATGTACACCAGGAAAGGTCGTTTTGTGCCTGAATGGTATTACACACATTCCTTGAAATGTGGGGGCGGGGGTGGCACAGTCGATAGCGCGCCAGGCTCGTAATCTGTAGTTCCCAGGTTCGAGTCCCAGCTGGGTCAGCGTTGAGATTTATCTCCGCAAAATTCCCTGCCCTGCCCACGGTCAGTAGGGGACACCGATGGGCTTGGAAGGGCCGCCGTCCGTCGGATGGGACGTTAAGCCGTGGCCCCGTATACAGGAGACCAATACCCTGTGCACGTTAAAGAACACGCTGGATGGCCTTGACGGGAGGCAACCATCTGTCTCCCAACAGCTGTTCCAGTTGGTCCCCTCCCCCAACCTTCTCTGAACCTTTGGGGTCCATGTGACCTGGCCATTTAGCCCATGGTGTGCAAAAAAGTGCCACTCAGAGGTAAAACAACCCAACCCAACCTTGAAATGTGGTCAATGACTGGATACTGCTCACACTGTATGTAGTAATATGCAAGTAGCCATACCAGTTATTTGGGTAATACAATTGCACAAATTGCACATGTTGTGGAGTTGGCTATAAAACTTTTTGTCGTCATTCTGACTTAAACATCAGTTGTTGTTCATCCAGAAGTTAGCCATCAATCCTGCATACTCGTACACTGAATATTGTGAGATGATGATTTCATGACAAGAGTGTCAACAGAATGCCTGTACTGCTACATAACTATTTGCCTTGAGATATCTGCATCATCACACACATCAGATTATTTTTTATGTGTGTATACTTAGCATGGTTTTGTTAGTATTCAAGCATGATGCTTGCTCCAGGTTGAATAACAGCCAGTGTATGCCTAGCATGTGAGTATGCAGGCATGATGTTCATTCCAGGTTTAACATGATCAATATTTAGGTCAGAATGGTAGTGAGGCAATTTGCAGTCAACTCCACAATGCACATACATGGCTGTGCGATCTGTTCATTTGCATTACCTGAATAACTGGTGAAGCCATTTGCATATCACTGCTTACAGTGTTAACAGCAGCTGTTATTGGGCACATTCCTGGGAGCATTTGTGATATTGTTAAGGCTCAAAATAATCTTTCCTGGCAGATATGAGGGACACTTGTCACACACCAGACTGTTGAAGCATCAGCAATGGTTATTTTCAGTTTTATTGCAGTTTTAAGCTGCCATTAATTTTATTTCACTGGTGGCAATGATGTATTTGTATGTAATAAATGGTGCTCTGCAACTTCAACATCTGAAATTTGGTGCTATCTGCAATATTTCCAAGGTTAACATTGCTTTTCACACTCTGCCATCATAGGCATTGCAAAAATACCCAATAGGAAGAGCATGTCATTTTCTTATAGCCATCCATCTCTTGTACAGACATAGGATTGTTTGGTCTCAAATTATCACTGTGTAGAACTTTACACCTCCTCCTGTATATAAACATTTTGTATTTCCATGAAACACGTAAATATACATTTGGAGGAATGAA
The DNA here is from genome assembly GCA_038380435.1 of Ryuthela nishihirai. Classification (NCBI taxonomy): domain Eukaryota; kingdom Metazoa; phylum Arthropoda; class Arachnida; order Araneae; family Heptathelidae; genus Ryuthela; species Ryuthela nishihirai. The sequence goes on from JAWZYU010000005.1 coordinate 45,081,956, forward strand.
ATATTAAAAATGATGAAGATGATGTGCAATCACATTATCATAAAAATATGGGAGATTTTCTCAATGTTTATGTAGCTGAAAAATATATGAGGAGATATATAGATAAAGATATATGAAAGATATATGAGGAGAGGAAGTGTAGAGTATCCACCCCCATGCTCTTGATCCAAACCCTCTCAATTTCTGTTATGAGATACTCTAAAGAACACTATACAATAAGCCAATAATTGTGGAGGAGCTGAGGCAAGAGACTGAACTTTTCCTTTACTGCTATGACCCAATAACATATCTCAGTCTGTGTGATTCATTGTTGATGATGCATTATGACTATTGGTTGCATTTTTAACATAAGGTGCATTTGGGTATTATAGATTCATATCTGTGTATTTGCAGGCTCAGAAATAGGTCAGTAAAGTGTTATACATTTTACTGAGGCACTCTGTATATGTTTTTTAACTCTTTAGTGCTAGACTCAAATTTTTGATTTTTAGCACATTTTTGAAAATGAGCTATTACCTTTATTTTGCTATTTGTCCATCTGCAGCCATTCAACTTAGTTAATGAGATAAATGAAAAAAATTCGTTTTTGGTTGGATAGGTACTGATAAATTATTATGACACATGTTTCCTTAATTTTTCAATAGTTTTTGCCTCTATTATTACAGAATATTAAATTTAGAAATTTGCTATATTTGAAATATAGGTGATAGAGTAGGGTGATCAAAGGGTCTATACACTGTCAGTAGTGATGTGTCTCCTCCATGGAGTGGGTGGGAAAGCACTTTTTTTGTTGTTAAGAGAAAAATGAAAAAGTATTTTTTCTTTTAGTTGGATGGATACTAATAAAACATTACCATTTGCATTTTTGGAATTTTTCATTAGTGTGAGTTTCAACCATTAGAGAGTGCTAATTTTGAAAATATCAAGTTTTGTTATGATTTAAAATGAGTATTCCATATATTCTAGAAGCAATTTGTTTTTCTAGTTATAAATTTTAATTTCGAATTAAATTTTTTATAGCAATATATTGCTAGCCAAATTTACATGCATAACAAAAGTTCCATGCATTCTGTTTAGCTGATATGATATATAATAATGATGATAATAAAAATAAAGTTCATGTATACTTCCCTTTTTAACAGTGAAAATCCATAATTTATGTTACTTAATCAATATTTATTATTATAATGTATTAATGTACATTTAATTGTAGTATTATTAGTTTGTTTCTTTTATAGTGTATTCTCCACAGTATTCACCTCAAGGTCCTGTAAGTGGAGTTCCACAGCAACCATCACCCCCACAACAGTCAGTACCAATATCAGAGGAAGATATTAAACAGGTAAAGTTAGGCACATTTATGCTGTTCAAATTGCCGATACTGTAAGCAATTTTCTCTTGCAATTCAAGTTGATTTTTATAAAGAGATTATTCACAGATTTTCTCTATGGTATATTAAACTGAAAAAAGCTTGTCAGACCTCTGTTGCAAGTCACTGCTTGAGGGGTATTTTTTTTGCATGCTATTTTTATAAATTTAACTGAAATGGTTTCTAGGCTTATAAATGATATTGCGGGGTATTATGTTGTTGCATATATACTGGTTTATTCTTTCTTCAAATGTCTTCCAGTATCCAGATTAAGTGTCATATTAAGTTAAGCACACTGTTAAAACTGTATCTCTATATAAAGTATGGTATTACAACCCACCTGAAAACTGATTCACTGAATATTCTCTTCTCCAGAAATGCATCCCAAGCATTCAATAAGGTACTACCATATGCCTGTTTTTCCATACTCTACACAGATTCACATAAGTCCCAGTGTTAATACCTATTCTCCTATATTCCTCATAAGTACAGTGATTTCTGTCACACAACTCTCAAGATAATTAAAATGAGAAACGTTCAAGAACTCAGTCATTCAAAAATGCTGAAACACCACCCATTATTATCAGTTTCCATTGTTTTTGTTTTCTCTCTCTCACCAAACCTATCGTATTGCCATTCTCATCAATGGCATTAATAGAAAAGTTCACTTGCCAAAAGGGCCAAATTGTCAGCATAATCTAGATCAGATATTTTCAAATACACCCAATTCTGTTTTTACATGATTTTGATTTAACATGGTTTAGAAAAAAAAAAATTCCAATTCTCTTTTTACATGATTTATTTTTTATCTAACAGGTTCAAATGGTTCCTTTTTAAAAATCTCCATTTGAATTTAATTCTGAAAAAATATTCCTAGAATTTACATTCATAACAAAATGCTGCTTTTATGGTCACATTTTTTGAAGTAGTTTTAACTTTGAAAATTACTATAATACACATTTTGTGTACTAAAATCCCCAAAATAAAAACTACACTAACTTAACTACACAACAAGTTTTCTCTATTCTCTATTTTTGTGGAAAAATTGTATAAAATCTACCTCATTCAGAATAAAGTGGCAACATTGAGTTCCGGGAATTCCCTTCAATTTTACTTCAATACATACGTTAGTCTTGGTCTCTCATTTTGTGTTTAAAGTTAGAAGTGTTTAGATGTTTAATAGAAGAAATAAAAAAAATTCTTGTTTCATTTTTTGAAGTTTTGTGTGCGTAATATAAATTTATTAAATTTTGCTGATAGGTAATTTGCAATTTTTCATCATCTGATTTATTAACTACAATTCAAATATTTTTCGTAAGCCTTACCACAATATCAAATAATTCAACTATTCAAAAGCAGAAAAGGAAAGCTATCTCTTTTTATTACTAAGATCCAAATTTTAGATCGTCTTGCAACTGGAGAAGGTTCAACATCCATAGGTAAATATTTTGGTTTGAATGAAGCTACCGTAAGAACCATCAAGAAAAATGATGCTATTAGAAAATCTGTGCTTTCTGGAACAAAATTGAGCACTAAGTCGTCATCATGCACGGGAGATATTGTAAAAGTGATGATGGAAAAGGCACTAGTAATGTGGATAGAAGATCTCAAAAAACAGAATACCTCTAGACAGAAATACTATCAAACAGACAGCATTACAAATATATAAGCAGATACAAGAAATGGAACCAACCACATCAGCTCAGTTAGACAAAAATTATGAATTTTCTGCAAGTACAGGTTGGCTTGCAGGATTTCTTCAAAGACACGAGTTTCATAATGTAAAGATAAAAAGGTGAAGTTGCATCTGCAGATAAGGCTGCTAAAGAATTTTGTCCAAAATTGGCCCAAATCATTGAAGATGGTGGATACATTCCTGATCAAGTTTGGAATGCAGATGAAACTGATCTTTTTTGGGAAAAAATGCCGAGTAGAACCTACGTAGTAAAATCACAAAAAAATGTTGGTGGCTTTAAAGCAGCTAAGAATTGTGTGACCTTTCTATTTTGCAGCAATGCTTCAGGAGATCGTTCATTAAAACCGCTGCTCATCAATCGATCCCTAAGACCACAGTCAATGAAAGGTGTAGATTTGAATAAATTGCCAGTGTATTGGATGGGTCTGTAAATGGTAGCTAGGCATAAACTGGAAGGAGCGCTGTGTACCAATCCCTAGTGATGATGCACAGAACCGGCCAGGTCTAGCACCTAATGTCCGACCCTGCCTTCTCGTGGTGCAGGCCGTTAGTACCTTTCAAAAGGGATATTCTCTTTTTTAAGGGAACTGAAGGGGAGGGCTGCCAGTTCAGTATGGCCTACTGATCTGGTCATCTATCGCCACTTTTTTCTTTTTATTTTCAACCCTACTGAGGAGTGGTCAACTTCACAGAGTCCTGGTGCTGACCATTTATACCTACTAGACTGGATTTGTTTATGGATTTGAGCTTGATTATGGATCCTGGACTTTCTGCACTGGTGGGGCTATGTTGAGGGAGAATCTGCTGCTGTGTTTTCTGTTTGATTCTGGGTTGCCAGCCCTAAGTGAACAGACGCATGGGATACCTTATATCAGCTGGTGGATAATCCTAATCAGAGGCCATTGCAGGTACCTGAACCTTACTTAGCTAGTTGGGCATCGTCAATCCTAAACTGGAGTAATGTGTCTCAGGCAAGCCATTGGCTCTCGAAAAAGTCCACTTGAAAAGGTGGTGCCTGAAGTTCCTACCAGCATCGCTGACTTCAGCCTTTTGCAGAGGAGGAACAGGTCTTTGCCCCATGCCTGCGATCAGGGGGCTGTTTGATATTGTTGGCCCTACCTATCTCAATAAATCTAGTTTCTTTAAAAATCCTACTAATCATTTTCTCTGCAGGAACGTGGAACGTGAGGACGTTATATAGAGATTATTCTCTTGTTGTCCTCACGCAGGAATTCCAGCGCTATAACCTAGATATTCTAGGCTTGCAAGAGACCAGATGGACAGGGAAAGGTAAAATACTTAAAAATAACTTTAAATTTCTCTTTACAGGGAGGGAGGATGGAAAGCATCACCAAGGCGTAGGTCTGCTGCTCAGCAGACATGCTAGTGATGCTCTTCTAGGATATGAGTGCATTAATGAAAGGTTTCTTACAGCAAAATTTTATATTTTACAACAATCTTCTTTTATTTTACAACATCTTCTATTTTACAACAATTGCATATATCAGGTAATAAACCATCCAACATAGAACAACTGACTTGACGTTTAGTAATACTTCTATTAAGTGTAGGTTGTTGAAAACCAATATACGTAAATTTGGTTTTTTTCTCATTTGCACTCAGTTTGTTAAGAGCAAACCATTTAACTGCTTTATTAAAATCATTTTGTAGTTTGAAAATAACATATTCTAAATCTGAGTGAAAGTTGATTAGCACTGTATCATCAGCATACATCCCTTCTGTTTTTTTCTCCTATTCCTCAGTTTCTGGCCATCCATTCCATGGGTGAATAGTTTTGAAAACCTATACCTCTTCTTCTCACAGAAATGCTTGCAGAGTCCTGTGGGTCTCTGAAATCATTAAGTGCATTAAATCTGGTAGCTTGCTTATTAAGACTTTGTGTGCTAAACATGCAGAATTTGTTCTGAATATTACATAATTGGTGGGGTGTTAGTCACAGTATAGCTTCACTATTAACTGAATTCTTACCATGATAGGTTTTCTTAGTGAGAACCACATTAGTCCTCCTGAAGAAGAAGACTGCCTAGTGTTGTTTACCTAAGGAGTAATTGCAGTCAAATGAGTTGATACATCAAAATAGTCAAATAGTACTCTAAATTTTAAATTTTGACTTCCAATATTTTGTAATTGTTGAAGGCAAGCTATTTATATTTTGATCTGTGATTATATATTCCAAACTCTCTTGGTGCTTTCAGTGTCAGAAATATGGCCGTGCTCACATAGTGTGCACATTTGATATTCCCACATGCATACACTATGGTAGTAAGGATCATGCTGATCTGTATATATCAGCTGCACTGTTAAGCTGTGTCAACTGCCATTCTCCTTGACTGTCCAAAATGGAAGGAGGGAGAAATGATAAATAATGCATTAAAACAGTTAACATCTGAAGTGAAGATGGGAAGATGTGCTGCACTCCCTTTATACCCCTTGTAACAGTTCCTATGCCTGTGTATAGGAACTGTTACAAGGGGTAAAGGGGTGTATTGTCAGTTGCAGTACAGGCAGCTATTAGTGTACCACCAACTGAGTCTTGCCTGTGGTTAAATACATCTTGAACTAGTTGATATCATAGTCAGTGTTGAAATTGGCATCAACACATCCATTCCTGCATCAGTTCCTTCTACTCTTACCTGTAAAGGGCCACCTCCTTCCCATCCTCAGGCAGCAAGAGCCTCAAAACCAAAAAAATCCTGCCAGGGCTATAGAAACAGAACCCTCTCCTTATAAGCAGTCACTGATCATGTTTGTTAGATCCATCCAGTGAACATGGACACTGCTCACAGAATGTTAAATCTTCCATTGCAAAGGTAATTTTAGTAGAAAATCTTGATCGGCCCAAAACCTCCAACATCTGAGTTAGCAATTATGTAATGAAATCGTTGTGGATATTGTTGAAATGTGGGTGACATTAAGGTCCTCATGCACCCATCTGCATGTGCTGTAGAAGATGTACTTGCAGACAGTCACATGATCAGCCATCTCCTTAGTTCACTGGAAAAGGAACGGAGATGCTCCAACTCATGGGAGAGTTGCTATCTTTGTAAGTTATCATTCTCCACTGAGATGATTCCACCATTGAGATGATAAGATAGTTGCTCATCTGTACAAGATTTTTTTTGTTGACTAGCTCTCAATATAACTGTCATTGTCCAGACATATCTTGATGATTTCATCTTGCAGCTACTATCCCCTTCTTACAAGGATCTTTAATGGACACATTCCACTGTGGTATACTGCTAATAGCAATAAGAAAAGTCAGGTTCCAAGTATGGATTTATGGATCTTGCCTTTTCCCTGTGGGGCAGGGGTTTTGTCTTAGTCAATAGCATTCCATGCTCATAATCTGCAAATTTACAAGTTCAAGTCCTAAACATGCCAGCATTAAAATTTATTTCTGCTACAGCCTTCAGTGAGAAAGGGGACACTGATTGCTTGGGAAGGTGCTGTTCATCAGATAGGACATAAAGCTATGGCCCCGTGTGTAGGAGAGCCATACCTTATGTACATTAATGAACATACTTTGACAGATGACCTTGAATTTCAAACAGTCAGAACTTATATAACCACCAGAGTTTTTATCCTTGAAGAGCAGGTCAGAATGTCTTCCCACTGAAATGATGTGTAGCCTTACAACAGGTCATTTGTAGCAGAGGAGTTGCTCCTTGCTTTCTGCAGTCTTTACATGCTTCTGTGGCTGGATAGCATCCATTATATTATTCTTCAGCAGCCCTCACCAACAAATAAAGGATCACCTGCTCCAACTTTTCAATTATATTTTCCCCAGGGGGCAATTTCTGGACTTTTGCAGAAGGATGTCATTCTGATCTTAAGTCAGTCAGAAATCCTAATATTCCTCCCAATTATTGTCCAATTGTTGTGAGGTTGGTGTGGGGGTGGGAGTGACTCAGTTGGTAGCATTATGTTGTTTTACCTCTGAGTGGCCAGGTCACAAGGATCTCTAGGGCTCACAGAAGGTTGGGGGAGGGGACCTACTGGAACAGCTGTTGGGAGCAGATGATAACCTCTCATCAAGATTTTGTTTGTTTTGAGCAGGGCCAGAGGGGGAGGGTGGGGGCAAAGGGCCCATGCTATCCCTTTGAGAGTGCCAGTAAGAATAATAGAGGCAAAAATTTGATAAAGTATATTTCATACACTTTTCTTGAAAAATTTTAACGCTATATGCTATGCATATAGCTAATGCTATACTGCAATGTAAATCAAGTTTTTTGGCCCCACTTTTACTTTTTTCCTTGCTCAATTGAGTTCTCCCCCCCCCCCCCCAACAGTTTTTTCTGGGCCTGATTTTGAGTAAGATGGTTTTTGGTGTCAACAAGATCATGTTTATAATTCAACAACTTCCACCAAATGTAGGCAGTGGCTGCTATGTTGATGAGTTAACTTTTTTCTCATTTCAGCATAAGGGTCATGAAGTGACAACTGCTGACTGTCCTTAACATTTTTCTATTTTTATGATGAATGGACTCCAGTTTTCCCCACAGACTCATGTGCACATTTTTGCTGCAAGCTCAGTCTTCATCTAGACATAGTGCTTCAGTTTGGGACCTCCAGTCTTCTGGTCATGGAGATGACTAATGGTTTTGTTGATTAAACGTTTTCATTTTATTTTGGTAAAATTTGATATAGACAGGTTTAAAACCTACTGTTTTTGTAAAATAAAGTTGCATAGGCCAATTTTTTTCAGTTTGGGAGATTCCCTCGAAATTTTAGTTTTATAAATGTGTAATTAGTAGTTTTGTTTCAACAATTTTCATTAAAACTGATTTGATTAATTTTTAAGTCATTTTTATTGATTTGTACATTATTTCAAGATGGCTTCAACTCTGCTTATTGCCATGACTTGTGTTTGACATTGAAGTTTTATGGAATACATGAAAAGTTAGTTAACATTGTGATAGTTCTTTATAAGAAGACTAAGTTTGTATATGAGATTTGGTAAAGCTTGAAGCCATTGGTTTAATATTTCAAATGGAATTATAGGCTACATTTTGTCACTTTTTCTTTTTAGTTTGGCAGTTGATTATACAATGTAGGAAGCTTTGCATGTCTTTAGATAGTCTGAGATGTAAAAATTTATGACATTGATTATACTATGATTTGTCCCTTTTGGGAAATGATATTTATGAAACAAACTCAATAGAGCTGTTGATAAGACTGGTAACAGACTTATTAATAAATACTGGAAAAACTAAAATGTCAAATACTGATCAAGTGGATGGTGTTACAGTTTTTTGAATGGTTTTGCTCTTGAGCAAATTTCCCATTTCTCGAGAGTTGTATGTGACAGATGTTCGAGATCTTTATTGAAAAATAGCGTTCATTGTTTTCATGAAATGTATTCAGATTAAAATAATTTAATTTTTACTGAATTTGAGTGAAGCCCAATAACAGTATTAGTAATGAGCAACTTTTTTTGTTTGTAGGTGAAAGAAATGTTTCCCAACATGGAAGATGAAGTGATCAGGACTGTGATGGAAAGCAATTGTGGTAACAAAGATCGCACCATCAATGCCTTGCTGACACTGAATGCAGACAGCTGAAGTTTTTTTTTTCAAGCACTGGTTATGTTTTGAAATGGTTACTCCAGAAGAACTTGTCAAAAATTGTGTCATATCTGAAGCTCCTAATAATTGTTGAAATAAAAGAGTTGATAAATTAATGAAATGATGGTGATCCTTAGGTTGTTCATAATTGTATATTGTTGTACCTCAAATGTTGCTAATTATTATATGTTTGATGTTGGAAAGTACCTTTATAGTGTTTTATAAATCTTTTGAATATTACCTTTAAAAGAAATTTTATTATAATATATATTCTATATAATTATACATGTATAGGATATTTCATCAGTTTAATGTTAAAGAAGCAATTTATATAGATTATTTCAAAGGATATTCTTGAAATATTTTCCTTAGAAACCATAGAAAAATAAATTTCATTCCAGTTATTTCTTTTTTAAGAATAATTATTTTTTTTCCCAAATATAACAACAATGGAGAAAAAAATTATCATTAAAAATAGCCACCAGAGCTGTAATTTGGGGTCAGTCATAAGTTGCTAAAATATGCAAAATGTTTTTTCAGATATTGCAGCTTGTTTTAGTGTGTATTTTTGCAAAATCATATTTTTTGTATGCTTCTCTCAAAATAGATACCATTATGATGGATTGCACAGAGTAAAATTTGTTTGTTGCACTACTGTCTCTTAATAGTCAAACTACTTAACTTGCATTACTAATATTAAATGAATATGATATACATTATAACAGAGGTGACTGAAACTTTAAATAAATGAACATTGGTTTCTACTAATAAATTACCACTTTGAAGTCAATTCAAATTTTTCCTCTAAAAATTTGAATTGACTTCAAAGTGGTAATTTATTAGTAGAGATTAAAACTTTTTTTGGGAATAGGGTTACAGTAAAATTTTTGAGCTAAGGCACAGGCCATATAATACATATTTTAGTGTAGTAAGTTACACTTTTATATTTTGCATGCCTAAGTATTGATTGATTACAGATCCAGCATTTTGGCAATTTTTTTTCGTGCCTAAAGTTATCTGGTCAACTTAATTAGTAAAATTCTAATTATAGACATAAATAGGTCTATTGCAATGTTTACTTATTACTTTTTGTCCAGGCATTGTGGTTTAAATCGTATTTTGTCAGCACTTGACAGTGTCTCTTAATTGTAGTAAGTTGCAAGCAGTTCTTTCAACTTGTTTAGACAAGTTTAGTAATTTTATTAGTTTTACTTCCTTTATAATTTTATTGAGTTTTTGTTTTTGATATAAGCCTTGAAGCCTGGATGAAAACAACATATATGAATATTTATCTTGATACTTCACAGGCCATATGAAAGCTCATTGTAGACTGCATCAGGTCCATGGGCCATATGTTGGACTTGCTGCATTATGAAATGCACTGAAAATTATGTCATATTTTAACTGGCATGTTGTGTACATTATGTAAAATTTAACATGAAATATGTGTTTAGAACATAAAACTTTCTTGAACATATAAAATATATTGATTTTCTATATTCTTAAACTTAGTTAGAATTACCAAATGAGTAGTATGATATTATTGGAAACCAGCATACTTCAAGAAATATTCACTATATATTTAGTGCAATTTACTATAAAATATTTAGATATTGTTAAAATGTATAAACATTAAAAAAGGCAAAAAAATTGTACATATTGAGAAGCTAAAGTAACAAAATTATCCTATGGTTATATTTATACTGTGTAAATTTTTTTGGAGAATATAAACTACTGATCATTTAACTCTCAAGTTTATATATCTAACCTTTGTTCTTAAAACTTTCTACTTTTTAAAGACTGGCAAGAAAAAGGACTACTTGATTATATGAGTTCAACATGTAACAAGTTTGAAATTGAGTAAATTCAATTTATTGTATCATTGATAGAATGTAACAGCTCTTTTGTTTAAATATGGCAATATCATTTAACCTTTAACTTGCTGGTTTTGTAGAGCATAATTCATTCTGGTGGCCAGGTTAGTTTTGCGGTATTTTTCAGGAGAATAAAGGAACAAATTTGAAACCTTATCCTGAAATAACTAATAGATATAATTGGCTGTGTCCTATATAAAAATAAAGAGCATTTAATTGCAAATTTTTTGGAAGATATGTGAGAAAAATAGCCAACATACTAATTTTAATAGTACTTGTTTAAAACAATACAATAGAAAAAAGAGTAATTTTGTTGGATTTGAACCTCATTCTGAAATAAGTAATGAAAAGAATATGACAAGTAATATCTTAAATGAAGGAGAACTTAATTCTACATAATAATATATAAATAGATTTCCTTGAAACATTTTAACAAACAGCAAAAAAATTTGACTACTGGAAACGTAAAAATTGCAACTCTTTGATATATGCATTCTTTTGAAATGATGCATATATCTTCCATTTAGAAAAATCCATTTTACCGGTTTTTGTTTGAGGCAATTTCAAAAGATTAAGAAAAAGTTGAATGGCAACAGTTCAAAGAATGTTCTGCATAAAATTTTAATTTGGAAATATTACCAGTAAAAAGGAAACCAACCGAAACACTCCAGTGAGAAATAAGGTCACAAAAATGGCTGCCACTGCAGCATAATATTTCTTTTTTTTTCAACTTTACAGAACATTTAAATAATCAGGTATCTTTTTTATTACCAAATTTAATTCATAAATTTTCAGAATTAATTCAAAATAACTTAAAAAGGCATGATATCTATAGGAAAAAATAAAAAAGAAATTTGTATCATATTCTCTTAGGAACTATAGTTCCCACCAGATGAGAGACTAATTTGGCTCTGGAAACTACAATATTTTCTGGTACATTAAGGGTTAAAGTGCAAAACATATTTCCAGCTATAGTGAAAAATTTTGTTATGGGACTGTATAAATTTGTTTGATAGCTATGTTCAGCCACTTCAAGGGTTTGAGTAGCATCAGCATGCAGGACTAACATTAGGTGGTTTAACCAGGGTACTGCTTAGGTGCCTTAATGTTATATTATAAAAGACAAAAGTAAAGAATAACTAAATATAAAATTTTTATGCAAAGCCCATTTACAACTGTTGAAAAGTTTGGTCTCTTCTTCTGTTATAAAAAACTTGCGTGAACAAACACCATGGGATTTTCTTTTAAATATCTCCAGATTTCTGATATCATGCTTGTGCTTAATGTATTGTTACTCAGAAGATGCCTGTAAAATTAATGTAGTTAAAATCTAAACTAGATCTATATAGAAGTGAGAGAAGAAAGGATCAAGTGAAATTTTCCTTTTAGTAGACAAAGCTGCATATTCGCATATTCATAATTATTCAATTTCTGTATCTTTGTAATTTTATACTCTTGACTGAATTATGCAGAGTTAATATTTGCTTTCCTGAACATATATTTAAAAACTGCATGAATATGAGTTGGGGGTTTGTAATATTTTTTAAGCATTGATGATTTCTTCACCTGGGAATAACTTCACTATGCCTACTGCACTTTGTTCCGCTTAACCCCTTCAGACCTTGTGTACATTACAATGTAGTTACTTAGAATTTTTTTCAGCATAGAAAGAAGTGTCTATGGTCTTGCAATGCTTGCAAGTGTAGACCAGCTTTTGTATAAACGAATGGACTGGAGTGTGGTGCATCTATGAATATAATAGAAGCTGGATACAGTAATATTGAAGATAACTGTGCCTGACATGCAACAAGAACTGTTTCGTAACATTTCGCAGGAAATCACAAGAATTGTTATACTAGATTTCACATGTGTTCTACCTTTTTTTTTCATTTGATGTGTTTACCAGACAAAGTTCACATAAATATATTTCTTTTCTTTATATTCCTTTTCACTATGTTGTGAGATTTTAGAATTTTGCAACTTTTGGGGCAGTTTTTATGTTGTAAGGAACATGCTGAATTTCAGTAAAATGGTGTTTAAAAATAATTTTTGTTACTTTGCTCATAAATAAAGCACATTTAAATGGAAATATTTTCTCTTCTATAAGCACAAATTTGGACCTGAAGGGGATTAGTGAAATTAATTACACTATATTCTTTCAGAGCAAGGTGTAAACCAATGATGACTAACCTCTGATGCACATATCTCTGTATGACCTGTGAAAGCATTTTAAGTGACACACTGTTTGCTTTTCAAATGAAATATAGGTAACTACCAGTGGCCAAGTGGTTACCATGCTTTGCTGTAAAAAAAAACAAACAAAAAAAACTTGTTTTTGAATTTTAGAAAAGTCATGAATATTTTCTATTATTTGCTGAAGTCTTGATTTCCTCACATATGTTCTGTGGTGAATTATATTGATTACTGCCTTCACAATAAATTGACTGACAGAGGAATAATTAATTATTTTTTCTATTTTCTACTTTGAAGTGTAAAATACATTACTGTATTTTTTTTTGCCAGTGACAGACATATGAAGCTCTTTTAGATAATTTCTGTAATAAAAAATGATGGGCCATTTAAAAGTTTTACTATCATAAGTGTAGACTTTCAGAAGAAAAACAACCACCTATTATTTTCATCCGTATTCTTCATATGAATTCTTGATCAAGTCTACCGTTGCTGTCCTCTCATTGGTCCTTACTTTGAATGACCTTTCAAGAACATTGTAAAAAAAAATTATTAAAAATGAGTTAATGCTTTCACTTTGTTGTCATCAACATTCAACGTTTTTTGTTTTGGAGATAAAAATTCTTTTTGGGTTGAATCGATGTTGATGAAATATTATGATTTGCACTTTCAGAAATTGCCCAATAACTTTTATAGTACCCTCTTATGGTGGGTCACAACTTGTAGCTGTGGGTGTAGTTAATTTTAAAGGGAAAAGGTTGAAAAGGCCAAAACTTTGAATATTGCAGATGATTTATTTATGCTAGAAATTTAAAATTTTGGAGACAGTGTCATGGTCAAGAGGTTTACATTGGCAGCAATGATTTGCCCCTTTACCCCCAAGGGGACAAGAGTTGGCTCAGTTGGTAGTGCACTGGGCCCAATCTGCAGTTCCCAGGTTCAAGTTCCTGTGCCAGCACTGATATTTATTTCCTCTAAAACCCTCACCCTGCCCATGATCAGTAGATGGCACCGATGAGCTTGGAAAAGTTGCTGTCCATTGGATGGGACGTAAAGTTGTGGTCTCAGGTGTGGGAGAGCCATACTCTGTGCACATTGAAGAACATGCTGTATGGCCTTGATGGGAGGTTTCTGTTCCCTAACAGCTATCCAATTGATCCCCTTCCCCCACCCTTCTCTAAGCATTTGGGATCCTCGTGGCCTGGCCATTTAGCTCACTGTGTGCATAAAAGTGACACTCAGAGGTAAAGCAACTCTCCAAGGAGGATGGGGAAAACATTTTTTTTTGTTCTAAGAGGTAAATGAAAAATTAGTTTTTTGTTTTATATGTGCTAATAAAATATTACTATTTACATTTTCCCAGTCATCCATTAGATTGAATTTTCATTGTTAGAGGGTTCTAAAGACATAAAATAGAAAGTTTCAGTAGTGCCCTCTAATGATAGAACAAGCTTAAAAATGCATAAACTTTAAAGGAATATTAAAAACGATTTGTTTATCATAGGAATTTGGAATTTTTGTGATAGTTTCATGGTCAAGAGGTTTACATTGGCACCAATGATTCACCCTCTTACCCCCCCCCCCCCCCAGAAGGATGGATAAACAGAATTTTTTTGTTTTAAGAGATAAATGAAAAATTCTTTTTTTAATAGGTATTAATATTATTCTTTGCATTTTCTCAGTCATCCATTACTTCGAATTTCTTTTGTTGAGAATGTTAAATATGGGAAATGATACACTTCATTTTCTTTGGAAACAAATAACCCATATTCACCACAAGTAATATATTAGTCTTCAAGGTTTTCTCTTTAGGTCTTTTGATGTAAATTACAGCAAAATTTATAGAATTTAGTTTTGTTTATAATAATTGTGAAAGGGTCAGAGGACATAATCTTCAAAGATATTACCTTTCAAAAGTATTGAAACAGTCCGTTTTTTTTAAAAAAAATAATAGTGATTAGATAGTAGTGTTTCATAATTGATTCATAATTGTAAAGCTAAATTGATATCTATAATAATAGAAGAAGTTGTCTCTGACAGCCAAAACTCATTGGGAAATCATCATAGAGTTCAAAATTATACAGAATGTTTCTGTTTATTGCCCAAGTTGCAGTGCCAAATTTCAAGTCAAAATTCTGAAAATGGGGGCTTGCTACAAGCAAAAAATATTTACCATGCTCTTCCTACAGGAAAGTAAAATTGCTGCCAAATCCATTATTGTCATTTACTGTGAAGGTAAAATTCACAAGAACATGTAAATCTGCTGCTGCCAGATCCCTCACAATCCCAAAGGTATTACTATATTAAGGCATCCCATTGCAGGTAGAGGGACCCTTTTTAACTCAGCATGTGGTCACTCAAGGAGAATCTGCATACGAAATTTGGAACCATTCAGTCAAGTACCATGGGAACCATAGGATACCAAAATCTGTTGAAATGGTAATAAAAAATCTTCATAGTTTTCATAAAAACAAAGACATGGGCTCTGAGAGTGCTGTTGATGTCAGCAATGCTGGGCAATTGTTTGTATTGAATCTGTGTGCTATGGGTTGTGGGGGAGATTACTTACAAAACTAACCTTTAGTGCAGTGAAAATCAGAATATACAGAGTAAAACTCTTTTACACCCAAATTTATCTATTGCAGATCAGAGACTTTACTTTTCATGGGTTGGTTAAGACATTGCTAGAGTAAACAGTGATTAAATTTTCTTTAACACTTTAAATGCCTGGTTTATTGTCAGAATTCACTGTGGTAACCAGATTAATTTTCTTGTGCTTCCAGGTGAAAAAAAAGAACTGCTTTAAAACCTTAACCTGAAATAGACAGAAATAGGTTGTCACATATTAAAATAAAAAGCATTCAATGGTGAAATAAAAAAAGAACAAATGGTTAGCATTCTAGGCTACTGATCTAAGGGACCTGGGTTTGAGCCCCTGGGCAATGCATGGGTGTTTGATTCATTTTTCTGATGAGGTGTCACAATCCTCACAGGCCTTCCAACTATGGCATGTAAACTGGCAGACTTCTGTCAAACCTTTGTGGCAAGCAGCTGCTTGAGGGGGTATCTAAAATATTTGACAAAAACAGCAAGCATATTACTTTTATTAGTGCTTATTCGAAACAACATAGTAAAAAAAAATATTGGATTTGAAACACTTAAAATAACTAATTAGAATATGGCATGTTATATTCTAAATGAAAGAGCATTTAAATTTATATATTAATATATATATACAGATTTATCTGAAACACATTAATTATATAGCAACATATAATTATTGCCTTTATTTTTATTGTTAATTTTTATATGCAACATACATACGTACACATGGGTTGATAAAGCCAGATGGGCTGCATAAGAATTTGATTGATTATATATTAATTAACAGCAAATGGGCTAGTTAAGAATACCAGGGCATATAGGGGAGTTGAAATTGGATCTGATCATTACCTTGTTAAAGGTGTCTTGCAACTTAAACTTAAGAAGTGTTGTGCTAAGATTAAAAAATTTACCTTTAATACTGAAGCTCTGAATGATTCAGTTATAGCTAAAGCTTACCATGATAGGTTACTTAGTCTTTATGAAAGTCATGGTTTGCTTACTACTGAAGTTGAGGAAGAATGGGACCATTTTGAACAGTCTTTTTTTTGGAAACTAACGGTACTCTTTTATGGAAAAAGGAGCAGAGGAAGCAAAAATATTTGAGTGATAAGGCACTTGCACTTATTTCAGGAAGAAAGAACTGTAGGAATGTCCTTAATCAGTACCCTACTAGTCCTAATAGAAAGCATTACAGAGAGCTTAATAAACTTGTAAAGGATCAGTTAGCTGCTGATAAGAATCTTTGGCTTGATGGTTTGGCTGACAAAGCCGAGGAAGCAGTTAGACAGCACAACAGCAGAGAGCTGTACCAGATAGTTAATGTTTTGTGTGGTAGAAAACGGACAGGTATACAGGGATTGAAGGATAAACAAGGTGAGGATTCTGTCATGGCTAGGTGGGCTGAACATTTCAGTGATGTTCTAAACAATGTGGTTAGTTCTACTCCCATTGTTTGTAATTATGATAGATGCATTGGTGGCTTTAATGTTGGCCCTATAACACAATCTGAAGTAATTTTAGCTGTTTCTAAACTTAAACTTCATAAATCCCCAGGGGTAGATGAAATTACTACAGAAATGCTTAGAGCTGGGAATATTTCGGTTACCACTTGGATGACTGAAATTCTGAATATCTTTTATGATAAAGGCATGGTTCCTAAGGATTTTACCAGAGCTATTGTTATCCCTATTTTCAAAAAAGGTGATCGCAGTTCTTGTGATAACTATAAGGGTATCATCCTACTCTCTGTTCCAGGTAAAGTTCTTTCCATGATTGTGCTTAATAGAATTAAGAATCTGGTTGACAGTCAATTGTGTGATGAGCAATGTGGATTCAGAAGTGGTAGGGGATGTGTGGATCAGATATTTTCACTTAGGCAGATTCTTGAGAAATGTTTAGAGTTTGAGAAACCTTTGATTATTAGTTTGGTTATTGATTATATTATGTGAAATTCACTGCAAGGGAGAGATTTTGGCCTTAAATGATCAGGAGATATAGAAATTTCTGATTTAGATTATGCTGATGTTTTAGCCCTTTTAACTCTTTCATTCGAGCTGTTGATGAGACTGGTAGTAGATTAGGTTTGGTTATAAACAGAGAGAAAACTAAAGTGATGAAAATTGGTCAGGCAGGCTGTGATTCAGTTAATCTGAATGGTTGCAGTCTTGAACAGGTGTCACAGTTTAATTATCTTGGGAACTACGTAACATATACTGGTGATGTAACATGTGATTAACAGACGGATAGGAATTGCTGCCAGGACTTTCAAGAATCTATGAAGAGAGTGGAGAAATAGGCATATACACCTAAAGACTAAAATTAGACTGTATAATAGTTTGGTTCTTTCTAGGATTAGTTTTGATAGTGAAACTTGAATGCTTTGTAAACAAGATAACAGGAAACTAGATGCTTTTGAATCTATTTGCTTACGCAGTATCTTGAGCATTAGGTGGTTCAACTTTGTACATCATAAGTAATGATGAGGTTAGGCAAAGGAGTCGGCAACCTCCTTTAAGCAGCATATTGTGCAGAGAGAGAGAGACTCCATTGGTTTGGCCATGTTGTCTGTATGCATAACTTTAGTGAATAGAGTTATGATGAGTGCCTAAAGGCCTCAGAAAGAGGGGGAGACCTAGGATGCAGTGGGCAGACAATGTCAAACAGGACCTTGTTAGAATTGGTGTATAATGACCAGATGCAGCAAATGTAGCTCAGGACAGATATGCTTGGAGAACTAAATTGCGTGTTCTGGTTGGACCTCCGTAGACCATGGTTGCTTGATGATGATGATATGTTTATTGTACAGTATTGCTGAAAGTTTCATTGAAGTCACTGTACTGTTCACTTTCATTTGTGGTATCAACATTTACTATTAATCCATTATACAGGTTATTTTTGAGAGACTTTCAAAAGATAAAACAAAATTTGAATGGTAAGAGCTCAAAAAACTCTCTCCATACAACTTTAATTTAGGAACATTAAAGGAAGGAAGAAACAGCTAAATTGCTTAGGTGTGGGAAAAAATGTCACAATAATGACTGCCATAACAGTGTAAGGCTTTCATTATTTTGTACAGTTTGGGTAATTATCTAAATTATCAGGTTTATATTAATAGGTTTATATTAATTATCAAATTTAGTTAATAATTTTTCAGAATTGATTAAAAAAAATCCTGAAATGGCTGATTTATGGGGGGAAAATAAACATGTGCATGTGTTATCTTGGGAACTTTAATTCTCCATGGATATGACACTGAATTTGGTTCTGGGAATTGGTTACTTGCAACATATTAAGATTTAATGTTAATTTAAAAATAACAAAATTTTCATAAAATATTGGCCGAGTGGTTAGCGCGCTTGGGTACTGATCTACGGGACCTGGGTTTGAGCCCCGGGTAAGGCATGGATGTTCGTGTTGTTTTTCTGCTGAGGTCCTGCCATCCTCTCAGACCTTCTACTGTGGCATATAAACTGACAGGCTCCTGTCAGACCTCTGTGGTCAAGCAGCTGCTTGAGGGGGTATTTATTATTTTATTTATTATTTATAAGAATTGACTAAATTGTTAAATATGTCAACACTTTGATTATTCCACTTATTTTTTTAGAATGGTGGTAAGATTCTCATAAAACCTCTTGTTACTGTGGCTATGAAACTAACCTTCAATTTTAAATGAAAATTATGACAAACATAGATGGGAAAAGTGATGTCTTACTATTATATAGTGTTGTATACTTTTATTGCAATATAATTAATATTTTTCAAACTTCAGTTATCACACTAGTGACATAAAGCTAATTTGAAACAATTGTGTTCATGTTTGACTAAAAATGAACTCGTAGTGATCCAGTTAGAAGTTAGGCTGAAATATTTCTTTGAAAATGCAAATCAAAATTTATCTTTGTAAGTAGCATTTATCATTCCTAATTTGCAATTTCTTCTGCAGTTTGTCTAAAAATTGCACACTATTATTAAATAAATACTTGATGTTTGTATTGGTAGTGAAATTAACCTATTGGAAAAAGCAGCTATGGAACATTTGCTCTTTATAATGGAATCTGCAAGTCTCACAAAATCTTATGGAATCTAATGGCTTGTGAGATTTAACTGCTAAGCAATGAAAGGCTGCAACTTTAACTTATAGCTTAATGGTCTTAGTCTAAGCTGCCACTGTTCCAATTGTTTACACCCCATTGCAAGTTCGCTGAATCAGGCCTCCGTCATTCCTTGATTGGCAGTGTACTGAAACTTTCTATCTTCTAAGCTTCCCCAAAGTAATCTCCAGCACCATCATATCAAGTTTTTTTTTATCATCTGCAATATGTTGCTAAAAATAAGATAATCAAAAAGTATTATCTCATTTTTAACACTGCAATGTTTGGTTAAAAACATCTATTGCAGATGTTTTGTAGTGTTGAGTTAAAATGTAAAGTGCAGTCAACATTGTTCTTATATCTGTGCAGTGTTGAGTGCATGTAATGTTATTCTCTAACCACACTTTTACCATGGGCCTTTGGGGCGGGGGTGGCTCAGTTGGTAGCGCGCCTGGGTCGTAATCTGTAGTTCCCAGGTTCGAGTCCCAGCTGGGCCAGCATTTAGATTTATCTCCCCTCCCCCCTGCCTTGCCGACGGTCAGTAGGGGACACCAATGGGCTTGGAAAGGCTGCCACCCATCAGATGGGACATTAAGCTGTGGTCCCGTGTGTGGGAGAGCCATACCCTGCGCAGTTAAAGAACACGCTGGATGGTCTTGACGGGAGGCTACCATCTGTCTCCCAACAGCTGTTCCAGTGGGTCCCCTCCCCCAACCTTCTCTGAGTCTTTGGGGCCCTTGTGATCTGGCCATTTAGCCCATGATGTGCAAAAAAGTGCTGCTCAGAAGTAAAACAACCCAGCCATAAGCCTTTTTCTTATCGATTTGACATGTATTACAATCTTTATGAACATAACCCCCTGTGATAATAATAATATAACATAACCACTTATATTTTTGAACATAACCCAATGTAATATTATTACCTCCTGTAATTTATGAACATAACCCCTTGTATAAATAGTATAGCTGAAAAGATAGCATTGATTTGTGATGTATTACTATTACTCTAATATTAATTTTTGTTGCACCTTTTTTCAAATTGAGGTATTTCATCTCTCTTTATCATAAGGGAATTATGGATGTATGTTTTTTGTAATGTGACAAAAATGCATCATGGTCAAAATCTTCAAGGTGTAGATGATTTATTAATGGTCTAGGAAAGTCAAAGGAATCTGAATTTTTCAAATTTGCTCAAGAACTGAGTGCATTTTATCAAAAAGGAAAGGAACATGGAACCACATTGAAGTAACCCAAATTACAAGATACTTGTTGTTTGTAGTGTTTTGTTGTTGACTCACTTCAAGTTAAGAAAATTAACCTGTGGATTTCAAATGTTTTAGCCCAGTGGTGTTTAAACTTTTTTTCTAATCCTTGACACAGGGTTGGATAATTTCATATTACTTCTGCTGTTGAGTTATATAATTTTCTCCTACTCAGTGGTGTAATTAGGAGGGGAGCATTTGCTCTCCCTGGATACATTCTCCAAAAGTGGCCCTTTTGAATAATCTTTTTAAAGGTAATAGTTGATGGTTGTTAAGAGTGATAAAAATATGTTAGAGGAAGCAGTATGAAAACGAGGCAGTCTGTTGTAATAATACACCTTGTAGGTATATTATTATTATATGTTTTATGTCTAGTGGTTTTGCTTCACTCCCCCTGATGTCTTCAGGTGTGCCTTTTATGTGCTCATTCTCCTTGATTTTAAAACCTGGCTACTCCATTGCTCCTACTTAGTTTGTTCTAGTTAAATAATTTGACAAGATTTGCAACTCAAAATTGTGTTTCCATGAAGTTAAAATTTTACTAACCCTGTAGTTCCAGAGTCTGTCCAGCTTATTTAAAAATAACATAAAGTAAATTGGTAGATGTAATGATTGTTTTCAAAGAATGTATAGACTCAAAAATTGACAGAGCTTAATATTTGATAAAGATATCAAAAAAATTTGTTTTAAATTTTTGAGTTAATATGTAAAGGTATGAAGAATGAAAAAAAAAAACCCATGAAATTTTCTATAACAGATTTTATGGAGAATTTTATTCACCATTTAGTGGTCTCTCATATCCTTTGAGGTATGAACAGGTTTGAATGGAACAGAACTGGAATTTAATGCTGAAGCCTGCTGCTGAGGCTTTTTAAAAAAATAGTTTTTAAGAAATTGATGTACATTTGACAGTTGACAAAACAAAGTTGTCAACTGGCAAACTTTCGGAGTTTTAAATTTCTTAAACATTTCTGTTATGTGAATAACAGTAAGAAGTATTATATACGTTACTGCTAAAGCTTGAAAGCTGTTAATGTGCACATTACCTAGCTAATCTGCAGATTAACTGATTTGCTCCGTTAACGTGCAGAATCAAGAGTTTTTCCGTATTTTACCTAGGCAATGTGCACATTAACTGCTTCCGTATCGTTAAAGTTCAAAAGTTTGTTTCTTTCATAGTGGTGAATCTCTTGAATACGAATCTTCGTGTCACGTGATTCACTCGTCTGCATTATAAAAAACACCCCGGATGAGCGGAGGCCAAGTGAGAACGAATCGGTAAAGTGATTCATTCTTGATAACGAATCACTAAAATGATTCGTTCTCACTTGGCCTGCTCATTTTGGGGGCTTTTTTTATAATTCGGACGACTGATTCATGTTGACAGAGGGATGACTCTGGTTTCAACTCTACTCTCGGACACTAGATAAATAACATTATGTTAATTTAAGCGTACAGAAACGTTCCTGTTGTTCCAGCAAAGATCTTATTTTCACTTTAACGAGTGCCTAGTAGGTAATGTGCAGATTATCCAGGTAATTTGCAGATTACCTAGGTAATTTGAGAAATGAAATAATTTTCCGCGTGTTAACGGATCACCCTAGTTAATCTGCACAATACCTAGATAAACTGTAGAATAACTGATTTCTGCACTTTAGCGGTAACATATATATTATTGAACCTTACCTGATAATGCATAAGTTGAGCATTAGAACATAATTTTAAGTTAAATGTGCATTGTGTAAATTGCAAAAAGTTTCAAACATAGTATAACTTAAAGATATTTATGTGAACCACTCTAGCTTTGTTGAAGTGTTATTGCAACTGTAAAAATTTAAAAATCTAACCAAAGAAAATAGTTTAGATAACTTTATATTTCATAAAACTTTGTATTTCATAAAAATTTATGAAAATTTCTCATTATATTTCATAAAAACAAGAATGCATGTTCTTACATGGTGCTGAGTTTTTTAATTGACGATTAGGACTGATTACTATGAACTAGTAACATCTAATTGCTCACATATTACATTATTATAAACTGTTACTGCTTATTCTAATTTTTTATACATTGTTCCAATGTAAATTTATAATATGTTACACAAAAGATGTCAACTTTTTGATAAAGTTCATAAAAGTATATTTGACATAAACTGAAGTATGATTGTACTTTTAAATTTTCTCATGTTCTTTGGCTTCTAGATTCATTATGATTATAGTCGATTTTTTTGTTAAGTAGTGTGAATGCTACTGGCATCTCTTGAACTGCCCAACTGTTCATGGACAGGCCAAGTGATTTTTAACAGTTTTGCTAAATGCCAAGTTATATATGGTGAAAAAAATGAATTCCTTAAAGATTGAACACAAAATGTAGAATGCCATTTTTAGTGCATCTTTACCTATACTCCTATTGCTTTTGACATTTATTGGTTGCTTGGTTTGAGGATTTGACAAAAGGTTGTTCCACCATATCTTTCGAATGCAATGGAGAAACTTAATGATTTATGTGCCAAATGAA
Source organism: Ryuthela nishihirai (assembly GCA_038380435.1). Classification (NCBI taxonomy): domain Eukaryota; kingdom Metazoa; phylum Arthropoda; class Arachnida; order Araneae; family Heptathelidae; genus Ryuthela; species Ryuthela nishihirai. Next base: position 45,105,147 of record JAWZYU010000005.1, read on the forward strand.
AGCTAATGCGGGGAATGCCATAGGCTATAAAAAAATGACCCGTGCTTTCTTCCCCCCTAAAAAAGGAGAAATATGAAAACAATTCTTAAGCTATATCTCCAGAATGTGAATGTTGAAAGTAACAAGCGATGCATCAAATGAACAAATCAATGCTTCTGATGTGGGAATGCCCTAGGCTAAGAAAAATTGTCTCCTCATGCTTTCTTTCCCCCCCAAGAAAAAAAAGGGGGGATGAAAATTATTGTTCCCCTATATCTCCTGAATACAAGTGTGGAAAGTAACAAGCTATGTGTCAAATGAAAGCTTGTGATGTGGGGAGTGTCATAGGCTATCTCCAGAATGCAAATGTCAAAAGTAACAAGTTATACATCAAATGAAAGCTTCTGATGCAGGGAATGTTTCAGGCTATGAAAAATTGACCTCCCATGCTTTCTTCCCCTCCTATTAAATAGCAAATATGAAAGTCATTCTGTATTTTCCAAATGCGAAGGTCTGCAATTATGAGTTGTGTCAAATGAATGCTCATATAATGATGGGCATAAACTATTTCGAATTTTGCCCCCATATTCCCCCCTGATGAAAGGGAGGGAAGTGGATTTTCATGGGGTTCACCTTTAATGAGTCGTATTTCAAATTAAAGTTTGTGACATCTCCAATGTCATGGGCTATCTTGAACATGACTCCAAAACAGGAGAAAATGTGCTCGATATTTATAAGTCGTATATCTAATAAAAAATTTTATAGGTCCAAATTTTTAAATTTTTTTTAAATACCTATCTTCCTGTAGGGCCCTAAAAATTGAAAATAAACTTAAAGCAATCAGTCACTGAGTTTGCATTCACTTCAAAAGAAGACAGGGCACTTATTTTCCTACTTAACAAGATTGTTGGCACCCTTATCTTCCTTTGAAGTGATACAAACTCGGTAACTGATTTAGGTTTATTTTCTACTTTTTAGGGCCCTTTAGGAAGATAGATTTTTTAATTTTTTTAATTTATTTTATATTTTAAATTTTGATCAGACCCACAAAACATTGTGCTTACCTTTAGGTTACAACGGAACAAATGACCATGCCATCAGCAGTTACAATTTTTAACATGAGCCAATAAACTGCGTGGTCTGGTTGGACCTCCGTAGCCCATGGCTGCTTGAGGATGATGATGATGATGAATAACGTTGTGCCAACAAAGAGTGCAGTGTTATTTGTGTTAATCAGATGATCTGCTATTTTGTCATTTGAGCTATTAAAAATTCTTCATTGCAAGATATCAGTGAATATCTGCTTACATACAAAATTTTGTGCAAACCTATCTGCCCTGAGAAATGGTTGCAGAATTTTGGCATTTAAAGCTAATTCTAATAAATGTCTGTATTATATCTGTTAATTTAACTGTTAGATTACTGTTCATAATTGCTTTAAGAATACTATACATAATTCTTTTGCTAATTTATTAACTTTCATCCATTCAACTTGAGTAGTTTATTCAATTTTCCTTATTCAACATGTGCTTAGATACGGTTTTTGTAACTTTTGTTAAGTCTCTTTATTACAATGTTAACAAAACTAAATACTAAAGATATTGCATAAACATCAAGCCTATTTGTAATTTCTTTTTAAAAGCAAAGCTCAGATTTCAGTCTACAGCAAACTTTTGCAATAACCAAAGCATTTTAATGCTAAGTTTATATTTTAGGTTGATTTGCCTATTTTTTCAATGACAGTGAATGTAATTTCTGAAAACAAGTTTTAATAATCCATGTTGCTTTTATTATAACAATCAAAAACTATTAGTAATTTTCATGTTGCAATTTTAAAATTGGAATAAAATTTATGTGCAATAATCCTTTCTCTAAAATTTTACCAATTATTTTAATATTCTCATGAAATTGTAATTGCATAATCATGGTATTGTACCAAATTAGGATTGATGAAAGGACATTTCAGAGATTTTTGTACAATAAGCTTAAAAATCTGGTATGTGCATTGTGTCTCTCAAAAATTTATGAAACTAGGAAGAAAATGGTTTTGCGACTTTCTTAACATTTCGGTGGTGATTAGGATAGCATCTATTTCTGAACATTTTCATGCCTCAGTAGCAGCTGGGATAGTTTTGGACCTGTCCATGAGAAGAAGGAAATTAAGGGGAGTAGTTTTTGCTTGGGATGGTGTGTAGAAGACAGCCATTCTTTATAGCTTGCTCTGGTTTGAGACAATGAACTGAGATTGAAACTTTGTTGTGCATACCATAGACATCAAGGAAGAGAAAGTAAGATAATGAAACCATGGAGAAATACCGGGAACATGCTTCATCCCTTCTTGCTACCTGCTGCAAGCAGTGACAGAGTGTACATATTACATAAGGAAGATTTCCCAAAAATAGAGCACTTTCAAATGGTTAATTTTTATTTTCACATATCATTCTTGAATATAAATCGTTTTTTAACATGTTAATGTAAATGCTGACTCTATCCATTTTAGAATTAATTTGAATGCAATGAATCATATTTTGGTAAATATATAGTAAGTAGCCAAGTTTGTTAGTGCACTTGGCTACTGGTCAAAGGGACCTGGGTTCATTCCCCAGATAAGGCATGGATCTTGCATTGTCTTTCTGCCGAGGTCTCGTGTTCCTCACAGATCTTCACTATGGCATATTAAACTGACAAGCTTCTGTCATACTTCTGTGGCAAATAGCTGCTTGAGGGGTAATTTTTTTATTTATATTTATTGAAGATGTCATTCATCTGATAAACTCTTGATAACAAAAATTAAGTAGAGTGTCTCTTATTACTACCCATCCTCTACAGTACGTAAATTTCTGGATATTAACTTTTTATACTTGATAGCATGGAACATTTGTTGAAGTGCTAAAAAAATATCTAACAGTGTCGTAGAGAATTAAAGATTTCAACTTAAACTCTCGATACTTGGAAATGTTGCTGAATACAGAAAACACTTGTTCTGGTGTGGCAAACAAAGATGATTTCTTATGTTTTGTGTTGGGCAATAGGTGATTACATTTTATAATCTGTAAAGAATTGGGTGTAATTGTATAAAATGGAATTTTATTATGTATTTTATCCTCTTCAAGTAGAATCTAATTGAGTTTAAATTTTATTTTGTAGTATTCTTCTATATCACATAGCCTTAATTATTGAAGCACATATCACTGGGTCTGTTTATAAAAAAAGTTAATTTAAGAGAAAAATTAAGCAAATTGGATTTTCTATTTAATCCTTTAATCTTTTTATTTGTATTAATTCATTAGAAGTTTGCAGTTCTAACATTAGGTTTCCCTTCTTTGATAAAACTTTCATTCTAAATGGTTCTTGTTATTTTATAATTGCTTGAGATTTGATAAACCTTTTGTTAACAATAGCAAACAAAAATATTTATTATCCTTTTCTGGTAGTGTAACATAAATTTAAACCAAACAGCTTGTTTTGAGGGTGCATTTTGAACAAAATGCCATGAGGTCATTTTTTTTTTATTATATTTGTTGCATTTGATAAATAATTAAAAATGAAGCTGTGAATTTAATTCTTTTTAGTAAGTAAAATTTTATACATACTTAAATATGTTTAAAAATAATATTTCCAATCTGTTTAAGCAGTGTGTTTAAATGCTTGATAAAAAAAAATTGTTCAATGAGATACCCTGTTGTAATATTTGAATGCTATGCAACATGTGCTTTTACACTGCCTACACACAATATTAAGAGAATTTCCATGTTATGTCACCAGAAAGCCAAATTCAATGCCCTATAATATTAAAATTGTATCTTTATGCTGAAAGGTTCAATATTAAATTATTGAAGATAAAGGTCTCAATCAAATGTATCTAAAGAACGTTTTTCAACAATATTGGAAAAGTTATTTATATTGGCTTATAAGTTTGAATATTTAACAACAGCCATAAGAATTTAGCTCAGAAGTTAATTAAAAGTAAATATTATTTTTAGAGAGGAGTTTCTGGGCTTGGACTGAGCCTGCACTCGAAATAGTTCAGACAACTTTGGGTGGGCTCAGAATAATTTTAATTTCAAATATTTTTTGTAAAAACAAGTAAAAATATAAAATGTATTTTGATTATATTTTTAACTCCTTAGCCAGTCTTTAGTAATTAAAAATAAGTACCATGTGGTTTTTGGTTTTTTTTTTACCTATTCTCTGTTTTTAATACATGAATGGCTCTTTGCATTTATAATGATGTTTATTAATGACGAATTTTCAGTTTCTACTAGTATTTCTAATATTTTTCTTTCCAGCAGTGATATTTTAAATTTGTCATAAAATGATTATATTAATTATTCAAGAATAATAAACGACTTGCAACATGTATTTCTATATAATATGCCTTATGATGTGTCAGAGAAATGTTTTACCAAAATTCGACTAAATAACTTCAGGTTTGGGCAGGTGCAGGCTCAAAACGTTGAACCTGAACTCATCTCTATATTTAACTATTTAATAAAACAAATATAATTTAGAAGTTTATGAAAGTAATTCTTTCAATATTTGTCCTTTTTCAAAAGTCATTGACTGACATGGCTGATGTTACATATTCCCAAATTTCTAGCTCTTTAAATATTGACTGAATTTTTTTTATTAACTTGATGTAGATCTTGATACAAAATATATATCTTGATACAGTTGATACAGAAATTATCTTTAGCAATATTTTACAGTACAAAGCTTATTTTGAAAGTTTAATGGCATTGAAATAAGCCTACTACTGGCATAACATTGAATTCTCCATCCAGTGTATAATGGTAAAAATGAAGATTAAGAGAGCATAAATGTATGTTGTAATGTCATTAAGCCCCAGATAATAATTTTTAAATTAGCAGCACATCTGCTGCTAATGTATGTATTATGATGTATTTAATTAAATTTTGTTTCAGTTATAGGTTATAAAATATTATTGTCATTGACTAAGTTAATTTTCCTTTCACATACAATCTACATTTATTCAGACAGAATTCTTCGATTTCTCTTTGGCATCGTATTATAATTCTAATGTTCTTATTCTAGTAGCCAAAGATAAAATTTTTAGTGCTGATCATTTTAATTGATAATTCTGCTTCTAAGCAGAATATAATTATCAGCACAACAATTTGGTTCCGAAAAGGTTTTAGAATATAGTGGTCCTAGAATTTTTTTGTGTAGAATGTGATAGAAATTAATCAGATCGAAAAAGATTTTTGTAAATTATTAATATTCTTAAAGTTACTTCACATTAGAAATTTAGTGTACCATGAAAATGCCTTTGATACTCTTGTAGAGTTTGTCTATCACCAGGAAGAAAGATATTTTTGTTTTGTAAAATATTGCTCTTGAATTACTAAAAAAAAAATTAACATCCAAATTCTATTTTGAAGTAATTAGCAATATTTTAATTGATTTGTGAAAAAACACTGTAGATATTTTGTAATTTCTGCATCAGGAACTTAGAAAATATGTTATTCAAGCCCTTGGTGGTGGTGTGGGAAATTGGGTACACCATTGACTCAGTGTATAGCATGCACTTCATTATCTAATTAAAACATTCTTCATTTATATGTGTGAAAGTTATATGCGGGTTATTTTTAGTTTTCCTATTTTTGAGTCTAATTCAAAATAATAATGCCATTTCCAAAAGTAGTAATAATAAAAAAATGCAACTATGACCAAAGTTTAAGATATGCACTTATTAATAAAGATGGAATATAATTTAGTGTTATATGATATAAGCAAATTTTAAAACTTCAATGGGGTAGGAATGGCTCATTTGGTAGTGTGCCAGGCTCGTAATCTGCAGTTCCCAGGTTTGAGTCCCAGCTGTGTCAGAATTGAGATTTATCTTCGCAAAACTCCCCACCCTGCCCACAGACAGTAGGGTACACCGAAGGGTTTGCGAAGGCTGTCGTCCATCGGATAGGATATTAAGCCATGGCCCCATCTGTGGGAGAGCCATACCCTGTGCATGTTAAAGAACACACTGGATGGCCTTGACAGGAGGTTACTATGTCTCCCAACAACTGTTCTAGTGGAACCCCTTCCCCAACCTTCTCTGAGCCTTCAGGGACCTTGTGACCTGGCCATTTAGTCCACTGTATGCAAAAAAGTGCCTCTCAGAGGTAAAACAACCCAACTCTAAAACTTTAACACTGGTAAGAAAGGGCTTGACAAATGCAACAGTTCTTTTATAAGATCATAACTCTTCTCGTAGTGCAAATTATAATGGTAATATACTAATTACTTTATCAGCAGCTTGATATATAATTCATCTCATCCTAAACAGCATATTTCTTGAAGTTAGAATATTTTGTTCTCCCATGCACTTATTCTGTAATACTTCTTTTCTGAAAAGAAAAGTGTGATATGTTCGTTAGGAGAAAATGCTGGACATCAACCTATCTCATAAAAAAATCCCCAAAATATATACCAGATACATATATATATAGCAGATATAAATTCCACTAATATATTGTAACTATCAAACAAAGATTATTAATATACCAGATTTACTGTATACTTTCCAGCTTTAAAATACACCCTTAAGAAATCGTGAAATACTACAACTTCAAAATATCTGTTAAATCTTCATTAAAGAAATGACATAATTTAAAGATGGGGACATGGATACCTCATCAGGAGGAGTAGCCTTAAATCGTTTAAAAATCTAGTTGATACATCTCGAATTACCAATATGGCTAAATTTTTATGTCTTCTAGAGTAACCAGCTACTGCACTGGTATGTGCAATTATCAATAGCGAAAAGGGGCGGGGGTGGCTCAGTCGGTAGCGCGCCAGGCTCGTAATCTGCAGTTCCCAGGTTCAAGTCCCAGCTGGGTCAGCGTTGAGACTTATCTCCACAAAACTCCCGCCCTGCCTACGGTCAGTAGGGGACACTGATGGGCTTGGAAAGGCCGCCATCCGTCGGATGGGACGTTAAACCGTGGCCCGTGTGCGGAAGAGCCATATCCTGTGCACGTTAAAGAACATACTGGATGGCCTTGACGGGAGGCTGTTCCAGTGGGTCCCCTCCCCCAACCTTCTCTGAGCCTTCGGGGTCCAATTATCAATAGCGAAAAGGGGCGGGGGTGGCTCAGTCGGTAGCGCGCCAGGCTCGTAATCTGCAGTTCCCAGGTTCAAGTCCCAGCTGGGTCAGCGTTGAGACTTATCTCCACAAAACTCCCGCCCTGCCTACGGTCAGTAGGGGACACTGATGGCTTGGAAAGGCCGCCATCCGTCGGATGGGACGTTAAACCGTGGCCCGTGTGCGGAAGAGCCATATCCTGTGCACGTTAAAGAACATACTGGATGGCCTTGACGGGAGGCTGTTCCAGTGGGTCCCCTCCCCCAACCTTCTCTGAGCCTTCGGGGGGCCATGTGGCCCTGTCATTTAGCCCATGGTGTGCAAAAAAGTGCCGTTCAGAGGTAAAACAACCCAACCCATCAATAGCAAGACTGTAGCACTTTTTCGAGATGCTACCATCATTTCTATAGCTCTTTCATTTGAAACTATCATACTGAAAAAAAAACAATCATTTGTATCAAATATAAGCTATGTTGCAGCAATGAAATATCTAATTTATTTTCAGCTTGAAAATTTTACTAAAAGAATTTTCTAATATCACAGTTTAGTGAGCAATATGCTAAAAAAAAAGCACTGCTAATGAACCTTACATATATTGCGACAATTAAATGTGTGATGTGATATATGAACTTCAAGAACAGATACCACATTTTAATGTATTATCAAATATGTCTCGTTCAAAAATAACGTTTTTTTTATAACTTTTTATGCGTCATTGATCTTTTGAGCATTCTTACTCATGTAGGATTTAGTTATAAATACAAAACCACGATGTTAGTTAAATATTATTGTGTGTATTCACAGCAATTCTAATTTATATGTAATACATATAATGTAGAATTATCTTCAGTAAAGAACTTGAAAGAAATATCCTGTGAATAAGCTTTGCTTCATGTGGAACAGCATAATTTTGGGACTTTATAGATCTTATAAAAGAACTTTTGCACTTTCCAAACAACAAATTTATAGCAATTTAACACATGATGGAGTGCGTCTAATTTGTTTATATGAGCAATTTTTAATTTATTGTCCTAAATGTTTGAATTATGTGAGTTTTATTGATATTAAATTTAGTTTATGATCAGTATTTCCTTAGTTTCTATCCTAGAGCGGCCATATTAAATTCATTTCTTTATGTTGCTTGACTCAATTATTAGTTCTTTTGGGTGCAGCGTGTCAGCACAATTTAAGCTGCTGTCAGCAGAATTTAAGTAATACACATTTCCCCAGTTGTCATTATTATTATTAATATTTTGCCTATTAAAAAAGGAAAGTGTTGAGTTTTTGAACACCCTTATGCATCTTGTTTGAGCCTCACAGCATAATTTGTACATTAGTATAGAGGAAGGTATCTGACCAGTAGTCTGTATTGATAGTAATTGGCAGATTTGTTCCGTGGAAATGTTTGAAATTTTGGAAATATAAATGTATAATTTAAATACAATTAAAATTGTAACAGTTATTAAGAAGAGGATAATAATGTTAATTAAGATAATTAATATTTAGAAGCCCATCAAAATTCAACAGCTGAAAATTCAAAATGACAAACAAAAGAATGGGAGAAAACAATTATTCCATGCTTTGAAATTGGGAGAAAAAATAAAGTGGTTTTAAATTCGAACTCTGGTTCATATTATAAGTAGAGGCTTGAATTTTTATTTAATACCATATAGTAGATAAAATCTATGAGACATTTGGAATTGGTCAGTCAAATAGTTGGGAATTTAAGGGGGGAGGGAGGGTCAAAAAGCGATTAAATTCCAAACGATGATCGATGAAAATGGAGGAAAACGTAGTTTGCGGTTCTAAATCAGGTTCTTTTTGTATCTAGGGAATTGAATTTTTATGCAACATTGAGTGGCATTGGAGAAATCCTTTCTCAAAATCGGAATAAATGGGCAAGTATTTTGGGAAATAAGTACCCAAATTTGTTAAAAAAGGCAACTTTTCAAAAATCAAAGAAGTGTACATTTCCATTTGGAATGCTCTACCAAACTCTGCAACAAACCTTGTCAAGAATGTTGCCTGGAAGAGACATTCGTTGCAGACTCGGTTTTTTGGGTAAAAACTTCCTTACTGAAACGTGTGAACTTTTTTTGAACATTTGTAAACAATGATGCAATCTATTCAGAATTTTAAAATGATTGGTCTAAATATCATTATCCTAGCAATTATGGTTTCTGAGATATTGTACTACAAAGGATTGGCACATGTATATATACACTATATTGCAAAAAGTAACCAGACAGTTCCATATTATGTGAATGGAAAGCCACATTCAAACCTCCCTAACATTGGAAAGGAGTTTTTTTTAATGGAAATTGTCATTAGAGATAAATTGAAGATCTTGATCATATCTCCATAAATTTCAATTTTCAGCAATATTTGTTTAATATTTAAAGAATAGAAGCTGAAACATTTAATAGTGGATACCTCTTCACACTCTTCCTAAACTACCCCCACCACCACTCGATGAAAACTGAAAAAATCGTTACACAATCTTCAGACGTTACATTTATATTAGTGAATAATATGTTATAACAGTTACGTTTTGTCTTTTGAAGTAAATTTTCATGCGTAACAAAAGTTACAGTTATACGTACAACAAAATATGAAACAAATATTACGAAAATAGATGTTTAGAGAGATTTCAGTGAGATATTCAATTTATCTCCATTAACATTTTTTCATAAAAAAACTTCCGAAAGTTAAGAAGCTTTGAAATGGCTTTCCATTCACATAACACGGAAATGTCGGGTTTTTGTCATGTAGTGCATAATATATACTGGTAAAGTTTTGCTCACCAAGAGCAGAGCATGGACGTAACGAGAAATCTACTGATCATACCTAAATTTCAGATTCAACGTAGATATTGTTCTTGACTTAAAAGCTTTTAAATTCTGTAGGCACATTTTGAGATTTCAGGTAATATATGTGTAATATTGGAATGAACAAATGTTCCATAAAAGCATTAAAAAATGTATATGTACTTTATAGATGTCTAGATCTGGTGTAGTGGTTTAGCCTACTTTATTACTAGACCATTAGGACAAGCCCGATAGAGCTTCTAGGTTATCCACGTCCTTTGTGTAGGGGAGTACGATCTTCCATTAAAAAAAAATTAAAAGTTAAACAGTAAAATAGTATGAGAAGTATAAACTCCCCCGTGGGTCAAATCCCATTGCCGGTATTAACTTGTATGCTGATTCCACTATATATCAAGTTATCAAATGGATCAACACAAGAAATTTAAAAGGTGAACTTGACCAGCTTACACTTTAGGCTGAAGTTTAATACTTTGAAGTTGGATACTGTACAAAGCATCTCATTAATGCATACATTGCATCTCTTTGAAAATTTTGCTGCATAATTCAAGTTGCACATTTTATTATTCTATCACAGTTGCAACCCAGAGGTGAATCAAAGGTGAGGCAGAAATCAGGCATAGAAACAAATGATGACAGGAGGTAATGAATGAATTTCAAGTAATTATGTCTTTGGGTCGATACAATGGATTCTGATTTGCTCTACTCCATCAGTCAATGTGGTGATATACACCGAAAAGTCTCGCACTTCCTTAGCAAATTGCTATAGAAGAGTTTGTTTTTGTAAGTCTTTTCTCTCCTTCATGACATTGTTTTTAAATTTGTCATTTTCAAGTGGTATTGTTGGACACATGACATTATCTGATAGAGTTATTGCCCTGGGATTTGTAGTCTTCCTCGTAATAGTTTATTCTTATTGAGATTGATCAAATATTTTGCCTGGCATGCAGGTGCAAAGTGGAGCCGTAATGAACAAATTTTGCGACAAATTAAAGGAAGATTTATGTAATAGTATATATAACCTCAGATTTATTAAACTTTACAGTTTTGCAAATCCATCAGTATATTTCTCAATTTATATGTAATATAATTCCTATTTTGATTAAAAGTTGATTGTTTGGGCGTTTGCATATGCTTGAATAAATTTGTATACACAGTATGTGATAATTTATTATGTCGAATTTGATGAAAGTTTCTTCTCCCCTCATGAGATTAAAAATCATGTCGTTCATCAAATGTAAACGTTTGTAATAAAATATATAAATTATATCATTTGTAATTTTTTAAGTAAAACGCAGTTTCATTTCTAAGCATAGCTATGCAATTTTGTGCCAAATCGAGACAAATTCATATGGGCTTGTAGAATATAGTCTATTCTTAATCAGCATCTCCCATATTGTTTCTTAAATATATATGACAGAAACAATTTTTACCATTTCAGTTAGTAATATTTATGAACATAAACGTAAATTTTTTTAGATGGATATTGCTATATACAGCGGTTCTTAACCTAGGGTTCAAAATCCCGATCCTTTTGAAAGGCCCTGAATGACCTTCCTACAGCTTGCACATTCATGCTATTAATAAACAAATCTTAAAATTTTATAGATCTATATTTATATGTATCTTTAAAATCAAAATGCAATCTTAAAAAAATTAAAATTCAAAATTGTTTTTGTGTGTATTGTAATTTTAGATTATTACGCTGGAAAAAGAAATTGTTTCCATTAGTAATACACCCATTCCTCGATATTACGAACGTAGATCGTTCCTTTAAAACTTCGTAATGCGGAAATTCTTAAATCGATCGATTATTTCCCAATCGTTTCAATGTTAAAAATGACGACTGGTTCTTGGGCTCCAGAAGTCCAATAATTTATTTCCCATATGTGCTATAATATTAAAGAATCGTTCAAATGAAAATAATACTACAATAGTTTGTTAGTTGTCATAAACTATAAATGTAGTTTCTAGTTAGTTTTCTTAACTGTACCTAAGAACATAGTAGTTCATGTTTACTTAATTATAGCTGCATTTTAGATGAAAAAAAATTCGAGATGCAATAACACAATGAATTAACCATTCTTGTTTCGATTTCTAATTATCATTATTTAAATACTGTACGCTTAAAGAAAATGTAAAAGACAAAAGCAAGCTTATGACACTCACTGAAAGAAATCGACATCTCGTCTCTTGTGTGTTGAGGTGGTGTCACAGAGTACGTAGATACACTATCGACTCTCATGGGCTGCTATGTTGACTAGTAATCGCTGAAGATCAGTACTCGTGCAGTTCGTTTTGAAATATCCCACCTGACGTTAAATAATATAGGAGTGTTTATAAATTCTTTTGGCAAACTCCAGTTGAATATATAAATGTTCAATAGTTTCATTCCTTAAGCATCACATGGATTTTACGCTGACTGTATTGCAGATATTAATATTTGTACCGAAAAGAAAAATTATTCGAGTTCGATTTCCCTATTTCTGTATTATGCGCATTCTTTTCGCTATTGCGCAATATTTCTTCGTATACTGAGAAATAGGTGTAAATTTGTTCGTTATTGCGAAAATTCGTAAAGCAAAAGTTCGTAAACTGAGCGATGGGTGTATTTTATTTATTAAAATGTTTTTAATTTTGTAGGGAAAACTTAGTTTGGTTTCAAATATTACTCTTTACGAATTTTAATTAGTTTCCATATGTAATTATGCTTCATCATAGAGTTTGCAGTCGTTGTCCTAGTTCTTGAAAGAGTTCATAAAATGGTCGAGAACAGCTGCTTTCCTGCCAGTATTAAACTATTAGTTAATCTAAAATCATTTGTTATTTTGGATTTGCGTTGGCAATATTTTCTTTATGTAATCTATTTTTTTATTGTAAGCATAATATTCTATTGAATGTTACCCAATTAGTGTTTTTATGTCTGGGTGCATAAACTTGAACTTTTGTGTATTTCGTACTATTATTGCAAACACGATGTGTGCTAAATATTTTGAAGCAAAATTGAAGATATGTAGTGAAAGGGGTTAAGGTTTAAATTGTATTTGCTGTTATCAACATTTTTAATTAACTGCATAAATTTTCGTAAAATTTTTAAATAAGATTCACTCTATGTATTCTAATTAGTTTCAGCTTATAAAACTGGAGTTGCATATTCGTAGATAATTTTCATTAAACTATATACTGTAATTATTATTCATTAAACTATATACTGTATTAGCAGTTACTGCTCATTGTTAAAATTTCGAATCTAACCCATCCCAGAAACATGAAAATGCGAAGATATGGACGTACGATGCCGTTACAAACTTCAATCTTAAAGAACGAAGTTGTTTTTAAGAAAGCAACTCAACTTCCGGACCTTATTCTTAAGTAACTAAGAAACAGATTATAGTTTATATATCAGTTATAGTTTATATTATTTTGTTAAGGAACTGAAGTAGTTGCGTTACCTCCAAAAGAAATGTAATCTGATGCTGAATAATGACTGAGAATGAAATATAAAAGAAAAAAAATTAAATTTGAAGAAACATCACAAAGTCATGCATTTTGCACCCGACCTGCATTAGTTCTCGACGACCCTGCTTATCAGAAGCTTTGTAAAAAAAACCTGAAAAATATGTCCACCTTCCATTTTTTGAATTTAAAAATCCTCCTTATAGTGCTATTTCCTTTTGACTTGTTTTCAATCAGGAAACTTTTTGCTAAACGCATCCAAACGCGATAAAATTTTTGATTTAGCATGGTTTGATTAGGTTGTTATTTAAGTATGGATTCCTTGGTGATTTGAAATTTTAGTGTTTGCAAGTTCTTATTGAATTTGAGTTATATAGTGTATTTCGCAAGGAGACAGAATGAGATGGGTGGGGGTGGCTCAGTCGGTAGCGCTCCAAGCTCATATGTAGTTCCCAGGTTCGAATCCCAGATGAAGATGGGGCGGGGGTGGCTCAGTCGGTAGCGCGCCAGACTCTAATCTGTAGTTCCCAGGTTCGAGTCCCAGCTGGGTCAGCGTTGAGCTTTATCTCCGCAAAATTCCCCGCCCTGCCTACGTTCAGTAGGGGATACCGATGGGCTTGGAAAGGCCACCGTCCGTCGGATGTGACGTTAAGCCGTGGCCTCGTGTGCGGGAGAGCCAAACCCTGTGCACGTTAAAGAACACGCTGGATGGCCTTGACGGGAGGCTACCATCTGTCTCCCAACAGCTGTTCCAGTGGGTCCCCTTCTCCAACCTTCTCTGAGCCTTCGGGGTCCATGTGGCATGGCCATTTAGCCCATGGTGTGCAAAAAAGTGCCGCTCAGAGGTAAAACAACCCAATGATCCCAGATGAGCCAGTGTTGAGATTCATCTCCGCAAAAATCTTCCCCCCTACCCTTATTCAGAAGGGACACCGGTGGGCTTACTAAAGGTCGCCATCCATCGGATGGGACGTTAAGCCCTGTGTGTGGGAGAGCCGTACCCTGTGCACGTTAAAGAACACGCTGAATGGCCTTGAGGGGAGGCTATCATCTGTCTCCCAACAGCTGTTCCAATGGGTCCCCTTCCCCAACCTTCTCTGAGCCTTCGGGGTCCATGTGACCTGGCCATTTAGCCCGTGGTGTGCAAAAAAGTGCCGCTCAGAGGTAAAACAACCCAACAACCCAATGAATCCCAGATGAGCCAGTGTTGAGATTCATCTCCGCAAAAATCTTCCCCCCTACCCTTGGTCAGAAGGGACACCGGTGGGCTTACTAAAGGTCGCCATCCATCGGATGGGACGTTAAGCTCTGTGTGTGGGAGAGCCATACCCTGTGCACGTTAAAGAACACGCTGAATGGCCTTGACCGGAGGCTACCATCTGTCTCCTAACAGCTGACCAGTGGGACCCCCTTTCGTATCTGAACCTCTGAGCCCTCGGGCTCCTTGTGACCTGGCCATTTACCATTATGTGCAAAAAAGTGCCGGTCGGAGTTAAAACAACCCAACACAACAAAAGCTGTGTGTGGGCATTTTTTGTAATCAAAATATACCTGTACCATCAGTTTCAAGCAAAAGCATTCTCCATCTTCAGAAGTATACATTGATGATGACAGATGTCACATACAGATTCACTTCACTATGCTCCCTGTAACAATTAACCTCCCATCATATTGTGCATGACAAGTATAACTGCAATGAGCAGGATTCTCTCATATCATCACTGATTGAAAGTTTTGTTTTTACATTTGATATTTTAATATTTGACATAGTGTCCAGTAGTTATTTCATGTTTTAGTGTAAAATTTATACTACATAGCAGTGGCGGCTCACGAGTTTTATTGGTGGGGATGTACAAGCCAAGCTAAAAATGATAGTGAAAGGAATGTTGTTCCGAATGTAAAATACTAATGTAAAGATGCTATTTCTATCATTTTAAAATGCTAAATAATTGTAAAGATGATATTGTTAATTACTTAAACCAATTTATAGTAATAATGCTATTGCTGATTACTTTTGGGGTGGCTCAGTCGGCAGCGCGCCAGGCTCGTAATCTGAAGTTCCCGGGTTCGAGTCCCAGCTGGGTCAGCGTTGAGATTTATCTACGCAAAACTCCCCTCCCTCCCCACAGTCAGTAGGGGACACCGATGGGCTTGGGAAGGCTGTCGTCCGTCGGATAGGATATTAAGCCATGGCCCCATGTGTGGGAGAGCCATACCCTGTGCACATTAAAGAACACGCTGGATAGCTCGACAGGAGGTTACTATGCCTCCTAACAACTGTTCTAGTGGGTCGCCTCCCCCAACCTTCTCTGAGCCTTCGGGGGTCCTTGTCACCTGGCCATTTAGCCCATTGTGTGCAAAAAAGTGCCGCTCAGAGGTAAAACAGCAGACAGCAGCTGATTACTTTAAATAACTAATTGTAAAGATGCATTTTGTTTATTGAATAATAAAAAAGTAATAAAAGTTTAAAATAATTCAGAAATTTTATAGTATACAATAAAACATTTTGTAACTACTAATGATTGATTTTAAAGTTTATTGTGAGCCAGGAGCATAATAAATGCTGCGTACGTTTTATGCAATATTAGCATATAAATTTTTCATTATTAAATGAATTACTAAGAAAAAAATGGCAAATGATCCTACATTGAATATTTCTATATACACGTTTTGCAGGTAAAGAGGTGTGAAAAAAACTTCATTTTTCGAATTCTAACCGAAGGCTTTTCAGTTGCAAGCCAAGAACAAAACAACTGCGCGAAACTTTGCATTTAAGACGTTAAAATTTTTTATTTCCATTTAGTATAGGATAAATATTTATATAGATTGATTCATTTTTAATACGTAAAATTAAAAGAATTCAAAATAACTAAACAGATAGTATTTTTTTCCTTTTACTGCTTTTTTCCACAGTAGCAGCACCTCAACACAGAGTAGATTTGCTATTTCCGGAAGTAATGAAATTCTGAGAGAAACTCTTTCCAATCGATTACACTTTTTAAGCATCATACATTCACTAAAAGCGCTTATAAATTGCTTTTGTGAGGAATCTATAATTTGGATCTATTAACCGTAGACTATTAATTAACACTTCATTTTACTTCCATATTGAATCACTTTGAGAAGAGGTTTTTTGGTCAAGCATTCGTGTTGATGCATCCAGTCATCAAACACTATCTTGGCACATGCAACTTCAACTCTGGTGCACAAAATAATTGTACTCAAATCCTGTATTATAGCTCTTTAGACAGGTCTCTGTCCCATGATGCCTTTCTGTAATTGTCATTTATTCCTTTAACATACGCTTTTAACTTTGGTTGTGAGTTATCTGTCTTTTTACCTTCTTGTATAGCGCATTGTGGCCCGTCCCATGGCCGAGTGGTTAGCGCGCTTGGCTACTGATCTAAGGGACCTGGGTTCTGAGCCCCGGACAAGGCATGGACGTTTGTGTTATTTTTCTGCTGAGGTTCTGCCATCCTCACAGACCTTCTACTATGGCATATAAACTGACAAGCTCCTGTCAGATCTCTGTGGCAAGTAGCTGCTTGAGTGGGTGTTTATTTTTTTATTTATTTATAGCGCATTGTAGCCTGAGTTGCTGTTGAGCCATAAAACTCAAACCAGCCTCTCTATAACAAACTAATAAATGTTGGTGCATGCCTTCAATTGCATTAACGCTGAAAAGTTGGAGCTTCTGTTCCTATTGGCTCTTCGTCGTGGAAGAAATACGGTTCAGCCTTTCTTGTGTCAAATAAGTAAGTAATAAAAAAATTTTCGAATGGGGAAAATAATATTGTCGAACTATTTTATTTCGTTTTCAAAACACGAGATAATGTTTTCACTTTGTCGTCTATCAATCCGGCTGCAGATATCGAATATTTTGTTTTTAGACATTAAAATTCTTTATGTATTAGAAAAGTATAAATGAAATATTGCAGTTCGCACTTTCGTAATCCCTCTAACTTTGGAAAAAGTTGAAAGTTCCAAAAATTTAAACGAATTTTGCAAATGTAATATATATAAATTTATGCTAGAAATTTTGGTTGTGGAATATATGAAGGTCATGAAGTGTCATTTGTAACGATGAGTTGATCCCTTGCCCCAGGGAGTGGGGGAGAACACTTTTTTTGTCTTAAAAGAAAATTGGAAAATTATTTTTATTTCGATTAATAGTAATGAAATATAATTCTCATTTTTCAAATCCTTAGGTGGTTTTAATTTACTTATTAGAAGGTACGAAATATAGAATAGGCGAACTTTTAACGAATATTACAAGTTTTTTTATTGTGGAAATTTGGAATGTCGGTGAAAGGAGTGTGAAGAGAAATTCCATTGATGCAACAATCCGCGCCTCTTTCTTAGAGGGGTGTGAGGAAAGCAACTTTTTAAATTTTAGAAATAAAAGACAAATGATTTTTATGCTGTATAAGTACATACATACATACAAAAATCTTGCAGCCATGGACTACAGAGGTCCTACCAGACTGTATAATTTTGTTATCCCCATCTGTCAGTCCTGGGCTACAGCAGCTGCATTTGACCATTGTAGGCCAATTCTAACAAGGTCCTGTTTGACATTGTCTGCCCATCGCATCCTAGGTCTCTCCAATTTCTTGAAGCCTTTAGGCACACTGTTTATAATCCTGTTTGCCAATCTGCAGTTATGCATGCAGGCAACATGGCCAAACCAATGCAGCCTCTCTGCACAAAATGCTGCTCAAAGGAGGTTAATGACTCCTAACCTCTTCATTACTTACAAAGTCAAACCACCTAATGACCAACATACTGGGAAGCGTCGAGAATTAAAGGCATCAAGTTTCTCGTTGTCCTGCTTACAAAGAGTCCGTATTTCGTTGCCATAACTAACCTTAGAAAGAATCAAATTCTGTTGTATAAGTACTAATAAAAATACAACTATTTCATTTTCCCAATCCCCTATTGATTCGAAATGGAACTTTTAAAGAGTGCAAAAGTAGGTACACAAAAAAAACTTCATTCTTTCTGAAAACGAGTTACCATATTTGTCAGAAGCGACATGTATTCTACTTATTAATCAGGCCATATTGATACTTATGGTGACTGTTTTTAGCTTCAATTGGATTTGAAAAATTTATATTTTGGGACCGTTAATAATTGGTTGCATTTAAATATTTCAAAATGTCGTGTTTTATACACAATAGAAGTATATGACAACACGGTTATAATTTTTAAAAACAATCTTCCAGAAAACCAGGTAGTTTGTAATTTGGATAGTCAATTTTACTCTGGAATTTTAACCTAAATCTTCAAGATTTAGGCAAGAACAAGGACGTAAACTAGTTGGGGGGAGGGAAGGACTTTTATAATTTTATTTTATAAGTTCGACACTAGAAATTGATTTAAGAAAACAGCTATAAATTCTTATTTCATGTAGAATATTATTTTAACCTTTAGGTTGGAATATTTTAATAATTTCATACTAAATAGGTTAATTGACCTTACTTGGTCTAGTGGTTAGCGTACCTGACTATTAAGACCAGTGGGGCATTTCCATGTGGAAGTGTGTTGTATGAGGAATTTCTAGGTTATTTCCATCCTTTGTGTAGGGAAGCACCTTCCTTTTAAAAAATGAAAAAATTGGCGAACTCAAATCGTTCTTGAAAAAAAAAAACCCCTGCTAAGACTAAATTTTGAGTACGTGCCTGGGTAAAAATGCCTATTAAAATTTAAAATTTATTTTGATTAAGGCAAAGATTTTGCAAGTATTAGGTGTCTTATATTCTTATTTAATTCTTGAGGCCGATTTAAACTTCAATATGGGTCATTGACATGGAATCTTTAACACTTATGGACATCACTTAAAGATTGTTCAGAATAAGTTGATAAGATGTCTGAATTGTAAAATTACAGTCATTAAAAAAATATATGGCACTGCTATTAGGCAGTTTAGAGATTTATCTGGTATCGCCTCATTAACCCTTTCAGGACCATAAGGTTTCTAAGAGTAAATATTAGTATGTAACTGTTTATTTTAGTTTGTTTAGACGTAAAATAAATAAAGATCATAAGAAAAATACATAACAATGTGTAGTTTTTTTGGAATTTTATGGGAAATATTTTTCCCAATGGACTATAAAGGTAACACAAATTATAGTTAGGCTTATTATGCAATGTCTTTTATTTATTGGTTTATTAGAACAAAACGTTAACTAAAATAATACAAAATTATGAAATAAAATTACTATACAAAATGATGTGCTAATTATGATATTCTGCGAAGCAATTTCTTTTGGTAGTGAGGCAAAGATGGACATTGCACATGGTATATATATTATGCGTCCTGACAGTTCTGTTTTTGTTTTCTAAACGTTCCCGTTTACGTAATTGCGTTCGGCATACGTTCTATTTTGACCTTCTGTATAAAAAATGCAGATAAGGTTATAATTAAATACGACAATCACCAATTTTAAAATGGGAAAAATGTTTCCCTTAGTCGTGAAAGGGTTAAATAGTAGAATAATCTTTTTTATAATAGTTAAAAAATTTTATCTGCTATATAGTTTTATTATTCAAATTACCAATGTGAGGAGAAGGCAATGTATAACATCCCTAGGTTCAAAATTAATGTAATTAAAATTTTTAGCATAGTTAAATTTATATAAGTATACATTGAATTATTGTTATTATTATATATTATCATTGAATATTATTATATAGTATGCTATATTGAAGTATACATGATTATAATATGAATCGTCATAGTCTTGATTTGTTTCAATGTCTGTTAATGAATTTCGATTAGCATGTTTGTTAATTTATTAGACAGTTATATTTTTTGGTGTCTTCTTTTTTTAATAGTCACGTGATTTTTTTGAAAATTCGTCCAAAAATTTTTATGATTGTCTTTATTGCCCTATATCATATGTATGTAAATGTTCACTGTAATTGGATTTTGATCTGTTGTGGGCACTATATAAATATTCCAGAGGGAGTGTATGGGCTCCTTAGGACGAGCCGCCACTGCTGTGAAGGAAGGTTTTAAAATACCCCAAAACATTTCGATAAGTAACATATTGGTACTATACAGTTATGCTTATGGGAAATTATTTTCGTTTAGCATGGCGTTTTCCAGAAATGCATATACCGCATTAAGCAGGGAATAACATAATTTATCTTTCTGTATTTAGATATATAAAATTCCCTGAACGAGAAATGACGATAAACTTCTTAGCTACGAAACGCCGAAAAATGCGACTACTACATTTTAGTGTATATATATGTGTGTGTGTTTTTGTATATATTAAGTTATTTTTAAAACTACATGTTTCTAATGTGGAATTGAGTATATTGAAGAATTGTTAGTGATTGTTTCTGGTCTGGGGCCAGATGGCAGAAAAAGCTATTTCCTGTGATCACATAAGTAACAATTTTCGCACGGTAAGTTGATGGTTTTTACATTATTTATTCCTACAAAATTCAGCTGGTCAGTAACATTATTGTGTAAAAAAAATAAAATATTATGTCAGTGCAGGAAGTGAAGTGTTTTGCTATTTATGTCTGTTACAGTTTATGCGAGCAAAATGTTAATTTATATCACAACTGTATGTATACGTGGATTCTTCATTTTTGTAGTTGATTCACTGACTTGATTAAACATATGCATGTAGGAAACATGTTTTTTTTCTTAAGTAAATACTCAGTCACCCAACAGTATCCGTTAGTGTGCTAGAGCAGTGCTTCTCAAAGTAATGGCCAGCGGACCGGGGTGGCCTCCAATCATCATGGGTCGCCTGTCCACAGCGAGCTGTCACTAAAGAAATTGTTTTTAGAAGCATAATTTTGATATGCCATAACTCCACAGTTCCTACGTTTCAACGAGGCGATACTTTAAGAACTCTTTGGGCAAGAACCCCGACGTATTTAGAAAAATGTCCCCTGTCCGTTTTTTTTATCTCACTTAAAAAAGAGATAAAAGAGAAGAAAATTCTTAAATGAAAAATATTACCCCCCCCCCCCCCCCCAAAAGAAAAAAAAAGATAGCGTTTTCACTTTGTCGTCTATCTGTAGACATCTGACTTTTTTGCTTTTGGAGATACATTAAAAATTATTTTTAAGTTGAATAGGTATTAATGAAATATTACTATTCCACACTATTCGACTCTCTCAAAAGCTGTAATTGCTCCCTCTAACGGTGGAAACAGTTGAAAATTGCAAAATTTTAAACAAATGTTGCAAACAATGTATGTGAAGTGAGTTTCCCTATTACGCCTAAGGCAAAGGGGAAACGTAACTTTTTTTGTTTTAAGAGAGAATTGTTTGTTTTTAGAGTTGAAAATTCTCTTTCGATTGGATAGATATTGATGAAATATGACTCGCGCTTTCCGAATTTCATAAAAGCTTTAATTGCGCCCTCTAAAGGTGGAAAAATGTGAAAATTGCAAAAGTTTAAACTAATATTGCAAACTATGTATTTATGCTAGAAATTAGAAATTTTGATGGTAGAATATATGAAGGTCATGAGGTTCGCATTTGCGACCTAAGTTGCCACTTTACACTCAGTATAGGTGGAAACGCAACTGTTTTGTTTTAAGAACTAATTGAAAAGTTCTTTTGGATTGTTGCTAATGAAATGTAATTCACATTTTTGTGATCCATAGACAATCATAATTTGCATCGTTAGAGAGCACTAAATGTGGAAATGGCGAAACTTTCAACGAAAATTCCAAGTGATCTGTTTACCACCAAAATTTCAAATTTCTACTATAGAGAGTCAAAAGATATTCCGTTGACACCAACAATCTTCCACGTTTTCTCAGAGGGATGTGAGAAAAGCAACATTTTAATTTTAAGGAAGAAAAATAATTATTTGTATATTTTATAACCAATGATAAAATATTACTATTTGCATTTTCTCAGTCATCTATTAGTTTGAATTAAAAGTTTTAAGGAATGGAAAAGTAGGTAAAGGCGAAACTCCATTCGCTTTGAAAATGCGATTCCCATATGCGCCAGAGGCGTTATATATTTTTCTACTTACGTATAATAATATGCAGACCTATTACAAGAATCAATTTTTAATTTCAAATAATATTACAATATATTATGATGGATATGTTTGGAATACAACTGTAGAGGATTTATTTTTATTTATATACACTGGTAGACAAAAGTTACAAACATAAAAGTTGACATAGTAGCATAACGACGTGAGAGACGTTTATGAAATTCAAGTGAAAGGTACATCAGACCATGACAAAGAACATACGCAAACATGAAATGCCTTGGAATGGATGGTCAGGAATAATGCTCTTGCATTAATAAAAGTCCCTCACTGGTGGTAGCAGAAACATTTTGTTCCGGTGATTAATAGGGACTAAAATCGCCCCTGACCGCCATATATATTGCGTAACAACGCTCATGCCTGCTGTTGACGAGACGGATGAGATCGGATGGCAATAAATGCCATTGTTCCGATAGCCCAGATCACAGCTCTAGAAATCTTTTGGGGAGTCTGAAGAGTACCAGTGCGTCTCTTCAGAGCTACCCCGCATGCTCATTAACATTAAGATCAGGAGACCTGGTGGCCACTCCATCCCCTGGATAGCCTCACTTTCGAGGTAATCGTCGACAGGCTAAACCAGGCATGGCCAACATACGGCCCGCGGGCCGGATCCGGCCCGCGTAATGAATTTATGTGGCCCGCGAACAATTTTTCAATATTAGCATTTAACTTCTAGTAATTAATCGAATTAATTCTCGATACTTCTATATTTTTTAAAAAAGATTCCGTTATAAAGAATTAAAACTTTTATACTCATCTGTACTCGATATGATCTGTTTGATGTTCAAGCGACGTATTAAAACGAACGATAATAAAAAAATAATAAGCGTGCAAACCGCCTCAACACGTCGCATTAGTTATTATGTTAACTTGTTGTATTGATTTACTTACAATTATTCATAAACAAATTTCATAATAAAATTTTGTTTACTTAAAGAAATAAGTGTTTTGCTTAACATTTTTCAATTTTAATATTTCGTCCGGCCCGTGAAAATATTTTTTTCCCAATCCGGCCCGGGGGCAAAAACAGTTGGCCATGCCTGGGCTAAACCCTATGAAGACGATCATTATCGCCAATAAAAATGAACTCTGAGCCAACAGCCTCTCCCCCTGATAAACCTTCCATAGGGCTGAAGGATCTCCTCTATATCTATACTTTAGAGCAGTGGTACCCAAACCGTGTTCCTCCAAGAAAAAATACTTTAAAGTCGGAAAATTTAAATTTAGGCAGAATTGCCCCATAAATATGCCCGATAAACCAAGCACATGAAATGCAATTCTTGCAGTGTTCCAAAAGTTGTTACTGCGAATATATATAAGTACTCTTAGGCTAAGAAAATCTCAAGAAGCTCATGTGCATAACACAATAAGGTTGTGACACCAAGGGTTCTGCAAGACCATTTGTTTAATATTAAGGATTCCCTGGTGTAAAAAAGTTTGGTAACCACTAATTTAGAGTATGCACGGTGCCACCTTGAAACACATGGAGTTGTATATGGCCAACCAGCATTATGCCTCCCCACACTAGAAGACCTCATTCATAGTGGTCTCATTGGCTGGATGATGTGGGATGGATGGGCATTCTCCAGATGAGCACAAGTTGGGAATCGAGTCAGACAGAAACAGGACTCGCCCCCTGTTGTTCTGAAAGAATACGTGCCCACTGTTGTTCAGCCCAGGTGTTATGGTTTACCAAGTCTGTCGAGCTCTTTGAGAGGAGGTGGGGGGGGGGGTAACCATTGGTTTCCTAACACAGATAAGGTCGTGGAGTGTGGCAGCCGCTTCAGGCTGGCACAATATGAGGGTGGCAGATTTCGTAAAATTCAAAGATTTATAGTTGATTCCGAAATAAATTTTTATTAGAACAGTATACCAGTACTAAATCTTTAAGTGCATCCTTCCAATGTTATACGTCCAATCAATAGCCATAAACGAACCACATCTGCTGTTGTAGGCATATCGCAAGTGCATTAAAAAATATGTGTCTAGAAATATATATAATTGCTATTTTCTACGAGAGGCATTCAAAAAGTTCTTGACATGCATCTGCAGAGCAGAAAAAAAAAAACCCATTGCACTTACCTTAACAAAAGTTTTACTTTATCCTCTCCAAGCATCTATGCTAAGTTGCAGACTTCAACGTCAGTTCTGGAACTCCTGTTGGTATTCGTGTTGGGGAATATTTCGCAATTCTGAATGAACGCATTTTGCAAGCTCTTGCAGCGTTGATAAAGGCTTCCCAGTAAGTTCATTTTTAATTTTTGGAAACAACCAAAATCGCATGACGCAAGATCGGTTGAAATGCATCATGAGATAGTTTTTTGGGTTTTTTTTCTCCAGACATGCAGCAACTTGTCCCGTTTTGTGAGCACTGACATTGTCATGAAGAAGGAGAACCCTTGACACGTCTGTTGCTGGATGCTGCTCCTTCATTTTAGCCATTTTGGGCAAAACAATGTTGGTGTAGTATTTGCCATTTATAGTATTTTTTTTCAGGTAATATTTCACGGCCAGTCCTTTGGAATCGAAAAAAAAATTATGAACCTCCTCTTCCTGAGTGAAAGTCTTGGAGAATTTGGTGACGCGGTTCATCTTCCGCAATCCAAACATAGTTGTCGGTCTTTCTGGTAGTCTTATAGTAATAAAACTACGTCTTATCACCTGTGACAATGTCTGTTAACCGCCTAGGGGCGGGGGTGGCTCAGGCGGTAGCGCGCCAGACTCGTAATCTGTAGCTCCCAGGTTCGAGTCCCAGCTGGGTCAGCGTTGAGATTTATCTCCGCAAAATTCCCCGCCCTGCCCACGGTCAGTAGGGGACACCGATCGGCTTGGAAAGGCCGCCGTCCGTCGGATGGGACGTTAAGCCGTGGCCCCGTGTGCGGGAGAGACATACCCTGTGCACGTTAAAGAACACGCTGGATGGCCTTGACGGGAGGCTACCATCTGTCTCCCAACAGCTGTTCCAGTGGGTCCCCTGTCCCAACCTTCTCTGAGCCTTCGGGGTCCATGTGACCTGGCCATTTAGCCTAGGTCACATGGACCCCGAACATTTTTGCACACCATGGCCATTTAGCCCATGGTGTGCAAAAAAGTGCCTCTCAGAGGTAAAACAACCCAACCGCTTAGGACCACTAGGTTCAAACATTGCCATCATCTCCTTGCACCAGTCGACTCGAGCCTTTTCCGCTCTTCTGTCAGTTTGTGGAGTACCCATTTGACACACATCTTTTGGAGCTTTAAATTTGATGAACAATTGCTTTCACACTGTCAATCGATGTACTGACATCTAAACTTATTACCTGAGTGGTGATGTGTGGATTTTCCTTAACGAGTCCACTAGCAACAACGATGGTTCTCTCGTTCATGGCCTCCAGTTTTCCTTCACGAGGGAGGTCTTCGAAGCTCTGTCGTCCTCTGAATTTGCACATCTATCTCGTAACAGTGCCATAGGAACAGGCATAATTCCCATACACTTGTGATAAATCGGTATGATGTTTTTTCGCTTTGTCTCCAACTTGCATCCTTGTGAAAATGCAAAATCTTTAGTAGGTTCCATAGCAACAAAGCACAGATTTCATAGATCGAACCTAAAGTGTCGCCAGCATAGAGAGAAATAATGCGGTCTTTGTTTTTAACACGTAATGACAAGTTTAAACAAGCTTTGAAAAAAGTTGTAACTCGTAGCTTCTGATGAACGAGCGCAAATCTACAGACACATGTCAAGAACTTTTTGAATGCCCTCCGTATATGGCGTACAAAGTGAAATCATTAAAATTTGGAGTGTTCTTGTTTATTGATACAGGGACACAGGTTCATAATTAGGCAGGTACAAAAGCAGCATGGGTCGGCACATTTATTGGCTTATGAAGAAGTTTGCATTAACTTCGGAAGATTCTCTATTTAAAAGCTACTTTCAGCAAGCAAGGAATGTTCAGTCTCCCAGTCACTATTCTGGTAATTATCATTCAAGAAAAAGTAGAAAGAATGAAGAAAGCAAAGACTTTTGCAAGGGTTGACTAAAGAGTTTGTGGGGCGGGGGTGACTCAGTCGGTAGCGTGCCAGGTTCCCAGGTTCGAGTCCCAACTGGGTCAGCGTTGAGATTTATCTTTGCAAAACTCCCCGCTCTGCCCAGGGTCAGTAAGGGACACACTGATGGTTTTGAAAAAGCCGCCGTCCGTCGGATGAGACGTTAAGCCGTGGCCCCGTGTGCGGGAGAGCCACACCCTGTGCACGTTAAAGAATACGCTGGATGGTCTTGACGGGAGGCTACCATCTCTCTCTTAACAGCTGTTCCAGTGAGTCCCCTCCCCCAACCTTCTCTGAGCCTTCGGGGTTCTTGTAACCTGGCCATTTAGCCCATTGCGTGCAAAAAAAGTGCCGCTCAGAGGCAAAACAACCCAACAACTAAAGAGATTGAGAATGCTTGAAGTTTCTAAAACCTTTTCACGAAGTAGAAAACCATATCATTTACGATAGGGTGATGATAAATCTGTTCACACCCAGAGATTAAATGCCAGATGTAGTTTGTCTCTCGCCTATTTTTGGTTGAATGAGAATTTTTGATGGTGGACGAGGGTGCACCAACAGTAAGCCCAGTAACTTCCACCGGCTCGTTAAAACTAATACCCTGAGATCAACCCCGGCTGAGTTTTGGAATGATCTCTCCTAAATGAAATCTGTTGAAATTACTGATCATATCCTAATAAGACTTAAATATCCATAGACAATACTAGTATCAAAGTATCAAATCAAATATAAAAGTATCCAGAGACCATGCTACTCCTCTTTGTAGTTTTGTGATTGATTTTGAATTGTTTAATTTAGAATTTTGGATAATGAATGAATTTATTATCCAAAATTCTAAATTACTAATGAATTCATTATCCAAAATTACACAATTCTAAATCAATTTCTTTCAACAAAATCAAAATCAATTTCAAAATCAAGTTTCTTTCGGCTGAGGTCTCGCCTTACACATTTTCTCTATAGTTTTTTTATACTGACGGGTTACTGTCAGATCTACTAAGGAACAATTTTATTGTTTTATCTTAACCCTTAATTGCACACTGAGTTTTTGTAACATAAGTACACACATATGATCTTAGGAACCAAATGCTATTAAAAATATCGGACAGATAGAAGTTCACAAATTAACTTGAATGGTATATTACCACTTAAGCAGCATTGCATTATATTTGTAACGTAGAAAATTCCATATGAAAAATAAATATATATAACAATGAGTCTACAAAAATGTAGTATAAAAATCGAAATATTACTCTCTAAAGTGACAAAAAAGTTGTATTTTAAAATGTCAAAACTATATTTTAGGAACAAAACATACACTAAAATTATAAAAAATTGATGTAAGGAAAATTAACTTTGAGCTTTAAGAATATCACTGGAATAAATACATTGATTCTATTTTTCACACATTGGATCTCGCAGACTCGGATGTTTCTTTGACGATTTGTAATGGTACCATTACCAGTTAGTAATGTGCCATATAAAGGCACTTTGGCATGAAATTGTTATCGTAAGCAAAATCAGTTTTACAAAAACTTTTAGTTTCATTATGGTCTTTCAGACTATATGTACATAGTCAAGTGTTAATAAATATACATATATTCCACCTAGTTGTGAATGGTAGATAGGCATAAACTGGATGGAAAGCTGCGTAAAAATCCACAGTGATGATGCGTAGGACCGATCAGGCCTAGCAACTAATATCTTGACCCCGCCTTCTCATGGTGTAGATTGTTAGTACCTTTCAACTTTCAAAAGAGATATTCTCTTTTGGAAGGGAACGGAAGAGGAGTGCTGTTAGATCAGTGTGGTCTACTGATGTGGTCATCTATGGCCACTTTCTTCTCTTTTTTTTTCTGCCCTGCTGAGGAGTGGTCAACTTTGCAGGGTACTGGTGCTCACCATTTATACCCACTAGACTGGACTGGTATATGGGTTTGAGCTTGATTATGGATTCTGGACTTGCTGCACTGGTGGACCTCTATTGAGAGAAAATCTGCTGCTGTGTTTGAATGTGGGTTGCCAGCCCTAAGTGAACAGAGGCACAAGATATATCAGCTGGTGGATTATCCTGATCAGAGACTATCGCAGGTAGTTGAACCCTGACTTAGCTTGTTGGGCATCGCCAATCCTTAGGCAAGCAAATTTCTGGTTCTTGAAAAGTTGTTCTACCAGCATAGGTAGAACATACATATCTCAAAGTTGTTTGAGTGATAAGGCTATGGAACTTACTACTGAAAGAAGGAATTGCAGGAATAAACTTAATCAACACCCTACAAGTCCTAACAGAAAGCATTAAAAAGAGCTTAATAAAGGGGTAAAGGATCAGTTAACAGCTGATAAGAATATTTGGCTTGATAGCTTGTCTGACAAAGCAGAGAAAGCGGTTAGAGAGCACATCAGAGAATTGTACATCTGTCTGTTTCTTCCCACACAAAACTAATTATATGGTATGGCTCTCTGCTGTTACCTATATATCTGCTTCCTCGGCTTTGTCAGCCAAGCTATCAAGCCAAAGATTTTTATCAGCTGTTAACCGATCCTTTACATGCTTATTAAGCTCTTTGTAATGCTTTCTGTTAGGACTTGTAGGGTGTTGATTAAGTAATTCCACTTCCTTCTTTCAGAAATAAGTTCCGTAGCCTTATCACTCAAACAACTTTGTTTTCTCTGTTCCGTTTTACCCAAAAGAGTACTGTTTGAAGAAAAGCCTGTTTTAACTGATCCCATTCTTTCTCAATTTCAGCAGTAAGCAAATTACGATTGTCATAATGACTGAGTAGCCTATCATGACATACTTTCGCTCTATCTGGATCTTTCAGACAACAATTTCATTTTAGATTCATTTTCAGTTTTTTCAGATTTTTCATTTTCAGATCAACAATTTTCATTGTTAAAGGTAATACCGTAACACAACATTACTTGAGTTTCAGTTGTAAGGTGCTTTTGGTCAGGTAAATTTCAGCTCCCGTATATGATTTGGTATTTCTAATCGAGCTACCCGATTTGCTGTTATATTCTTATGTACTATGTTATCAGTCATATTCTTATGTAACCCATCTGGTGAAACCCACGTGTACTTATATAATACACAATGGTATGAGAATAATATGACCACCCACGCAATCACAGTGTACCCGCCCAGGCATGTCACAGAGTGCACATGACAAGGTCGACCACACGGAGATATAAGTGGCCGGCCAAGACAGATGAGCCATAGTGTGTAACGTGAACACAATGGGCAGAGGTATTGATTTGACAGACGTTAAAAAAGGAATGATCATCGGCTACCATGCCAAGGGTGGATGCATCTAGGAAACAGCAGACTTTGTGGGCTGTTCCCGAAGGGTAATTAACAGTTTGTGATATAACTAGCTGTATTAACTGAAATTTCAAAACTGTATTAAGGGTGTACCAAGAATGGACTGCTGGCACACCGAATACCTCCAGATAGGTGGATTGTGGAGCTCCAAAGGCCATCGACCTCTGTCGACTCTGTCGACTGGTAAAGAGCAATCGACGCGCAACAGTGCAGTAATTGACCACTCAAATGAACGCTGGGGCACCCAGGTACGTGTACCCAATAACAGTAGAGTGAACCCTGTTACTCATGGGTCTCTGGAGTCAATGCTGCGTAAATGCACCCATGCTAACCAAGGTCCAATGGCAACGACGCCTGCAGTTCGCCCAGGACTACCGTCATTAGACAGTGGAAGAGTGGAAGCAGGTTGCCTTTTCGAACGAATCGAGGTTTCTACTCCACAGAAGTGACGGATTGACGAAGTGACGATTGTAGAGCTCCAAAGGCCATCGACCTCTGTCGACTCTGTCGACTGGTAAAGAGCAATCGACGCGCAACAGTGCAGTAATTGACCACTCAAATGAACGCTGGGGCACCCAGGTACGTGTACCCAATAACAGTAGAGTGAACCCTGTTACTCATGGGTCTCTGGAGTCAATGCTGCGTAAATGCACCCATGCTAACCAAGGTCCAATGGCAACGACGCCTGCAGTTCGCCCAGGACTACCGTCATTAGACAGTGGAAGAGTGGAAGCAGGTTGCCTTTTCGAACGAATCGAGGTTTCTACTCCACAGAAGTGACGGGCGGTGGCAGCTACAACGTCAGCTACACGAGAACCAACACCCGGATACGCTTCTCGGTCAAGTACAAGTAGAGCCATACAGTGTGACCAGACAGTGTGCATGTCGGGGGGATGTTTTCCAGGTATGACCTATGACCGCTGGTAACACTGGATGGGTCCCTTAACGCCAATGACTACCTGTCCATCCTCGCTCCTTGTCTGGAGTGACCCAGGACACAGAGCAGATACCAGGTTTTGCCGAAGGTGGGACTACTTTTATAGTATTGTCAAGCTTAACGGTGGATAGAAGTAAACATGGTAGTGTCCTCTATAGATGCTGTGCAGTTTCTGAATTGCAGAGCTTCTGGGTTTTGTCATTCATTATATTACTGTCCATCTTCGCTGACCACATGCATCCCTTCATGTTGGACGTTTACCCTGGTGGTGATGGTGTCTACCAACATGTCGCTAAGGTGGTGCGTGACTGGTTCCAGGAACAAGATTGTAATATCTCCGTTCTCCCTTGGCCGGAGAAATCGCCCGACCTCAATCCCACAGAGCATTTATGGGATCACTTGGATCGACAGGTTCGGCGTGCGGACCGACATCACGTCATCTCCGGAAACTCCGTGCTCTGCTGGAGTCCGAATGGGCACGTGTGCCACTGGCAAACTTCCATGGCCTCATTGGGTCCATGTCACGCCGTCTCGCCGCTATCATCCGGGCCAAGGGTGGTTATTCCCATTATTAAGTAGGTGGTCATAGTATTCTGATACGACCGTGTATATGTCACGGTGTTTGTAATAAGTATTAATTATTCTCAAATTATTGTTTAGGTCACTCGTTTTTAACCCACTCTTTTCTTCTTAAGGCGGACGCAGTACCTAAGTGCGAGTTTTGTGACACCATTTTAACTGTGAAACATATTTTAATTGAATATCATTGTTTTAACCTTGAACGACGTATGTTTTTTAACTTCCACGATTTTATGTCCGAGCCCCTTACACTCGGACGTCTTTTATCAGATCATTGTCGTTTTAACGCTGTTTTTCAATTTTTAAAATTTACTGGATATTTTAATCGAATTTGATATACTATTTATACTGGATATTTTAATCGCATTATTTACCCCAGGTCTCTTACACCTGGGATTATTTTATTTAGTATTTCTACAGTTGTTTTACTCAGTTTATATGCACCTGTTTTTTGTTGTTTTACCCATCTACAATGTTGAAAATGTATTTTAAATTTTGGTTGCGGGTTTCTATGTCTTTTATCTTTTATATTGTCTTTTGTTTGGCGCATTATGGCCTTGTTGCCGATGCGCCATTAAACCCCAAACAACCAACCAACCAACTCTCAAATTATTAAGTTTACTGACCTGTAGGAGACATTCCCCATTGCCATTGGAACTACCAATGTCAAAGGGACCTATCACACTTCCCCAAAGGTCAGAGTCAGTACCAACTTTAGCATTGAAGTCACCTAGCACAAGAGAAATATATCCTTTGTTGACAGAATTCAAAATATCCTGAAGCTGGCTGTAAAACATATCCTTCTCGTTCATATCAGGGTCCTCGGTGGAGGCATAACAACAGATGACATTCAAGTCTTAAATTTTTGTTTTAAATTCTGCTGTAAGAAATCTTTCATTAATGCAGTCATATCCTAAAAGAGCATTACTGGCTTATCTGCTGAGAAGTAAACCTACTCCTTGAAGATGCTTTCCATACTCTATCCCTGAAGAAAAAAAAAAGATATTTAGAATTATATTTTTAATTATTAATATTTTTTAAATATCTGGCCTTTACCTGTTCATCTGGTGTCTTCCAAGCCCGAAATATAGGTTTATAACGATGGAATTCCTGTGTGATGACATCAAGAGAATAATCTCTATTCAACATCTTTACGTTCCATGTACCTGCAGAGAGAAAATGATTAGTATAGTATTTTTAAAGAAACTCGTTTATTGTGAGAGGTAGAACAATATCGAACAGCCCCCTAATCGCAAGTATGGCAAAGACCCGTTTTCCCATCACTAAAGGTTGAAGCCACCGATGATGGTAGAATTTCAAGCACGACCTTTTTAAAAACCAGAATTAAAATAAAAACTGACCTGCCTGAGACACATTACTTCAGGATAGGTTGGTGAGGCCCATAGAAGGGCTGAGATAACTGCGATAATCTCTTATCAAGATTTTTCACTAGTTGATATAAAGTATCCTATGCATCTGTTCTCACTTAAGCTTGCAACCCAAGGAAACAGAAAACTCAGCTGTAGGTTGTCCCTTAAATGAGGTCCATCAGTGCAGAACGTTCAGGATCCGCAAACAAGTTCAAAGCCATAAGCTAAAATAATGGTTTAAATGGTCAGCACCAGGACTCTGTAAAGTTGAATACTCCTGAGCTGGGTAGAAAACAAATGCTGCCACAGATGACCAGATCAGTAAGCCACAGTAATCTGGCAGCCTCCCCTTCCGTTCCCTTCCAGAAAGAAATCATCTCTTTTGAAAGGTACTAACCTCCTTCACCACTAGAAGGTAGGGTCGGACTTTAGGCGTTGTACCTGGCCAGCTCTCTGCATCATCACGGGATTTGCACACATCTCTCCTTCCAGTGACTGCCGAGCTACAGGATTAGGTTATTTTACCTCTGAACGCTTTTTTTCACACAATGGGCCAAATGGCCTAGCTCATAAGGATCCTGAGGGCTCAGAGGAGGTTGGGGGAGGGGACGTACTGGAGAGCTGTTAGGAGACAGATGATAGCCTCCTGTCAAAGTCATCCAGCATGCTCTTTAATGTGCACATGGTTTAGTTCTGGGTAGTCCCTATAAGCAAGATTGCTTTTGGGGCCACGGCTTAATGTCCCATCCGAAGGATGGCGCTTTTACAAGACCACCTAGCTACTATTTATAGGCCCTCTTAGTGCATATCCAACCCAAAAAGAATGTTATCAAATATTGCTTTGAAAAACTTGGAAGGTTTAGAGATAGAAAAAAAAAAGTGAAAACAATATCTCTGTTTTTCAAAAGGAGCTAAAAATGTAAAATGCAGCAGTGGAGGCAAAATATTCCTGTAAATGTACGAACATAAAACAGCAATAAGGTTCTCTATATAAACTTATGAATTTAGTAAAAGATGAAAAGGGTAAAATGCGACGATAATAAAAATTCTCGAAAATTATCCTTAAAGCCCAAAGTGTAAGAAATAGCAGTTGAAAGTGTCGGATAAATGTACTTAATTTTAAAGCCTGCGGGTGAGAGATAAGAATGATCGAACTGAAAGCTAATCAAGGTTAAAATAGGGACGACAGTTATGAAGAAGTGAGGGCAAGACAGAGTGAACAGCAAACTTTGATATTCTGTAACCAGAACCATGGCTTAAACACTTGTGTGACGAATGACGAATGTTACAGATTCATCTGTCGTTCCTAATGAAGGGAAGGAGATAGAGAGAGAAGAAAATCTCGGCAAGTTAAAATAATTCATGCGCGCACGCCAGCACAAGAACCGTCAGTTTTGTTGAGAATAATAAATAGACAATCATTGGCCATATTTCACTTTACTTTTAGAAGCTCAAGGATTCCTAAGGAGGACAAATCAGGAAATTATAACAATCATTATTGAGTTTTCTCGTGGATGTTCGATGGGTGAGTTTTTATCTTCATCGCGGTGGAGGCGCTGACCTGCGAAAGCTATCAAAGAATAGGAAGTACCGGGAATGGCAGAATATGAAACGACACACAATTACTGCAACGATTTTAGCCTCTGAAGGGAAGGAAATGGTTTCCGTTTGCGGTAGCTTCCGACACGATGACAAATCATCAAGAGCTATTCGTCAAAGTACTTTTAGCCTTGATGGAGTCTATTCCTATGGGAACCATACACTTTTGGTGTTAGTGTTCACAATCAATTGAATAATTCTATAACAATAATGCTGAAAATTTCATCTGTTAAAACTACGAAAATATCTGATTGAATACCATTTCACGTTTTTATTCATACCAAGTTTGAACATTGTTGTGTTGACTATCTACAGATCTGGTTTTAGCCATATGCGGAACATTCACCGAAATATGCTAATCTTTTCAAAATATACTTTGTGTCTTTCCGTCCTGATATAAGGGGCGGGGGTAGCTCAGTCGGTAGCGCGCCAGGCTCGTAATCTGCAGTTCCCAGGTTCGAGTCACAGCTGGGTCAGCGTTGAGATTTATCTCCTCAAAACTCCCCGCCCTGCCCACGGTCAGTAGGGGACACCGATGGGCTTGGAAAGGCCGCCGTCCGTCGGATGGAACGTTAAGCCATGGCCCCGTGTGCAGGAGAGCCACACCCTGTGCACGTTAAAGAACACGCTGGATGGCCTTGACGGGAGGCTACCATCTGTCTCCTAACAGCTGTTCCAGTGGGTCCCTTCCCCTAACCTTCTCTGAACCTTCGGGGTCCTTGTGACCTGGCCATTTAGCCCATGGTGTGCAAAAAAGTGCAGCTCAGAGGTAAAACAACTCAACCGTCCAGATATAAAATAATATTGGAAAATCTTGACCTCCGCTATTTTCGTATACTGCTTGGTTATAAATGCTTAGCTTACAGTGATGGTGTCTTGCGAACTAATTGGAAACTTTTGTTTCAATGCGATTGTTGGGTGCAGAGGAGCGTTTTTTCTCACCTAAGCAAAGTAAGTAAGTGTTGAGGACCCAGTGAGATTTATGAGAGTTCGTTACAACTCTCTCCCCCGAATCTAAACTCTCGGAGCCTTCCGAAACTGAATTCTCGGACTCTCCAAAACGAAATTCTCCGACCTCCCTTCCGAAACAAAATTCTGGCGATGTGCTGTTACATGCTTAAACTTCGCTTTGTTCTGCATAAAATTCAAATTTATTAATTGGCAGAAAAAAGCAGATTTCGAATCACTTTGTAGCTACAGAAACAAATCTTACCTTTAAACCTAAGACTTAATCTCTTCATGATGAATCAGATCTACATTTTGGTAATGGAAACCGCGAGTTTGAAAAAAGGCCTCCGGTTAATACAACTCCAAAGCGACTCTCTTACATCTATTTCAATTGTGTAAATAAAGAAAAGCATTTCTCTCTTTTCAGTCCTTTGCTTCTTCATCATCCAAACGATTGGGATTTTCGTCTCGTCTGATCAGAATCCTCTGCGACCGTTTCAAGGTCAGAATTTGACCGATAGAGATGACCGCAGATCGAGTTAGGAAAGACCGCCGTCCGTCGGATGGGACGTTAAGCCGTGGCCCCGTGTGCGGGAGAGCCATCCCTGTGCACGTTAAAGAACACACTGGATGGCCTTGACGGGAGGCTACCATCTGTCTCCCCAACAGCTGTTCCAGTGGGTCCCCTCTCCCAACCTTCTCTGAGCCTTCGGGGTCCATGTGACCTGGCCATTTAGCCCATGGTGTGCAAAAAAGTGCCGCTCAGAGGTAAAACAACCCAACAACCCACCCACAGATCGAGAATAAATCAGATGTAAATTGTCGTCATTGAAACATCGATATGCTTGGTTATTCAGCTCACGACCTGCAACTTTTGATCTAGAACTTTAAAAACGTTAATCAAATATTAAAAGCGAATGAAAAAGGATGACGGGAGGCTATTTTCTCTCTGAATACTTTATAAGCAGATGAAGCGTTAATCTTTTTCATTCGATTAATGATCCCTTTATCTGAGACCGCAGAGCCGCCGTTAGACAGAGTTTCTGCACATTCATTAGTTTGTGAGACCGTAGCCGTCAATTGTGGTCGATACCAACTTTTCACGAGCGTTATTTTTGTCGGTTATGGGCTGCGGCCCTTTGCGCTTCGGTACACATTGGGCGCACATTGGTTGGCTGCTGAAAGGATGCACAGGAGTTGGGGAGTTTGGAAGGGGGGAGGGTGGCAGAGACGTAGGGAGGAAACGTGCTGAGCCTGTCCGTTGCATCGGCACCTGACTGTCTGTTGAGTAGATGAAATCTCTAGAACGTGAATGTTTAAACTGATGCTGAAGTTGCGAGAGAGCTCCAGAAGGTTAGCTCTCTTATGTTCGCAGACCGAGTCTTAGAATATCCAATTTTGTGGGAAGGTTGTGTTATGTTCGCATCTGTAGGAGGATTCTGTCATTGAGGGGTTGCACGGGGACAAGAGATTGTTTCTTGAGCTTCCACAGACAAGACCGATTAATAGAATCATGCGTTGAACGAAAATGCAGACTTTTTAAAAAGCTGAAAACGTATGCGATAATAGAATAAGATTAGAGAGCAAGGTTTCATTTTGTTAATGCTTTTACAATTGGTAGCAAAGAAATCAGGCTTGTCAGGTACGAGCGAAGAGAAAGTGAAAGTTGAACATTTGCAATTCGACTGATGAAGATTTCATTGGATACACAACATGAAAACGTTTATTTAGCATCATTGTGATTAGATGATCATTTTAGCTATCTATCGTTATGTCTATATGTATAAATAACTCCAAATTCCAGAAGAGTTTGAATATCTGCTAGACTGGAACGAAAGTCCTTTTCAATGAGATTCGGGAAGAAGAAAAGCCCAACTGTTGTATGACCTTAAATCAGACTTTATCACTTGTTTTCTTTTTCAGAGGTCTTTCTGTTATAATCGAAGCATCTGGTCAGTCAACATCATATACCGAACATGTCAACTAACTCTTTTTGTGAAGGGGAATATATTTGCGGCATTTTTGTGAAGATCATTTCCTCCGTATTTGGGGGTTGTTTCCATTTCCTCTTGCCTGCATATCTCTGTCATCTGGGTGACCTGTGACCCCGAAGATTGCATCACCTGAAGGATTTTGAAGCAGCAGTTGAGGAGGAGATCTGTGCATTCACAATATATGCACGCACGTTAATTTTTCCATAAAGCATTGTCCTCCATACGAGTTGTTTCCCTATGATAACACGTCTGGATGGCCAAACAACTGCAAAACTGATTCCAAACGAATATAACGTTTCTTTAGGAAATTAACGAGTGAAAAAATTGTTACTGTGAAAGAGAAAAATTATTGGTGACATCATCAAAAGTTATAGCAGAAATAATTAAAAGAGGGACCAAAATGAGTTGACGATTTCCTGCATAGTTTGAGAAATGGAAAAGTTCGTAAGGTCGAAGGTGTTGTGAAGTGAGCATTTTAGAAGTGACGTTGCCTTTCAAATAATTTCGTGGAAGAGATGTTTTACAACGATTTCTCAGCTGCGAGGAATGAAGAATACGAGTTAATGGTAAGTGTCTCCAGTTTCGCTTCATTCGTCGATTTCTTCATGTGATCGGTGTATTTCAGTTGGCTTCGAGGGTCGGCAACTTTTTCTTAACATGGGCCACATTGGAACTGTGCAATTAGAGGAATTAGCATGGGGTACAATAAGTGCAAAAATAAATACTTCATTTTTTATCTTATTTATTTGTTATAAAAATATTTATTTGCATATGCACATCTTTACATCTCATAATATTTGAGTAAATGAAAAAAATTAAAAACTCTTAATAAGAGAAACTCTTAATAAAAGAAAATTCCATCTTAAAATATTAATGAGAGGTTTGATATTTTAAAATATTTTTGCCAGTTCAGTGTAATTAACTTCAAAGCCGGCACTGCTTGCTCTTGGCGTTGAATGCAAATGTTGTCTGTTATTTGTGATCGAAATTTGCTTTTGATAAAATTCACGGAGAAAATGTTTCTTGACAAATAAATATAAGTGCTAGCGAACAGAGTTATCATTCCGGCCGATAATCGTTTGAGAAGAAGAAATCTAGAATTTCAAAGTTCTCTATAAAATTGCTCTAGCCTTTCAGATTTAAATGATTCTCAACATATAGTTCGTTTGTAAATCAAATTTCTTGGAAAACAAAATTGTTTTACATTGTAACTTAAAAATTTATTCATAGCAAATAATGCTATGCTGTATTGTTATATATGCAAATATTGCTACGATTCGAGTCCACTTGAAAAGGCTACGCGGGGGTTAGGAGATTGAGATTTTGCCTGATGTTTCAAATTGATAATTTAAAGAAAAATACTTTTAAAATTCTAATCTATTCAGAAATTCTAATCTATTCAGAAATTCTAATCTATTCAGAAATTCCTTATAAAATTTTTTACTAATAAACAGAGTTTAGAAAAACATACTCTATATACCAAATAAAAATGGAAGAATTAACCCATTTAAAAGAGGTTGGGTTGTTTTACCTCTGAGCGGCACTTTTTTGCACACCATGGGCTAAATGGCCAGGTCACATGGACCCCGAAGGCTCAGAGGAGGTTGGGGGAGGGGATCCATTGGAACAGCTGTTGGGAGACAGATGGTAGCCTCCCGTCAAGGCCATCCGGCGTGTTCTTTAACGTGCACAGGGTATGGCTCTCCCGCACACGGGGCCACGGCTTAACGTCCCATCCGACGGACGGCGGCCTTATCCAAGCCCATCGGTGTCCCCTACTGACTGTGGGCAGGGCGGGGAATTTTGCGGAGATAAATCTCAACGCTGACCCAGCTGAGACTCGAACCTGGGAACTACAGATTACGAGCCTGGCGCGCTACCGACTGAGCCACCCCGCCCCCCATTTAAAAGAGTAATCTAAACTTTATTACTACCTAAATTAACCTATGTGCTGAGAATAGCCTCTCATGTCCAGGAAGATGATAAACATTACACGAAATAGATGTTTTTAATCTGAGTGGACCGAAGAGATTACTGCATTGCCAATTTAAATCCTTTTCTGGAAAAAAAAAAAAACCCTACGTATATTGTGATTAAGGAAAAAAAAACTAAAAAATTAATTCTATATATTTCTCCATTTGTAGTATGGATGCGACAAAAAATGAATTCGTGTTTGCTATTGCGCATCGGTTGCAATGCTGCAGAATCGAAGCCTAACGAACCTTAAAAACGAAAGCGAAATCAAATGAAAGAAATGGAAAACTATCAAAACGATAAATGCGGAAGTGAAAAACAAAAGTTTTATTTGGGATAATGCCATTTTTTATACCTTACTAAAAATAGTTCCCTCCCCCTGAGATGATAGTTGAAATGGATCGCCATATTCGGTGGGATGCCATCTGCAGGGGTGCTGGCAGCTGACATCACTTATCACACATTTATCACACATTTTATCAAGTTTAAGATCGAAATCATCCTAGGAAATGATTAAATAGATATGGAATTAATATTAATAAGTTATGAAAAATTAATGATTTTATTACTAATATGTGAAATTTCTGTTTCGGGGTTTACAACAAGAAAAGAGTTTAATTTTCTTTATGAAATGAAGGTATTACCCGGGTTATGAAAATTTCATATTAAAAAATACGAGGTATTGTTAGTCACAATACGTTCTTCTTGTTCTTCAAAACTGTATAAAATTTACTTCAGGATTAAAAAAAATAAATGCTTCTTTCAATCAGCTGCTTGCCACAGACGGCTGACAGGCACTTGTCAGTTGAACACGCCAAAAAGGATGTCTGTGAGGAAGGCGAGATCTCGGCAGAAAGAAAAACACAAACATCCATGCCTTAACCGGGCTCGAAACCTGGTCCGTTATAATTCAGTAGCCTACTATTCGTCAATGCAGCATAGGTACATTCATTTCTCCAGGGCACTCGTACACTTAACCTTTCAAATAATCATAGGTGATTATGATTAATGAAGACATCGAAGTAATGGGGGAACCGTTAGAATCACGTTTTTCATACACTTTTGTTATCTATGCCTCAAAAGGTTTATTGAAAGACTCATAGTGTTAAATAAGATTTATATATCTTTA
The DNA here is from genome assembly GCA_038380435.1 of Ryuthela nishihirai. NCBI lineage: Eukaryota > Metazoa > Arthropoda > Arachnida > Araneae > Heptathelidae > Ryuthela > Ryuthela nishihirai. The sequence continues at coordinate 45,145,427 of JAWZYU010000005.1, forward strand.
TGTTTATGCAGAAATAAATATGTCTAAGTGCGATGGATATTATTGTCAAATAATAGCAATAGGATATTGCACCGGCAATTTTGTTCAGTAGGTAAATCGGCGCCGTATTTTCCATTGAAGGGAATACGAACTCAGTGACTGATTACACCATCGTTAAGTTTTAGGTTTATTTCCTACTTTTTAGGGCCATATAGGAAGATAAGTATTTTTTTAATTTTTATTTATTTATATCTTTTTTTTTGTCACTAAAACACCCACCTTCAAAAACTTTCATTTGATATATGACTAATAAACATCGACGACATTTTTTCTCCCTCTTGGTGTCGAGTTTGAGGTAGCCCATAACATTGGAGACGTCATAAGCTTTAATTTGAGATATCACTCGTTAATGTTTAACCCCGCGAAAATCGCCTCCTCCTTTCATCAGGGGGGAGAATAAGGGGGATTGGGTTGGGTTGTTTTACCTCTGAGCGGCACTTTTTTGCACACCATGGACTAAATGGCCAGGTCACATGGACCCCGAAGGCTCAGAGAAGGTTGGGGGAGGGGACCCACTGGAACAGCTGTTCGGAGACAGATGGTAGCCTCCCGTCAAGGCCATCCAGCGTGTTCTTTAACGTGCACAGGGTATGACTCTCCCGCACACGGGACCACGGCTTAACGTCCCATACGACGGACGGCTGCCTTTCCAAGCCCATCGGTGTCCCCTACTGACCGTGGGCAGGGCGGGGAATTTTGCGGAGATAAATCTCAACGCTGACCCAGCTGGGACTCGAACCTGGGAACTACAGATTACGAGCCTGGCCCGCTACCGACTGAGCCACCCCCGCCCCTGAGAATAAGGGGGAAAAGTTCGAAAAAGTTTGCGATGGTCATTGTATGAGTTTTGATTTGAAACCTAACTCGTAATTTCCACAATTTCCCGTTTTTTAGGGGTGAAGAAACCATGAGGGATCAATTTTTAATAGCCTATGTCACAAGCTTCCATTCGACACATATTTGTTATTTCATCTGTATAGGAAGACAATCGTTTTCACATTTACCTCCTTTTTAGGGGGGAGGGGGAAGAAAGCATGAGGGGTTAATTTTTTATCGCTTATAACATTACCCGTGTCAGAAGCTTTCATTTGACGTATAGCATTCGGCACTCGTATTCTGGAGATATAACAGAAGAATTGTTTTCATATTTCCCCGTTTTTAGGGGTTGTAGGGAGATGGATAAAAATGGTGGCAGCAGACGTATGAGCCGCATACAACAACCGAAAAAAAAATGGTCCAGTTATATATCTGAAACGGGATACATATTTAGATCTTTTGTGGTCATTTCGTTGCTTTTGCACTCAGGGCTGGAAATAAGGGGGAGGAGATCCGATATATTTAACGGCAGGAAATAGATCCATTAGATGTATGTGCACTTCTTTAAAATATTTTTGGTCATCAATCCTGGGGTTTTAAACAGATTTTTTTTCATCGCTTAAAGTCACCATGTGAATCGCGGGATCACATTTCAACTGATTCTGGAGCATTCACCTAGTTCTGAGAACTCATTTCTCTCCCTGCTCACAATATTGGATTATCTTATTAAATAGGCAGCTTTGCAACAGGAAAAAATGATTTAAATCGGATATTCTTTAGGTAGAGTTCTATTTCGTCATCAGCTTGACTGAATCCTGTCAGTTGATTGGCTAGGCGATAAATACTCTCCAGGAGACACCAGAGAGTGCTCTTTACAAGAACGAAACAAATGAAGCGAAATCTGTTGGTTCGCGACCGATTACTGAAATTGAAGTGATTCTCTTTCAATAAGGAAAAAACTCTTTGCTGCGAAGTGGAATTGGCTTTATCGTCTAAGGATTCCAAAAGCGATTTCTTTATTATCAACGGAATTCAATCATGATTTTTTTTCCCCATTAGGTAGTAAGCCCATTTTATTTCAATTTAAAAATTTCTTTCTTAATCAATTTATAATTTCTTTAATAATTAATTAATTAATTAATTAATTAAGAAAGAAATTAATTAATTAATAATTAATTTCTTTCTTCTTTAATTAAATAATTAATCTTTCTTAATTCTTAATAATTATTTCAATTAATATAGTTTACTAGCAAATCTCCTGCTGAAAAATCAACGAATTTTAGAAGTGAAATAAATAAAAATGGTTTTAAACTGAACCCCGGTTCTACCATTCGTAAAGATTATATTTTTTAATGCAGTGTGTGTTAAGCAAAGAAAAACTTGCGGGAAATGATGGTTCAAGTGTTCGAGAAGTTACGGGGATGAAAGTTTTAAATGAAAGCTTTTAACCACAAAAATCTAATAAAGGAGAAAAAAAAAGTGGTTCGAATTTCGAAATCATGTTTTGTTACAAGTAGTGTACTTTAAAAGAATAAGATGAAAAGTTTTGGATGTCAGGTGTTGAAGGATTTTTTTTTGGTTTTGAGCATATCTCTGTGCGAGTTCTATTGAAGTTTACGAATGGAGCCTTTTTTATCTTCTGTCTCTACGTATTTGATCTTAAACTAAATGGAAGGAAGCATCGCGAAAATACGTGGGGGGAAGTGTTATTGGGCAAATCTGATTCCTAGAGAGTGTCGCAGAGAGGGAGACACCGGTCGCAGTGGCCAATCCTCCCTAGGTGCAGCAGGGGAAACTGCACCTTGACTCACGAGTTAGGGAGAAGCTCAGCATGGCACTTTAAATAAACTTCGGAATATCGCGGAATAAATTCGTGTTTATTTCTGAAAAGGAAAATGCCTGAAGGAAGTGAGAATACTCAAAATTCTGTGGGGTTTTACGTTAAAGGAGAAGGTGGGAGAGAATGTTGCACTTCTGTTCGCTAAATCTTGATCCCAAGAATAGCTCTATGAAAAAGGGTTGGGTTGTTTTACCTCTGAGCGGCACTTTTTTGCACACCATGGGCTAAATGGCCAGGTCACATGGACCCCGAAGGCTCAGAGAAGGTTGGGGGAGGGGACCCACTGGAACAGCTGTTGGGAGACAGATGGTAGCCCCCCGTCAAGGCCATCCAGCGTGTTCTTTAACGTGCACAGAGTATGGCTCTCCCGCACACGGGGCCACGGCTTAACGTCCCATCCGACGGACGGCGGCCTTTCCAAGCTCATCGGTGTCCCCTACTGACCGTGGGCAGGGCGGGGAATTTTGCGGAGATAAATCTCAATGCTGACCCAGCTGGGACTCGAACCTGGGAACTACAGATTACGAGTCTGGCGCGCTACCGACTGAGCCACCCCCGCCCCTAAAAAAGGGAAGAATAGCTCTGTGAAGAAGAGACGAATAGCATCGAGACATTGGAGAACATCAAGGGGGATTCTGATGTACTGGGTCAAAATGGAAAAATATAGAACGAAAAACGGAATTGAAAAAATTTGGCTATCTCTAGATTTTACTGAAACAGGAAGGGGAAAAACTAATGATTAAGTATTCGAAAGTTTGTAAATGTAAAAATTCTTTTGGAATTGGTACAGATGATTGGCACAGTTCTCTCCCTCTTGTTCAGTTTTAGTGATTATCCAAAATCATTGGACAGCATCAGTTGAAGCTTCCCTCTAAAGGCTGGCTGGTTTCGCTTAGGAGCACTTCTTTGCTGTACAAGGATCAGGTGACAAAAGCTCTAAGACTCTGAAGAGGGGGAGAAAGGAAATCCCTGAACAAGTAGGTGAAGTTCTCCACTCGAGGGTTAACTACTCGATGGAGACGTTTTATTGGCACACAATAAAAAAACGGTAAAGTCACAAAGACCATAAGGGCTCAGAGCTAGATAGGGGAAGTGGACCCAATCGATAGTTATGAGGAGAGAGATGGAAGTTTCACGTTAAAGCCATTCAGCTTGCTCTTTAAATTGGCACAGAGTATGACTCCTTCCTGCACATAAGTCCATGATTTAACATCCCATCTGACACTTCATGAACCTTTCTAAGCCCATTAAGTGTCCCCCTCGAGAGCAGAACCAAGGTTAGCCGAGGAAAATCTCTCATTACGATAGGGGGGGGGGGACTCTAACGTTGAATCAGATTAGGAGCCTGATTCACTACTGACTGAGCCACTCCTTTGTCAAAGGTTGGGATGTTGCGAGGAAAATCTCACCGATGACCTATTTGCAGCTGGTACCTGTGAGTCTCCGGAGTACATACTCTCATGCTGCCGATGGTGTTTCCTTTTTCTTGTGAGGACACTTTTCGACGGTAGAGTGCCAGGCTCGTAATCTGCAGTTCCCAGGTTCGAGTCCCACCTGTGCAGCGTTGAGATTTATCTCCGCAAAAACTCCCCAACTTGCCCTCGGTCAGGAAGGCAGATGGGATTGGAAAAGGCCGGCGTCTGTCGGATGGTAAGAAAAGCTATGGCCCTGAAAGTATGGCAGGAATGCCATAACGTGATTAAAGTAATTAAAGAAGACGCTGACAGGACGCTTCCATCTGTCTGCTAACAGCTATCTAGTGGCTCCCCTCTCCCCAACTTCCTCTAAGCCCTTGGGGTCCTTGTGAACTGACCATAGAGCCCATTGTGTGCAAAAACGTGCTACTCAGAGGTAAAGCAGCCCAATTATTCGCCGATGAGAAAGGAAACCATTTCGATGGCCGGAAAACAATTCGATTTGAAATAACTTCGCAGAATGCTTTGTGACGAACTTCCCTTTGAATTTCCTTTCCTTTACGACAGGGAGGCCTCACAAAATGTTTCAGTACCATAAGCGCGACTATGGTAACTTTTCGGTGGTTGTTTGTAAGATTTTGCCATAGGAATGACTCTCACATAGCAACTGACAAATAGATTTTCCTGAATTTGGAAGGCAAGAACTCGACTATTGTCTGTAAAATTTTTTTTACAATTTGGTTACTGGGACTTAGACCAATATTCGCTTTATGTTCCAATGTTCTTGACATGTTTATAACTGAACACTATTTTATTTTTTTACTGAGGGACAATAGCAACATATTGACAGAACAAATGACCATTATCTACCCGGGACTCGAATCCGTGACCCCGGCAGTCTCAGTGCCACTGTGAGCCAACGCGATACCACTGAGCCACTGAGGTGGCAAAATGTTTAGGGAAACAATCAGAAACTCTTTCAATTGAGGTGTTTTAAAATGAGGTGTTTTAAAATGAATTTCAATTGAGGTGTTTTTTTTAAATATGTTTTAAAATTTAATGCAAATTTTCATCAACGAACGCAATTAGTAATCAGTTAACCGAAGTGCGGAATAATTTCCTTGTTTTAGTTTGCTCCATTAAAATAGACGAACGCAATTTACATTCTATGCAGCATGGCAATTGCAAACTCCAAGAAGGAGAAGAGGTGAGACACACAATTCTCATCAAGCATTGTGCTGGATGAGATATGCAAATGATTTCCATTTCAGAGCGAATAGGCAAGTAGAAGACTGGTTGCGTGGGTGGAATGTCGTCGTAGCATCGGCTCTTCCCTTAGGAGACGTTTCGCACACTTTTTTGGTACGACAATGCCGTGCTTAATGCCAAATGATGAACACTGACCAGGTGAGATTGGCGATAGGATATGAAAGCTACTGCTGCATGGTTTGGTTAGAATGGCGGAACCGTATGCCATCGTTGATGTATTTCGGTTAGTAAACACCAAAGCACACACATCAGCCATGGATCGCACCATAACGCAGGAGCTCTTGAGGAATGGGCATACTCTCATGCTGCCGATGGTGTTTCCTTTTTTGCGAGGACATTATTCACCGATAGCATGCATCCCCTCCCCCACCCGAAAATCCTGTCGCCCACCATGAAATCTCAAACTTCTCTCCTTGCTTTGAAATCGAAAACAGTTCTCTTTGTATAATTTTAACTTTAGCTCCACAGTATATGTCCGATACTAAAACTAGATTTAAGAAAACAATAACTATGAAATTTTATTCCATATAGAATATCATTATAATCTTTCCTGTCCCGTGGAATATTATCGTAATTTGAAACCCTGCTCAAATCTTATTCTCAGACCTTCCTCGCCTGAAACTATATCCTGGGTACGTGGATGAGTGATGCAACTGCTGTCTATCCAAACGATTGCACGGCGATTACGTAACGCAAGTCTCGGGAGCATTGACCACTCCAATTTTCATTATTAATGCCACAACACACTACCATTTAGATAGAATGGTGCTGGACTCGTGCTCTTCTCTAAATATACTCCTGCCTAGGATGAGTGGATGGCCGGATTCATGTCTGGAGGCATGCACATGAGAAGCTTGCAGGAACATCTCGGACCAGTCCTTGGTACATTGGTGTGGCATCTTTATGATTGGTGAAAATCGTGGCACATCTTGAGGCAGCGGTTGGCTCAGGCTCGTAATCTGATGTTCTCAGATACGAGTCAGATTCTCGCTAATCCCCTTTCTACTCTCGGTAATAAAGGGAACACCGATTCGAAAGTTCACCATCTGTGGGATGAGCCATTAAGCCGCGGCCGTGTGTGCTCGACAGCCATAGCGCGTTAAAGTGCACGCTGGATGGACTTTATGGGAGGCTTCTCTCTGTATCCCGATAGCTCTCCATCCAATGGGTTCTTTTCTCCCCAGTTTTCTCTGAGCTTTTGGAATTCCTTGTAACCTGGCAATTTAATCCGTTGTGTGTGAAAAAGTACCACTCGGACTGAAAGCAATCACTGTATCTGGTACGTCTCAAGTCACTGAAACCATTCAAAGTATATCGACTTATATTCCTACCGTTGTTTCAAAAAATTCCAGACACAAAATTCCAGACCCATATTTCTTCCATTGTTACAGAAAATTCCAGACAATATGCTACAGCATGCTAATGCCCATCTGCACACTGTCTATGTGATGTAAACACCCTGTCATGGGGGGGGGGGGGGGGGGGTGGCTCAGTCGGTAGCGCGCCAGTTCGTAATCTATACTTCCCAGGTTCGAGTCCCAGCTGGGTCAGCGTTGAGATTTATTTCCGCAAAACTCCCCGCCCTGCCCACGGTCAGTAGGGGACACCGGTGGGCTTGGAAAGGCCGCCGTCCGTCGGATGGGATGTTAAGCCGTGGCTCCGTGTGCGGGAGAGCCATACCCTGTGCACGTTAAAGAATACACTGGATGGCCTTGACGGGAGGCTACCATCTGTCTCCCAACAGCTGTTCCAGTGGGTCCCCTTCCCCAACCTTCTCTGGGCCTTCGGGGTCCGTGTGACCTGGCCATTTAGTCCATGGTGTGCAAAAAAGTGCCACTCAGAGGTAAAACAACCCAACCCAACAACCCTGTCATAGTCTTCGCAATCGCCGGGCTGGTCTCCCGTTGAGCACAGCTGGGTTGGGTTGTTTTTCCTCTGAGCGGCACTTTTTTGCACACCATGGGCTAAATGGCCAGGTCACATGGACCCCGAAGGCCCAGAGAAGGTTGGGGAAGGGGACCCACTGGAACAACTGTTGGGAGACAGATGGTAGCCTGCCGTCAAGGCCATCCAACGTGTTCTTTAACGTGCACAGGGTATGGCTCTCCCACACACGGGGCCACGGCTTAACGTCCCATCCGACGGACGGCGACTTTTCCAAGCCCATCGGTGTCCCCTATTGACCGTGGGCAGGGCGGAGAATTTTGCGGAGATAAATCTCAACGCTGACCCAGCTGGGACTCGAACCTGGGAAGTAATTACGAGCCTGGCGAGCTACCGACTGAGCCACTCCAGCCCCGAGCACAGCTGGGACTGGGACAATATTGGACGACAAATCCTTCTCCGACTTACTCTCCTTCTCGTGCTTTATAGGAGCTGCAGGCGTATGTTCATGCTCCTTGGGCGAACATCTCCCAGGACACGATTGACACTCGGATCGCTAGTTTTATCTCGCCGTTTTAATGCCATTAGAGGTGGACATATTACTTGTTGAATAAAAGCCAGTGTTTTGCATATTTCTGTGTACAACTTTAATCACTTTCTTCTCACACATGCCCTCGATTTTAAGAGATTGTCTCATTAACTTGTAGTGTTATAATTTGCCGAATAAAAATCCATCGAGCTATTGCCACAGTCAGAAAAACTATTTGTACGAACAAGATAACATGTACCTACAGGAAAGAGATAATATAACCTTTGTTTACGACAAAGAGCGAAGAAAGATCTTATTAAAAACGTACTTATTTAGTAGTCACACACGAAAAAAAATGGTGATCGCAGTACAATTATCTGTCGGCAACATGTTAGGATCGGTGCTGCAAGCGATTTGCAAATCGAAGCGTGGGCAGAAACGGAGGTAATTTGGTTTCTTCCGTCTCGTCTGGAGTGAGGCATGGCGGTGACCTCTTTCGCCTTGTATGTCGCGACATTGTTAAGTTTAGCACTCGACGCCTACTTGTGGTCGTTGACATCTTTCAACTAGTTTGGTCAAGGTTCAAAAAACATTTCGTATCTGTTGAGGGAAGCGCTTGCCACTGCAATCTGAGAGGAGCGCGCCCGTGTCATTCTCTGCGCAGGAAGGACGAGGTTTTTTTTAATGTGTAAACCTCTCAGGAGAAAAAAAATTAAATTAACGAACAAAACAAACTTTTAAAATTAACAATGTCTTGTAATTTAGACCTGTATTCTTTTTCCATTTCATGTGTCAATGTATTGTCTAGATTGGAAAATGAAACAAATAAAAAAAAACCCTCCTCAAGCAGGTGCTTACCATAGAGGTCTGAAAGGAGCCTGTCCCTTTGATATGCCTCACAGCAGAAGATATATGAATTTGCGCAACCTCAACAGAAAGATAGCGAAAGAAAGAGACCACCCATACCTTATCCAGGGTTCGAATGTGAGTTCCTTTGATAAGTAGTTAAGAACGCTAACCACTCTGCCACCGGAGGGGGGGGGGCAAGAAAGTAAATTGCAACTAACTAACTCAATTCAGGTAAGAAAAATGTCCATGAACTTTTTGCTTCTTACAGTCATATTTTCTTCTTCAAGAACAGTGGATTCCATCTCTTTTCTTTGTAAGGGAAGTGTGCTGACTGACTCCAGAAATAGGCAGAAATTGAAATGCCTGCTTCAATGTGACATATGAGGGAAAAGGGTTAAAACACCGATTGTAAGCTCTTGGTAACTTTTTAAATGCACGGAACTGTTCTGTTTCACAGAGCACTAATTTCTGCGTTTTTTGCGAAATCTTTTCATGCAATTAATGGATGACTGGAATGTTTTGATTGTTCGGTGTACCTTTCTTTCATAACGATAGAAATATTTTAAAATTTTATTCATATAAATGTCTGTAAATGGAGCTAGGCATGAACGGGTAGGACAGGATGCAGAGACACGGGATACCTTATATCAGTTAGTGTATAATCTTGATCAGAGGCCATCGCAGGTACCTGAACCCTCACTTAGCTAGTTGGGCATCGCCAATCCTACACTGGAGTAATGTCTCGGGCAGGTCACTTTCTATTAGATTCTGGTTCTTGAAAAGGCCCACTTGTAAAGTTGGTGCCTGAAGTTCCTACCAGCATGGGTGACTTCAGCCTTTAGCGGTAGGGGAACAGGTCTTGCCCCATGCCTACGATCATGAAACTGTTTGATATTGTTGGCCCTACCTCTCTCAATAAGCTTAGTTTCTTTAAACATCTTATTAATCATTATCTCTGCTGATACGTGGAACGAGAGGACGTTGCATAGAGATTATTCTATTGACGTCCTCGCACAGGAATTCCAGCTTTATAAACTAAGTTATTCTAGGCTTGGAAGAGACCAGATGGACAGATAAAAGGTGAGATATTTAAAAATAATTTAAAATTTTTCTTTTCAGGAGGGAGGATGGAAAGCATCTCCAAGACGTAAGTTTGCTTTTCTGCAGACAAGCCAGTGATGTTCTTCTAGGATATAACTGCATTAATGAAAGATTTCTTACGGCTAAATTTAAAACAAAATTTAAAGACTTAACTGTTATCTATTTTTATGTCCTCACAAAGGACTCTGATGAGAACGATAAAGATAGGTTTTATAGACAACTTCAGGATATTTTGAATTCTGTCAAGAGAGGAGTTATTACCCTTATTCTAAGCGACTTCAATGCTAAAGTTGGTACTGACTCTGAACTTTTGAAGGAATGATAGGTCCCTTTGGTATTGGTAGCTGCAATGGCCATGGGCAACGTCTCCTACAGGTAAGTAAAGTTAACGGTGGGCGAATAACTAACACATACTACAAACACCGGGACATTTATAAATACACATGGGTTTCATTTGATGGGTTGCATAGGAAAAAAAAAAGGTTATATTTTAATTAATAGCATACGGGGTAGTTCGATTAGGAATACCAGATCATAATAAGGTTGGTGAAATTGGGTCTGGCCATTACCTGCTCAAAAGTGCCTTACAACTGAAACTTAAGAAATGTGCTATGGTATTACCTTTAACACTGAAGCTCAGAAAGATCCAGATATAGCCAAGTCATAGCGTGATCGGCTGCTTAATCATTATGTCAATCGTGGTTTGCTTACTGCTGAAGTTGAGAAAGAATGGGATCAGTTTAAATAGGCTTTTCTTGAAACCAACATTACTCTTTTGGGTAAAAGGGAACAGAGGAAACAAAATTATTTGAGTGATAAAGTTATGGAACTTATTTCTGAAAGGAGAAAGTGCAGGATTAATACGAATCAACACGCTACTAGTCCTAACAGAAGGCATTACAATGGGCTTAATAAACGAGTAAAGGGTCAGTTAACAGCTGATAAGAACCTTTGGCTTGACAGCTTGGCTGACAAAGCAGAGGAAGCAGTTAGACAGCACAACATCAAGGGATTGTACCAGATTATTAATGTTTTTTGTGGGAAGAAACAGACAGGCACACAGGGATTGAGGGATAAACAAGGTAAGGTGTGGACTCTGTCATGGCTGGGTGGGATGAGCATTTTAGTGATGTTCTAAACAATGTGGTTAGTTCTACTCCCATTGTTTGTAATGATGATAGATGCATTACTGGCTTTAATGCTGGCGCTATAACAGAGTGTGAAGTTATTTTCGTTATTTCTAAACTGAAACTACATAAATCCCCAGGGGTAGATGAAATCACCACTGAAATACTCAGAGCTCGAAACACTTGTGTGACCACATGGCTGACTGAAATCTTGAATATTTTTCACGACAAAGGTGTTATTCCTAAGAATTTTACTAAAGCTATTATTATCCTATTTTTAAAAAAGCTGATCGTAGTTCTTATAATTATAGGGGAATTAGTTTACTTTCGTTCCAGGTAAAGTTCTTTCCATGATTATACGTAATGTAATTAAGAATTTGGTTGATGGACTATTGCCTGATGAACAGTGTGAATACAGAAGTTGTATGGATGTATAGATCAGTTGTATTTCCACTTAGGCAGTTTGTTGGGAAATGATTCGAGTTTCAGAAACCTGTTATTTGCTTTATAAATTTCAAAAAGACTTTTGACTCTGCTTACCGTGAAAATTTGTGGTTGATCATGAGATCGTATGGAATACCAGACACGTTAGTTGACATGATGAAAGTTCTCTATTAAAACGCTGAATCATGTGTGAGAGTTGGTAAAGCTTGTAGAGATTAGATTAGCATTGTTTCTGGTGTTGAACAAAGGTGCATTTTGTCTCCTTTTCTCTTTAGTTTGGTTTTTGATTACGTTATGTGAAATTCAATGCAAAGGAAAGTTTTTGGGCTTAAATGTTCTAGAGATCTGAACTTTTGCTGATTTAGATTATGCTGATAATATGGCAAATAGTGCCGATCAGATGAACTCTTTCATTCGAGCTGTTGATGACACTGGTAGTAGAATAGATTTGGTGATAAACAGAAAAAAACTAAACTGATGAATATTGTCAGGTAGGTTGTGGTTCAGTTAATCTGAATGGCTGTACTATTGAACAAGTGTCTCAGTTTAATTATCTTGGGAGCTATGTAACAGATACTTGTGATGTGCTGCATGAGATAAACAGATGAATAGGGATTGCTGCCAGGACTTTTAAGAATCTATGAAGAAAGTGGTGAAATAGGCCTATGCACCTAAAGACTAAAATTAGGCTGTATAATAGTTTCGTTCTTTCTAGAGTTAGTTATGGGAATGAAACTTGAATCCTTTGTAAGTAAGATAACAGGAAACTTGATGCTTTTGATTCTAGATGCTTACACAATATTTTGGGCATTAGGTGGTTCGATTTTGTAAGTAATGAAGAGATTAGAAGAAGGAGTCATCAACCTCTTTTCAGCAGCATATTGTGCAGAGAGACCTCGTTGGTTTGTCGATGTGGCCCGAATGCATTGCTGCAGATTGGCAAACAGGACTGCGAACAGTGTGCCTAATGGCCTCAGTAAAAAGAAGAGACCTAGGATGTGATGGGCAGACAATGTCAAACAGGACCTTGCTAGAATTGGCTTACAATGGACAAATGCAGCAGCTGTAGCTCAGAACAGACATGTCTGGAGAGGGAAATTGCACAGTCTGGTAGGACCTCTGTAGTCCATGGCTGCATGAGGCTTTTGTATGTATGCATTCATATATCACAAACAGCTCGAAAGAGAACACGTTTAATTTGATCTGAAGTTAGTCAAGAATATAAGATGAAAATGAGACGGTCGACGTATTAACGTGCTTAGTTCAGCAGCGAAGAGACTTCAGTTGATATCCTAGTTGGCAATGTGAAGCGTTTCATTTTTGCTGATGTCTCGCTGTCCTTGCTGTCTTCTCATCGCGAGTGAAATACACCAAAGAGCCAAAACATGTGACCAGCGCATCTTTATGCAAGTCGAAGGAATGTGATATGAAACGGTACAAATAACTTCTGATACTGAGCTCTGTTAATCAGTGTTAATTCTTGCTCTTCAGATGGGAAAGGCAGCGGATATCGGTGAGTTTGACAAAGGCCAAACTGCAATGGCCAGATGACTGGTCAGAGGATTTCCGAAATGGCGAGGCTTGTGGGGTGCTCATGGTCAGCCGTGGTTAGTACCTTCAAAAATTGGTCCAAGGAGGGAAAAACACGAAGCACCAGCAAGGTGTACGCCAACCATGGCTCATCGATGCTAGAGGTGAGTGAAGGCTATCCCTTATGGGACGAGCCAACAGAAGGGATACTGTGACGCAACTCGCCCATAATTTGAATGCTGGTGATGGGAGGAATGTGTTACAACACACAATACATCGAACCCTGCTGAAAATGAGGCTGCACAGCCACAGGCTGCTCCGAGTGCCCCTGCTAACCTCGGTTCATCATCGAAAGCACCTACAATGGGCATGCGAGCATCAAAACTGGACCATGAATGATTGGAAGAAGGTTGTCTGGTCCGATGAATCTCGTTTCCTGTTGCACCATGTGGACAGCCGGGTACGTGTGCGTCATTTACCCGGGGAAGAGTTGGCACCAGGATGCATCGTGGGATGAAAACAAGCTGGTGGAGGAAGTGCAATGCTTTGGGCAAAGTTCTGTTGGAAAACCCTGGGTTCAGTCATTTATGCGTAGGAAACTATGACGTCTACTACCTACCTAAACAGCATTGCAGACCAGGTGCATCCTTTCATGGCAACAGTATATCCCTCTAGTAGTGCCTTCTTTCAGCAGGATAATGCGCCATGTCACACTGCCCGGATTGTTCGAGAATGGTTCACGGAACATGAGGGAGACTTCTAGGTATTGCCCTGGCCTCCAAATTCCCCAGTCATCAATCGAGCATCTATGGTTTGTGTTGGAACAGCATATCTGATCTCTGGTGGCTCAACCACGTAACTTACAAGAGTTAAAGGATCTCCTGGTAAAATGTTGGTACCAGATCCACAAGACACCTTTAGAAATCTTTTAGCGTCCATGCCCACTGGGTAAGAGTATTTTTGCTGGCACGTGGAAGACCAACATCATATTAGGCAGGTAGTCATAATGTTTTGGCTCTCTGGTGTAGACAGATCCTCTCAAATTTCGATTACAAGTGCTCGCCTGAACAGATGTGAATTTTTTTCTGATAGCAGGCTAAAAGTGTAAAATTATTGATCCACAAAAGTATTAACGATAGCTTGAAACTTTTATTATTTTTAAAATGTGAATCAACAACCACGGATTTAAAGGTTTGATTTGATATTATTTGCTTTTCCTCCTTGTTTCCTATTTCAGTGTAGGCGATTGTAGCTCCAGCGGAGAGCAGATGCCGAACCTGTTTTTCTCGAGACCTGATCCTGCGCCCACGGAGAGGTCCACTCCTGTGACGCTATCGTTGTCATGGAAACCGCCAGCTACCTCCGCCCATTGCCGTTGCTACAGCAGCACCACCCAGCGGGGGTGGAGGACGTAGGAGGAAAAAAGCTCGATGCGGCCTGGTGTCTGAGGGATGCCCAAACACAATTCGCTGCACAAAGAGAAAAGTAGATCTGAGGGGGTTCAGAAAAAAGACGCACACCAAGGTCATAGGGCACTTCCTCGTGTCACAAGTTATGACAAGAGGAGCCATCTGACGAATAACTGTTCGGAGGGAAACAAAACACGAGAAAAAAATTTTTTTTTCAGTTATCAAAGAAAAGAAATAGTATTAAACAATATCAAATTGTTTGGGAAGATAATCTCTGGAAAAAATAAATCTGGTGGTTCGATGCATTGATTTCTCATTCAAACTCTAACAGGATAACAGCAAAAGGCCTTTGCTCTTGAAATCGAAATTTGTGTTTAAATATTTGCAACCCGTGATTACCCCACAATTAGGTGGGGGTCTGCATGTAGGCATAAAGTTCGGATTCATTGAATTTTTCGTTTTTTATTCCTGGATAGAAGTGGATGATGGAGGTAAGGGCCTGTTTCCCCCCTCTGCAGTTGTGAAAGAACGATCTTTGCTTAATCCGTGTGATTAGAGGGATGCTTATGATTGTTGGCTCTACTTCTCTTATGTTCCACAGTTACCTGTAATGAGGAAACTCTGCGTAGAGATTATTCCCTTGATGTCATCCTGGTGCACGAATTCTAGCATTATTTCATGTATATTCTTGACAGTAAAAATCAGATATTTTAAAATAATATTAAATTTCTGTTTTCAAGAAGAGAGAATAGCAAACATCTGCAGGCCGAGAACTGAGAAGTGTCTGCTGAGAAGAAAACATTGAGATTTGTTCTCAGCTTATCATGATAGGTTGCTTATTATAGCGGTCGCGGTTTGCCTCTTATGTTGAAGCAAATTAACAAAATAAAAAAAGGACAAAAACGAAAAGGACAAAAAGAAAAATGATTTCGGATTAAAAATAAAGTAAGTTTACTGAAAAGATCCGATGGGCTTGGAAAGGCCGCCGTCTATCGTATGGAACGTTTAACCCCGTGTGGGGAGAGCCATACCCTGTGCACCTTGGAAAGAACACGCTGGATGGCCTTGACGGGAGAATACCGTTTGTCTCCCAGCAGCTATCCAGTGGATCCCCTCCCCCCAACCTTCTCCGATCCCCTGGGGTCCTTGTGACCTGGCCATTTAGTCAAAAAATGTTCCAGTGAGAGATAAGAGAACCCAGCCTTCCTTTAATCCCCACTCTTAGCAATAATTTGATTCGACATCTGCTGGAATGCTCTTCTGAACTCTTCTTAACTTTAGAATAGAGCTTCAAGGTTATTTTAGTAAAATGCATTTTTATTTATGATCTGCAAAAATCGCTTTGATCAGTCTCAGATCTAGAATAAAACAAAGGGGAAGGCCAAGGACGGAATCGAGCCAATAAAGAGTAAAGTGGGAGGGAGAGAGAGAGGGGGGGGGGGTTTGCAGAGGCTGATTTTCATCCATTACCCTTACTAGCATTCTCAAGGACAGATGCCGCCCTATATTTGGTTATCATTTATTTTGTATGAAGTATGTTATTTATTAAACACATATATTGTATTAATTAATGTGTTTAATAAATTAAACACATTTTTTTTATTAATTATTATCATCATTTATTTAATCTCGTTAGAAGGAACTACGTACATTTTTATTTGACTATTCTGGCATTACTCGCTTCGCATTCTCTTTTTTCTGTTGTAGCAAATCACAGCTCAGCAGTTTCAACGAGAAAACGATTTCACTTCACGTACCCATTCGGAAGTGACGGAGAGCGGCATCGTTTCCTGTCTTTTAACGTCGTTCCATGAGGTTCACGTGCTGGTAACTGTGACGTCATTCCTCTGTTTCGACGGTGAGATAAGGAAGCCGAAATAGCGTTGCCAGAGAAAGGTTTTCAGGTTTGGAAGGAACACCGAAAAGCGCGGCGTTGCACTTGTTCGTTTCCATCCGAACGGTGAAATGTTGAATCGAAACGAAGAAATGATTGCAGAAAATGGTAAGGGACAAAGACAGTCATTGAAGCAAGTCGTTTTATTTTCATTATTATCATTTAAAACTAGCATCTGATTCCCTCCCCACAGGGGCGGGGGTGGCTCAGTCGGTAGCGCGCCAGGCTCGTAATCTGTAGTTCCCAGGTTCGAGTCCCAGCTGGGTCAGCGTTGAGATTTATCTCCGCAAAATTTCCCGCCCTGCCCACGGTCAGTAGGGGACACCGATGGGCTTGGAAAGGCCGCCGTCCGTCGGATGGGACGTTAAGCCGTGGCCCCGTGTGCGGGAGAGCCATACCCTGTGCACGTTAAAGAACACGCTGGATGGCCTTGACGGGAGGCTACCATCTGTCTCCCAACAGCTGTTCCAGTGGGTCCCCTCCCCCAACCTTCTCTGAGCCTTCGGGGTCCATGTGATCTGGCCATTTAGCCCATGGTGTGCAAAAAAGTGCCGCTCAGAGGTAAAACAACCCAAATCCTTCCCCACAAAGCAATCAGCAGAAGTGATGATGCTCAGAATAATTACCATATTAGTGGAAAACAGTGGGTATGGTTATGAGATCTTCGGTTTTTATGAGACTGAGAACTTATATTGATTTCAGCCATATTGGTTATTTGTAGAGTGGCTGTTCAAACTGAGCAAAGGTTTTGAATGTGACACACGATGCCATTGGCCGAGGGTCGTGATCGCCTCGAAGACGAGAAGGGAATGGATGCAGTGGGCAGCGATCGCCCCGGCAAAGAGACCTTTCACTCGGTAGGTTTTGGTGACGCGAACTACTAGTCAGAGGATCCGTGATATGAACTTCGCTATTTCTTTTTTTCGGGGAGGCATATTTGTGAGATCTTTCACAGGCCTAATGATAGCAGCAGATGATCAGGTAAAAAAATTGAAGTTTTCAAAACTTAAGTTAGAAAAGGAGAATATTTCGAGAATCTGAAAAATTGAAGTAAGTGACGGAAAAGTGTGAAAGGAATGTTATTTATTGAATAGTGTTGCTTTGGCAAACAAAAAATGTGATAAACATTATCTCATACGATAAATAATTGATGACAACAAATGGTTGAAGAAAGTAGTCGTGGATGGAAAGCAGATGACGGCCAATAGGAGGTGTGGCCTTCCCTCAAGGTCATTCAGGAGTCCCAACGATCAGTGATTGCATGCTACTTGAAGCTGTCGAAAACTCAGATGGTAAAAATAAAACTCACTAATTTACAAAGATCGTTCGTAAGTTCCTGGAATGATTGTGGAGGTGGGTGGGTGGAGGGGGTTGTTTTTATCTGTGAGCGGCACTTCTTTGCACACAATGGGCTAAATGGTCAGGTCAAAAGGTCATCAAGAGCTCAGAGAATGTTGTGGAAAGGGAACCCACTGGACAGCCGTTAGGAGACAGATGGTAGTCTCCCCACAAGGTCATCCAGGGTATGAGATCACTGTGCCACGGTCTGTACACAGGGTCACGTATTACGTCCAATCCAAAGGACTGCGGCTACCAAGCCCATCGGTGTCTCCTTTTAGACCGAGGGGAAGATGGGTGTCAGCGGAGATAAATCTCAAAGCTGACCCAAGTGGTACTCGAAATTGGCACTGCAGTTACGAGCGTGGTGTGCTACCGACTGAGCCCCTCCCCACCCTGGTGGGTGGAGAGGAGTAACAGGAGTTGATCCCTGTTGCGCCTAAATTAATTTCACACACAAATATGCATAAATCTGTTTCATATACATTTACATATAAAAAGAAGTATGTATATATATTCACAATATGGAATCTCTAATATACTGTTGAGCAATCAAAGTGAACCCCGAAAGCCCGTAAACGTCGATATGTCCACCAGATGAAATGTCTTCATCCCAAACTATATCTTGCTACTCTCACTTAAGATGCTTCTTTCAATAATGCTAGACGAGTGAGACGTCTCGAGTCCTATCCAGAAGACAAACGGCTGAGGTGTAAACAGTCTACATCTCCTTTTGTCTTAAATCTAGCGTAAGATACTGTCGGTTTGCATTCTCCTCAATCTCTCCCATAGGAGAACCAGACTAACATGATGCAAACATCGTGATCGAACTCCAGAACAATCGCGTTTAGCCTTCAGACTGATCCTCGTCGTATTTTCATCTGGGAAGAGCAAGGAACTCTTTGCCAACATCACAGAACGACACCACTGTGGCGATGGTGTTATGATCGTCGATGGTATTATGCCAGATGGATACACACCACTTTGCTGGAGGCACTCTGATTGGTCAGAGGCATAGGGACAATGTCCTTCTTCCGCATGTGAGACTTTTCGGGGGCACTGTTGCCCCCCCCCCATTTCATTTTGATGAACGATAATGCCCTCTCACAGATAGTCGATGAAATCCTTGAAAGTGAGGATATTCAGCAGATGGAGTGTTGAGCCTATTGTTCTACGGATCTGAAGCTAACAGAACATGTGTGGGATGAGCTGTGGAAAAGCACTGGAGGTCGTCAATCCCCTCCAAGAACCCTCCATAAGCTCCGATCTGCTCTCCAGGAAGAAACGAATGTACTGCCACCTGACGTCATAACCAGCTTATTAAACAGTATGAGAAGTCGTTGTGATGCTTGCTTAGCTGTTTGGGCCCGTCGTGTTCTGTATTAACCTCTCCATTCTGCTGAAGCAGGTTCATTTGCTATGAACACTCCTGTATTCATTTGCATAACGCATGGAAATCATGTGACCGGTTTGCTCTATGCCTCACTGTTTATTGCATCATAAAACAATGCATTGTCACTCAAAATCGCATGCATTTCATTGCCAAGTTTTTGAAATCTTCCTGAATTTATGCTTACCTTTAGACATCAGCGTAAACTGGAATATTTTTGCTGCTGCCGCGTCTTACTCAGTGGTGTAACGACGGGGATAGGATAGAAAATAGAGGATCGAGGGAATAGGATCGCAAATGGAGGATCGAGGGAATAGGATAGCAAAGGGAGGATCGAGGGAACATGATAGCAAATGGAGGATCGAGGGAATAGGATAGCAAATGGAGGATCGAGGGAATAGGATAGCAAATGGAGGATCGAGGGAATAGAATAGCAAATAGAGGATCGAGGGAATAAAATAGCAAATAGAGGATCGAGGGAATAGGATCGCAAATGGAGGATCGAGGCAATAGGATAGCAAATAGAGGATCGAGGGAATACGATAGCTAATGGAGGATCGAGGGAAAAGGATCGCAACTGGAGGATCGAGGGAATAGGATAGCAACTGTAGGATCGAGGGAATAGGATAGCAAATGGAGGATCGAGGGAATAGGATCGTAAATGGAGGATCGAGGGAATAGGATCGCAAATGGAGGATCTAGGGAATAGGATCGCAAATGGAAGATCGAGGGAATAGGATAGCAAATGGAGGATCGAGGGAATAGGATAGCAAATGGAGGATCGAGGGAATAGGATAGCAAATGGAGGATCGAGGGAATAGGATAGCTAATGGAGGATCGAGGGAAAAGGATCGCAAATGGAGGATCGAGGGAATAGGATAGCAACTGGAGGATCGAGGGAATAGGATAGCAAATGGACGATCGAGGGAATAGAATAGCAAATGGAGGATCGAGGGAATAGGATCGCAAATGGAGGATCGAGGGAATAGGATAGCAAATGGAGGATCGAGGGAATAGGATCGAAAATGGAGAATCGAGGGAATAGGATAGCAAATGGAGGATCGAAGGAATAGGATAGCAAATGGAGGATCGAGGGAATAGAATAGCAAATGGAGGATCGAGGGAATAGGATCGCAAATGGAGGATCGAGGGAATAGGATAGCTAATGGAGGATCGAGGAAAAAGGATCGCAAATGGAGGATCGAAGGAATAGGATAGCAACTGGAGGATCGAGGGAATAGGATAGCAAATGGACGATCGAGGGAATAGGATAGCAACTGGAGGATCGAGGGAATAGGATAGCAAATGGACGATCGAGGGAATAGGATAGCAACTGGAGGATCGAGGGAATAGGATAGCAAATGGAGGATCGAGGGAATAGGATCGCAAATGGAAGATCGAGGGAATAGGATCGCAAATGGAAGTTCGAGGGAATAGGATCGCAAATGGAGGATCGAGGGAATAGGATAGCAAATAGAGGATCGAGGGAATAGGATAACATATGGACGATCGAGGGAATAGGATAGCAAATAGAGGATCGAGGGAATAGGATAACAAATGGATGATCGAGGGAATAGGATAGCAAATAGAGGATCGAGGGAATAGGATAACAAATGGACGATCGAGGGAATAGGATAGCAAATGGAAGATCGAGGGAATAGGATCGCAAATGGAGGGTCGAGAGAATAGGATAGCTAATGGAGGATCGAGGGAATAGGATAGCAAATGGAGGATCGAGGGAATAGGATAGCAAATGGAGGATCGAGAGAACAGGCTAATCCCTAAAATTTTTATGAAACTAGTTTATGATATTTGTTTATTAAAAACCAACAGAACGAGTAAGACTAGTAAAGGATTTTTACATAGGAAGACTGAGTCATATTTTTATATGTCGTTAATTTTTTATTTTATTCATATTTATTTTATTTTGAATTCATTTCCCTTTAAAGTAATATCACATAATAGTTATACACGGTATTTTAGGGAGCAAAAATAGCAGCAAATACTAATAACACTAATAAATAAAAAGTTAACGATGAAAAAAAAGTGATAAAAAAATTAAAGTAGTAATGTCGGCCTTTATATCCATCTAGTTTTCGAAAGTCAGGAATATTTCGAAATGTGGTGCAACACGTACGTTAATTTTATGTCTAAAAAAAAAGTTTGGAAGTTTACAAAGTATGTGCCATTGAATATTTAATTCCAAATCATACTTGAAATCGGATAACTATTTGAAGGCGATACCTATCAAATATAAGAGTAACAAAACGAAATAGATATTCAAATTTCAAAAAATATTTCAAATTTTCAATATCAGAAGTTTTCTTTTTTATTTTTAAAGCCAACTAAACTAATTTTATTTTTAATTAATATTCATGTCTAATCTATTGTAAATTTGTAGATTTTTAAAAAACAAAGTAGCTAGGTAGTCACTGGAAGGAGAGCTATGCACCAATCCCCTGTGATGATGCATAGAACCGGCCAGGCCTAGCACCTAATGTCCGATCCCGCTTTCTCGTGGTGCAGACCGTTAGTACCTTTCAAAAGAGATACTCTCTTGTGGAAGTGAACGGAAGGGGAGGGCTGCCAGATTAGTGTGGCCTACTGATCTGGACAACTATGGCTACTTTTCTTTTTTTTTTCTACCCTGCTGTGGAGTGGTCAACCACACAGGGTCCTGGTGCTGACCATATAAACCAACTGGACAGATATATGGCTCTGAGCTTGATTATGGATCCTGATTTAGCTGCACTGGTGGGCTTCTGTGGAGTGAAAATCTTCCGCTGTGTTTTCTGTTTGTTTGTGGGTTGACAGCCCCAAGTGAATAGATTCACAGAATATGTTTATCAGCTGGTGGATAATCCTGAGCAGAGGTCATTGCAGGCACCTGAACTCTTTGCTTCTATTGGCATCGTCAAATTCTACATTGGAGGAAGTCTTCCAGTGTAGATGGCTTCAGCCTTTAGTGGTGGGGGAACGGGTCTTTGCCCCATGTCTGCGATTAGGGGGCTGTTTGATATTGTCGGCATTCCCTCTCTCAATAAACATAGCTTCTTTAAACATCCTACTAACCATTTTCTCTCCATAGGTAGTTGGAATGTGAGGACTCTGCACAGAGCTTTTTCTCTTGATGTCCTCACACAAGAATTCCACCATTATAATTTAGATATTCTCGGTTTGCAAGAGACCAAATGGACAGATAAAGGTCAGATTCTTAAAAATAATCTTAAATTTCCCTTTTCAGGGAGGGACGACAATAAGCATCACCAAGGCGTGGGTCTGCTTTTCAGCAGACACGCTAGTGATCCTCTTCTAGGATATTAGTGCATTAATGAAAGGTTTCTTACAGCAAAATTTCAGACAAGCGTTAAAGACCTGAATGTTATCTGCTGTTATGCCTCCACTGAGGATGCCGATGAGTATGAGAAGGATAGATTTTATGAACAACTTCAGGATATTTTGAATTCTGTCAAGAAAGGAGATATTACCCTTGTTCTTGGTGACTTCAATGCCAAAGTTGGTACTGACTCTGACCTTTGGGCAGGAGTAATAGGCCCTTTTGGTATTGGTAGCTGCAATGGCAATGGGCAACGTCTCCTACAGGTAAGTAAACTCAATGGTTTCAGAATAGCGAACACATATTACAAACACCGCGACATACATAAATACACATGGGTTTCACCTGATGGGCTGCATAGGAATATGATTGATTATATATTAATTAACAGCAAATGGGCTAGTTCTGTTAGAAATACCAGGGCATATAGGGGAGCTGAAATTGGATCTGACCATTACCTTGTTAAAAGTGTCTTGCAACTTAAACTTAAAAAGTGTTGTGCTAGGGTTAAAAAATTTGTTTTTAATACTGAAGCTCTGAAAGACCCAGTTATAGCCAAAGCTTACCATGATAGGTTACTTAGTCATTATGACAGTCATGGTATGCTTACTACTGAAGTTGAGGAAGAATGGGATCATTTGAAACAGGCTTTTTTGGACACTAACAGTACTCTTTTAGAAAAAAAGGAGCAGAAGAGGCAGAATTATCTGAGTGATAAGGCACTTGAGCTTATTTCAGAAAGAAAGAACTGCAGGAATGTCCTTAATCAATACCCTACTAGTACTAATAGAAAGCATTACAGAGAGCTTAATAAACGTGTAAAAGATCAGTTAGCTGCTGATAAGAATCTTTGGCTTGATGTTTTGGCTGACAAAGCCGAGGAAGCAGTTAGACAGCACAACAGCAGAGAGCTGTACCAGATAGTTAATGTTTTGTGTGGTAGAAAACGGACAGGCATACAAGGATTGAAGGATAAACAAGGTAAGGTTATAGAAGGGGAGGATTCTGTCATGGCTAGGTGGGCTGAGCATTTCAGTGATATTCTGAACAATGCGGTTAGTTCTATTCCCATTGTTTGCAATGATGATAGATGCATTGATGGCTTTAATGTTGGCCCTGTAACACAATCTGAAGTTATTTTGGCTGTTTCTAAACTTAAACTTCATAAATCCCCAGGGGTAGATGAAATTACTACCGAAATGCTTAGAGCTGGAAATGTTTCGGTTACCACTTGGATGACTGAAATTCTGAATATCTTTTATGATAAAGGCATGGTTCCTAAGGATTTTACCAGAGCTATTGTTATCCCTATTTTCAAAAAAGGTGATCGCAGTTCTTGTGATAACTATAGGGGTATCAGCCTACTCTCTGTTCCAGGTAAAGTTCTTTCCATGATTGTGCTTAATAGAATTAAGAATCTGGTTGACAGTCAATTGCGTGATGAGCAATGTGGATTCAGAAGTGGTAGGGGATGTGTGGATCAGATATTTTCACTTAGGCAGATTCTTGAGAAATGTTTAGAGTTTCAGAAACCTTTGGTTGCTAGCTTTGTTGATTTCAAAAAGGCTTTCGACTCTGTTGATCGTCATAGTTTATGGTTGTTTGTGAAATCATATGGTATACCAGACAAGTTAGTTACCATAATGAAAGCTCTCTATAATAACACTGAGTCGTGTGTGAGAGTTGGTAAGGCTTGTAGCAATTGGTTTAGCATTACTTCTGGTTTTCGACAAGGGTGCATTTTGTCTCCTTTTCTCTTTAGTTTGGTTATTGATTATGTTATGCGAAATTCACTTCAAGGGAAAGATTTTGGCCTTAAATGGGCTGGAGATACGAAAATTTCTGATTTAGATTATGCTGATGATTTAGCCCTTTTGGCAAATGATGTTGATGAGATGAAATCTTTCATTCGAGCTGTTGATGAGACTGGTAGTAGAGTAGGTTTGGTTATAAACAGAGAGAAAACTAAAGTGATGAAAATTGGTCAGGCAGGCTGTGATTCAGTTAATCTGAATGGTTACAGTCTTGAGCAGGTGTCACAGTTTAATTATCTTGGGAGCTATGTAACAGATAATGGTGATGTGCGGCATGAGATTAACAGACGAATAGGGATTGCTGCCGGAACTTTTAAGAATCTATGGAGAGTGTGGAGTAATAGGCGTATACACCTAAAGACTAAAATTAGGCTGTATAATAGTTTGGTTCTTTCTAGGGTTAGTTATGGTAGTGAAACTTGGACACTTTGTAAACATGATAACAGGAAACTAGATGCTTTTGATTCCAGATGCTTACGCAGTATCTTGGGCATTAGATGGTTCAACTTTGTAACTAATGATGAGGTTAGGCAAAGGAGTTTGCAACCTCCTTTAAGCAGCATATTGTGCAGAGAGAGACTCCGTTGGTTTGGCCATGTTGCCCGTATGAATAATTATAGATTGGCGAATAGGGTTATGAACAGTGTGCCTAAAGGCCTCAGAAAGAAGGGGAGACCTAGGATGCGGTGGGCGGACAATGTCAAACAGGACCTTGTTAGAATTGGTGTGCAGTGGCCAGATGCACTAGATGTAGCTCAGGATAGACTTGCTTGGAGAACTAAATTGTACCGTCTGGTTGGACCTCCGTAGCCCATGGCTGCTTGAGGATGATGATGATGATGATGAAATAGAACCTTTTTATGACAGACCAACTAGTCCATAATTGAAAGGATCGTGAAAGATAGGAACCAAAATCTGTTTAATTATAAAAAAAACAGAATTTTTTTATCTAATATATGTAGACGAATGAGAGTGACTGACAAGTGATAACGCTAATTCTAACTTGGAAGCAGAAACGATAGAGATCTGAAAATCCTAACCACTATGCCTTAATAGTGGTTCGGATTTTCTATATCTTAACTGGCATAGTGGTTAGGATTTTCTATATCTTAACTGGCATAGTGGTTAGGATTTTCTATATCTTAACTGGCATAGTGGTTAGGATTTTCTATGCCTCAACCGGCATAGTGGTTAGGATTTTCTATATCTTAACTGGCATAGTGGTTAGGATTTTCTACATCTTAACTGGGATAGTGGTTAGGATTTCCTATATCTTAACTGGCATAGTGGTTAGGATTTTCTATATCTTAACTGGCATAGTGGTCAGGATTTTCTATGACTTAACTGGCATAGTGGTTAGGATTTTCTATATCTTAACTGGCATAGTGGTCAGGATTTTCTATGACTTAACTGGCACAGTGGTTAGGATTTTCTATGACTTAACTGGCACAGTGGTTAGGATTTTCTATATCTTAACTGGCATTGTGGTTAGGATTTTCTATATCTTAACTGGCAGAGTAGTTAGGATTTTCTATATCTTAATTGGCATAGTGGTTAGGAAGCTAGCGACTATTCCAGCAAGCCAAACTTTGTGTTTTGTGTTAGCTCTATCTGAGGCAGTAATCAAGAGTGACTTCAGTCTTAGTAAGGTATGTCCTTGTATGAGAAGGCCTGTAAAAGTTAGGAGTAGCTTCTAGGATTCTTCTCTGCCCTATGGGTTGCAAATGAATGAATGATTTACATATAGGTTAAACCGGATCGTAGATCTAGGGAAAGATTAGGAATTCGACGTCCGATTTGTATTTCAAGGTCAAATGAAGATCACTAGAGGTCAAACCATGGAGTATCAATGCTAGAAATGGAAAAATTGGGGTCTGGGGGTGTTTCGGGTTGAAGATGTCGGAAAAATTAGGGAATTTCGGATCGGGGTGGGGGGGTGGGGGTTCCTTCGAGGTCAAAGGTGAAATTTAGATCTATCAGTGCTAGAGAGTTAAAAATTGGTTCTGTGGATATTTTGAGTCCTAGATTTCAGAAATTATGCTAAAATTTGGATGGGATGGATCCTTAGAGTTCAATGGTCAAATTCGATATACCCGTGGTGGAAAGTTAAACATTGGTGAATACTATTTCAGGCAGTAGAACTCAGAAATAAGAGATAATTTCAGATCCGGTGTCGCTTTCAAGGTCAAATGTAGGTCTGAGTGACGGGATAGAAATGAAGAGGTACCCAATGCACGGATTCATTTCTAATAAACATAATTTGCCTAATTCTGTGAAAATATGTAATGTTAAAGATATGACTCTTAGAGTAGGAAGGAATATTAAAGACCAGTTTACATACTTTTCATGAATTAAAATCACATGATGACGATTATTTTCATATCCACCTCCTCAGTTGCATATTCCATACCTCTCAAAGTCAGAATTAAATAATTGTCTCTACATAGTAGTTCATTTGAGCAGAGATGTAGAAAATCAACAAAGCCCTATCTCTCTCTCACTGCGCTCAACTGATGCTGCGATAAACTGATGTCGCGATGAATTGACGTCGCGGTGAACTGACACTGCAATGAATTGACATCGCAATGAATTGACGCTGCGATGAATTGACGCTGAAATGAATTCATGTACGATGAATTGACCGAGAACCGTTTTGCTGATATCATTACTGTTATATAAAATACAAATAACATTGTTAAACGTATTTTTAATTCTTTATAGTATACATAATATTATTTATATTATAATAATTCAGTGCACGAAAGCAAGTTTGGATTTATATTGTCTTTTCAGATTTATAAAGCCCTCTTCTGAAAAAAATAATTTTTTTTGATCACTCCCCGTAACAAACCCCATTCGCTGCTCTTAATTTTCATTAGCAGCTTTAAACCTTAGAGTTCTTTGACCGAATCCTTTAACCTTAACTTCACGAAAGCGTCTCTAATAACATCCACTAACCATTAAGAGGAGAGGAAGTCGGGGGAATCGAATCAGATAAAGAGCGAAACTCTTTAATGAAGACAGTTCCTGTTCTCCGCCGATACAAGATACTGATGGCGCTGACGAGCAGTAATCTTTATTTGAAAGGGGAAAAAAAATCCTTACCAAAGCTCGTTTCTTGGCGTGAGTATAATAAATAATAATTCGTTAAATACAATATCTAAACATTTTTTCAGGTCTTTTAACAATTATAAATTAAATTTTTCGGTATTTGTTTCACATAATGAAAGCTTTTAGCTTTTAGCCCTTTAGCTTTTTAGTTCAATTTGATTAGGTTAAATCCTATTCCTCATTCTTTCCATTTTGTTACATTTTTCTTTGCCTTATCCGTCAGAGTAAAACCTTCATTGTATTAAATAATTCGTCAGCTCGTCTCTCAAAACATTAAATCTTCGTCTATAACAAAATTATGTTAAAATTTCCATTTTAATTCTTGTATTAAAGATTCCTCTTTTGGCATTTTAGTTCAATTCGTATATTAGGATCAAATAGGGAATGTGCTGACTCTTTATTTTTGCTTCATTTATTTTCTTTTATTTTTATTCACTTCAACGTTTTAAAGATCAAACAATTAAACAACGAAGTCGAAAACATTTTTCTTTTTAACTTTTATTTGGTGGAGAAAATTTTACCATTAAAGTATTGGTTGCGGATAAATTAGGCCGTTAGTAGAAAGTTCATGATGTGTCTGCGATAAAGTTTGCTCGACAGTTAATGAATAGCAAAAAAAGAAATCTCAGAAAAAGACGGCTGCACTCAAGATAAAAAATCTCCTTATCTAGCTCGCATAATAAAACAGTTAATTGAGTTTTGTATGGAAATTATGATCGTTTAATATTAACATTCTCTTCTGAAGATCACGCAACGCATCGATTACAGAAGAATTCATTGCAAAACTAAGCAAAACAAAAAAGGAAAAAGATTTTCGTGAAGAAAAAGGAAATTCTACGAAGGCAATCACTTTTGTCAATAAAATTTCTTTTCCTTCAAGATGAGATTAGTTTTCGTCTCAGGAGTAGAGAAAGGATTCCAGTAGTTGACGATTCACAGAGCAATTGACTTTGCTTCGGAATTTCTTCCCCCTCGAATTTGTGCGCATGTAGGTTCCACTTGTGCGTTGACTTCACAGGCTTGGTATAGAAGTCCTTTCCCTTGGTATGAGAGTCCTTTTCCTTTATTCTCCATTCCACAATATACCCCTTAACTCCGTCTTAGAGGCCGTTTACTATTCGTCTCTTCACGGAATTTTCATTGTCTGTCTATTCTATTTTCCACCTCGTCCTTGATGACCGCATCTCAGCTTCCTAGTCCGTAAGAGGCAGGGGGGTTGGATCAGTCGAGAGTACGCCAGGCAAATAATCTGCAGTTCCGAGTTTCAAGTCTTAACTATGCCACTTGTTATTTCCGCTAACTGCCATCCTGTTCTCAGCCAGAAGAGGAATACTGATGGACTTGGAAAGGCTGGCCGCCCATCGATGGCATTTTGAGCCGTGGCTTGTGTACAGAAGAGACATACCCTGTGCACATTACAGAACACGCTAGATGGCACTGACGGGAGGCCTCCTAACAGTTGTCCATTGGGTCGCCTTCCGCAAACATTCTCTGAGCCCTTGGGTCCATGTGACCTGGCCATTTAGCCCTCGGTGTGCAAAAAACGTGCCGCTCAAAGGCAAAACAACCCAACCCAATTTTTAATACGGTTTTTTACACCTATTGTTGTTTTCCTACACTGTTGTTGCTCTTTATTTTTATTTGTAGTTTGCTTTTAATTTTGGTCAAGGTTTAGGTCTTTTAATTATTTGGTTTTCATTTTGTTTGACGTTCGTCTAGTTGCTGATGATCCCAAAATCCAAACAATCAACCAAAAATGCGCTTCGCAAAATGAAGCCAGGAGGAGGCGTCAGGGGCCGCTGAGAGGCCTTAAAAAATCACGAGAAAAAAAAAAGCATTCGTTCTTTACTTTGGATTCGAAATCGCTTTTTTTTTTTTGCCATTTTAGCCGAAAATGGTAACAAAGGGACGAAAACTGATTCATATTCACGAGCTTGTTGTAAAAATATCCATTTGTTCCACGTAATAATTTCTTCATCTGAAATATCCATAAATGTCTACCGGTTCTATTGCTCAGAAGGTCAGTCCGCCCGCATCCCATTAACTGATGACAGCTCACAGATCGGAGCCCAACTTTCAACTTCTTTGGCACTGCCAAAGCACAAGATAGCAAACGCCCTGTTATTACTTGAGTATTTCCATTGGCTTAATGTGGTTGGTTACTTTAAAGCAAAAAAATCGAAATCCAAACCTTGGAGCTGCCCAAATCACTTTGCCACCCGAAACCAGTTGTTTTTTTTTTTGCATTCTAGACCAGTTTTGTTTATTCCGCCCCTGGTAAATTGTAACCGGAATTCAAAGTTATTTTTAAGCAAAATTTAATAATGTAAATAATTAAACACAAACTCATTTCTTTAAATCTACACATACAGAAGTAAATATTTTGAGGAGATTTCAGCTGCGAAATCGTATGGAAGACTTCGATGTCTGTTTCATTTTCAACGGAGGTTAATTGCAATCCCAGCCAATCTATTTCAGTGCATCCAGAATATCAGGTTTTAATTTTAAAAGAATCCGGTTATTTGCAGCGATTGGAACGGATCGAGTTCAAAGTGTTTATCATGCAACTGCAATGTTTGATCGAAATGTCTTTCTTGTTGGAAATTGCCAATCCACCTTCTTTAAGCCCAAAGGTTCCCTTCAAGCGATCACTTTGAGTGCTCATGTGGTCGAGTCGGCCTCAATCAAGTGTTTAGGGATCTACAAGTTGTACTCTGTTTAGGGACATGACAAGTAAAGGATTGTTAAACAGATGAAATGGCAATATTGCTCAGCTTAACCGCGGGAGGGTAATATCTCTGTAGGTATCACATCATAGCGGGATACTGAGGATCAAGGTCTTCCATAATTATCTTTCCTTTGAGGCATAAAGAATATACATTGCCGATGCATTCATCCATTTTGAAGCACTCTTCGTATCAGCTGGTCTTTCCCCAGATATCAGTTTTCCTTAATATTTCCAGTTAGAGACATAACCATGGTAAACTTCTGTAAATGATATAAACAGCTTTAAGATTCCCCTTTCCCAGACTAGTAGAATAAAATTAATGATATCGTCTGAATGTTTAATAATTCAGTCAGTGATCTGAGAATTATTTTGTCTATTTTCTACCAAAGTCAGCATCAAATACAGTAGGAAATACATCAGTATGGCATAGTGATTAGGAAGCAAATTCTGTGCATTGCGTTAGCTCTAACTGATGCAGTGGTCGCAGTGTTGGGTTGTTTTACTTCTGGGCGGCACTTTTTTGCACACAATGGGCTAAATGGCCAGGTCACAAGGACATCGAAGGCTCAGAGAAGGTTGGGGGAGTGGACCCACTGTAACAGCTGTTGGGAGACAGATGGTAGCCTCCCGTCAAGGCCATCCAGCATGTTGTTTAACGTGCACAAGATATAGCTCTCCCGCACACCGTGCCACAGCTTAACGTCCCATCCGACGGACGGCGGCCTTTCCAAGCCCATCGGTGTCCCTTACTGACTGTGGGCAGAGCGAGGAGTTTTGCGGAGATAAATCTAAACGCTCACCCAATTGGAACTCGAACCTGGGAACTGCAGATTACGAGCCTGGCGCGCTACCGACTGAGCCAACCCCGCCCCATGGGTCAGCAGTGACTTTGGTCTTAGTAGGTCACGTCCTATATGAGAGGGCCTGTAAAAGCTAAGAGTAGCTTCTAGGATTCTTCTCTGTCCTGTATGTCCAAATGAAAAAAAAAAATCCACTTGCATTTGCCACAATTTATCTCACGAGTGAAACCTTTTTTAATACTCCAACTTACTTGTTAGTAATACACACAATGTATATTTGTAAATAATTCCAATTTAAGTAATGCTTTGTGACTGGTTCTGAAGTATTTGCCCAATTTGCTTACGTGAGTAGAAATGTACAAGTGTCGGTTGCAACAAACGGATGTTGCACCACGGTGACGTGTCGATCATTCCTCATCTGGTGGGCACGAGCTGCGGAGCGACCCTGCGTCACGTGATGACGCTACCGAAGGTGGCCAGCGAGTGTCTATACTTGGCTGCAGCCGGCACAGGGCTCGTCAGCAGCTGGCAGAGACGTCGAGACACAAAGAAGCCGCTTATCTTGTTAACCTTGTGACGTGATAATTAAAAGCCACTCTGTGCTTCCTTCCTCTGACTCTCCTCGCTTCTATTCGCTCTGCCGCAATTTCCATCTTATATATTTCTCTCTTTGGCACTTTTTCGAAATTCTCCTCTCGAATAAATACACATTTTCAAACAAAACGTTTTCCGGGTGCGATGGAAATATTTCAAAAGTAAGCGCAGACACTGACGTTCAATGTGGGTATTCGTAGTCATTACATAATTACAAATGCGTCTGTTATTGACAAGGCCTTGCCAAGGTCATTCGACTTGAGAGAGAAAAAATTGCCTTTCATCTTCTCCCTTTGTATTAAGTGTCGGTTGTAAAGCAACGTCTCGACGGTGGCAACAGGCCATTGTTTTAATGTAAGCAATTAAAGAGTCTGTGGGTGCAAGAGGCTCATGGGAAATAATTACTTCATTCAGTTTTATACGTTCTAGGAATTCGAGAAATTGTACTTCGCTTCTTCAAAGACATCCGAAATAGAAGAAACACCAAATTTAGTTGCTTAGAGAAGAGGAAGATGACGATGCAATTCCTTCTTCCTGGACTTCCTCAGTTGATTCGAGACATTGGATGATCCAATCGATCAACTGAGATGCGATCTTCTCAAAAGGAAATGAAGAACCATTCATCATCAGTCGTTTTCTCTTCGAATTAATGCATGTTTATTCGAGGTTCTTTATTAGCAATATTTACAGCTTTTGTTTCATTCACATCAAATACTAACTCAGATCGAGAAATTGCGACAGACTAGACCGAATCATATGCAACATAATCTAAAAATTCAATGATTTCAAGATTTTTTTATGATTTTTAATGATTTTCAGCAGCATTAGCCAATGTCTTGTCTGTCCGGAGGTACTCCAGTGTGGGTATTTTTTTTTTCTATATGAGTTCCAAACTCTATCACATATATTGCAGCTCGTTCAAAGGAAGTTTACCCGAAGGCAAATGAAACTAATAAAGATCGCTCGAAAGAAAAAAAGACGAATTATGCTGCCCTGGAAAAATAATGCAATATAAAAACATTTTCTTTGATAACCAAAGCACTGTGAGCAGACTATTAGCTACTAAACAGTGGAATGTTCCATTTTCGTTTAATCCCAAGTTGTTTTTTTAAGCGATTGGTTTAGTTCAGGAATCGTAATCCTCATTTCTCTCCCACGTATCAGTGTTAACTCTTGAAAAAATTGGTTGTCTTGAGTGGGATTCGAACCACGCCTCCCAGAAGCATGGGTTCGAATCCCTCCCAAGGCAATCGTTTTTTTTTTTCAACAAATTATTTCAACTGTTTCTTGTCCACAGAATGTTTTCCTGTGAAGCTTTGTTGCTCAGTGTTAACTGTTTATTAAATTCAGCTCTGAATGGTTTATAATTAAGAAGAAGCATCAGTCGTTCATAACCCATCATAGGTGGTAGCGCCATTTCGAGAGATGTCGCCAAGAGTCTGCATTCACTTTAAATTTCGCTTCTGTACCGGTTTTCTGAAACTAGTTGCAGCCAGAGCATCACTTACGATGCAACGTATTTTTAATTGTAATATTTTTTTGAAAGACTTCCTTTACTACTGCAGAATCAGGGTTCTTTGAAAAATCATCACATGAACAATTCTCTCTGAAAAATTTAAAGT
Organism: Ryuthela nishihirai; assembly: GCA_038380435.1. Classification (NCBI taxonomy): domain Eukaryota; kingdom Metazoa; phylum Arthropoda; class Arachnida; order Araneae; family Heptathelidae; genus Ryuthela; species Ryuthela nishihirai. Next base: position 45,178,307 of record JAWZYU010000005.1, read on the forward strand.
TTTCTCTGTTTAACTTTATTCAACTTGATGTTGCGCTAGATATATTAAATTTCGTCATTTATGATTTATTGTATATTTTCAAAATATATCACAATTGAAACATGGGTCGCTTAACTACGAAGGGTGTTCAAAAAGTCCTTGACCAGTGTCTGTATATTTGCACTCGTTCCTCCGAAGCTAACGAGCTACAACTTGTTTGAAAGCTTGTGTCAACTGGTCAGTACATGCTAAAAATATAGACTGTAAAAATATAGACTTAGCGGCGGCGCATCAAGTTTGGTTTGAAAAATCTGGGCGTTGTTACTGTAGAGATTACTGAAGACGAGGAAAGATTTCACATTTTCAGAAGGATGCAGCGGACAAGGAAAAAATTCGTGCTGATTTATTACAAGTATATGGGGATCATATCTGTTCATGTGACCCTTTTACGGGATGGATGGGCGAATTCAGGGAAAGATGGCAGAGCGCTCAAAGACCTCCCTCATGCCGGAAGACCGTAGGAGGTCGTGAACGAGAGAACCATCGCTGGCTGCTATTGGTTAACTCAATAAGGGAAACCCACATATCACCTTTTCAGGTAATGAGTTTGAATGTCAGTGTATCGATTGGCAGTCTGAAAACAATTATCCATCAGCATTTAAAGTTCCGAAATGTCCGTACCAAATGGGTGCTCCACAAATTGATAGAACAGCAAACAAGGACTAGAGGAAGGAGAGGTTGGCAATATTTCAACCTAGTGGCCACAAATGATCAACAGATATTGTCACAGGTGATGAGACGTGGTTTTATTACAACTCCCAGAAAGATCGACAACTATGTTTGGGTTGAGGAAGATGAACTTCATCCCTAAATCCTCCAACAATTTTATGATTTTCGCTCTAGGAAGAGGATGTTCACAATTTTTTTCAACTCCCAAAAAGTGGTAGCCGTGAACATTTTATCTGAAAAAATAACTCTAAATTGCCAATATTACTCCAACATTGTTTATACCAAAATGGTTAAGGAGATGAAGTCAACAACAGACGTGTCAAGGGTTCTTCTTCGTGACAATGGCAGTGCTCACAAAACGAGACAAGTTGCTGCCTGTTTGGAGGAAAAATCAAGCAAACTACCCCATGCTGCATATTCACCGGATCTGGCACCATGCGATTTTTGGTTGTTTCCAAGAATTTAAAAGAAACTTGCTGGGAAGCCTTTTTCAAGGATTCAAGACCTTGCAAAATGCGTTCATTCAGAGTTGCGGAGTATTTCCCAACAGGAGTACCACCAAGCGTTGCACAATTGGTGTAGACATCTGCAACTTTGCATAGATGCTGGAGGGGGTGTACTTTGAAGGACAGTAAAAGTTCTGTTGAGATAAGTACAACGTTTTTTCTTTTGCAGGTGCTTGTCAAGAATTTTTTGAACGCCCCTCGTGATTAACCATAATTTGTCTCGGCCAATAATCAATTTAGACACAATTTTTTGGTATCCGGAAATTTGTTCGAAAAGGAATTTTGTTCGAAAGACGAGAGGCGCTAGAGGAGGTTCTCCCCATAAGGCATTAGCGTTATAGGCCTTGTGCCTTTTCGTTGAAAAACCTCTGGAAGAGGAGGCGGGGTGGGGGGGGGGGAGTGGAAACCGAAGAATGGCAGCTGAAAAGTATCATCGTGGTTTAGATCTTTCTTTTTAAGTGTAAAGTGCAAACCTCTTCTTTTCGAGTCAAATGCCGCCATTTATTTCTTCGCAGTTTTCACTATGACATTAAGCTACAGTCAGCTTCTTATAAGAAAGCGTTGTTCGAAATTTTAAACTGCAATATTTTTCAAACTCTGTAAGTTGTTTTCTAATAACACTAGATAAGATAATATAGATAAGACAATTGTTATTTCAGATAATGTTTAGCAGTATACAAAGACTTTTGAGGTCTCACAAGAGTAGGCTTGTTCGTGAGATCTTGATACAGAAACAATTTCAATTGAAAACATCAGTCGTCCCATTAAATAATACACAAAAAACGAAAACAACTGAAAACAAAAAATTTCTAGTAATCCAGAAGTGAGAAAGTCAGAAAGGAAGAAACATTTAATATCTGTGTTACATATAAACAGTTCTAGTAGTTTAATGCAAGAAAGTTTCCACATCATCCAGTTTCAAAATGTAGTTCTTGAGAACTTTAGAAAACAAATGATAATTCGGGATATTTTTCATGCTGACCGGGAGAGAGGAAAGGAATTTCGGTGCTAAGTACAAATAATAGTGCCTAAAAATTTCCTTATGTAATGCAGGAATTTCATAATTTATGTTTTTATCTCGTCGTAATCGGTAATTATTCGTATCAGTTTTAATGCTATCATTTCTACAGAAAAAGTATTTAATAATTTCGAAAAATTAATCATAGCGTAAAGGCAAAATTCCTGCTTCTCAAAACAAAGGTAATGAAGGTTGCGTTTTTGGGCTTTTAATTAATAAGCGAATAAATCTCTTTTGCAGCACTAAAATTACCGTCGAATAAGTTTCCGTCGAACAAATGTCGAACAAATTACATCAAACCCAATTTTTTAGCTTTTTCATCAACAAACAGAACCGAACCACTTGAGCCTCTTTCTTGATTTCAAGTGATTTGAAAGTGCAATGATTTTCGTTTTGTCCAAAATGCCAAAATGATCTGCTTCTGATATCAGAGTCAAGATACACATGGAGAATTTCATTTACTTTATTTACTTACATTTTAATTTGTGACAAATTAATATATAAGTTATTAATAATATAAAGTTTAATGTGCATCACATAAAACATAAAATACAGTTAGTTTATAACAGTTTATTTGATATTTCTGAAAAGCAATAAAGTAAGAAAACTTGAGAAAATAGTCAATAAGCAAAGAAAATAGTCATAAAATAATCAGTAATTGATATTTCTGAAAAGCAATAAAATAAGAAAACTTGAGAAAATAGTCAATAAACAAAGAAAATAGTCATAAAATAATCAGTAATTTATATTTCTGAAAAGCAATAAAATAAGAAAACTTGAGAAAATAGTCAATAAGCAAAGAAAATAGTCATAAAATAATCAGTAATTGATATTTCTGAAAAGCAATAAAATAAGAAAACTTGAGAAAATAGTCAATAAACAAAGAAAATAGTCATAAAATAATCAGTAATTGATATTTCTGAAAAGCAATAAAATAAGAAAACTTGAGAAAATAGTCAATAAACAAAGAAAATAGTCATAAAATAATCAGTAATTGATATTTCTGAAAAGCAATAAAATAAGAAAACTTGAGAAAATAGTCAATAAACAAAGAAAATAGTCATAAAATAATCAGTAATTGATATTTCTGAAAAGCAATAAAATAAGAAAACTTGAGAAAATAGTCAATAAACAAAGAAAATAGTCATAAAATAATCAGTAATTGATATTTCTGAAAAGAAATAAAATAAGAAAACTTGAGAAAATAGTCAATAAACAAAGAAAATAGTCATAAAATAATCAGTAATTGATATTTCTGAAAAGCAATAAAGTAAGAAAACTTGAGAAAATAGTCAATAAACAAAGAAAATAGTCATAAAATAATCAGTAATTGATATTTCTGAAAAGCAATAAAATAAGAAAACTTGAGAAAATAGTCAATAAGCAAAGAAAATAGTCATAAAATAATCAGTAATTGATATTTCTGAAAAGCAATAAAGTAAGAAAACTTGAGAAAATAGTCAATAAACAAAGAAAATAGTCATAAAATAATCAGTAATTGATATTTCTGAAAAGCAATAAAATAAGAAAACTTGAGAAAATAGTCAATAAACAAAGAAAATAGTCATAAAATAATCAGTAATTGATATTTCTGAAAAGCAATAAAATAAGAAAACTTGAGAAAATAGTCAATAAACAAAGAAAATAGTCATAAAATAATCAGTAATTGATATTTCTGAAAAGCAATAAAATAAGAAAACTTGAGAAAATAGTCATAAAATAATCAGTAATTGATATTTCTGAAAAGCAATAAAGTAAGAAAACTTGAGAAAATAGTCAATAAGCAAAGAAAATAGTCATAAAATAATCAGTAATTGATATTTCTGAAAAGCAATAAAATAAGAAAACTTGAGAAAATAGTCAATAAGCAAAGAAAATAGTCATAAAATAATCAGTAATTGATATTTCTGAAAAGCATAAAATAAGAAAACTTGAGAAAATAGTCAATAAACAAAGAAAATAGTCATAAAATAATCAGTAATTGATATTTCTGAAAAGCAATAAAATAAGAAAACTTAAGAAAATAGTCAATAAACAAAGAAAATAGTCATAAAATAATCAGTAATTGATATTTCTGAAAAGCAATAAAGTAAGAAAACTTGAGAAAATAGTCAATAAGGAAAGAAAATAGTCATAAAATAATCAGTAATTGATATTTCTGAAAAGCAATAAAATAAGAAAACTTGAGAAAATAGTCAATAAACAAAGAAAATAGTCATAAAATAATCAGTAATTGATATTTCTGAAAAGCAATAAAATAAGAAAACTTGAGAAAATAGTCAATAAACAAAGAAAATAGTCATAAAATAATCAGTAATTGATATTTCTGAAAAGCAATAAAATAAGAAAACTTGAGAAAATAGTCAATAAACAAAGAAAATAGTCATAAAATAATCAGTAATTGATATTTCTGAAAAGCAATAAAATAAGAAAACTTGAGAAAATAGTCAATAAACAAAGAAAATAGTCATAAAATAATCAGTAATTGATATTTCTGAAAAGCAATAAAGTAAGAAAACTTGAGAAAATAGTCAATAAACAAAGAAAATAGTCATAAAATAATCAGTAATTGATATTTCTGAAAAGCAATAAAATAAGGAAACTTGAGAAAATAGTCAATAAACAAAGAAAATAGTCATAAAATAATCAGTAATTGATATTTCTGAAAAGCAATAAAGTAAGAAAACTTGAGAAAATAGTCAATAAGCAAAGAAAATAGTCATAAAATAATCAGTAATTGATATTTCTGAAAAGCAATAAAATAAGAAAACTTGAGAAAATAGTCAATAAACAAAGAAAATAGTCATAAAATAATCAGTAATTGATATTTCTGAAAAGCAATAAAGTAAGAAAACTTGAGAAAATAGTCAATAAGCAAAGAAAATAGTCATAAAATAATCAGTAATTGATATTTCTGAAAAGCAATAAAATAAGAAAACTTGAGAAAATAGTCAATAAACAAAGAAAATAGTCATAAAATAATCAGTAATTGATATTTCTGAAAAGCAATAAAGTAAGAAAACTTGAGAAAATAGTCAATAAGCAAAGAAAATAGTCATAAAATAATCAGTAAGGTATGAGCAATAATTTGATATATTCAAGATAATTAATATACGAGCAACTTTCCCATAAACCGAACTATAAGAGTCAATTTGATGGCGGTTAGAAAATAAGGAGCCAGATGTGAAAAGACCCGAATTCATTTCAAAAATAACTTATAACATATTTTTGAAAAATTTTCCCCCCTGAGGTCAACGATTGATTTAAAAGGTAACATATAACGAAAGTGATTCCTCTTGAAGATTTTTGAAAATATGCATGAACCGTTTGTTTGCCGTCTTCCTCATTCCAAAAATCGAGATGAAATTTCCTCAAAACGTCTGGGCATAGCTCTTCGTTTTCACCGCAATCAATCGAATTGCGAGGGGCGGGGGTGGCTCAGTCGGCAGCGCGCCAGGCTCGTAATCTGTAGTTCCCAGGTTCGAGTCCCAACTGGGTCAGCGTTAAGATTTATCTCCGCAAAATTCCCCGCCCTGCCCACGGTCAGTAGGGGACACCGATGGGCTTGGAAAGACCGCCGTCCGTCGGATGGGACGTTAAGCCGTGGCCCCGTGTGCGGGAGAGCCATACCCTGTGCACGTTAAAGAACACGCTGGATGGCCTTGACGGGAGGCTACCATCTGTCTCCCAACAGCTGTTCCAGTGGGTCCCCTCCCCCAACCTTCTCTGAGCCTTCGGGGTCCATGTGACCTGGCCATTTAGCCCATGGTGTGCAAAAAAGTGCCGCTCAGAGGTAAAACAACCCAACCCAACTCAATCGAATTGTGGTGATGAGGACAACGAGTGCATTTTCAATTCAGCGCAAGTCTCTGGAGCCCTTCGTTTGCCGATCATCCGCTTTGCAGCATCCACTTGATGCTCTCGTCACGTGCTAAACGCACAGTTATGTAAGTCGCTGAGCACCAGGGTATGCCTCTACGGGCAAGGCCACAAGTAGGTTAGTCATAATAGGACAACAGGAATTTATTCCTTCTGTCAGTTATGCAGGCAACGAATCAGCGAAAAGCAGATGTGAAAAAAACCCACATCATCCGCCTCCTGGACTCGAACTCGGGGCCTCCTGGTTGCGTACCAGTTGCTCTCTCGGTATCTCTTGGTTACCAAGAGGTTCCGAGTTCGAGTCCAGAAGGCTGTGATGGGGATATTAGTATCTGGATTGACTCGTGGAATGACATCATCGGAATGATTTCAGGCTGCTTATTCTAAATTTCTTCATTCATTGGCAAGTGAAAAAGGAAATCATCGAGTAGGCAAGCTGTTGGCTGCTCTCCTCGAGCAAGAGTTCATTGTCTGCTCTACTGAATGACGCAATTAGGCCGAAGTTGACAGTCTCGCGCTCCTTCCCGCTGCCCGAAATGGGACGCATCCTGACCAGATGGCTTTTCACACCTCAATAGCAGATCTTATTGGCGCCCGACCACGTGTCCAAATTTCCTGGCTGCGGCAGAGAGTAGAAAAAATGGCGCCCATAGAAGCATTGGCTCATTTGTCTCCTGAATCTCTTGTTTCGCGCGTGATTGGAAACAATCCGTGGGCGTCTGCAGCAGCCACGTCCGAGTCTGTTCTCTTTTGATTTTTTTGCTTGCGACAGACGTAAACAATTCTATGAAAAGCGGAGTTATCAGCAGCAGAACCGACTTCCAAGTTTTGGGTAACAGAAACAAACGGCAGATTTTTTTTTTCTCGTGTAGAAGATTCAATATCTGTATTCATAGCTTTATCAAAGTTCAGATATATAAATGGCAAATTTTCACATTCACAGTGGAAAAATATAACATTTCAAGCACGAATAACACGAATATTTTTTAGACTGTTGTTCCTTATGACTTTTTTTTTATGAATGATCTTAAGCCCTTTGAATTGCCAAAATTGGGGAGGAAAAGAAATAAGCAATCTTGTTTCGGATACTAAGAATTTTTTTTTTTATTTAAACGTAATTAAACGTAATCGTAGAATAGTTTTTTAATGTTATGATTCCCTAATGCAAAAAGCAATCTCTAATTCACAATTTCAGTGATTTATTTTTCTCTTGTAAATGAATCATGCAATTTAGAAATATTTGGTATTAGTTGAGAGCTGGCTTCAATAAAAAAATGGATGGGAGAGGGGGGGGGGGAAGTGTAAGTGATGCAATCGAGCCGGAAAAAGGTAGGGGGGGGGCAAGATACTGGGTCTTCATTTATATACAGATTGAACACAATGTAAACATTTCCCTTTCGTTTTAGATGTTTTTAAAAATTGATGAAAAACGCGTGAAATATGCACAAAGTTTAATTTTTAGCATCCCTTACCCTTACTAGCATTCTCAATTGTGGAGGTTGGGAGGAGGGCATGGCTCCCTTACCCCCACTCCTAGATCCGGCCCCCCTGGTTGAAAACATATAGGGCAATTACAAAGGAGCTTTACAACTTGAAAGATTTTAACTTCTTGCCACAGGGAGGAAAACAAACGACGTGGCAATAAAGAAAAACTCATCTGCGGATGATGAATATGGACTCTGGAGGTGGATATGGCAGATGATGAATATGGACTTTGGAGGTGGATATGGCAGATGATGAATATGGACTCTGGAGGTGGATATGGCAGATGATGAATATGGACTCTGGAGGTGGATATGGCAGATGATGAATATGGACTCTGGAGGTGGATATGGCAGATGACGAATATGGACTCTGGAGGTGGATATGACAGATGATGAATATGGACTCTGGAGGTGGATATGGCAGATGATGAATATGGACTCTGGAGGTGGATATGGCAGATGATGAATATGGACTCTGGAGGTGGATATGGCAGATGACGAATATGGACTCTGGAGGTGGATATGGCAGATGACGAATATGGACTCTGGAGGTGGATATGGCAGATGATGAATATGGACTCTGGAGGTGGATATGGCAGATGATGAATATGGACTCTGGAGGTGGATATGGCAGATGATGAATATGGACTCTGGAGGTGGATATGGCAGATGATGAATATGGACTCTGGAGGTGGATATGGCAGATGATGAATATGAACTCTGGAGGTGGATATGGCAGACATCCCAATGACATTCAGTTTTCTCCCATATTCTATGGAGCATATCAGGAATTACTTGGATGATAACGATAATAATCGTGACATTAATTTCATTGCTGTACTGCATCAATGGCGGGTGATCAACTTTCCCTTTGATGAATCCCAAAAAGAGAAACCCTGTGGGGATTAGGCCAGTAGCCACTTAAGAGGCTGCCACGAGAGTTTCAGTGGCTGGGAATTACTAATTTATACAATCTTTCACTTGCAGCAGATAATGAGGCGACGGCCATCTTGTTGAAATAGGATTCATCCGTCCGTGTCTTGATTTCATTGATTTCCGGTCTTTGTACCTGTGTAAGCTGCCATTTCTGAACTCTTCCCTCAACACCAACTGGAAACGGATGAGAAACCAACTTGTCGCATTTCTCTGCATTTGCATGCCACTTTTTGTGATAAATAACGTGGTTAGATAGATTTAAAGTTGTAAGAGTACTTTGCAATTACCGTACATACAAATATTAATTGCGTTAAGGTTTAGAAATATGATCAATTGGTATCCTTAAGCAGTTACATGACATGGATGACGCTTTAACTTTGTTAGAATTACTTTATGATTTCTGTATTAACTTATGGCTTGGAAGTATCAGGATTTATTGAAAACTTCAAATATTTTCAAAGCACATGAGAAAAAATGATCTTCGCTGGCAATTCTTGAAAGAATGATAGTAAATTTTATCTTTGAATAATTGAGGCCTAAAATGCTTGGGTTGTTTTACCCCAGAGCGGCACTTTTTTGCACACAGTGGGCTAAATGGCCAATCGACACCCCGAAGGCTCAGAGATGGTTGGTGGAGGGGACTCACCGTAACGGCTGTTACGGTGAATCCCCTCCACCAACCATCGCGTATATATGCTGTTACGGTGAGTCCCCTCCACCAACCATCGCGTATATATGCCATCGCGTATATATGCCTCCACCAACCATCACGTATATACCATGCGCATCCATACACATGGTAGCCTCCCGTCAAGGCCATCCAGCATGTTCTTCAAACGTGCACAGAGTGTGGTTTTCCGCACACGGGGCCATAACATCCCATCCGACGACTGCGGTCTTTCCAAGTCCATCTATGTCCCCTTTCTGAGCGAGGAGAGGGCGGGGAGTTTTTCTCTCAACGCTGGCAGGTCCAGGCGGGACTCGAATCTAGGAACTGCAACCGACTGAGTCTCCCCTCCTCCTCCTAGGCCTAAAAGGCTTAGGAGGGTTGTTTGCACAAAGGGAGCAATTTAATTGTCTCTGCAGATCGAATGATTGTGTAAACGCTAAAGAAACTCGCTTTTAAATGGCAACAATAAGAAAAATTCTGAATACGATGAACTGCTTGCTTGAAAATTTGTTTTCTGCTGAGAGAAGAGTTAGACACTTAATTTAGTTGTGTCCTTACACGGATGTGAATAATGTGTCAGGCTTTTATTGAAGCATTTCCTTGCAAACTTTAAAATACAATAATGCCAATCTTTATGTTTTGGAAAGTCATGGTTATTTTTAATCTGCAGTGTTTCTCTTTCACTTTTGGTTATGTTTCTTCCTGAATACATGACATGAATACACTACATGGGTTCGGAAGGCTGGCAACTTCTCAAATATGCCACCAGTAACGTTGCAATCGTGTCAGATTTACAACTGGTTTCTCAGTTTTTTTTTTCAGTTTTATTATAATAATAAGGTTACAAACAACATATATTTGTAATACTCTTATTAACCCAAGAGCATCTAAGCTCATGTAGGTTAATTTACAAATTATTTAAATACATAATTTTGGCAACACTGACACTCAACTTTACATTCTGTGCAAAAGCCATTATTGCTATTCCCATAGCATTTTATTCTATATGACTCTTCACTATGCGATTGATGCAGTATGCTGTTTTCAATCAGAAACGAATCGATTTTGGAAGTCGGAAGCCACGACAACAGACGATATGAAATTGTTTCGAGGTCCAAGTCATGTCCGAAGGAAAACGATTCTTGATGTTATCGTAGGCTGGTAATGAACACGATGCGTGGCATCTCTGTTCGCTGCTGTAAGAAATGTGCGATAGATATGACCTGCGATGCTCTTACGTTGCGTCCTCTGTTACTTACTGCGAGCACTCGCTCGATGGACAGCATTCTTTTCGAACTCTTGGCTCACGAATCAGGGAGCGGCTATCGAATCGGATCGTGAAGACGGCTTTTCACTGGGATCCGTTCAAGATGCAGTATACAGTCCCGATTCCGCCCACCGTTCCGTGCACCGGTTTTCTCGATCTCTCTGGAACGCCTGCTCCATCGGTCGGTCGGCAGGTAGAGGCCGCGACCTTGCCCTACACGCTCCGTCACTAGAAGACGCTGGCACCAAACGAAAACTTTCATCCAATCTCTGACTTCATTTTCTGCGGCTGAAGTCACGTGCCACGGAGTGACCAATTGGATGAGCTTGCAGAAGAGTTGGCACGCGGGCGGTGAGGCAGACGAAAGTTGCGGGCCAGCTGAAGCGATCGTCACTCAGGACAGGAAGACAACGAGCGCAAGTGGTGGTTGTTGCTAAGAAGACAGGATGAAGATCACGGTGACGGTAAGTGACGTCTGCTCATTACAAATTCGGGATGATTTGGCCTCGGAGATATTTAGGGGATCATACCGTAACTTTTGCCTGTCAACTATCTGCATATTATAAAAAAACTGCGGACTCCACACACAATATCAGATTTCTTTGTATATTCTTCGCATAAGAGATATTTTCTGAGACTGCAGGGTCGCAGGGGGCGGGGGTGGCTCAGTCGGTAGCGCGTCAGGCTCGTAATCTGTAGTTCCCAGGTTCGAGTCCCAGCTGGGTCAACGTTGAGATTTATCTCCTCAAAATTCCTCGCCTTGCCCACGGTCAGTAGGGGACACCGATGGGCTTGGAAAGACCGCCGTCCGTCGGATGGGACGTTAAGCCGTGGCCCCGCATACGGGAGAGCCATACCCTGTGCACGTTAAAGAACACGCTGGATGGCCATGATGGGAGGCTACCATCTGTCTCCCAACAGCTGTTCCAGTGGGTCTCCTCCCCCAACCTTCTCTGAGCCTTCGGGGTCCATGTGACCTGGCCATTTAGCCCATTGTGTGCAAAAATGTGCCGCTCAGAGGTAAAACAACGCAGGGTCGCAGTAAGAACAATTGTACTAAATAAAAAATTTATTTTACAACGCAATTGATTTGAAGGAACCAAAGTAGTTAACAATCAGCTTTCGATATCGCCCTGTTTGACGATATTCAACCATATAAGATCCTAGCGATACTCTTGCACTCATATTTTCTGGAAAAACACTTGTTTTACCTATTTTTAGCATTTAAAATACATTGACGGCATACCTTCTGCTGCTGAAGCAGATTCTTTGCATCTAGCATCTTGGACGGTCAGCTTACACAGAACACACAATATTGCACTGAGAAAATTACGAAAAAAATTGCATGGTTTAGAAATTTGTAACAATAGCAACAACTAAGAACAACAATTACTGTCAAATATCGTCTAAATTTTTTACATCAACAGAAACGTTTTCGGGCCACACAAAAAGCAGTGGCGGGTGCCGCGTGTTGAACACCGTTGACTTCAAGCAAAGTATGAAATTTAATAATGCACTTTTGTATAATGTGTAATAGTGATGAATACACTTTTTACACTTTCATTACATTACACTGGCATCCTTGACGGTCTCTTTTACCGGTTTACATTACCTTTTTTTTAAAAAAAATATTATATTTTGGGACTTTTTTATTTGTTACTGGGGCGTTTTAGATGGCAGATTAGGCTCACGCCTTGTGTGCTTATGCGAGAATACGTCCGTCACCCGACGAATGAGAGGAATTATAACTTATTTAATCAGCTTTTGAGAAGGAATTATTGAGATGCAAACTGAACATTTTGTGAATGCTTTTTCAACATATTTATATCCTGGGAATGTTTTAGAAAGGGTTCATGAAAATCATTAAGAGCAACAAAAATGACTATGTTATTATAAAATATCTCTCAAACTGTCCTTACCACAGCGGTCTTGACAGGAGCCTGCCAGTATTAGACACCCTAGGAGAAGATCTGTGAGGAAGGAAAGACCTTGGCAGAAAGAAAAGAAGCATCGGTACTTTAACCATGGCTCCAACGTTATGTGCTAACCACTCAGCCACCAGAATGGTTACGTAACTACCCATAAACAACCATTAAAGGCTTGTAGCATGTTTGTTTACAACTTCGTTGTAAACAAACGGTTATACAAACCTTTGTTTACAAACAACGGTTTACAACCTTTGTTTACAACCAAACAACGGTTTACAACCGGTAACAAAGTTACAAACTTAGTTGTAACAAAGGTTGTAACAAAAGTTGTAACAAACTTACTTAGTTGTAAACAAAGGTTGACATTGAATCGATATAGAAAGCTTTTAGTCAGGGCCGTTGAGTCTAAGTAGACTGGGTAGCAAACCCAAAAGTTTTTGTGAATGCACATTAAGGCAGACTGTTTCATTCCTTTTGAATTTTTGTTTTTTGTAATTCATGATTCATAAAAGAAAACCTCTAATCAGGGATTTGTAGTGATTGAAGCAGTAGAACAAACCAAATGCTCTAAGCTCTCTCGTGGAGTTATCCAGGGGCTATCAGTCTTCTTCCTTGGCAAGACATTCGCCAATAATGGAGGCCAGAATATTAACCATTTTAATGATTAAGTGGTATAAAAATTTAAGTGGTTATTTTTATTGAGAACGATTGATTGACGGTTATTTGAATTGAGCCTTGATCACCATCCTATATATCAATCGTCACTATTCAATTGTGAATTAACAATATCACTGAAGCAGAAATTTTGTTTTCATTACACACAAAAAAAATTAAAAATAGCAACCATCTGGGTTTAATACATGCTAACATACGGAGCTTAAGGAAACACTGGGATGTCTTTAATGCTAATATTGGAGATTTCATATGATACCTGTACATAATAATTTTAACCGAAACTAACATTACTAATGCTGAGAATAATTTCTATAAATTAAACAACTTTGAGGAAATTTCTGATGATACTCTTAAGAAAGGGAAACGGGGAATAATTGTTTACTACAGAAACGCAATATCAGTTGAGAAAATGAGTGTTAATATTCTGCCTGCAGAAACGCAATATCTGAGAGTTATAAAAGGCGAAACAATTTTTAATATATTAGCTCTATACAGGTCACCAAGCACAGATATAAACCATTTCTTAATTAAATTCCATGAATTTTTAGAACATACTAAAGCACATAATCAAATATTAGCAGGAAATTTTAATCTTGATGTACTGAATGTTAAAAAAACATGGTGTCGAAATGTATGTAAATAATTTAGCTGAGATGGGATATGATCTCTTAATTAGGGACGTAATTAGAGAAGAAGAAGTAAGTAACAATTTATGCCGCACAAGTATCGACCATATAAATGTCTAATATTATATTGGATGGAAAAATTATGTCTGAAACTATGATTTCACTGAGTAAGATCGCTGATCATTATCTCCCAAGAACCTGATGTTGAATTTGAATCAATGAATAAAACTACAAACAAAAACTCAATTTATATACCTCCTGCAAACAGGAAAGATATTGTGAATATAATCAAAGCTTTAAATGATAACAAATCCCCTAGATATGACAATATACAAATCAAACACAAAAACTGTGTCGAGGTATTTGCTGATGTCATAAAAGAAATAGTTAACGAAAGTATTTCAACTGGTACAATACCAACTGAGCTTAAAACCGCAATTCTGCGACCAATATTCAAAGGAGGAACAAAGTCAATTATAACTAATTACAGGCCCATTGCTATTTTATCTTCTGTACATAAAATATTGGAAAAATATATTTACAGTACTTTATATAAATTTCTTAGTAAAAATAACATTCTTAGTGAAAATCAATATGGGTTTCAAAAGACGAAAATTACCGTGAACTTACGAACGAAATTTACTGATTTAGCCTGCATGGCACTAAATAGAGGTGACAGGGCGGTTGCAGTGTTTTTAGACTTGCAGAAAGTCTTTGCCATTTTGAATCATGATGTTCTTCTACAGAAATTAGAAAAGTATGGAATTAGAGGAACTGCATTACACTGGTTTCAAAGCTACTTATCAAAAATAGATTTACAGTAACTAAAATTAACAACACCTACAACGAAAAGTGTGAAGTTAAATTCGGTGTTACTCAAGGATCTATTTTAGGCCCGCTTTTATTTCTGATTTGCATAAACGACTTAACAAAATTGAAACTAAATAGTACCATGTTTTATATGCCGATGATATAGTTTTCATCATCATCATCATCATCATCATCCTCAAGCAGCCATGGGCTACGGAGGTCCAACCAGACCGTGCAACTTAGTTCTCCAAGCAAGTCTATCCTGAGCTACATCTACTGCATCTGGCCACTGCACACCAATTCTAACAAGGTCCTGTTTGACATTGTCTGCCCACCGCATCCTAGGTCTCCCCCTCTTTCTGAGGCCTTTAGGCACACTGTTCATAACCCTATTCGCCAATCTATAATTATTCATACGGGCCACATGGCCAAACCAACGGAGTCTCTCCCTGCACAATATGCTGCTTAAAGGAGGTTGCAAACTCCTTTGCCTAACCTCATCATTAGTTACAAAGTTGAACCACCTAATGCCCAAGATACAGCGTAAGCATCTGGAATCAAAAGCGTCTAGTTTCCTGTTATCTTGTTTACAAAGTGTCCAAGTTTCACTACCATAACTAACCCTAGAAAGAACCAAACTATTATACAGTATAATTTTAGTCTTTAGGTGTATACACCTATTTCTCCACACTCTCCATAGATTCTTAAAAGTCCCGGCAGCAATCCCTATTCGTCTGTTAATCTCATGCCGCACATCACTATCATCTGTTACATAGCTCCCAAGATAATTAAACTTTGACAATTGCTCAAGACTGCAACCATTCAGTTTAACTGAATCACAGCCTGCTTGACCAATTTTCATCACTTTAATTTTTTCTCTGTTTATAACCAAACCTACTCTACTACCAGTCTCATCAACAGCTCGAATGAAAGAGTTCATCTCATCAACATCATTTGCCAAAAGGGCTAAATCATCAGCATAATCTAAATCAGAAATTTTCGTATCTCCAGTCCATTTAAGGCCAAAATCTTTCCCTTGAAGTGAATTTCGCATAACATAATCAATAACCAAGCTAAAGAGAAAAGGAGACAAAATGCACCCTTGTCGAACACCAGAAGTAATGCTAAACCAATTGCTACAAGCCTTACCAACTCTCACATACGACTCAGTGTTATTATAGAGAGCTTTCATTATGTTAACTAACTTGTCTGGTATACCATATGATTTCACAATCAACCACAAATTATGACGATCAACAGAGTCTAAAGCCTTTTTGAAATCTACAAAGCTAGCAACCAAAGGTTTCTGAAACTAAACATTTCTCAAGAATCTGCCTAAGTGAAAATATCTGATCCACACATCCCCTACCACTTCTGAATCCACATTGCTCATCACGCAATTGACTGTCAACCAGATTTTCAATTCTATTAAGCACAATCATGGAAAGTACTTTATTTGGAACCGAGAGTAGGCTGATACCTCTATAGTTATCACAAGAACTGCGATCACCTTTTTTGAAAATAGGGATAATAATAGCTCTGGTAAAATCCTTAGGAACCATGCCTTTATCATTGTCACCCGCAACTTTTTCCTCTTCGAGGCATGCGGTATGAACTTAAAATGTTCCGTGTTTACTAAAATAATTATCCTATCTAGAACTGCATGTCAATAGCTTGATGATCTGACTTCGAAATTTAATGCCTTCACACAAATATTTTTGAAAGAGTGGCCGAAAGAAGATTTTAGATTCGAACCAGGAACAATCTACAAGCTAGCAATACGCAGTCCCGTATTCTCTAACTGTAGTTGCGACGAGTAGAGATTTCACATGATTGACCAAGACCCAATTTTTGTTTGAACAATAAAAAAATTTTGAATTTATTTAAATTCAACACTTAACAAAGTTCCACCACTGGCTTATAAAGGTGGATGATTTTACATTACAATTAATTGACTAAGTACTCACTCCATTCAGGTAAGCTTAAGTTCGAACAACATTCAAACAAAATAATGAAAGTAAAACTTAAAAGTGAAAGTGACAACAAGCAGAGTAAGTTAAATTAAAATAACTCTACCATTTTGAAGTTTCTCCGGAACGAGAACTGTATTCTGCTAAGTTATTGTGATGTGCACACGGCGTAAATTTTCATGAAGCACCCACTCCATATTTCTCTGATCGTGGTTTTTCCCAAGCAAAGCAAATTTCTTTAAATTTCGCCTAACGTATTTAGGTAAAAGTTTATCATCTCACTAATCTAAGAGATGTCTAATTTAACAATTTCCCTCCCTGAAATATGGCCTAAAAGTCAGTCCAGTGAATTTCACTAAAGTCGGACTTAGCGAAGAGAGCAAAAGAAAGATAAAAAGACTGAACCCTGGTCTGTTAGCCTGATCAACCCACACCGAACCGTTTCTCCGGGGTCGAGCGTGATAATATCTTTCTGGCAACCCCGGGAACTCTCCGACCAAAAGGGCCAATCAGAAGCAAGCCCCGGGCAAACGCCCTACTCCACTTCCATATTTCACAAGTGAGATGGAGCCCTGTTGCCAGCCAGCACTCGCATTCCTCTCGAAGGTCAATGTCTGCTTTTGGGCGAGCTGAAATTGTTTCACAAGACACCTCCCGTCACCCCACATGAGCCAAGTTCCCTCTCGGCAACCAATGTAAACAGATGAAACGGAACCCTGAAGGATATTCGCAACCGAGATCTTGCACCCATTAACCTCCGAAGACATCTCCGTCAGACACAAAGTGGTTGCATCAGGATAGAAACGAAATATAAAAAAATTAAAATCAATAGGTCTGCGACCTATCATCATAAAAGATATTCAGAATTTCAGTCATCCAAGTGGTAACCGAAACATTCCCAGCTCTAAGCATTTCTGTAGTAATTTCATCTACCCCTGGGGATTTATGAAGTTTAAGTTTAGAAACAGCCAAAATAACTTCAGATTGTGTTATAGGGCCAACATTAAAGCCATCAATGCATCTATCATCATTGCAAACAATGGGAATAGAACTAACCGCATTGTTTAGAATATCACTGAAATGCTCAGCCTACCTAGCCATGACAGAATCCTCTCCTTCTATAACCTTACCTTGTTTATCCTTCAATCCTTGTATGCCTGTCCGTTTTCTACCACACAAAACATTAACTCTCTGGTACAGCTCTCTGCTGTTGTGCTGTCTAACTGCTTCCTCGGTTTTGCCAGCCAAACCATCAAGCCAAAGATTCTTATCAGCAGCTAACTGATCTTTTACACGTTTATTAAGTTCTCTGTAATGCTTTCTATTAGGACTAGTAGGGTATTGATTAAGGACATTCCTGCAGTTCTTTCTTTCCGAAATAATCTCAAGTGCCTTATCACTCAGATAATTCTGTCTGTTCTGCTCCTTTTTTTCCAAAAAGAGTACTGTTAGTGTCCAAAAAAGCCTCTTTAAAATGATCCTATTCTTCCTCAACTTCAGTAGTAAGCATACCATGACTGTCATAATGACTAAGTAACCTATCATGGTAAGCTTTGGCTATAACTGGGTCTTTCAGAGCTTCAATATTAAAAGTAAATTTTTTAACCCTAGCACAACACTTTTTAAGTTTAAATTGCATGACACTTTTTACAAGGTAATGGTCAGATCCAATTTCAGCTCCCCTATATGACCTGGTATTCCTAACAGAACTAGCCCATTTGCTGTTAATTAATATATAATCAATCATATTCTTATGCAGCCCATCTGGTGAAACCCATGGGTACTTATGTATGTCGCAGTGTTTGTAATAAGTGTTAGTTATTCCGAATCCATTGAGTTTACTTACCTGCAGGAGACGCTGCCCATTGCCATTGCAGCTACCAATACCAAAAGGGCCTATTACTCCTCCCCAAAGGTCAGAGTCAGTACCAACTTTGGCATTGAAGTCACCGAGAACAAGGGTAATATCTCCTTTCTTGACAGAATTCAAAATATCCTGAAGTTGTTCATAAAACCTATCCTTCTCATCCTCATCGGCATCCTCAGTGGGGGCATAACAGCAGATAACATTCAAATCTTTAACGCTTGTCTGAAATTTTGCTGTAAGAAACCTTTCATTAATGCACTCATATCCTAGAAGAGCATCACTAGCGTGTCTGCTGAGAAGCAGACCCACTCCTTGGTGATGCTTATTGTCGTCCCTCCCTGAAAAGAGAAATTTAAGATTATTTTTAAGAATCTGACCTTTATCTGTCCATTTGGTCTCTTGCAAGCCGAGAATATCTAAATTATAATGGTGGAATTCTTGTGTGAGGACATCAAGAGAAAAAGCTCTGTGCAGAGTCCTCACATTCCAACCAGCTATGGAGAAAAAAATGGTTAGTGGGATGTTTAAAGAAACTATGTTTATTGAGAGAGGGAATGCCGACAATATTTAACAGCCCCCTAATCGCAGACATGGGGCAAAGATCCGTTCCCCCACCACTAAAGGCTGAAGCCATCTACACTGGAAGACTTCCCCCAATTTGAGGATCCTAGTAGAAGCAGAATTCAGGTGCCTGCGATGACTTCTGCTCAGGATTATCCACCAGCTAATAAACATATCCTGTGAATCTATTCACTTGGGGCTGTCAACCCAGAAACAAAAACAGGAAACACAGCGGAAGATTTTCCCTCCACAGAAGCCTACCATTGCAGCAAAATCAGGATACATAATCAAGCTCAGAGCCATATATCTGTCCAGTCCAGTGGGTTTATATGGTCAGCACCAGGACCCTGTGTGGTTGACCACTCCTCAGCAGGGTAGAAAAAAAAGGAAATGTAGGCATAGTTGTCCAGATCAGTAACACTAATCTGGCACACTAATCAGCCACACTAATCTGGCAGCCCTCCCCTTCCGTTTACTTCCACAAGAGAGTATCTCTTTTGAAAGGTACTAACGGTCTACACCACGAGAAGGCGGGGTCGGACATTAGGTGCTAGGCCTGGCCGGTTCTATGCATCATCACAGGGATTGTTTAGTTAATATAAAAAAATTGGAAGAAGATGTAATTAAACATATAGAAAAAGACTTTAATATTATTAAACGATGGTTGAAGCAATAAAACGAAATGAATGACTTTTCATTCACCTGGTTTCAAAATTAACAATAGCTTAATTATTAAAACACATAAAGGAAATTGCAGAAAACAGGAATCCATCTCTGAGCTGAGATAATTGTGGCTGCATAAAAATTGACAGGTACATACAATAAAATATCTAGGATTCCATCTCGACAGTGTCCTCAGATGGAACGTTCATACTGAGAAAATCTGAAGCAGATTAAGGCTTTGTGCTTTGAAATTAAATAAATTACGATATATTATGGATACCAACACATGTATTATGTTTTACAAAGCAATCTGCGAGTCCCTCTTAAATTATGCCATAACGATACATGATACAACCAACCTAACAAATATTAGAAAAATAGAACGCATTCAGTTCTCAATAACTAAAAATATTATACCAATTAAAGACAGCACACATCTAATTACAGCCCAAGATAGATTTATTTACTTGGATATTTTACCTTACCAGAGCCTATATAAATATAACATAGTTATACGTAATTTTTTGGACAACACACGTAAAAGTCCAGTATGATAAAAACACAAGATTTTTGGACAACACACGTAAAAGTCCAGTATGATAAAAACACAAGATTTAAAGAAAAAACTTATTTTCAACTACCGAATTTTGCAAATAACTATGGGAAGTGCACAAGCGGCTACAAAATTCCAAACATTTTCAATATCTTCCTAAGGGAACTGATAGCCATAAATTCTTTCAGAGAAATAAAACACGAATTAAACAGATTTTTATTAAAAAAATTAGATAATTAATATTAACACCTACTGACAAATTATGTGGTGCTGAATGTAAACATAAAAATCCCGATGTTATTTTGAAATATTCTAAATGAAAAAAGTCAAACATTTTTAATAAAGAGAGCATATTATTTAATGTCGAAATTTCCAACTGAAAGAGTAAGAGAGTACATAGTAAATCCAATATATTAAGATTAGCAGAATTTGGCGCATCGCCATTCATGCATTATGCATTATTATTAGTCAGACTTCGTTGCCATTAATCGAGGATTCCTTAACACTTCATAATTAATCAGTCGTCCGTCAATCTCTCGAGTCAACCATGTCTTCATCAAATATGTCATGTTGCTATTTCTCTCCATTTTAATATATGATCACATAATTCATTTTCATTCAGTTGGCAAGCAGCTGTTTGAGGGGAAAATTTATTTTTATAAAAGCAATAGATATGGAAATACGAATAAAGGAAGCAAACACTGAGACACGAATATGCGGTTGAAAATGAAATTATTCTCTGCTTTCGTTTTCATCCATCCACTTTCCTTATAGCCTTCGAATCATTTCCTTGCCACCTTTTTTATAACTCTAATCATTTCCGTGCCTTCCTTTTCATTCTGCTAACAATTTCCTTGACTTCCCTTTCACCATACTAAGCACTTCATTTCCTTCCTTTTTATTCTGCAATTTTCTTTTATCTGACACGAAGGATGGAGATAACCTGTAAGCTTTTAGCTCCTGTTGGTTTCTCGTACACCATACAAACACTAACAAGGAATACAAGATACAAACACTTACACTAGGACATGCCTCCTGACTTGTAGTCGGGTGCGCTAACCTTCCATCCTCCTAATAATTTCCTTGTCTTTCTTTTCATACACTTAATCATTCCACTGACTTCCTTTTCATCAGTTTTCTTGCCTTCATTTTCATCCGTCTAATCATTTCACTGTCTTCATTTTCATACTCCAAATCATTTCCTTGCCTTAACTTTCACTCGTGTAATTAATTATTCCACAACCTTTCTTTTCATCCTTCTAATCATTTCATTGCCTGCATTTTCACACTCCAAATCATTCCCCTGCCTTAATTTTCACCCGTCTAATTATTACACTCCTTTCTTTTCATCCTTTTAATCATTTATTGTCTTCATTTTTTCATACTCCAAATCACTTCCCTGCCTTCATTTTCACTCGCCTAATTATTCTACTTCCTTTCTTTTCATTTCTCTAATCGTTTCATTGCCTTCATTTCCATACGCCTAATTATTCCGCTACCTTTATTTCCATCCTTCTAATTTCAATTTTCATTCATCTAATAATTTCATTAGCTTCCTTTTCATCTGTTTAATCACTTCCTTACCTCTCTTTTCACCTGGCTAATAATATTTTGCCTTCCTTTTTCAACCGTCTAATCATTTATATGCCTTCCTTTTCATCATTTCCCCCTTTCATCCTAATCTGCAGTTGCCACGTTTGAGTTCCAACTGTGTCAGTGTTAGAATTTATCTCCGCTACTAAACCCATTCTGCTTTAGGTAAGAAAGGAAATGGGAATGAAAAGCCGCCGTATGTCGGATGGAATGTTAAACCGTGGCTCTTGTGTAAGAGCCCTGCGCAAGCTAAAGAACAAGTTTGATGGCCTTGATGTGAGGTTTCCGTCTCCTAACAGCTGTACAGTGGCTCTCCTTCTCTGATCCCTTGGGGGTCCTTGTGACCTGACCAATTTAACCCGTTTTCTACAAAAAAGTGCTGCTCAGAGGTAAAGCAACCCAAAATCCCGAATACTTTTAAGCATTCATTTGTCTTTTCATTGGTTTAATCATTCCATTGCATTTATTTCCCCTTTGCCTTTCACTGTTGTATCCAAGGCAGTGGTGGGGATGCTGATCACCTTCTCTTTGTAGCCGAAATGCTCTTTAGAGTAAATTAATAGTACAAAAAAGAATAATAAAAGACCAGAAATGTAAATTTCTTCCTGAATTCTTAATAACTTGTACTCATTTGCTCATTAGGTACTGTTCTATTGTGGATTAATAACGTCGAAGAACATTGTACTTTTATTTGTTTAAACTTTATGCTTAAGTGAAATAAATGATTTTAAACCTTTTAAATATTGAAGCTGATCTTCAAGCAGCCATGGGCTACGGAGGTCCAAACAGATCGCCCAATTTATTTCTCCAAGCATTATATGTCCTGAGCTGCATCTGGCCACTGCATACCAATTCTAAAAGGTCCTGTTTGACATTGTCTGCCCACCACATCCAAGGTCTCCCCCTCTTTCTGAAGCCTTTAGGCATACTGTTCATAACTCTATTCGCCAATCTATAGTTACGGATAACTAAATATTAATATGGACAACATGGACAAACCAACATAGTCTCTGCACAATATGCTGCTTAAAGGAGGTTGCCGACTCCTCTTAAAAATAGATCCAATCATAATCATTGCCTTCCTTTTTATCCATTCAGTTATACTTTTATCTTCCAATTTATTCATCCAATCATTCAATTGCTTTTTTTTCTTTTGTCTTTTTATCTATCCAATCATTCTCATGCCTTGGCCTTGGCCCTAAAACCATTTCTTCAATCGCTTGCCTTTGTTTTTCATTCGACCAATTATTCCCTTGCTGTCCTTTTCATTTCTACAATTCATTTCCTTGCCTTGATTTCATCTGTGCAATCTAGTAATTCAATGCCACAAACATTTTTTTTTTCGGTTCCATCACGTGGCACCATCTGCTAATAGTTGCAGGAGTGATTTTGCCGAAAGTGATTTCTGAATTATTAGTGAAAGGCGCAAGTTTTGGAATTAATTAGTGTCGGTGAATATCCTCCTTTGCAGTATTAATATGAGAGAAGCAGCAAAGGGCTAACAGCGCTGTGTGGGAGGGAGGCAACTGGAGCCTGACGCTGCCCTGATTATCTGAGCACGTGCCGGAGGTCGTCTCGAGGCCAAGTCACGTGGTGCATAATGGATTAGTGGCTCCCCCCTGCGGAACAGAGAACGAGAATCGAGGGAGGAAATTGTGCAGACCAACAGCGAGCGTGAGTTTGAATTCTGAGCAACGCTTGCTTCCGATTACAGTCATCTTGTAGCAGGGGCGGTCATAAGGCTCAATCCTGGAGGGGGCCATTTAGGGACATGGGAAGGTTTTTGTAGTTAAAAGTGTCTTTTCTGGAATACAAAATCCTTTATATGTCCTTACCTCTGCCTTCACATGGGGTACTGAATGCGACAGGGGTTTGCCTTCTTGGAAAATAAAGTGGCTGGCTGTTGAAAGGTAAAAATAAAACAATTACGGGTCTCTTGGAGGGACCCCCGTGACCCCCTCCTTATGACCGCCACTGTCTTGTAGTAATATTATTTCAATCATAATCCAATTGTTTTGGTACATACAAAGTGAGTAACAAACAAGCTCGTAGTTCGGCATTCTTACACTTTAATAACATTCATTGGGATTTCTTTCACAAGTCCACTGCAATGTCTGATGAGTGAAGAAGTAGTTGCCTATTGGTCATCTTGCTGTAAATTTCTTGCTCTGTGAACAAGTGAAGAGTTTGATGGAAAATCTGTGAATGCTGACGACTCAGTACTTGTGCAATCTCGATTACTCACGTTCTGAACTAACCGTTCTGTTATTCAAAGAATACCACAAGCAAATATGTGCTTCCGTTGCTGATTGAAAATGGGCTCATGGGAAGGATTGTAATCATCAGGGCCCAGCATTTATTTTCCGCACCATAAAGTACTGGCGATTACTTTTCCCCAAAAGCTTTTTAATAAAGACGTTCTTAACAATTATATCAACTCAACAAGTTAAAAAAAAATAATTTCCCCAAAAAGAAATATCAAGAAGAATGAAATTTTTGAATCGATTATCATGAAAGCGCTCTTAAGATTTGGAACCTCTGCAGCTGAAAATTCGTCATGTCTTATGTCAAGCTCTAGTAATGATTGTAATGAGCTGATGATAAGGACTGTAATGATAATCGTGGGCTGATGCTGATCAGCGCAGTTTTATTTCGTCATCGGGTTACACAGCATTTAGGAGTTGGCATCACTGAACTTAGCATCGACATCGAGGTTATGATGGTTTTAAAGGAACTCTCCAAATCACTAGGATGAACTCATAGATTCATTGGCTTCATGCAAAGTCCCCCAAAACATCGTAATTATTTGTTTCATTTAAATTCACAATATGACAAATACGGAGTGGTTTTCGCTTTTGGCTATTGATCAAAGGTTAGAGTCCCGGATGTTTTTGTATTGTCTTTCATCGAAATTTTTGTTGAAGTCTTGTTTTCCTCACATATCTTTTCTGTGGTGCATTAAACAGACAAGCTCTTGTCTGTTTAATGTCTCCATGGCAAGCGGCTGGCTGAGGAGTAAAGTTATTATTTTTTAAGAAAAAGCTTTTTAGTCTTTCAAGCGTTGAATTTCATTGCAAGTTCTTACTAAACTTGTGACTAACGTAGTGAAGATATAGTTTTTGGGCGGCAATTTTGCTATGGCCTACAGCGGACAAACACTAAAGAGGGGCCCAGCTAGTAATGCTGGTAAGGACTGATGGTAAGGACTATAATGATGTTAATGAGATGAGGGTAAGGACTAAAATGATGTTAATGAGATGATGGTGAGGACTATAATGATGCTAGTGAGATGATAATAAGGAAAATAATGATCATAGTGAGCTGATGATGGCGATTTTATTAGGATCAATGAACAATGATAAGGAGTATAACGATGTCAATGAGCTGATGGTAAGGATTGTATTGATGCTAATTAACGAAGGGTAAGGATTCGAGCCCCGGGTAAGGCATGGATGTTTCTGCCGTTTTTCTGCTGAGGTCCTGCCATCCTCTCAGACCTACTATGGCCTATAAACTGACAGGCTCCTGTCAGACCTCTGTGGCAAGCAGCTGCTTGAGGGGGTATTTATTTTTTTTATTTTATAAGGACATCAAAGAACTGTTGATAAGGACTCTAATGATGCCATTTGCTGATTTTAAGAATCGTGATGCTATGATGCTAATGAGATATTCATGAAGACTTAAATGATGCTAATGAGGTATTCATGAAGACTTAAATGATGCCAGTGAGACAAAAAAATAAGATCACTTCAAAATGTTTCTTCGTGAAATAATATCGTTATCGAAGCAAGTGTTCATTTCGTTTATTTTTTTCAAACGAACGCTGTTTTTTGTTTCTTGTTTCAGAAGAGAGGAAAAAATATTTTTTCCTTCTGATTCGATCTCATTCGTTCAAAGTGGTCTGAGACCACGAAGGCCAACGTCCTTGCAGAAGGGGGGCGAAGCGCTCACGTAGGAGGTGCGACTCCCTGCTCGCGCATATCCAGTGGATGTTCACGCAAACCGATGGCATTGTGGGTAGAATCTGAGATCAGCTGGCCTTGGCAGCGTCACAACTCGTAGCCTGCATCCCTGCATCTATGAGGAGGAGGATGGGGGAATGAGTCAGGCAACGAACAGAGATGCACTCGTTCTGCGGGGTTCTTTCGGAGTGAGAGGAAAGGGGCGGGAGAAATGGAAAATACTTAAGTAATCAAACGTTTGATACATGGCCTGTGAATGGTTGAAGTTAGAAATAATAGCTCTTGCACGTAACAGGCTGAGGAAACGCTCTCGTAGAGATGACATTTATAAACCACACATAATGCCTGGCTCGAAATTCTGGACTGGTGCCAAGCTGGCCAAGGTCTGTTCCACTAACTTGTCATCTGGGCAGACAGGGGCCACTCGCAGAGACCTTGGGTCACGTGATCGAAGTTACTTCTATTTGTGATGACTGAGATCAATCGATAGAAAGGGATCTCTGCATGACAGAAACTTTTGCTTCTCACAGTTTCGAAAAAGAGACCAAAATAAAGAATGCTGTGTTCTACATTTGATTAGTTCCGTAACTTTTTATACATATATTTTTCGGATTTTGAACTTTCTTAATAAAAGCGATGAAAACAATAACAACATACATTTAGTCTGTAAAAGTTGGGGAAAGGTAAGAGAGAATATATCTTTCTTTGTTTATTTTTCCTAATCTTATAATCATAAAAAAAAATTGGTGTTTGCTGCAGAAGTTATTTGAAAAGGAAAACAATGATGAAGAAGTTCAGTTTTTGCCAGAAAGTTCGAGATTACAAGAATTTGAAGTTGAAATGTTAAATTATCGCTCCCTGAAGATCAACTATAGAAAAGTTTCTTCCTTATCAAAATCAGTTGATGAATCAGAATTTTTCCCTCAAACAATATCATTATTAGCGATTGTCCCACTACTCTCCAATGACGAACTGCCTTCCTTTGGGGTGCCATGTTGGGTGCGTGTACACTTCCCATAAAGTCCCCCCCCCCTTGCGTATCGGTGATAAGTTAGTTACTACTAGTGTGGTATTGCCAGTCAATCAATTTCATTTTGCATTTTACTTTAAAAAAAAAACGCTCATTCTTAAACATTTGAATCCTTTTACTGATTTTAGCTTTCGGAGGAAGTACCGCTGGAGCCTCTGGCTATGTTCTGTATCTCGTGCGATTTGTAAATGCACAGCGGTCAACTTTTGTGTCCTTCAGAATGTTATCCTGTCTTTTCAAACGCTGTCTACCTGTCGCAACTGATTCATCAGGAACGAGAGACTTCGGCATGAAGTAGGCCAGTTGAAGGCACGCGCGTTTTCTCGCACCCATATATGGGAGAATCGCGGCGCTGGATGACGTCCTGCGAGTGCGTGACGTTGGCCCATTTCGGATGCTGTCCGTCGGCAGGTGGCAGTAGCGGGGTCAGAAAGTTCGGTTTCAAAGGCACACTTGCGTGAGGGGAGAGGGAATTGGGACAGAAGAGAAAGGGAACGGAAGAGGGTTTTCGTTTGCAAGAAGACCGAAAAGAAAACAGAAAAGAATTAAATCAGCAAATCACTCGAGCAAGAAATGTTCAACCAGTCGGAAGCGATAAAGCAGAAGAAAAGTCTCTCACGCATCTATCGAATCAATTAATTAACGTTAAAGATCATGAAAACGGCAGTTATCTCGGTATGACATCTTTACTATCGATGGCGAAGTAATGGGCCGACTCTCATCATATTCAGACATGACCTCATTTAGGGAAAATATAGGGACGAAGGAATTGTAATCATCCTTTCCTCCTGAACACCTCGATATTGCATATTAAACTAAATCATTAAAAGCAAACATCAGTTTTATCAGTTGTTATCCTTTATTGTAGTTTTCAGGGTTGGGTTGTTTTACCTCTGAGCGGCACTTTTTTGCACACCATGGGCTAAATGGCCAGGTCATATGGACCGCGAAGGCTCAGAGAAGGTTGGGGGAGGGGACCCACTGGAACAGCTGTTGGGAGACAGATGGTAGCCTCCCGTCAAGGCCATCCAGCGTGTTCTTTAACGTGCACAGGGTATGGCTCTCCCGCACACGGAGCCACGGCTTGACGTCTCATCCGACTGACGGCGGCCTTTCCAAGCCCATCGGTGTCCCCTACTGACCGTGGGCAGGGCGGGGAATTTTGCGGAGATAAATCTCATAGTTTTCAGGATTATGAGTTGAGGTTAACACCGCGGCTGTTTAGGCCCCGTAGCCTTCAGTGAAGACTTTCTTGGTTATTTGATTAGGAAAAGTTCTGAAAACTGTAACTTTTTAGTTTAAACATAATTATTCTTACAATGCGTACCGACTTCTAGATTTTGCTGGAGGGGGGGGGGGGAGAATAACGTATTCTGTTGTACTCTTATTTCCTTTTCAGTCCCAGGATCGTAGCTAGTGTTTAAATTTAGACGTTGCTCTTTCCAGGGACTTTCTGATTTCACTAGGGATGTAAATACTGTAATGGATATATAAGCAACATCTACAGTGATGAAATCGGAATTTCTTCGTAGATTGGTCAGATGTTGTTTGTATCATGTAATGCTTTTCTCCAGTTAAATCATCTCAGTATTAAATGAAAATAACACTTCAACTCCATTGCTGAGAATCATGCACGTTGTGTTGAAATGAAAAAGATTTTAGGTCAGTGCAAGCAAACTTTAAATGTCCTCGCAAACCGTTGATGCTCTTCGTAGACCCCATTCCAAATCTGAATATTATGGGCGCGTCGATTGGGTCTAGTTGATGCAGCGCCCATTTTTTTGACACTACTAAGTAAGGAATGTATCGAACTCCGATCAAGCGGTGATTCAAATCATATAATCAGTGTACAAATCTTTTGGGTTTAACTTGAAATACCAAGAATAACAAAAAGAACTGAAATAGCATGGAGAGAAGGGGAAAAAAAATCTATTATGAAACTGGAAAATTAAAAACCCAAACCTGTTTCACAAAACAAAGAATTAGAATATGGAAATATATGCAAATGAGAATGAGACATAAAGGAGAAGTATCGGTGATAGATGATATCTCCTTGGTTTGCGGCAACAGCGTAACAACTGCAGTCAAGGTTCAAATTTTAAGTGGTCGATGGTTAAAAAAGCAAAATTTAATGTAATCGAGCTTCGCTTTATAGTATTTATATGCTACAAATTCTCAAATTGGAACATACAATGCGACATGGCCTATCTCACATCATCGAAATTAAAGATGCAAAAATTAACTGCAGGCAAGTTTAGCAGTTGATGGAAAAATTCAGCTTAAAGTTTTCCACCATCAGTATTTAATTGCCCCATCCCTTCGAATTTTTTCTCTTCACGTGGCAAAGATCCTTCATCGTTACTGTGAGCAGTAGAGAAAAAGAGGGGGCAGAAGGAGGCTGCTGAGAAGCTCGAGAGGCCACGGAGCAGTAACGGGAGTTGCACCAGAGTCGAAGCATGTGAGGTCACGCAGCGCACGCATTCCGCTTCTCACGCGACTCAGCTCAGGGATCGTCGCACCTGTCTCATTTGCATATCTGGAGAAATTTCGGTGATGGAATCGGATGCGGATATGTGGAGACTAAGGGATTCGATGAAGACATCTTTACTTAACACATCGCTACCAAATGTGAAACAGAGATAATTTGTTTGAGGCTTAAATTTCTTCGTGACTTCGATGAATGCAAACAGAATACGATGATCTATTTTCTGAAGCTCTCAGGGCAACAGTGAATAACTAAATGATAGTCTGATTTAGAGTTTTCGTCACATTACAAAGAAACAGATTATTTAATCTGTTAAACCAAGCAGTGACATAATTTATTTCTTTAATGACTACTTCTTCACTTAAGTTTATTTCTCATAAAACTACTAGTAATAACAAAAAAATAGGGACCAAGCAACTCATTTGCCACGAAAATCTGACAGGAGCCAGGTAGCATAATCTGTCTTATAAATATGCGTTAGAGAAGAAGCTCTGGGAGGAATGGAAGACAAAACAATGTCAGCTAAAAACAAAAGTAAATCAAAAGATCCAGGGCTCGATCCCAGACCTTTTCTTATTTTATCTATTTTTTTTGTTCCTGGTATGGGATTAATTTATATATTAGTAGCCGTCCCGTGGACGAGTGGTTAGCGCACTTGGCTACTGATCTAAGGGACCTGGGTTCGAACCCCGAGTTAAGGCATGGATGTTCGTGTTGTTTTCTGCTGAGGTCCTGCCATCCTCTCAGATCTTCTACTGTGGCATATAAACTGACAGGCTCCTGTCAGACCTCTGTGGCAAGCAGCTGCTTGAGGAGGTATTTGCTTTTTTTATTTTTAACTTTTGATTATGTATGTGCCTTTTTTGTAATATATGGTATATGGAACTATAAAATGGGCTCTGCACCTTCTAAGTCTTCCTGCAGCCTTAGGTGAAATATGAAGGTTAACTTTAGAACTATTTTTATCGATGTCATTGAATATTTAATTCAAAATCATAGCTTGAAGTCTGATAACTATTTGAAAGCGACACTAATCAAATACAAGAGTAACAGAAGAAAATATCAAAAGTTTTAAAAATATTCAAAATTATCAATATTGAAAATATAACTTTCAATTTTATTCTTAAAGCGAACTGAAGTAATTTCATTTCTAATATTTTTGTCCAAATTATTGTAAATTTTAGGAGTTAGAAAAACGAAATGTCTCTTTATTGTATTTTTATGTGGAAATGGAACCCTGTATAACAAGCGAACTCGTCTAGAATTATAGGGGACCGTGTAGGATGGGAACCAATATCTATTTAAATATACAAATAACAGAATTTTGTATACATATATAAATATCCATATTTTTTAATATTTTAAAAATGTATAGTGTTAGTTGCCGTCCCGTGGCCGAGTGGTTAGCGCGCTTGGCTACTGATCTACGGGACCCGGGTTCGAACCCCGGGTAAGGCATGGCTGTTTGTGTCGTTTTTCTGCTGAGGTCCTGCCATCCTCTCAGACCTTCTACTGTGGCATTATAAACTGACAGGCTCCTGTCAGACCTCTGTGGCAAGCAGCTGCTTGAGGGGGTATTTATTTATTATTTTTTTATAGTGTTAGTATGTATATCAGAGTAGAAAGAAATATTAGGCTAAAAGTTTCTATATTTTTTTATTAATTAAAATCAATTTATGAAGATTAATTAAGCAAATGCCCCCTTGTTGCTCGTTAATGCGGGCGTCCATGGGCAGACTACAAAGGGAAAGTATTAGCTAAACCAAGCCAAATATTATATCATTAACTTAAAGTGATTGCAAAGGAATATAGGTCACCGGTTATTTCCTCGATGGATAAAAACACCCATTTTAGCGCCCTACTCTCCCTTGAAATTAATTTAAGCAAATAATATTGACAATTTTTTATTTTTAATTTCTTAGAGGACATAGAGATAATGTATTTTCTAAAATATTTAGCTTTTATTTATTATTTTCGGAGAGAAAATATTGGGATACTCCTAAAACCCTTTTAATGCTATACTCTTTTGGAAGGAGAGAATGGGAAAATGAGACTTTTATATATGAGTCTGTCACTTTCATGCCTAAGTTTTAATTTTACTTTTAACATTTTACCGATTGCATCTAGGTTTGAAGGTACATTCTGCTCAGCATTGTGAAAGTGGATGTTATAATGTGGCTTGTTTAAAGATACTCATCACAAAAATGATTTAAGATTTCTCCATTGATGAAGATTAATGTTTTGTTTTCTTTTTCCAGCACGAATACACAACCAACGGATCGTTTTCGGTGCAGCAGAGACCATGGACTCCCACCAAGCGACGAGGTCCGATTGCAGCAGAATTCAACACACCTGGGCCAGCTGACATCTCCTTGCCGTCTACCTTCGGTGAGTAGTTAGCTAACGCAATGCGTCGATGCATCTTGTTTATTTTTCCCACTTCGGGTGTTCATTTAGCAACGAAGCTTTTCTCTTTTCTAAGTATCAAGCTATAGATGAAATCATTGCTGACTAACCATTGATGAAGCAACCAGAGGCTTGGGCACTTCTTGAACTATCCCAATTACTCATTAATGTCCACAATTACGAAAGGCAAAGATTACGATCACTTTAAGGCGGGGGGCGGGGGTGGCTCAGTCGGTAGCGCGCCAGGCTCGTAATCTGTAGTTCCCAGGTTCGAGTCCCAGCTGGGTCAGCGTTGAGATTTATCTCCGCAAAATTCCCCGCCCTGCCCACGGTCAGTAGGGGACACCGATGGGCTTGGAAAGGCCGCCGTCTGTCGGATGGGACGTTAAGCCGTGGCCCCGTGTGCGGGAGAGCCATACCCTGTGCACGTTAAAGAACACGCTGGATGGCCTTGACGGGAGGCTACCATCTGTCTCCCAACAGCTGTTCCAGTGGGTCCCCTCCCCCAACCTTCTCTGAGCCTTCGGGGTCCATGTGACCTGGCCATTTAGCCCATGGTGTTGCAAAAAAGTGCCGCTCAGAGGTAAAACAACCCAACCCAACTTTAAGGCGACTTCAAAAAAGAGTTCCTTTTGATTTAATTTGCGAGTGAACGCTTTAGCCTCTTCACGCACATGCGTCATAAGTTGGGCTCAGCTGCCAACAGATCCCTTTCCCCTCCGATATTGAGGTTAGCGAGGCATGCTATCCATTCCTTCTGCAGAAAGCGTCCATTTTTAACCTCTTTGTGCGCTTTGTAATTCATCGCCTGCAGGATGTGGCTCTTTTTTCTTCATCTCGGCATAAACGTCACCGCTTAGAGCAGTCTAAAAACGTGGGACCCACTTAGCCTCGTTGAGATGTATCCTGGTTCCATCACTTTCGGATTCTCCTCTCTCTGGATGCAAAAAGAGGCGCTTTCAGGAAACGAGCCATGGATTGTTTAAGCAAAACAAAATATGAAGAAGAATTACACTCATTTTCTATTTATATTGTATAAAGTCTGTTGGTTCAGTTTAATTTCATTTATCTTCCTTCTGTTTCTCGTTTATTATTTATTTGTCGATTTCTCAAAGCAAGTGTTTGAATGTGTCTTTTCAGTCCGACAGCCGATCGTAGGGAATCTTATGTGAAGTGTAAAGCGCGTGGTGGGTACTGCAAATTTACTTTTAGCCTCCCCCAACTTAGAAAGGGGAACTATGCAAACGATTGTTCTCTTATATCTTTCGGAAGAAGAGCTAACGAGTTGAATGTCAAACGAAAGCTTGTCAGGAGGATGGTGTCCTTGACTCTCATAAATTATGTCTCTCTCATTTCGTCTCTCCAAAATAGGAAGGGAAATTTAATGAGGGTCGATCTCAAACAGTTTTTGTCAAATGAAAGCTTATGATGTGCAGAGTAACATAACGAAAGGTAGGAGTTTTTAGTAACAAAGTTTCCTGGGACTTTACCGCTCAGGAAAGAAAAAAGAAGCACATAACGTAAAAAATCGGGAATCAAGAAAGAAATCTCTCTGCTGAAATGTGCCCTGAAAAGTAGAAAATGAGAGTAAAGCATAATGCCAATGAAGAAATCGATTACTTAATTTTTTTAGTAGAATATTTGTTTTTCACTATTATATTACAAAACACAGATATAGAGAGATGTTTTCTGCAAAGCCAATAGCTTAACTGTAGGGATTATAGATGAGCATTATTTTTCAGACATAAAATGTTACGAAATTAATATATATATAAAATATTATGACAGTATATCATGTATCGAAATAGAACAATTGAAATTGTTTGATAATGAAACTGTGCACAACAGTAAAACAAATGGTGCGGAGATAGAAATGAACATGGTAGCACAAAAATGAACACAAAAAAATCATAAATACAGGGTTTCTCAGAATTACTGATTAACAAACATTCTTTAAATAGTTTTTAACGTTTAACTTATTCTTACTAAAAATGCTTAGATATATGATTTCTCTTGGTAACTAGTTTCTCTTACCAACTGAAAAAATAAAAGAAACTTTAACTGGCTCCATTGGCGCAGTTAAGATTTTGAGTTGGAATGGGGGAAGGGGGGGGGCAATACTTCCGTAGCAAAAATCTTTCTACCATTACAGAGGGTGGATGTCACGTGGCACTTTCCTCAGTTTTGTAAGACTTAATTGCTTAAACATAATTATTTTAATTTTTTACTTTTTAACTCCAGATATCGCTTTTCTTATCTCTCATTCATACATATATATATTTTTTTTCTTGGGGGTCGTGCCTGTGACCTCCTTCTTCTAGGCGCGCCACGTGCTGGCGTCCTTCAATTGCGTAAATGATTTCGTCATTGGAAATTTTCTTCTGCTTTCACATTTTACTTTTTAGAGCACACATAGGAAGGTATGTTTTCAAAACATTTATTCCGACTGCATTGGATTTAGTTTTTGATTTAGGACATAAATGAGTAAACTTCGAATGGTGGAATTCTTTTCAAAGATCAATTTGAATTAGGAAATATGAAATTAGATTTTATTACAGATCAATATTTTGAATCCTCTTCGATAGATAAACTTCTAAAAAAGTAACAATGAGTAGCTCAGTGGTTTTACATCTCAACATTTCCAAATTCAACGCAATTTATTGTAATTTTCCTTTTCCTTTGGCATCACGTTTAACCAGAAACGTTTGCCATAAAGAATAGAATTGCTTTTTTTTGTCTTGGAAACAATATTTGCGTTTCCATCTACGTTTTCAGACTTCGTGAAGAAACAACGGATTGTTTCAGACAACAAAAAAAGAAGACTCGCTTTTTCTGTTGATAATTTCTGTGGAATCTTTGCATCTTTGTTAAGCACGCGGTGTTCTTTTCTTTCGCTTGTCATCTCGTGCTTCCGACTAGCTGCACCTGCTCATTTCCATTTCACGACATCATCAAGGACATCAAGGCATTCGGGGATGAATTATAGTCGGCGGTACTTTGCATCCTCTCTGTCGTTGGAATAATAAGAAAGAAAGTAAAAGCTCTTCTCTGATGGAACTGGAGGCTTGTTTGTAAAGTCGAGCCAACAAATCGCGTCTCTGGTGAAAGAGAACAGATGAAATAGTCGGTTGGCTTCTTCTCTTGTAGAAAGAACGACAAAAATAGAGCGAGACTGCTGCAAGTGGCGCTCCTTAGAAGGTATGGTTTTGTCCTATTCGTTCTTTGACTGCAGAAAACATCAATTGGGCAATGAAGATCATTTGCATCACAAGGTGAGACAGACTATTTCATCATTCGTGAGAGTAGTAGAGCTTTATCTTATTCATGTCAATTGGTTAGAGAGTTTTGAAAAATAATTTAATAACAACGCTATTAAATTATGGCCTGAGCCTGTAATAGACGTTGAGATGAATTCTAATTTTGACTCAGTTTTCAGATTTTCATTTCACCTACACATGTCGATCAATGAATATAATAAGCAAAAGAAATCTTTGCTACTCATTTGGAGCATAAATGCTGACTCAATAATGCAAGGTGGTGTCTGAGCTAATGCTTTTTCAATCTTTAGTTGCACGATGTTTTTTGAAAAAAAAATCGAAATCAGAAAGAATTTTTGCATTTATTCTGTGGTATCTGGTAATAGATTTTTGTTCTGAAGTAAGAGGTCTTGAATGAGCAAAAAAATCATCCATTACCCGATAAATTTGATGACATAATTTCAAGTGAATTCTCATCTTCACGTTTTGACGGTGGAAGAAATTCTCTCTCGAATCAATTCTCACTGCTGACCTAATTCTTGTGACATTAGTGGTGACCCGGATACAGAAGACACGTTCATCATTAAATGATACGAAATGAAACAGATTTTTAAATTACAAGTTAGAGGATTAACATTTTTTACGGTCTATTAGTCATAAAGCAAAAACAATCCAGCCATTTTTATTTGCAAATTGGTCCTTGTTAGCTTCTCAGTAAAAGTTAACATGAGGATGGCATCTGAGGACCTACACTTCAGCAGAAATATTTGATAAAGGCGAAGAATTGAGCAACTGCAGAGTAGTGATGTGAAAGTCTCCTCCTGTCGACTGGTAGTTCGCGACAACACTTGATGTCGTCCGAGGAGCAAGAGAAATAATATAGACTTTAAGTAAATATTTAAAAACTGGTAGACATATTCAGCTGTTCCATCAAACATTCACCAAAAATTCACCAAGAACCAAAAAATTCCATCAAACACAAAAGATATGATTTATTTTATCCTTAATGTTGTATCCTAATTGTTTATTTCTATATTTTCTTTAATTTCTTTATGTAAGTGGTCCTCATATGCTTTTTACTGGGACTAATTTTTTTTATTCAAAAGGATATTTCCGGGCCTTTTATCTCAAAACTTTCTTTGCAATACCATCCTTAATGGCAAATTTTTCCTCCAACATTTATTTGTAACACATGAAAGAAATAATGTTGAGAAAAATAAAAATAAAAAATAAATACCCCCTCAAGCAGCTGCTTGCCACAGAGGTCTGACAGGAGCCTGTCAGTTTATATGCCACAGTAGGAGATCTGAGAGGAA
The DNA here is from genome assembly GCA_038380435.1 of Ryuthela nishihirai. Lineage (NCBI taxonomy): Eukaryota > Metazoa > Arthropoda > Arachnida > Araneae > Heptathelidae > Ryuthela > Ryuthela nishihirai. Next base: position 45,214,477 of record JAWZYU010000005.1, read on the forward strand.
GGCAGGACCTCAGCAGAAAAACGACACACACATCCATGCCTAATCCGGGACTCGAACCCAGGTCCCTTAGATCAGTAGCCAAGCGTGCTAACCACTCGGCTACAGGACGGCTAATGTTGAGAAGGGTTAATAATTAAATCGTTTGACGTTAATGCCAGTCTAGTCTAGCTTTAAATGAGAGCAATTTCATTGTGTTCAATTCCCATCATGTTTCTGTAGCGTGCTTAAAATATTCGTTTCATTATATTTCTAAACTTATTTGAATTTTTGAAACAAAAATAATTACTAGTAGGAAACAAAGGAAACTTTATGAACTTAATATCTTGCTGAACCTTTCGTAATTAAGGTACTCGGTTTCCAGATTACCAGGTTTAGGAAAAATTGACTTCGCAGAAATAAAAATTCCGAATCAGTGCTAATACTAAAAAAACCCCCTTAAACATTGCTGCTGTAAAAGATCAAGACAGAGTTCAACAGACCTCAAAAATGAGACCTTATATCTTTGCCATCATGATTCGAACCTGTGCATATCTTGAGATGTTCAGAAGAGTAAATAGCTTTCTAACAGGTACAGAAAGAGTCCACCTTCATAGTTGGGAATGGTTAGCGATGAAACGAACTACCAGCAGGTGTAAAATGATTGGACAATTGCTTTTAAACTTCTTAATTTTTTAGTTGTTGCATTTTCTCCACGTCATGTGCTCCTAAAGACGTCATGCATGCGTCAGGAAAGTGCTGACAGCTTTACACAGCTTCATGATAATGCTCTGAGACTTAATGTCACATAGGATGTAATTTTGAAGAAATTCCCATTTGCAGCATGGTTTCTTCTAAGAGTGTAGTGATGTATGAAATACAATGGGAATTATTGATAGTTAAATTGGGCAAAATTGAAGGAAAAATCCCTTTGAAAAACCATGAAATGTGATTTCATATAAAATTTGCAATGTGGAAGGAGGAAATGTGTGTACATTTAACCGAGACAACCACCACCGTGGAAATTAGATTGCTATAAAAGAACACGTGCTGTGGTAGTCATTTATGGCCGCCACGATGCTTAGTGGTATCGTGTTCGCTCGTGGGGACATTGCGACGACCAGCATGGTCGTTTGTTATGTCATATATGTTGTGATAGTCCCTCAGAAAAAAAAATGCAATAGTGTTCACTTATCGACATGTAAAGAACATCTATGTTCTCACATTAGAACTTAAAACGAATATTAGCTCTAAGTTGCAGAACTAAATCGAAAGAAAAGTAATCGCTTATTTCCAGTGGAGCCAGTCTGGCATTAAAATGGTCGGAAATTGATTTTACCTTGTTATAAAGACAACGTATGGTTGGTTGTTTGGAGTTTTATAACGCATGAGCAACAAGGGCTTAAATACGTCATACGACGACTTATGGGTGGTATGTATCATGGAGAACTATTTGATGGAATGGAAGGGGATCAATACAAGACCGAAGTATTCAGGGCTATAAAATAAATAAATAAATACTCCCTCAAGCAGCTGTTTGCCACAGAGGTCTGACAGGAGCCTGTCAGTTTATATGCCACAGTAGAAGATCTGAGAAGATGGCAGGACCTTAGCAGAAAAATGTACCGAAAAATATCCTCTCAAGACTTTGAAGACATTTTCAAGAACAGTAGAGAAGAGTCGAGGAAGAGGTCAAAATCTTCCCACGGACAACTTCTCAGACGATTGTGATTTGTCTTGAACAGAAAGACGAAAATTAGGAAAATGTCAGCTAAGCAACTGTCTCACCATCTACCAGCAACGACAGGAATGACAGTTCCTTGACAGTCCAGGACTTACTTTGTACAGGAAGTTGCATAAATGAGGTCTGTACGCACGAAAACCAAAGGTTTGTGTCCCTCACCCACTACAACAAAAGAGCTTGTTTAATATGATGCAAACATCATCTTTGGAGCCCAAGCCAGTGGCCAAATGTGCTCTTCACAGATGAATTCAGATTACAGTTTGAACACCCATTCTCTCTGTGTGTTCATCTGGAGTGAGCAAGGAACTTGCCACACCGCTATGAAGTCAATGATAAAGGCCATTTCGGTGGAAATGCATGTTGGTCTCGCCTAGCATCACGATGACTGGCACTCAGAGCTTCTTATCTTTAATCCTAGATGCGGCAGATGTTGAATTTTGACACCTATTCAAAGCTAAAATATACTAAATGCGCATTCGACAACTGTCGCTTGTATGGTTTATTCTGACTGCTCATTGACGCAAAGGCGAGTTTCTTGAATCCTATGTGAACCTTTCATCTTTGTAGACGATAATACCATTCCCATAGAGTCTTGTAGCAGGCGGGTTTCTTAAAAATGAAGCTATTCAAAAGATGGAGTGATCAATCAAATCCCTAGACCTGAATTCAGTTGAGCATTTGAGGGACGCAACTGAATTGTAACACTCCATCCTCTCGTAATATCCTCCATGAATTGAAATTTGTTTTGGTGGGGGTGCGGGCTTTATGACAACAAAATCTCTTCAACAGTTTCGCCAATGGCATGAGAAAGTGTTGCTTGAGTTGCATGGCTGTCAAGGATGATCATGCATTATTAAAATTATCATCAATACCTTATTAAAATTTCTTGCGACCTTGCTCCAGTACTTCCTTTTTGAGAACTCCATGCTCTCAGATGTAGCTCTCAGGCGTATTATATGAGATTTTTTCTGCTAACTATTCAAGAGTCTCATGTTTATAGCAAATCTCCTCTGTTACTCTACTATTGTATTATACGATTACGTCATTATTGCATTTGCAGCTACTCGGTCATGTTACAGTACCGACTTTAATATGACACTTATTATATTTGCTGAATGCCATTTTTGAGTCATGCTTTTAGTTTTGGGAATCAGTGTACGATATGGATTAAATTTCCTCGATAATGCACAATCGGTAATATACAATCTAATTTTGGAAATGTTTTGGTCGGATTGTCTTCCTTCCGTTTGAGGCGGGGGGGGGGGGTCTCAATTGGTAACGCGACAGGCTCGTAATCTGTAGTTCCCAGGTTAGAGTCAAAGCTGAGTCATCGTTCAGATTTATTTCCGAAAAACTCCCCACTCTACCCACGGTCAGTAGGGGATACCGATGGAGTTGGAAAGGACGCCGTACGTCGGAGGGAACGTTAAACTCTATGGGAAAGAGCCGCACTCTGTGCACGTTAAAGAACACGCTGGATGGCTTTGACGGGAGGTTACCACCCGTCTCCCAATAGCTGTTCCAATGGATCCCTCCCTCAGCCTTCTCTGAGCCCTCGGGGTCCTTGTGACCTGGCCATTTAGCCCAAGGTGTGCAAAAAAGCGCCTCTCAGAAGTACAACAACCCAACTCTTCCTCTTCATGGGGCGGGGGTGGCTTAGTCGGTAGCGCCCCAGGCTCGTAATCTGTAGTTCCCAGGTTCGAGTCCCAGCTGGGTCAGCGTTGAGATTTATCTCCGCAAAATTCCCCGCCCTGCCCACGGTCAGTAGGGGACACCGATGGGCTTGGAAAGGCCGCCGTCCGTCGGATGGGACGTTAAGCCGTGGCCCCGTGTGCGGGAGAGCCATACCCTGTGCACGTTAAAGAACACGCTGGATGGCCTTGACGTGGGGCTACCATCTGTCTCCCAACAGCTGTTCCAGTGGGTCCGCTCCCCCAACCTTCTCTGAGCCTTCGGGGTCCATGTGACCTGGCCATTTAGCCCATGGTGTGCAAAAAAGTGCCGCTCAGAGGTAAAACAACCCAACCTTCCTCCTCATATATATTGAGTCAAATCAATCATTAAACACTCAAGGATATTCGAGTGATTATCAATGTACATATAATTTCCTTTTTCATAAGATTAGTTATTACCATATTTACAAGGGAGGATTGATTTATCCTTGAGCGGTATTGTTTTAGTTTGCACTATAAGTGAAACGGCCAGATCGTGAGGACCTCCAAGGTTCAGAATAGATCTGAGGAAAGTGACTTGTCATATAACTGCTGTTAAAGCACAGCGCAGTCTATGCCACCTCCTTCCAACCTCAAGACCATTCAGGGCAGGGTAAGACTGGCTCTTCTGCACATGGACCATGAAATAGTTACTGTCGATACTATTATTATTCATCGTCTGAAAGCTTCCAAATGTCGAATGAACATGTAGACCGTCGATTCCTGATGCGATGGGAAGGATATCGAGAAACTGAAGTTGATGCTGCGAGAATGAGAATTGGAATCTGGATAGAAATGATCGTATATGACATTGTGTGTTTGCATCATATGACCGTGGCACGACTGCCAGACAGCGGAGGCGATGGCGGTGGGTGTTCGGAGGTCAGTTCGAGTCACGTGGTTATCGGCAATTCCTGACCTCTTGAATGTCAAGAGAGAGTGGAGGCGATCTCCATTTATCAACCTCTTATCGGCTGACAGGGCCGAGCAATGCAGCGCAAGGCGGCTTGGGTATTCACTGCTTGAATCTGGCATGTGATAACCAGCGTAGCTGAGCGAAGGTTAGATATTGTCGAACGTTTTCAGGTTCATGATCAGCATTTGTGTTTTGCGGGACTAATGAGAAACAGAAAAATGTTGAATTTCTTAGGACTCTGTTTTCCTAAAGGTTTTCTTTTCAAGGCTTTTAGTATTTTATTCTTGTTTCGTGTTTCTCTAAAGTTATAATGAACTAATAAACAAGAAACAGAGGAAAACAATTAATAAAAATTCTTTTTTTCCTTTTATTTGAATCAAAAGAAAGCTATAATTGGATAGATTTAAGCGATTCAATAATAGTTAAAAAAAAAAACCTTTCCTCGATTCTTATTCAGTTGTTACACGAATATTAGACCTGGAAATTGTTAGCCGAAGGCTGTTAAATTTTAAATTCCGTTTTTAAATTCTGTTTTTTAAATTTAAATAAATTTTTAAATTCTTAATTCTTTAAATTCTGTTTTTAATTCAATAATTCACATAACTCCTATTAGAGAATCACTCATAATTCATATTTACAAAAAACTTGCGTTGTTAAACGTGACCGTTGTTTGTTTCTCTATATCATATCAAACCTTTAAAGTTTGACTGTTGAAGCTTAGAAGTGAGAGAAAAAGAATTCGGCTAAGATTCTAAGATTCTGACTTTAAAGCATCACATTGTCATAAATGTGTTTTCTTTTCTTATGAAATCATTCTTAGCTGTTGGAAGACTGTCAGTTGACATTTTGCATCAAAGGTGGAAAACTGTCTTTTATTCGGATATTTTATTCGGACATTGTATTAAAATGCAAATTATCTTGTTTCGAGATGTAAAAGGATCAAACTCTCTCTCATCAGAAGCAGCAATGAATGTCTACTTAGAGAGTACTGCAATTAAAAAAAACAAATTAATACATTTGAGATATTAAAAAAAAAGTGCAAACGAATTGAGGATTATTGAAACAGAAGTAGAGACAACCGAACTAATGGAAACACGTGAAACAGAAACAAAAAGGAAACTGGTAACCTGAAACTGAGTTTATCTTCTTTCGAGGTGTAAAAGGATCAAATTCTGGAACTATCGGGATTAATCCCCGGGAGTTTCTGAGCAGAAAAGGGATGCTGAGGATGACTGAATACTGTTTTCGCCATCGCGATTATTTGAATCCTAAATGTATAGAGGAAATTACGTCGAAGCCCCAAACTAAAAGGGTCACTTTTCTTCTTGTCCAAAAGTTACATTAAAATTCCATTCGTTGTAGACACACTGCGCGAAGACAACGTCTCAATTCTTATTTAGAGAATCTTGAAACAGCAGAAACAAATGATTTGCTGCTTTTTGTTTATTTTTTAAAGATAATTTCAGGCGAATAAATTTTTTTCTTCCTTGCATTGCATCAATGAGACGATCATTTTAAATCTTACATCCTTTTATGACTAAGCTACAACGAAAATTAAGTGCTTGTTATGTAAGATCAATGAAGGGAATAGTCCGACTAATGATAGTTATGAGACAAAATCTATCACCATTAGGGAGATTACATGACTTTTACTTGAATACTAAATAGCCATTCAGAGCTTCAGTCTTTCTATCGGAACAGGCCACTCTGAGGAAGTGGCCTCTACTGGTCGAATAATTGATAAGTTCAAGAGGGAGAAACATGACCAAAATAACAAAATTTTCCGAAACCCAGTTTCTAGGATCTCATTTTCTCAATTCCCTTTCCACTAAGATGTGATTACAGAGAAACAATGATTGACCTTTAACCCTTAGAGTTTTTGGAATGACTGTCTCAACTAGAACTTTGAATCTCCTTTAACAGTCGTCGGATATTAGGGTACAAAGATAAAAACTTTATTTCCGGTACGAAGGGAGATAACAAGCATAAATATCGAAATTAACCATCTGACCTGGACTTAGGTTTGAATCTTTTGAAAACGCAAAGGAAGTTGCAAGCATCTTGGGTAAAGATATATTTTTATCGGAAGATAATGCGTATCTAGTTTCAACATACCAGCAATTGCAGAACTCCGTTACAGAATATAATCACTAATAATTGATCCTCGAAACTTTTCTTAGCATGAGACATAAATAATAATAACCACTTGCAGGTTTCTTCTAATTAATGATTTCAGATCTCGCCAACATCTAAACGTGCTGCAGTTCACGTGTTAACAACAAACGCCCGAGACCTTGGGCTTCGTGCCAAGCTGTCTTGCGCTGCTATTCAAAAGAAATAGACACGGGAATTACATTTTTGCCAAATAACAACGCTTCGGTTCACAAAATTGTAAAATGGTTGTTTTTAGAAATCCAAACATCAGATCGTTAGGGATCTGAAGATTCGTTTTTATCTTGCGGCGTCATGTATTGAATGATTAAGATTTGAAGGTCACCAAATATGAAACTTTGCGGTCGGCTCAGATAATTCCAAATTTAAGAGCTCAAGATCTTATGAAGTAACAGATATCTGATTCTTTAGAGTAAGCTGTTGGAATAGTCAACCAAGTTTGGCCATTTATAAATCATTTTCAAATATATAAACGTGAAAAAGATTTAGCATTTAAAATTCTCTCATATGTAAATATCTATCTCTGACAGATGTTTAAGAGGGTGAAATTGTACTACCAAGAAACTATTTATTCTCTTTTATTTCAGCTGGAACTTAACGTTGAGGAAAAATGAGAAATCCATGAAACACTCGCACAGACTCCATTAGTGTTTTGCAGGGTTATAAACTCTCTCAGAACTCGGTTTATTTCCTCTAGTAAAACACTTTGCACAAAATGTTTAGAAGTTTGGGCATCGAATCTGGCTCTTTGCTGTCATTCATTTACATAATTTTCTTTCGAAATATTTTTCATCTGACGCATTTTTCTCATTTTGTTGGATTTCTCTCCCCCACTTTCGGTTCATATTTGCAACATCTGATCCCAATCCATTCGTAACCGCCTTTCCTCTCTCGCTGTGGTCCCGGGATTCTCGATTCGATCTCAGTCACTGTCAGCCATTGCGAATGTGATGGCAAAGGTTCCGCGCAACTCGGATGCAGTAGCTGATCGTAATTCTAGTAATTCAAATAAGTGGTAATTTGCATTAACTCTGTTGTTACCCCTGGCATCTGAACAAATTCAAACAAAACCTTTTACGAATCTGTGACCGACATAATATTATTTTATACAATTACCGATAAAAAATAGTTCACATCTACAAAAATAAAATGTTTCAAAGCATTCTTATCTGTTGTGTGGCAAAAGTAGGTTTTCGAAATCCTGTAGCCCCTTGAATGTTCTTTCGTCTTGCATAAATACAGATGCAGACGAGGGCGTCATCAGATGTTTTTTACGGTGGAAAAAAGTTAAAGGAAAATTAAGAATGTTTGGATATTTTAATTTAATGTATCAGTCTTTCTTTCTTAACATTAAATTTAATAACAAAAAAATTAAAACATTTATGTGAAAAATAAAGACACATCCTTATGGATCGAGGATTTCGACCTCTGATTCGGCAATATCTGACTGTAATGCTGAAAACGAATGAATGATTATTTTGCCTCATTTTTAGTATATTCTTAACTCTGGAACTGCGACTTGTATTTGTGGGAAGATTTTTCTTCGAAATTGGTTGCTGTGAAACATGGTTCTGATAAATCGGATAAGGGTAAAGAATGGTCAAGGGAAATGAAAAAAGAAATATATTTTGATTCGGAACATACGATTCGCAGTTTTGAAGACAGGATGCGAATCAAAAATAGGCATGTGGGAAAAATAAATCAAACCATCTGTCTGTTTCTCATGAATGGTGGAAAGTGAAAGGAATGATTGGAATTCATGCATCCAAGACTCGTCGTTCCGAAAACGCTTTCCTTCAGACTCCTGACCTCACTTCGACTTTATCATTACTGAGTGAGAAGTGATTACTGATGCATCATGCAACGCAACGAATGGCTTCTCGATGAGCCTCATCTCGTTTTTAAGCATTAACATACTAAAAAAAAATGTTTTGACGAGTTCAGTTTTGTAGCTTTCAAACAATGTTTCCTTTCTCAAAAAAGTACTGGGTGCCATTCCACTTTACCGCGAATTAATGACTTACTAAATGTTGTGTGCAAATCGCACTTCACTTTCTGTTTGTTGGCTTGAAAGGGTCAGAGGCTTGCAAATGATTCTTGTTGCTGTTAGCAGTTGCCCGAAGATAGATCCAGTTGACAAGTGGTTTTTCCACTTAGTTAGGACTGTAGGGGTAGGAGAGGGAGGGAGGGAGGGAGAGTGGCGGTGGTGAATGAAGAAGGCAAATATTATGAAACTGAATGGGGGAATGGAGTCTACTACGTCACTTTAGATATATAGGTCATGCACTTGAGATTTCTCTTCCAATGTGACCCGAAAGGAGTGATTCTTTTGAGGACAGACGTTGCTTTCCTGCAATGGTGAGCTGGAGTCATTATCAAAATGCGATTACTATTTTCCTCTCCTTTAATTAAAACTTTTTAAATTAAATAACAGTTAAGATGGTAATCAAACGACTGATAATGTGCTTCTCAGCAGTTGTTGCCTTTTTACCTATGAGTGGCCCTTTTTTTGCACACAGTGGTCAAATGCACACAATGGTCCACACCAAGTCAAATGGATCCAGAGGGCTCAGAGATGATTCGGGGAAGGGGAAGGCAGATAGAAGTTTCCTGTCAAGAAAGGCCATTCAGCGTGTTCTTGAACGTGGACAGGGTATGGCTCTCCTACACACGGAGACCCCGCATTAACGTCCCATCTGACGGACGGCGACCTTTCCAAGTTCTTTTCTCACCGAGGGCAGGGTGGGGAATTAGCGGAGAAAAATCTCAACGCTCGCACAGTTGGGATTCGAACCTAAGATGCAGCAGATTATAAGCTTGGGGTGCTACAGACTGAGCCAACTCCCGCCACACTTCCCAGGAAAGTAACCAATGAAAGGCAATAAGTTTGTTTTAAGTAAGCTTCATAAATGAAGTTGTGCCTTAACCAAACGTTTAATTATTTTGAATCTGATTGAGAAATAATTTGCCAGAAACAGAAAGCAGACTAATGCTGTTATAATTATTCAAATGTTGTGATTCTTCTTGAAAATAGAACTAACAGTAAAATATTTACATCAACACTCTCATCACAGGAATATACAACATTTCGAAGTCATGTGAAAACAACATCGTCATTGACTTTCGGGATTAATTTAATCTCCTTTGTTCATGTATAAATAGTTAAAGATCTGAGGTTACCAAAAGTAAACTCAGGTCTTGATATAAATTGATATTTAAAGAAAACAAATCTTTGCAAGTGATGATGTCAGAACTATCATCCTTTAAAGTAATTTAAAATATTCAGACCTGACAAAATTATCATTTAGAAACTTTATTCGGCAGCTCTGCAGAGAAAAAGTCCCTCTTTCGTTTTGCCTCCTTCATGAGAGAGGGTCCATCTCCCATCTCCCCATGAAACCTCCATTGCCATTGTTCGTGAGCACTTCTTTCCTGCACGGAGCAACCTTCAAATGTAACGGTCGTTCGGCTTCCTCCCACGTTTTGGTCCAGGTGTGTGGGTCTTTGCGAGTACTTGCTCTCGTCGCAAGTAGACCGCGCCCTTCGTGTTCCGCCAACGACCCGGCAGGCTTAGCCAAATATGGCGCTCTCGATGGAAGAGCCCTCTGTGAGTCAGTCGTCGCCTGCAGCGTGATCAACTTGTTCTGTTCCACCCAAGCACAACATCTCTCTGATATCTGCAACTGACGTGGGAGGTGCACAAGGAACATCTCTCTGCCACAGACATCTCACACAGAAAGGAAATAAATCTCGTTTCACAATCTCTAAACGAGTAATCTTTTCAAATCCAAGTTTTTATTTAAGAAAACGAAACCACACACAATGATTTGGAAAAATTGCAACTAATTCTTCTTCAGGGATGAAATGCTAAGAAACGAAGTTACTGCAGTAGTAAGGAAATCGTCCTTTGCGTAATGTTTCATGGGAAGATGGGTTGAAGTTTTTATTAAATAAATAATAATAAATACCCCCTCAAGCAGCTGCTTGCCACAGAGGTCTGACAGGAGCCTGTCAGTTTATATGCCATAGTAGAAGGTCTGAGAGGATGGCAGGACCTCAGCAGAAAAACGACACATACATCCATGCCTTACCCGGGGCTCGAACCCATTACTGGCTAGTATTTCAGAACGACCAAAAGATGAGTTTTTTTAAATGAGTGAGATTCAATATGAGACAATCTGAGGATATTTATTATACTCCAAGACATTCTAAGGTAAGACACGAAGTTTAGACGAAAGACAGAAAGAATTCTATGTTGTTGTTGCTTTTTTTTTTTCAAATATGAGATTTGTAGTTGTTCAGCAGCCTGAAAACTTTGAGTAAAGAGAAATCAGAATCTTTATTTGTCATAGAGTTCAGGGGAAATTGCAAACATTTTAGTGTCGTCGTTAAAATTTTAGTTTTCTTTAATTTCGTGATGAAATGATCATCGAAGTGTGATAAATTCACGTTTTCTTTACTTTTCTGTTCCTATCATTTTGAGATTATTCTCTCAGTTGTCAGAGAATGGTATCGGAGCTTTCGAAAATACAATAAAGGTATTTAATCAGCTGTATTTATTTAGTATTGAATATCTACTACTATCAGAAGTATATTTATATAGATTTATCTCTGGAATTTGTTAGGGGCGGGGGTGGCTCAGTCGGTAGCGCGCCAGGCTCGTAATCTGTAGTTCCCAGGTTCGAGTCCCAGCTGGGTCAGCGTTGAGATTTATCTCCGCGAAATTCCCCGCCCTGCCCACGGTCAGTAGGGGACACCGATGGGCTTGGAAAGGCCGCCGTCCGTCGGATGGGACGTTAAGCCGTGGCTCCGTGTGTTAGAGAGCCATACCCTGTGCACGTTAAAGAACACGCTGGATGGCCTTGACGGGTGGCTACCATCTGTCTCCCAACAGCTGTTCCAGTGGGTCCCCTCCCCCAACCTTCTCTGAGCCTTCGGGGTCCATGTGACCTGGCCATTTAGCCCATGGTGTGCAAAAAAAGTGCCGCTCAGAGGTAAAACAACCCAACAACCCTGGAATTTGTCTCTATATAACTATTCTTTGCCTTTAGAAATTTGTTTATGAATTAAATTTGCAAGTTTTTAATTGATAGCTGGCATAATAAAATTAAATTAAAACTATTAGTTTCATTGCTTGCCACTGCGATATGTCCATTACGTGTACAGACGAAACAATTATGAATTTTACCAAGCAAGAGAAGGCTAGAGATGCAACGAACTGCGAACCGTCTTGTTGAAACCTAACCTTAAGTCCTTAATCAAATATATAATTCTAGGTTTTATTTACTGGAAACCGTTATTTAGAAATGTAATAAAATCGATACTTTTACTAAAACGAAAGAATAAAATGTATATAAATACAAATATTCAAACAATTTGTTTTTATGCATTAGTTTCGTGTTTTGTTATTTTGACCTCTGGTGTTTTACGAGTATTGCCAAAGAGATGATCTATTTCTACTGAAATGTGTGAGCTTGTAACCCATTGTGTGTTATCTCCTTTTGAAGCCAATCGTCCCCTTTCATTGCAGGTACCAGAGCTCAAGATGCAACACGAGCAAAGTCTCCAGCGTTTTCATTCGCAGGAAAGTAAGATATTTTCATTGGATTTTTTTTTGGTGGCTTTCATTCTAGCTATTAGTATTATTTCTCTAAACACATTCAAAAATTTTTATACTTTTTTGTTAAATTAATATGAGTTATTAGCGTATATACGACAGTTGTTTTAGTTCTATAAATTTAAAAATAATCTCTTTCTCATAGAAATATAAATTAAACATTAGACAAATGCAGAATGTTCTTTTATTTCAAAAAAATTTACTAGTTTTTATTCCATAATTAATAATACATTCATAAGTAACTCAACATAACATAAATATTCATAAATAACTCAACATGATTCGTGAATCATTCCAATTTCGTGAATCAACAATGATTCGTGAATCATTCCAATTTCCATATTTATTTTTGACTAAGACACGCCACAGTAACCTTCAACTTAATTTCGTTTCAAAAATTGAAACTGTATGACATATCTTTGCGCTTTTAAAGAAAATCTACACCCCTTTAATATATGACATAATTTAAGATCAATCCACTTAATGCTCAAATTGGAAAGTTTCCCAATAAGAAAATCAATTCACAAGTAGTAGCTATTTTTCACAGGAATAAAATATTTCTGCTCAGGGTAAATGCAATTACTGTAAGAAAATGAGGGCAAATGAATCTTTTGAAAATGTTAAGTAGTTTCAAATTCTCGAGATGCGATGACGACTCTAAATCAAGAATGCTTTCTTGATGTCGTCATCAAGGATTTTCCGCTCTATATGATCTCTTTATCTTGGCCTTCAAGAGACATTGGACAGCTGAAACTAGTCACGGTTTTCACTTTCACGAAGGAATCAACACAGGAAATGCTAGGATTATTACTTAACAGAAATGTTGCTGATGCTGTTTCGGAATATAACAGCATAAATAAAATGTTTATGACACCTAAATGCAATTCAAGGATTGAAGATATGAAAGTCATCGTTTGCTGTGTCTCACTGAGAACTATGATGTGAACGGGAAGGAAATATTTTACGAAGAGCATTTGGATATTCTAATTTCTCCTAAGAATAACGATATCACTTACTTATTTGCTGACTTCAGTTCCAAATGAAGAGGATTAATAGACTCTTCTGGCAATGACAGTTGTAGTAATAACTGGGACAGTATACTGCATCTAAACATATTTAGTGATCTCGTGCAGTATCTATTTTCAGCGTGTGGTTGTCGATCATACTTGCCTGATGTTTCAATCATTTCATCATCAGACGAACTTCTTTTGGTTACAAAGAGAGAGAGAGAACTAACTCTTCAAATTTGAAAGCAGTTGCTTTAGAAAGCTAATAAAGTAGCACAATTTTCTTTGTGGTAATCATAATTACAATTAAGCGTTCAGCACATCCATAGTTTTTCAACTTTTTTTTACATTTTGGATAACAATATGGTCGTAATCTTGAACCTTGGCAATAGATTAATTTCACCTCGTGATATTGCGAAGAAAGGTCTGTCTGCCGAAAGTGGTGGTTGAAAGTTTTACGAAACTTCATTTTTTCTTCACAAATAGCTACTTGTTTTTAAGTTCCAAACTCTTCTTTCTATGGCGGCATTCAGGTGAAACGTGGTGAGGAAGAAACTTACAGGCATCCAGAATATTTGGATCGAGGAGAGCGAAGTGTCGATTTTGCAGAGTTTCATTTTGCAGTGTTAGATGAGAAACCAAGTGCACTGAGTGTTGCAGTGCGGTAAGAAAATAGGAAAAATCTTTCGTATACCTTGGCGTATTTTGAAAACAAAATTCAGATATTTCAAAGAACATTCGTGGCTTATGACAAAAACGAGCATATAGACATTACTTTTGTTTCATTTAGTGGAGTTGGGTTGTTTTACCTCTGAGCGGCACTTTTTTGCACACCATGGGGTAAATGGTCAGCTCACTGGACCCCGAAGGCTCAGAGAGCCTTAGAAGGTTGGGGGAGGGGACCCACTGGAACAGCTGTTGGGAGACAGATGGTAGCCCCCCGTCAAGGCCATCCAGCGTGTTCTTTAACGTGCACAGGGTATGGCTCTCCCGCACACGGGGCCACGGCTTAACGTCCCATCCGACGGACGGCGGCCTTTCCAAGCCCATCGGTGTACTCTACTGATCGTGGGCAGGGCGGGGAATTTTGCGGAGATAAATCTCCACGCTGACCCTGCTGGGACTCGAACCTGGGAACTACAGATTACGAGCCTGGCGCGCTACCGACTGAGCCACCCCCGCCCCCATTTAGTGGAGACATTTGGCAAAATTAACATTAAGGATAAATCTAGGATATCCATTTATTTCAAGAGAAAATGAGAGCACTAGAAGTTTAGAGTAAATGAATGATAATGAAGTAAATGGAGATATCAGATTTACTAAGAGAAGAGTTTGCATCGTTTGTAGGTTAGGATTTAATGTACGATTTTTTTTTATGTTTTTCTTGGCATGATTTCAAGTCTGCTTCTTCCTCTATTACATAAGAACCTTCCCACTCCAAATAACCAAACCAAAACAATCTAGAAGCTTCCATATTCATTAATCTTTACCTTTCATATTTTAATCCGACCTTTCTACGTTTCAGACACGAGGAGAAGCTAAAATTTCTGACTCCTGGCCCTGGGAGTTACAACTTGGCCGGAGTGTCTCGAACAGGCAAGGAAACTGTTGTCGCTTCTTCCATCTCAGGGAGACCGAAGGAACCTGAGCCGTACAAGACTCCCGCTCCAGGGGATTACACTCCGGAGAAATGCGAGAAAAATGTTCTCAATACTTCTCCAAGCTATTCGTTTGGTTTGAAGAACAAGGATGCCAAACCTGATGACATTCCAGGTAAGTTGCATATTTCGTATTAATGTAATAAATATAGACAGAATTTTACTTAATGCTGACTGTGTTATAAGACTTTATACCTTCCAGTTCCAAAGTTTTTGATCTATCAGGTAAGTTGAATTTTGTGTTTTTGATGTAGTGATATTTTTGTGCAAAAATTGGGGACGAAATTGAAGAGAAGAATGAAGTAGCAGATTTCCGTTTGACTCAAAAGTGTGAATCCAAAACCTTATCAAACTGTTCAATTTCTGGAGGTTCCACTACAATCAAAAGGGTAAGACTTCATTGATTAGGAAGCATCAATTGAATGAGTTCGCTTTTTGTGTTATCAATCCGTAGCTTTCTTAATCTATGCAAACAGTAGGATTTAATGGAAACGCTAGCAGCACATAAAGACTAATCCATTTTTACGATCTGTTGAGATTGACGAAGGAATATTATTAATGCCCACTGATACTAACCTTTATTTGCTCATGCACGTCAATGATTGTAAGGTGCAGTGAGGATTCTAAGTCTCTATTTGATTTTCTTGTTGTTTCTTCTCTTTGTTTAATTGCTATTTGTTGTTTGATAACGTTTCTTTCGTAAAGATTTTAGTCAAGTTTCTTTCGCAATATATAGTTACGCAAATATATATATATGTGGGGTACACAAATGCGTAAAACCTAGAATGAGTCAGGGCAGGCTACAAAAATATAAATTTAGCGAATGCTGATTAATGAAATTTCAGCTGTCATTTGAGCAGTTGGATCGAAAGAGCCGAAACCATTTCTTCAGTTGCAGTTCATTTCGAAGTTTGATCGCATTTCTTGTTATGCTCCAAGAGATACAAATCGAAAAGTACGAGAAATAATCATTAAAAGAAAAAAAAATGGAAATGTTCGCGAAGGGGAAGAGTATACTTATATCTTTGGGTTCGATTCCACTGAAATATGAATACTTAGCATTGAATTAAAATTTAAAAGCTGGCGCTATGTAACATAGCTGTATATAGATTTGTCAAAAGCTGTTTCCTCTGTATGAAGTGATAAGTACAGTCGCTCAAAGAAATATCCGAACACTATGGTCGATTGCAGAATCACGTGACACGAAGGTTGCCAGATCACTAATTTCTAAAAAAAATCGTTGCCAGATGTGTTTTCTGAATTCTGTAATCAATCACAGTGTTCGGATACGTTTTTGAGCGACTGTACCAGAAGAATATGTTTTCAATAGCACACCGCACGCACTTTAAAGAACACGCTGGATGGCCTTGACGGGAGGCCTACACCCTTTTCCCAACGGCTGTCCCCAGTGGGACCTCTCACCCAATCATCCACGAAATCACGAGAACTTGGAACTTTGATATTTGTCCCAAACATCTGATATTTAGGTAGCGAAAATAATTCTTTTTAAGACAAAGAAGCTCGAACTTACCCTTTAAATAATGGAAAACTTTCGGCACAATTCATTTACAGAGTTGCAGTATAAATTTAGACCGTAATGCTACCTAACCATATTGTCAATAAATCCTTGGCAAGGCTCAAAATTCGAAAAGTTCCCGTATTCCAGATAAGAATGAACTGACAGAATTAGATAACATCAGAGTAATGTAGATCATTTCGACAGGTACCTTCGCAGCTTTAATGTCAGTTTTCTTTTAGGCCTCAATCAGCACACGAAGGTGACTTGTGGTGCCATCCATCAGATGTAGTACTGTCCTGTATAGTGGAACATCGGATGGCATCATTCAATCGTACTCAAGCTCACTGTTTTAGTTTAGATTAGGGCTTTATACTTCACTATTGATTGGCTATTTGAATAATGTACTATAAACCAATATTTATAACATTTACTTACACCATGCTTCATAACCACATCTCGAAATACGGAAGGGTTTGAAATAGTACATGCTTTAAACTGATACATTTATATAAAATTTCTGCCTAGTCATATTTAAAATTGGTACCACATTCGTGATTTTCTGAATACTTTGAATTATTTAAGATCAATATCGTATATTTTTTATTCTGTTTAATTTGGTAAATGCAGCACATCTTGATATATTTATATTATTTATATTATATGTATTATATCGCCTTTTAAGGATCTGAGATGTGGAAAATCCCAAATTCAGTGATGTCTTAGGTCTGAAGCTTGCCAGACAAGGGATTCGGTATTGCAAGAACGAATGTTTTAGCTGAATATAAAATACGAGCATTGATTATTTTCAGAACACAACAAAAAAGTCTTATTTTATGATAAGATCCGTTTTGAAGTCATTCAACTATCAATATATTGGTTAAATATTCAAAATCAATATTCATAGTATCGTCGCTTCTATGTATAAGTAATATAAAGATGAAAAATTAGCTTCATACATGCAAGAGCATCATGAGAACGGATTCTCCGAACTAGTGTTCGTAAAGCTCATTATGGTTTTGTTGACTCTTTTACCGCTGTCTTGTAGCAAGGCAAATAATGCACACGAAATTCGGAATCGAGCATCAAGAATTTAGTCTCCAGTCCTTGGGACAACAAATCACGTGACTCTCCCACTTCATGCAATATGCAGGATCGCTTGCCAGGTAATCTCCTCACGTGAAACGCTTGCTGGGTTGTTGACACGAACCGAGGCCCACCTAATGGCTCGAACTGGGTTCAAATGTTCACGTTGTCATAACAGCATCGCGACCTGTACGCAGCGGCACGAGAACAGACAGCTGCGTTTCGTTCTTTTTAAGTCGGACTCGTGTACATTTGACATGGCCTCTACGTGCGTCGGAAATTGGCGCAGAGCTGTGAGATGTCCCTGCAGCGGCAGACACGGTCTCCTTCCTCTCAGTGCTAGGCAGAAGATTCCTCTCTCAGCCCTCGCGAGGGCTTCTCTTTCATCTCTTCTGCCCCGAGGAGCGGTACTTCAGTTTTCCTTTTAAATCTTTCGCTCGCATTGGATGACGCTACATTACAAACTGGATAACTTTCCAGGTAAGCTCATCCATTCTGTCTGTCGCATTTCGTTACAAATTACGCTGAATGGAAAACAGATTACCTCATTCCTTTCTCAGTTGAATTGTGATTTATAAATTTTTTTAAATTTTTTTATTTAAAAGCTTTTTTTTCTTACATTTGTTCTTGTATTTCAATGGTTACAGCAATAAAATTTATATTTCTAGTTAGTATAACCTATAAAAATTGTCAAAATAGAATCCATATTTCTCTTGACTTTTATCAGTAAACGATGAAAATAATATTGAGACAATTTAATGAAATTAGTAAAATTAAGTTTTGGATAATTTGTGTTTTTTTTTGTGGAATTGCTTGGAAGTAATAGATACTTATTTCAGGCTATATTTAAGGCTTTTAATTTTTTTATTAAATGAATTAATATCACTTCCTAGACTTGTTCGAATGACGTTAAAAAGTCTCAGATTAAAGTTCTCTTCTATGAACAACTTAACGCAGGCAAAAAAATTTTATATTCAAATATAAGTTTTGAACATTTCGTGACTAGTCAGGCTACATTTAAGGAAAGATTTGAAAAATAATAGTTTTATGGTTTGCGATAATATTTGATGCTTTTACATAACGTACTAAATATTTTCCGCGCCTTAAAATAATTTTTTACAATTTTCTTCCCGAAAGGAAAAAACGATAGTTATTCCAAAGTGAAATATATTGCACATTATTTCATTTTATCCTCCAATTGATACATTATTTGCCCAATACTATTATCTATGTACAATAAAGTTGACACTTTAATAAATAAATAATAATAAATACTCCCTCAAGCAGCTGCTTGCCACAGAGGTCTGACAGAAGCCTTACTTTTCGTAAATTAGTCCTTTCATTTTTAAGACTTTCTTTGCCTTTCATTTTTGCCATAAAAATCTTGAACACCCAACCAATAATCTTTTCCTTCTGCTTTCGCTTGCCATTACTGCTTTCACCATCATTACGAAGAATAAATGAGCGTCAAAACTCGTATACTTTTTAATTTTGAATTCCTTCACTACTGTAGAACACGAAATGCACTCTTTTCATCATCTCTAACATTTGATCGATCACTTAGAGCCATTGTATAATATTACCGCGATTTGTAAAACGTAACATAATGGATTATTATTACTTATCCTCTTATTTAACTACTCCGAGATGATAATGGTTTGCAAAGAGGGCTCTAAGGAAGTTCAAAGAGAGGCAGACCACTTTTAGAAGTCGGAATTAACTTTCTACTTCAACACAACAACATGAAAAAGTGAGCAGGACCTGAATCAGTTTGAGGAACTTCATACAAACTTCACATCTCCTTGTTCGCTTTAATCCCCGGAATAATTGTAGAGACTTATGTTGCAAAGAATTTTTCTTGAAAGCAATCTGATGCATTCCAGTAGTAGCACAATGCGGTGCGACGATCACTGCACACGATCGTGCACACGATCACTGATGTGTGTGCACGTTTCGTGGATCTTTCGATGGCAAAGCGTATCATTATTGTATCTGTAACCAGAGCGTGTATAGAATTTTTTGATTTCAGTTCCTTTATAACAACAAAAACTAAATATAAAATATATAAAAACAAGTACTGAAATATTTTTCATTAAATTTCTTTGAGAATTTTTTTCTCTGAACTGTCAATTCAACCTATATAACTTTAAGTAAAATAGCTTTTACAAAATATATTTTGTTTAGCAGAAACTGTTTTAGTGTGAAGTTACATTTTATTGATTCTGCAGTTGTAAAACAATCTTCTCGCAAAGAAACTGATAGCTTTTAATAAGTCTGATAAAAGTGAAATAAATAGAAGCATATAACACTGTTGATACCACGATAGCTTCAACCCATTCCTCGAGATGTTCTTTTCTTTCACAGTAACAGTACTTATGTAATGGAAAGGAATACAACCTGTTTGCTCCTTGGGCGAACAGCACTTGGCCCTCCTACTTGATGGATCATCCTTCCCCATCAAGTAGGAGAGACAAGTGCTCTTCGCCCAAGGAGCAAACAGGTTGTATTCCTTTCCATTACATAAGTACTGTTACTGTGAAAGAAAAGAACATCTCGAGGAATGGGTTGAAGCTATCGTGGTATTAACAGTGTTATATGCTTCTATGTATCAGAAATCACGAGTAAAATAAATAAATGTAAAAAAGTTGCAAAGCACAAGCGATTGTGGTTGTTAACTTCACTGTTTATAGCGATACTATAAAAATAAAAAATTAATTTTCCTTTTTGCTCTTCAGACTTTATAAAACTGCACTAAATTCAATCACTTTCATTATACTGACGTTTAATTTTTCCCACTGCAACTGTAGCACCAGGTGCCTACAATCCAGAAAAATGTACCAAAACAGTTTTGGATTCCACACCAAGCTATACGTTTGGCATCAAGCATAAAGACCCTAAAATCGACAATATACCAGGTAATTAACTTGGTTTAGATTTATTCTGTATAGTCATTGGAATACAACAAAAATATAACGAAAATAAGTTTGAAGAATAGTTGGACCTCGCCAATCACGGGTTTCATTAAGTGAGCGAAACATTTTAACTCATAGGTCGCTGATCGCGGCCCAGGCGCTCGACCTCATTTCACCTTCGCATTCGACAAATAGTACCATTAATATTCTCTACTAGCAGGAAGTATATAAGCACGCACTCTCACACACAGCGTTCTGTGATCCCAGTGCACAATTCAATCACGTATCTCACCATAAAATTAGTGTCTGTGGTTAGGGAGCATATGCAAAACGAGAACAGCATTCCTTGTGACGAAGGCTGAGGGATGCATTGAAGCAAGTCCACTGCAAGGAGCTTGGCGTTTTCCATTCTGGAAGGAATCTGGGAATAGCTTTTGTTCACCAAGTCCTGAAACCCTGTTCTATAAATGCAGGTCTTCAATCATCTGCTGCATTCGACAACTCTTCGAATGCAGCAGATGATTGAAGGAAATATTTTTTACCTAGAATTTCTGTACACTTAAAAAAAAACTTCGCGATTTTTTCTTTAGAACATTTTTTTACCTCTATAGTGAGATACTTAAAAATGTACACCTCACCCTAAATTTCATGTAAACTTAGGTTCGAGGATTTGCCATTCATTGAGATTTTCAAGACTGTAACTCCCTTAATCGGCAAGGTCCGACTATATGTATTTGAAACAATTTCATTAATTTATATTTTAGTTAAAATCAAAAGTAATATTAAATTCGAAGTGCCCTACATACTGTATTAAATTTTTCCACGCCTTACAAAAATTTAAGTCTGTGTGCAAAACACATTTTGATTTTAATGCGAAAAGTAAAACCAATCCTCGAAAACAACATATAAAACAATCATAAAACGTAATAATATTTGCATTCCCTTGTATGTGAATTCCCACGTCAAGTTTCATTAATTTCGTAGATAATGTTTCAGGAAATATTTCTTTCGAATTCATTACCTTTTGTATCTATTTAAAAACTTAATGTTCATTAAAAAGTTAGAAAATATTGAATATTTTTATTTTAACCTCAGTAGTAATTTTAATGTTAGTTATGAAAATGTTATGATACTAAATTTAAAAAAATTCTAATAATCAATTAGTTATTCAAGGGAATAAAATATCTTCCATTTAACATTTAATAGGTCTAACGTTTATTAGTAGTTTTGATTACTTGATAGGCAAAATGGTTTTAAATATGGTTATAAAATTTAGGATTAAGAATAATATTAATCGCCATAAGCTCGTTTTTCTAAAAATGTGAAAATGTTCGCAGTTATTATTCGTTTGACATTACTAAATTATAAACACAAAATTATTCATTGTAACATTATTATTAGGCAATAGCATGAGAATTGCAATGCTATGCTTAAACGAGCCAGCTGACACCATGCAAAATTAACTTTCTAATACAGAATGGGTTCTAATTGTGAAACGAACGAAGCGCTTTGTTATGATTTAAAAATAAGAACCTGTCTGCATAATATATAATCATAATAATATATTGGTAACATCTTTAGAAACAGTTATTACCTTCGTTTGTAATTCGTTTGTAACCTTCTTCTACAACGCCGTATATTTCTTCTAATTATTTACCTTCGTTTGTTAATTCGTTTGTAACCTTCTTCTACAACGCCGTATATTTCTATGCCTTCTGTCTCAGTTATGCTATAATAAAATTAAGTGATTTACCTAAATTTCGTTTAGTTAGGCTTCTGCCTCAATTGTGTTTAAGTGTAGTACTGAACTCCATACTGTGAAACGCAGTACTGCATTTATATTATAGCGCAGTACCGGCAGTTCTCCAGCGCTTTTGAGGGGCGGGGGTGGCTCAGTCGGTAGCGCGCCAGGCTCGTAATCTGTAGTTCCCAGGTTCGAGTCCCAGCTGGGTCAGCGTTGAGATTTATCTCAGCAAAATTCCCCGCCCTGCCCACGGTCAGTAGGGGACACCGATGGGATTGGAAAGGCGCCGTCCGTCGGATGGGACGTTAAGCCGTGGTCCCGTGTGCGGGAGAGCCATACCCTGTGCACGTTAAAGAACACGCTGGATGGCCTTGACGGGAGGTTACCATCTGTCTCCCAACAGCTGTTCCAGTGGGTCCCCTCCCCCAACCTTCTCTGAGCCTTCGGGGTCCATGTGACTCTGGCCATTTAGTCTACGGTGTGCAAAAAAGTGCCGCTCAGAGGTAAAACAACCCAACCCAGGCCAGCGCTTTTGATCCTAAAGAGTGCATTTTAAAGTTGTGCCTAAGTCTCAGTTCGAATAACATACTAAAACTTTGCTATCTGAATCCAGGTGATCAATGAACACACCAACTGAACGATTTTTATTTTGTAAAAGTGGCACTCTCACGGGTTTCAGGATGAAATAATTTCTCTCCACCCCACTTTTCTGTCCCAATAAGGGTCAGAGGTTATCAATAAAGGAGAGGTTTAAGTGAAGTTTTAGGTGAAGAATCCCCCTCCCGTGGGTCTTAAGGGTCAACTCATTGATGCCGATGGAAACCTCGTAATGTTCACATTTCACCACCAAAATTTCAAATTTTTAGCATAAATACATCGTTTATGATATTCGTTTAAAATATTGCAATTTGCAACTTTTTCCACCGGTAGAGGGAGTAATTATAGCTTTTGTAAGTTTCGGAAAGCGCGAATCGAAATATTTTATCAAAACCTATCGAACACAAAGATAATTTTTCTTTATAAAGAAAACATTTCGATGTCTACAGACGGACGGACAGATAAACGACAAAGTGAACCTATTATCTCAGAGTAAATGCATGTGCCCAAGTGCAAAAGCAAATGATATCGCTGGTATGCTGTAATAAAATAAAGCAATAAGTAATTGGTCGCCAAGAATCAACTGTAATGCAATTTAATTCTAAATTCTAAGTCAGCAGAGATATTTTAAAACGATTTTCAATACCTACATTTCGTTGTTTAGGGATTATTTCGTCCTCTTATAGTATTGAGCATTTCTTATCAAATATGGCACTTAGCAACAGATTGAAAGTTTCCTGTTCCGACTGAATAGACGTTTGGGCAATTTCAAGCTGTCCTATTCTGTCTGATAGATATACTGAAAGCACAATTTATTATACACCCCGCACCTTCCCCCCCACACATACACAATAATGCGGCCAGCCGAAACCCCTTGCGGACTATAAATAGGTCGGATACTTATCTGCAGTATAGCGTATCTGAGACTGTTACGATTGGTAAACACGTAGTCAGTGCGAGGAAGATGGGGGTGCTTCAAATCCACAACTACAGAACATCTGGGATTTCCACATGCAATCATCGCACATGTGTACCAGGAATACCAGAGATATCATTTTAAAACCAGCAAAAGCTGCAGCTATCAGGGAAAATGGATCAGAAACTGGGCGGGATGTTGGAGGTGAGTGCTGCTTCTCTCGTATTGCAGCGTCGGAATGGAGGTCCACAGTGCAGATGATAACGTCGGCATTCAACAATGGGGCAGCTATGAAAGTTTGTGCAAAGACAATTCAACGTATGATGGCACAACAATGGCATGACAACGATGGCTTAACACGGGTATTCGATGTAATCATCGGCCATAGCAACCGATGCCCACATCGAGTACCCTTATTAACAGCACGTTATCTGGCTATGAGGATGCAGTGGGCAAAGGAACATCGCCAACAGAAAGATTGGAAATGGGTAGTTTGTTCCGACAAATCAAGGTACCAACTACAACATGCGGAGAGCAAGTTGCATGTGTGGCATAGACCACACGAGGCCATGGACCCCCAACTGTAGTGCTACACGTCGGTGGGGGCAGTGTAATGTTTTGGGGAATGTTTATGTGGTTTACGTAGGGCCCCATGTACCTATCGAGACCACCATTACCACACAATGCCACATTGAAGTACTTCTGACTACCTACACCCACTCATGTTTCCCGTAGAAGTTTCTGTTTCTGTTTCCTGTAGAAGGATGCCTTCTTTCAACAAGACAATGCCTCATCTCATAGCTCCCGTTTGCAAAGGACTAGTTGGAGGAGCATTCCAGTGAGTTCACAACCCTCGAATGGACATCTCACTCTTGGATTTGAACCCTATTTAGCATCTATGTGACGAAGTGGAGAGATACATTCGAGCAAGAAACCCATCACTGGCAACTCTCTGTGCTTTATGGATGGTTGTCTAGGAATCATGGGCGACAATCCCACCTGAATGTTTCCAATGCCTGGTAGAGTGCATGACACGACCTGTTGACTGCTGTTGTGAGGGCGAAGTGTGGACCCACACATTATTAGACGTGTTTGTATAATACATTGTCCTTTCAGTGTATTTCTTTTAGCCAGAACAAGCCTTAGTATTTTTTCTAATATCATAAC
The DNA here is from genome assembly GCA_038380435.1 of Ryuthela nishihirai. Classification (NCBI taxonomy): domain Eukaryota; kingdom Metazoa; phylum Arthropoda; class Arachnida; order Araneae; family Heptathelidae; genus Ryuthela; species Ryuthela nishihirai. Next base: position 45,239,217 of record JAWZYU010000005.1, read on the forward strand.
CAAATATCTCTAATGCAAAAGGCTTCTGAAGGCGTTCAGTTTCTCCAAACAAAGGATGTATATTCTATGACGGGCTTTCAAAAAGTTCTTGACATGCAGATGCATAACAAAAACCATTGCACTTACCTCAACAAAACTTTTATTGTCCTTCAAAGTACTCCCCTCCAGCATTATGCAAAGTTGCAGACGTCTACGTTATGTCTGGAACGCTTGGTAATACTTCTATTTGGTAATATTCCGCAACTCTGAATAAACGCATTTTGCAAAAGTCTTGCACACTTGAAAAAGATTTCTCAGTAAGTTCCCCTCTTTAATTTATAGAAGCAACCAAAAATCGCATGGTGCAAGACCGGGTGAACATGCAAGATGGGGTAGCCGTTTGAATATTTCCTGCTCCAGATAGGCCATAACTTGCCAGGTTTTGTGAGCACTGGCATTTTCATAAAGAAGAACACTTGACACGCCTGTTGTTGGATGCTGCTACTTTTTTCTTAACCATTTTGGACAAAACAATGTTGGCCATTTATAGTCATTGTTTCAGGTAATATGTCCACGGCTACCACTCCTTGGGAATTGAAAAAAATTGCGAACGTCCTCTTCCTTGTGCGAAAGTTTTGTTGGAGGATTTGGGGACGTCGTTCATCTTTCGCAACACAAACGTAGTTGATTTTTCTGGGATTTGCATAGTAATAAAACTAATTCTCATCACTTGTGACAATGTCTATTAACTGTTTGGGACCACTAGATTCAAACATTGCCAGCATCTACTTGCGCGAGTCGACTCTAACCCATTTTTGTTGTTCTGTCAGTTTGTGTGGTACCCATTTGGCACAGATCTTTCGGAATTTTAAATGTGGATGAATGATTGTCTCCACACTGCTAATCGATACAGTGACATTTAAACTTATTATCTGAACGGTGATGTGTGGATTTTCCTTAATGAGCTCTCTAACAGCAGTGATGGTTCTCTCATTCACGTCCTCCCTCTCTCTTCCTGGATGAGGGAGTCTTCGAAGCTCTGCCGTCCTTCTCTGAATTTGCGTATCCATCCCGTAATAGTGCCATATGAACAAGCATGATCCCTATAAACTTGTGATAAATCGGGAAGATTTTTTAGCGTCGTTCTCAAACTGCATCTTTGTGAAAATGTAAACTCTTTCCCCACTTTCATAGACTCCATAACAACAACGCATAGATTTAGCAGACTGAACTTTACGAACCGCCAGCAAAGAAACGGCATTTGTTTTAACAAGTAATGACAAGTTTAGACAAGCTTCAAATAAGGCGTAGCTCGTTAACTTTAGAGTATTAGATTCCCTCGGAGGATTATTAAAGTACAAATCTACAGAAACGTGTCAAGAACTTTTTGAACGCCTCTCTCCCGTAATAAATAGCACAGTATCAAGTCTGGCTTCACGATGGAATCATTCATTGATTGGTGTAAGAGCTGTTTCAGATGAATTGGAACAGACGAGCCCCAACTTCTAGTGATGCCGTTTTCAAGCCTCGTTCTTCATCACTTACTCCCAGCAACATTTCTCGCCATCAATGTCGGAAACACCCTCATCGAGTCGAAATTAGTCACCATTATTACGCGTTTAGTCTATATTAGCATACAACGCTTAGCTCCGCAGACCCCATTCATGAAACAATTTGGCTTGGGTCGGTTTTAGAGAGGGAGTTTCTACCATCGGTGGTAGCTTAAGAATAATATGTAACACTCGGGAAGCTTCCGGAAGAAGCAATAAAAATCTTGACGATAAGATGCTTATTTCCATGATCACATTTCCAATTTTCGTTACTTTAATTTTAAATCTCTCTCCACGAATCTTTCTTAATTTTATTGCAATAAAATGAATGGCGTTCATTTCGTGCGTGCGCAGACACTCGTCTACGTACGGGGTGACGTCACCGGGGAGGAAATTTTCGACTCCCCGTCCCAGCTGGGTCAGCGTTGAGATTTATCTCCGCAAAATTCCCCGCCCTGCCCACGGTCAGTAGGGGACACCGATGGGCTTGGAAAGGCCGCCGTCCGTCGGATGGGACGTTAAGCCGTGGCCTCGTGTGCGGGAGAGACATACCCTGTGCACGTTAAAGAACACGCTGGATGGCCTTGACGGGAGGCTACCATCTGTCTCCCAACAGCTGTTCCAGTGGGTCCCCTCCCCCAACCTTCTCTGAGCCTTCGGGGTCCATGTGACCTGGCCATTTAGCCCATGGTGTGCAAAAAGGTGTCGCTCAGAGGTAAAACAATCCAATCCAATTCGACTCCCCGTAATTCTGCAGGTACTCGACGGATCGGTCCCGAATTTTATGTGGTGGTGGTGGTGGTGGTGGTGGTGGGGGGGGGTTCTACTCAGTTCTTGCTGCATAGGATTTAGAGGTCAGGTTCCTAGCTGCGATATGTCACGATTGAATCTGTTGCTAGTGTCTGAAATCTCTGAGTGCACTGCCGTCGTCTATCTTACGAATAGGAGTCGAAAGCTACGAATGCAATAATACGTTATCGATGCGCCAAGTTATCAATGGAATGATGTTGCGCTGCAATTCTTTGCGGGGGGGGGGACTAATTTTGTGGGCTCGAAACTCTGACAGTGAAAAGTTCAGTGAGATGACACTGCAGCCGAAGTTTGGTGGTACTAACTTAGCTTGATTGACACGGACAGAGAGACAAACTCTCTAAAATATGTAATAGATTAGGCTGCACATGTCGTTTTTAGAATAAACACAAAGATCGGTATTTTCAGCTGTGCAATAATCTCTGGGCACATTTTGTTAAAAGAAATTTCTGAGCATTTTCTGTGATTATTAACGAATCTTTTCTGTTTTAATCGTAATTTAAGTACTTCTTGAAACGTTTGAAGCATTTTAATGTTATTTGAAGCAGTTCTGATAGTTTCTGAATGTCAATCTGCAATAAACTGACCAGAAACCTTCCCCTTGTTCGCCACAGCACCTGGGGCATACGATCCAGAAAAGTGCACGAAAACAGTTTTGAATGCTACACCGAGTTATTCATTTGGTTTGAAGCCAAAGGATCCAAAGTTGGACAATATACCAGGTAATTCATCTTATTCTTCGGAAAAAAATCCAACAGCACACTACCACATTGCTTTTTAATTATATTAAAATACACTGCTGAAAACAATTGGGAGATCATGCATAGTTATCAAATGTAAAATCACATTGTATGTTTCGGAATTTTGAAAATAATCTTTACGTAAAAAGGATATTGCAGATAAGCTAAAAATTCAGATCAAATTTCTGTAATTATTATTAGAAAAGGAGGAAGGTACTTCCCTAGACAAAGGATGGGGATAACCTAGAAGCCATATTTCGCATCTCGTGGTTTCTCGTACAAATACGTACACAAGGATAGTCAGGTATGCTAACTACACCAGGTGGTGCTTTATGTTTAGCAAGATTTGTGTGCTCATTAAAGCGTCATGTAGTTCAATTGCAAAATAAAAATGTGCCATAATACTCTGTAAGAATGCATCGCCAAAGTTGTCAGAAACTGATTCATTACACAAACTTAGAAAATAATTTGATAGATCAATAATTATTAATGCTTTAGTTAAAATTCGAGATAAAATTTCATGACTGCGGACATTGCTTAATTTCTAGCTTCCATATCCTTTCAATATTGAGTGAATATTGTTGAAAATCGAAACTTAAAAGATTTGATTCAGACCTTTGACTTCTGACATTTTTTCATAAATTAATTTTAAAATTAGAGAGCTTTGCATGAGGCTTTGTATTGACACAACATATGCATTATCTCCTAATCTTTTGGAACAGTGCAATTTACATCAAACTCTTATATTATCTGCTGGTGAGATTTGGCAGGAAGTAGTAGTTTTGTAAGTTCACATTTTAGTTTCTGAATGCCAAGATGTAATAAATTGATCAGAAACTTTCCGTTGTTCGCTACAGCACCTGGAGCTTATGATCCAGAAAAGTGCACGAAAACTTTTTGAATACTACACCGAGTTATTCGTTCGGTTTGAAGCCAAAGATGGACGATGTACCAGGTAAACTGATCTTATTGTGACTGGTCCGAAGAAACAAATTGGTAGTAGACTCTCTAAATAGTTACGATATGCTGAAATAAATTTTGTTTGCATTATCTGCTTATGAGAATTTGCCTGGAAATCATTTCATGAGATCCTGATGTCCATTTTCTGCGGACCTTTCTCTCTCTCTCTATTATTTCACCGTTTGCCTGATATTTTTGACTCCTCGTTATTCTGAAACGTTTGCTTCTCATTTAACTTGCCTTTCTTTCCAGACGTTTAAACATTGTGAAAAAAATATTGCAGGGTTTATTTTCGGTATCGTGTGCAGTGTTTTGGTAAGAGCTTCCTTTCCTAACTTTTGAGCTCCATATCTTCTCCTGATAGCATATTCAGTCATCATTTCTTTTATTTGCATTGCACAGTCATGCCTTTATTGAATTACTAAAAATGCTTTAAACGTAATTAATCAGCATTACCAATTTCTTGATGCCGTCCTTTCATAAACTGAACAGAATCTTTCTCCTTGTTTGCTGCAGCACCTGGAGCTTACGATCCAGAAAAGAGTGCCAATTCTGTTTCGAATGCTACACCGAGTTATTCGTTTGGTTTCAAGCCAAAGGATCCGAAACTGGATGATAGACCAGATGAAAACGATTCTTGCTGTGTGTAGCTGCAAAACTCACAAATAGAGTTTCATAATTGAACTGAAACAATGTAGAGAAACATGTTTTCGAATTTTATCTGTGGATGAAAATGTGTTTTAGAAGTATTAAAATTAAGGCATAAATGTTAATTTCTTGTCGAGTTATATATTTCGTCTTTATCTTATATTTTCTAATGTTGTCTTAACAGGATCAGATTTGGGGGTGGCATTTGAGAACCTTGCCTCCCTTCCCCCGTTTTAGAATGCCAATAAGGGTAAGGGAGGCAAAATATTATTAAGCGTGTGCGTATTTCGCTCATTTTCTAAGATATTTTTAAAGTCTTAAAAATGTAGGTGAACTGCAATGAAAATCCAGTGTCTTCCCTTTGACTTTTTTCTGGCTCGAATTAAGTCGCTTGCACCGTTATTTTTTTTAGATCCGGCCCTGATCTTTAGTGTCTTTATTTCGTTATTAATCGCATTAAAATGAGAATTATATTCCGATATGTTATTTGTTCCGTTATTTTTATCAGTACTTTTATTTAAAAGCCATTTATTTTTTCTGATTTATATCAGGTTTTCACTTTTACATCGTAAACATTCACCCCAATGATGACTGCTCTCATTTGCGATTTTTTCTTGTTCTCTTTTATTGACTGTTAAGTACTTTATGGCTAATTATATTTAGAGCAAATTTAACAGTTTCTGAATGCAAAGTTCCAAAGAATTGACCAGAGACATTTCCTTTGTTCGCTACAGCACCTGGAGCTTATGATCCAGAAAAGTGCACCAACAATGTTTTGAATGCTATGCCGAGTTATTCGTTTGGTTTGAAGCTAAAGGATCCAAAGCTGGACGATATACCAGGTAAATGTTTTTCACAGTGTGTTGCCAAATAAACCTCCTGTCAGAAATTGCTAAATACAGGAAATTCTTGTTGATGCGAGTTTGCAGATTGCGAATTGGATTAAAACCACTTAAATAAATCTGTCACTAATTTGCGGAATGCAGAAAAAAAATCGATTATTCACGGTCGTGAATTCTACATCTAATAGAGGTCATATAAAAAATAGTAAAAAAATCCTCAAGCAGCTGCTTGCCACAGAGGTCTGACAGGAATGCTTTGCTTTTAAGGCATTAATACCAAGGTTAAAAGAGAATCATAATCATCCGAATGACTGCTGTGTGGGCTGACACGTGCGTGTCGTGGAGTTTATAGCATCAACGGGGGGTTATGGATTGAACGTGCACCTAAGGCATATTGTGTTAGCATGTGACGTCATAAGCGAGAATAAATTTCTTGCAGCAGTCGATGCTCAGCTATTTCTCCGGAATCTCATTGTAAGTTTATTTATTCTTTTATTTCATTACGGTTGTTGTCCTTGCAAAAGTTGTTACTTTTTTGTCTTTTACTGTAAACCTTAATTTAATTTACCATGACTCTAACGTAAAGTCTCTTCAAATGGCAATGCAGCAGAGAAATCACGTTTGGTTTAAACTTTAGCAGAAAAGAAAATAATTTTGGACAAATGACGTCATAATGCGAGTGCAGCGTTCCTTTCTCAAGTGTATCAAGTGGACTTGATACTTTTGCACCTATAAGCGCAACGGTATTAAAGCATTGATTTGTGAGTAAAGTATAAAACAAAACACTGTTCAATATTTATTTCTACTGTTTCATTGCAGAATTTATTTTACATACGTGAATTTTATTTTGATATATTCTTGTTTTCCAATTTCTTTTTCCCCACACTTATGTACAGATATTTACTCGAAGGATATTATCCCGAGAAACATTTTATTATGTTTCCTTAAGTTATATTCTCTTGTTGTGCACCCCATTTGAATTTTTTCCATAACCTATCGGAATTAGAGATTTACCGAACGCGGTCTTCCAAGAAAAGTAACTCTCGCGATCGACAACGATTTCCTGTATTTTCTAATAACAGAAATATCGTGCGCAATTTTCAGTAGCCCAAAACGTCAAAACCCAAGTTGGAATGACAAATGTTTCTTTCAAAGATAAAAATTGCACTTAAAATATGATGGGGAAAACTTAAGTTTGATTGCTAGCTAGATAATTGTCAGTTATTTCCCATTCAGATAAGAACATAATTATTTTAAATTAGAGTTATACTTATTCGTATCTAATGGGATAAATGAATATTCAAGAAATATTATTTTAATGTAATATAAACGTATAACTGAATTAATCATTTTGTCCAAGTAGTTATGGTAGTGAAATTTGGACAAAACGTCCAAGTTTCACTACCTGATCCGATGTATTACTCGTATAGTTATCACAAGAAGTGCGATCACCTTTTTTAAAAATAGGGATAATAATAGCTCTGGTAAACATCCTTGGGGACCATGCCTTGATCATTAAAGATATTCAAAATTTCAGTCATCCATGTGATAACCAAAACATTTCCAACTATAAGCATTTCAGTAGTAATTTCATCCACCCCTGGGGATTTATGTAGTTCAAGTTTAGAAACAGCTAAAATAACTTCAGACTGTGTTATAGAGCCAACGTTAAAGCTAGCAATGCATCTATCGTCATTACAAACAATGTGAGTAGAGCTAACCACATTGTTTAGAACATCACTGAAATGCTCAGCCCACCTAGTCATGTCAGAATCCTCACCTTCTGTAACCTTACCTTGTTTATCCTTCAATACCTGTATACCTGTCCGTTTTCTACCACACAAAACATTAACTATCTGGTACAGTTCTCTGCTGTTGTGCTGTCTAACTGCTTCCTCGGCTTTGTCAGCCAAGCCATCAAGCCAAAGATTCTTCAGCAGCTAACTGTTCCTTTACTCGTTTATTAAGATCTCTGTAATGCTTTCAATTAGGACTAATAGGGTATTAATGAAGGACATTCCTGCAGTTTTTTCCTTCTGAAATAAGCTCAATTCCTTATCACTCAGATAATTCTGTCTCCTCTGCTTCTTTTTTCCTAAAAGAGTACTGTTAGTGTCTAAAAAAGCCTGTTTAAAATGATCCCATTCTTCCTCAACTTCAGTAGTAAGCAAACCATGACTTTCATAATGACTAAGTAACCTATCATGGTAAGCTTTGGCTATAACTGGATCTTTCAGAGCTTCAGTATTAAAAGTAAATTTTTTAACCCTAGCACAACACTTTTTCAGTTTAAATTGCAAGACACTTTTAAGAAGGTAATGGTCAGATCCAATTTCAGCTCCCCTATATGCCCTGGTATTCCTAACAGAACTAGCCCATTTGCTGTTAATTAATATATAATCAATCATATTCTTATGCAGCCCATCAGGTGAAACCCATGTGTACTTATGTATGTAGCGGTGTTTGTAATAAGTGTTAGTTATTCTCAAAGCATTAAGCTTACTTACCTGTAGGAGACGCTGCCTATTGTCATGCAGACCAATACTAAAAGGGCATATTACCCCCCTCTAAAAGTCAGAGTCAGTACCAACTTTGGCACTGAAGTCACCTAGAACGAAGGTAATATTTCCTTTCTTCCCAGAATTCAAAATATCCTGAAATAGTCTGTAACACCTATTTTTATTATCCTCATCGGCATCCTCAGTGGGGGCATAACAGCAGAAAACATTCAAGTCTTTAATGCTTTTCTGAAATTTTGCTTTAAGAAACCTTTCATTAATTCACTCATATCCTAGAAGAGCAGTTCCAGTGGGTCCCCTTCCCCAACCTTCTCTGAGTCTTTGGGGTTCTTGTGACCTGGCCATTTAGCCCATTGTATGCAAAAAGTGCCGCTCAGTGGTAAAAAAAAACAAACCTAGAAGAGAATCATTGTTGTGTCTGCTGAGAAGCAGACCCATGCCTTGGAGATGCTTATTATCTTCCCGCCCCGAAACGAGAAATTTAAGATTGTTTTTAAGAATCTGACCTTTATCTGTCCATCTGGTCTCTTGCAAGCCGAGAATATTTAAATTTTAACAGTGGAATTCTTGTGTGAGGACATCAAGAGAACAAGCTTTTGGCAGAGTCCTCACATTTCTACTGCCTATGGAGAGAAAATGGTTAGTGGGATGTTTAAAGAAACTATGTTTATTGAGAGAGGGAATGCCGACAATATCAAAGAGACCCCTAATTGCAAGCATGTGACAAAGACCCGTTCCTCCACCACTAAAGGTTGAAGCTATCTACACTGGAAGACTTCCTCCAATGTAGAATTTGACGATGCCAATAGAAGCAAAGAGTTCAGGTGCCTGCGATGACCTCTGCTCAGGATTATCCATCAGCTGATAAAACATATCCTGTGAATCTATTCACTTGGGGCTGTCAACCCACAAACAAACAGAAAACACAGCGGAAGATTTTCCCACCACAGAAGCCCACCACTACAGCAAAATCAGGATCCATAATCAAGCTTAGAACAATACATAATTCCGTTCGGGTTGGTATATATGGTCAGCACCAGGATCCTGTGTGGTTGACCACTCCTCAGCAGGGTAAATAATAATAATAATAATAATAATAATAAAATACCCCCTGAAGCAGCTGCTTGCCACAGAGGTCTGACAGGAGACTGTCAGTTTATATGCCACAGTAGAGGGTCTGAGAGGACGGCAGGACTTCAGCAGAGAAAGAACACATATATCCATGCCTTACCCGGGGCTCAAACCCAGGTAGAAAGAAAAAAGAAAAGTAGCCATAGTTGTCCAGATCAGTAGGCCACACTAACGCTCCCTTCCACAAGAGAGTATCTCTTTTGAAAGGTACCACGAGAAGGCGGGGTCGGACATTAGGTGCTAGGCCTGGCCGGTTCTATGCATCATCACAGGGGATTGGTGCATTGCTCTCCTTCCAGTGACTACCTAGCTACCATTTACAGGCCTCATTAAATTTACTCACCCAAGCATTAAAGTGAGAAAAATGAAATGATATTCAAATTCTTAGAAAACGTCTGGATTTTCAGTATCAGAAATATATTCGCTCATTTTGAAAGAAATTAGCTGAATTGATCTCATTTTTAATATTTATATCTAGACTATTGTAACATTTAGAGCAAGAAAAACAAATATCTTTTTACTATTTTTTTGTGGAAATGGAACATTGTATGATAAAGCAACCCGTTTATAATTATAAGGGACTGTGAAATATAGAAACCAATATCTGTTTAAATATACAAATATCAGAATTTTACATAAATATATTACGTATACAACGAAGAGCCAAAACATTATGACCAACGCCTCTTTATGCAAATCGAAGCAACTGCAGGTAAACGACGGCGCACATGAAGGTGGTATAAATAACATCTGATGCTAAGCTCTGTTAATCAGTGATATTCTTGTTCTTCAGATGGGAAAGGCAGCGGACTTAGTGAGTTTGACAAAGGCTAAATTGTAATGGCCAGGCGATTGAGTCAGAGCATTTCCGAGACGGCAAGGCTTGTGAGATGCTCACGGTCAGCGGTGGGTTAGTACCATCAAAAAGTGGTCCGAGCAGGGAAAAACCACCAACCGTCGGCAAGGTGTGGGCCGACCATGGCTCATCGATGCTAGAGGTGAGCGAAGGCTATTCCGTATGGTACGAGCCAAGAGAAGGGATGCTCTGGCGCAACTCTCTCGCAATTTGAATGCTGATGACGGGAATAATGTGTCACAACACACAGTGCATCGAACCCTGATGAAAATGGGACTGCGTAGCCGCAGGCCGCTTGGAGTGCCCATGCTAACTAACCGTTGAAAGTGCATAAAATGGGCACGAGAGTATGAAAACTGAACGTTGAATGATTGGGAGAAGGTCATCTGATCCGATGAATCTCGTTTCCTGTTGCACCACGTGTGCGTCGTTTTACCTGTGGAAGTGTTGGCACCAGGATGCACCATGGGACGAAAACAGCCATTGGAGGAAGTATAATGCTTTGGGCAATGTTCTGCTGGGAAACCCTGTGTCCAGTCATTCATGTGCAGAAAACTATGACGTCTACCATCTACCTAAGCATCATCGCTGATCAGGTTCATCCTTTCATGGCAACGGTTATATCCCTCTAGTAGTGTCTTCTTTTGGCAACGTTCTCCTGGGAAACCCTGGGTTCCAGTCATTCATGTGCAGGAAACTATGATGTATACCACCTACCTAAACATCATTGCAGCCCAGGTACATCCTTTCATGGCAAAGGTACATCCCTCTAGACTAGGGGTTCTCAACGTGTGGGGTACGCAGTAAAATGATTTGGGGTACGCCATGAGAGTTCAAAAATCGCTAGATCTAGGAACAAAGTAAAAATAACCATTGTTATACTATAACTATAGTTTTATCTATCTATATAAGGGGTACGCCAGTTACATACACATTTCCAGGGGGTACGTGAAGCATAAAAGGTTGAAAACCACTGATCTAGGCGATGGCCTCTCAGTGGCATGTAGAGGACCAACATCATATTAAACAGATGGTCATAATGTTTTAGTCTTCGGTGTATATATATATACTATTAATATAATAGCATATTAATAGTAAGATACTTATAAAGCTAATAAATCTCAGTGAAAAAAGGTAAATATATAATAGTCCCTTTGTTTCACTACAATTTGTTTTATCTATCGATGTTGCACAGTGTCTTGAAGAATAGTGTAGTAGATGAAATAACTAGAAGGCTAAACAACATTTCAGAAGTTTATACTTACTAAATTGTGTACACTAATCTTGTGAAGATGGATAAAATTAACAAATGAGAGTATTATTAAGCACTGTAACCGAGTATATAAAAGATGTTATCGATTTCGTCCTACGAAACTATTAGGACCTCTTCAGACATACAATAATTAGAGGATTAGCTTATAAAGTAGGTAAAAATTCAAAGTTCTATGTCATACTTCAAATTCTAGTTAAGCAGAGATCCGAAACATGAGTCATGAAGTATGATAGGCGAGGTCAGCTGTCACGAGAAGTGCTGGCGATTGTTGGTGAATTATAATTGGATGACGAGTTCTTGCTTAATAGCTGTGGCAAAGTCATACTGCTTTGTGGGAAATTTTGCATTAGGCATTTCCATGCGGGATTTAGTTGTGTTTGGTCGGTATTAGGACAACAGTTTCTGTTGACAAAATCAGTAGATTTTCTGTGAACTATAACTTGAAGAGGGATGATGGACTACTAATGATAAAGGTTTCGTTGAGGTTTAGCTCCTTCAAGTATAACTGTCGATGAAAGAGTTGTAGTAGTTTGCTTTAATTTGATATCTCATTGTTGTTCCTTTATTCTTCCTTGAAGAGTTCTTTTGGTTTGTCCTATTTAGCAGAGTGGTTGGGATGGACCTGCAGGAGTTAGATTTAGGTTAAGTGATGTGTACTAAATATTCACCACCTGTAAGTGAAGATATATTTCTGTCTTGTTTTATGTGAGATAAAATGGTGAATGGAAATTTGGTAGGTACTTTATAATTATAATTATAATGTTTCATAATATTATTGATGGCTGGAAAATGAGAAATGGACAAGGTATTCAGTAATAAATTATCACAGGAAAAGTCTGTAGACAAAGAACACTTGAAAAATAGAGTTGAAAAAAATGGTTGTCCTTACTGGGATTCGAACCCAGGTCTGCCAGAAGCATGCCCTGCATCTTAAGACAACCGTCGTGTCGGTTGAGACGACTTGTCGGGCATCTCAACCGACAAGAGGGCAGATGCTACTAAGGGCGTACCAAAGGGGAGGGGGGACCAGAGGGTCTGGAATTCCACCACCGAAAATTCGGTCATTTTATATGACATCTCAAACTTGTCTACTTGCTTTAAGATCCAAAACAGTTATTCATAATTTTAGCTCCATATTTTATGCTCCACACTAAAAATAGATTTAAAAAACAACTGTAAAATTTTATTCCATATAGAATATATAGAATATCATTTTAATCATTTCATTTTTTCCTTTATGGGGAACCCTACTCAAGTCTTTTTCTCAGACATCCCCCGAAAGTAAATTCTCGGATCCCCCCTCCCCACTGAAACCAAATTCTCGAACCCTCCCCGAAACTAAATTGCTTTTTGCAGGTTCCCAGGGTCTCCGTCATGCCTTGATGACTTTCTCAATCAGATAACATCCTCTAACGTAATCACCAGTAACATAATCTCATCACGTTTTAAACTTCAGCACTACTGTATAACGTATTTATTTAGCAAAACCTTCCTTTTCAGGCTTTTTTTAGTGCAGTGAGAGCTTAAATGTATATTAAACATACTATCGCAATAACAAGCTGTAGAGTTGAGAATGTATAATATTGGACCTAACCCGACTTTTACCATAGACCCTTAGTTTCACAGGTTGGGGATTTGATATTCGTTACAACTCCAGTGATCGGACTAGGTAATTAATTATGAATAAATAAAATATTGATTCATGAATAATTAAATATTTATTGAATAATTTTAATTATGCTTAACTAAAATGCTGATTTGCTCCTAATGAAATATTTATTACTTTTTTATTTATAATAACTAGAATTCTATATATTTCCTACTTCAAATCCTAATGAAAGCTTAAAGCATCCTAACTGTTGCTAAATTTTTCGCGCTGCGATTGTAACAAAGACCAAGAGAGAATCCGTAAGCTTTATCTTAGTGTGTATTATATAGGCATTCATCAAATCTTTCCTTTGAAGTAATGCAAAAATAAACTTATAAAAGATACAGTGTATACGGGTTTTGCTTCGACCTCTTATTGTTCAGTTTCTCTTTAAAAATGCTTATATTTCATTTGAATAAGATGGTAGAAAATCATGGAAGAACTTTCTTATCTCCTTCAGCTCCCGGAGCGTACAGTCCAGAGAAAGTCGATAAGAATGTTCAGAATGTTTCACCCTCCTATTCCTTTGGTTTTAAGCCAAAGGATCCCAGACCTGAAAATGTACCTGGTAAGTTCCATGCATATACTTTTAATTGCAGCTCTTAAATTATCTTTCAATATATCGTTTTTCAAGTTGGGGTTCTCAAGGTGCACTTTGCGGCAGCGAATTTATTTAAAGTATCAATTTTCTAAATTTCAGAAGATATGAAAGTTTTCTTAACTCAAATTTTCGAGCAAGAAAGCTTACGGTCTCTTGTGGTTTAAGAAATTATAATACCGATTAGTGAAATCATCCAGGAACACAATTTGTTATTATCTAAAATAAGGTTAAAATATTTATTTTTTTTGTTTCAAAATTCATATCCAGTTAAGTAACCTAAGAAATATTTAAAACACACTTCTAGCATGGTCGAATTTAAAGACAAATATCGAGATCAGTTTCAGTTAGTGTCATACTCTGAAGTAGAAATGAAAGAACGATCTTTGTCCCATTCCTGTGATTCGAGGGCTGTATAAGATTGATAGCTCTACCACTCTGAATAAAGTTTGTTGTTTTAAAAATCCTACTGATCGTTTATGTTCCACAATTACCTGTAAAGGAGGAACTCTACATAGATTCCAAGGAGTGAATAGTTAGGAAAGTCCAGGTAGTCTCTTACTAAACCATCTGAGTGGGAGACTACTGGACTTTCCAACTCAACCTACGAGGAATGATTGAAAGTTCTCAACATCCACTCCTTAGAATGGAGAAAATTTGGTTCATGATCAAAATATCTGTTATGAAATCATTAACAACCTTCTCTATTCAAATCCAGCCGAGACTTTAATTCATGTTTTGGACTCTAGCAGAACAAGGAGGCATCCTCTGTGTATTCAGCTTGAACAGACTATAACTATCATTCTTTAACATGCCGAGTTGGTCATGTTTGGAACTCTTTACGTCCTGATGTTGTGTTGTCCCCAACTTTGAATATTTGTAACGATCGACTAAATCAAATCAATTTATCCAAATTTCTAAACTGTTTTAACCTTTAATTTTTATTTATGCATAGTATTTCTATATTGACGAAGTGACTATTACTTTCAGCTTTATCATTTTTTTTACGCTTTTTTTTCTCTCAGCCTTAAACATAGAAGCATGTGTCTATATATCTCTTCTTCTGTGCTGTTAACCTCATAGAAAATATTTCGCTGTTATTGACGTGTCTTGAGCGGTGTTAGCGTATATTTTGGATCTTTCTGTCAATAAAGAAAATAAATAAATAAATAAAACGGCGGCCGAGTGGTTAGCACGCTTGGCTACTGATCTAAGGGACCTGGGTTCGAGCCCCGGAATTAGGCATGGATGTGTGTGTCGTTTTTCTGCTGAGGTCCTGCCATCCTCTCAGATCTCCTACTGTGGCATATAAACTGACAGGCTCCTGTCAGACCTCTGTGGCAAGCAGCTGCTTGAGGGGGTATTTATTTTATTTTTATTTATATAAACTAAAATAAAGTTAAGCTTACCGGGGATTATCGATTACACTGCAAGCTCCTCTAATAAGATTAAAAACCGCAATAACATTTAGGTTTCAATAAAATCTACTATCTTAACAATTCCAAATAATAGTAAGTGATTTAAAAAGCGTTTTAAATGTTGTTAAATTATATTTATAAATTAATGGAACGAATTACTATCTAACATAATCAGTAACAAAATGCTTTCAAACAAAAAGGGAAAGCGAGCAAATAGCTCCCCCTTTTGCACTCGGAATAGCCTGAATTCGTTGGAGCGGAGCATGAACTCAATGACGTGTCGAAAGCGTGATACAGGGATGGTGGTCCAAGTCGAGTCCACTGCTTCCCATAGATTTGAAAATTAGCTGGATCTTTACATCTCAATGTGCTCGATTGGATTGAGATTTTGCGAGACCACTGCGGTAAGCTTAAAGTCACTATGAGGTGTCCGGAATTATTCGTGGGCGATCCTAGCCTAGTGATATGGAGCAGTATCCTGATGAAAGAACCCATTCGCAGATATATATACATCTGTGATGAAGAGATATACCTATCAATAATGACGTTCAGATATCCTGTGGTATTCAAACGGTGCTCCACTGATATCAAAAGACCCATTGTGTGCCACGAACCTCCCTGCACCGTTATACCACCGCCATTAGCCTGCAGTGTTGATTACTGGCAGGAGAGATCCATGGACTCATACGGTTTTTGCCATATTCTGACCCTCCCATCAGCTTGAAACAGCAAAAACCAGGATTCATCAGACAAGGCGAGGTTTTTCCAGTCTTCTAGCATTTGTGAAGTAGCTCACTGCAACTCCAGTTTCTTGTTTTTCGCTAACAGGAGTGGAACCTGTTAGATCGTCAACTGTCATACCTCGCCATGATAAGGTACGATGAGTTGTGCTTTCTGATACTATTTCTCTTTTTTATATTTTGACTGACTCTAGCCCGTCTGTAACTCTGCACAAGTCGTGCTACTTTCATTCTGTCTCTTTCATCAATGAACTGTTTCTGACCACAGGACTGCTATTGGCTTGATGTTTTTTCGGTGTTGGACCATTCTTGATACAACCCGAGATACTGTCATACGTAAAAACTCTAGCAGGTGTTCTGTTTCCGAGATGCTCATATCAGCACTTCTGACGCCAACTACTATATCACATCCAAAGTCGCTTAATCTTTCGTCTTGCTCATTCTGGCGCTAAATTGCACATCCCAGAATCCCTAGGTACCTGACTATCTGCCTTAAATAGCATGGTATGAATGAAGGATGCTGTCAGCGAAGGAGCAAGTCAGTGGATATTCCATCAATTCATTAAAATGCTATGCGTTTAATTTTAAAATTGGAGAATAAAGTTTAAAACATAGGAATTAGTCATCTACATTATCTAGATGTTCAACTTTGTTCTTACAGCATCATTCAACTGAAAGGTACAGTTGCTCAAAAAAGTATCCGAACGCTATGGCTGATTACAGAATTCAGAAAAAATATTTGGCAACGAATCTTTTAGAAATTAGCGATCTGGCAACCTTCGTGCCACGTGACACGAAGGTTGCCAGATCACCAATTTCTAAAAAAATCGTTGCCAGATATTTTTTCTGAATTCTGTAATCAGCCATAGCGTTCGGATACTTTTTTGAGCGACTGTACGTCCATGAATAAATTGTAAATTAATGGAACGAATTAGTAGTTAACTATATCAGTAGTATAAAACTTTCAATGACCAAATTAGATATATGATATTTTAAGTATTACATAAAATTAAAAAAAATATTATTAATGGAAGAAACCGTAACTGCTCATAAGTGTAAAGCATCTCGCTATTGAAGAAAAAATGAGGGGACATAATTTGAGGTAACCCAGGATATTCCTTTCATTTGAGATAATCATTTCGTTCAGCAATAGTTTACGCATTTTCTCCTTTTTTTTGAGGAGGGGGAAAGAAAGATTGGTATGAGTTATGATTAGCAGGGTTGGATTGTTTTACCTCTGAACGGCACTGTTTTCACACAATGGACTAAATGGCTAGGTCACAAGGACCGCGCAGGCTCAGAGAAGGTTGGGGGAGGACACTCACTGGAACAGCTGTTGGGAGGCATCCAGCTGTTCTTTAACGCGCAGAGGTATGGCTCTCCCACACACGGGCCCACGAATTACCGTCCCAAACGACGGACTCAGGCCTTTCCAACCCCATTGGTATCCCCCTACTGACCGAGGGCAGGACGGGAAGTTTTGCCGAAGTAAATCTCAAAGCTGACCAAGCTGGGACTCGAACCTGGGAACTAGCAGATTATGAGCCCTGTGATGAGCAGAAGCTGTATAACTTGAGTCCGATGATCATAGCTGTTACAGTTTAAGAAAAATCTTTCTCATCTTTTTTTGGAGTAGGGGTAGATGGTAAGAAAGATTCCAGATCAAACTCTCACTTTATATTACTCCATCGCTAAGGAAGTTGTATACAGAATTTGGTGGTTCTAGCTCTTAACGTTTTAAGAGTTCTTCCCCCGAATTTTTGAAGGGAACATTTGCTTTTTTTGGGAAGAATTTTAGGGGGATTAAACCTCTGTATCGCTTCAAGTCCTTATGAGATATACCGGATTATGTGCTGGTAGCTCGTTACAGTTTATATGATTAAGAATAAAAAAAACTAATTTTTTGAGTATATTTTTGCTTTTCTCCGGGTCTTTTGATCAAGCAAACATGCGGACAGACTGACTCACTCTCTCACAGATGTAAGAGTTAATTAAACGTATTTAATTATGGAATAAAGCATAAAGTGTAGGCTTCATTCATATAGGAAACTCCGCACGTTTCTTTTTAAGTCATTTTCGAAACATTTGTGTTCCCAGTAACTCTAAGGTTTTGTTCTGACCGCTATTCGGTGTCCCAAATATGTATTTTCAAGCCTTTGGATTCAAATAAAAACAAAATCAACTTATATAGCAGCTCTATCTTTTCTACAGTTATAAAAGCATTCACATCTTGTTTCTAAATTAAACAAAAGAAATCTGTTATCCTTCTAGGATACGAAAATTGTCATTATAACCGTTTATGAATTTAAATGCGATTACTCCCTTTTTCCACTTCGATGAACTATTTCTGCAACCAGAAATATTTCTTGACTTCCTTTTGCACTCACTTTGTGATGATTTTTACAGCACCTGGCGCTTACTCCCCGGAGAAGAGTGAAAAGGTGTTCAATCCATCTCCGAGTTATACGTTTGGGCAGAAGGCGAAGGAGCACAAGCCAGACGATGTTCCAGGTATGGCTTTTCGATTAGACCAAAATGCTCATATTCCTCCGTTGGTG
Source organism: Ryuthela nishihirai (assembly GCA_038380435.1). Lineage (NCBI taxonomy): Eukaryota > Metazoa > Arthropoda > Arachnida > Araneae > Heptathelidae > Ryuthela > Ryuthela nishihirai. The sequence continues at coordinate 45,257,487 of JAWZYU010000005.1, forward strand.
GGGTACACACTGATTAACTCTCTACTGAGGGCTATTCAATTATTTACCAGCAAAGACACTTTGCTCTCTATATTAGCCATTTGCAAAAGTTCTGAAGATGTTATACAGATATTTACTATTCGTTGCGAAAGCGTTTTATTCATATGCACACGATGATGAGCTGAAGCCGGCTCGCGAATGACGTTTCTTAATTATTTTCGGAATTGTCGAACCGGTTGTTCAACTTGAATATGTTTTTGTAACTATCATATTTTTAAGCATCGTTCATTATTTTATGCATATTAGCTAGCGTTAAAATAATCATATCAATGTTAAAACAACCAATCGCGCGACGTGTGTGGTGTTCTTTATTCAAACCTCAGCAGTTCTCGGTGCAAGTTGCTCGGTGATTTCTAACTAAAATGTATAAATTATAATATCTGGTGAAAAAAATATATATTTAATGTATAAAACGAAAAATTGAAATAAATAAATATTCGCACTTTCTGTAATCTGTTAGGAAATAGATTAGATTTTCTCCTATAGCTAGGGAGCTGGGTTAACAACCCCTATGATGATTGCACAGAATCGGAAAGGCCTTGCACCTAATGTCCGCCCCGCCTTTTCGTCGTGCAGGCCGTTAGTACCTTTCAAGGTAGATATTCTCTTCTGGAAGGGAACAGAAGGGGAAGTTCGCCAGATCAGTTTGGTCTACTGATCTTGTCATCTGTGGCCATTTTTTTCTTTTTTTTTTCTGCCCTACTGAAGTGGTCAACTTTGCGAGGTCTTGGTACTGACCATTTATACTCACTGGACTGGTTTATGGCTTTGAACCTGAATATGGATCCTGGGCTTGCCGCACTGGTGGGCCTCTCTTGTTGAGGGAAAATCTGCCGCTGTGTTTTCTGTTTGTCTATGGGTTGCCAGTCCTAGATGATCAGATTCACAGGATAACTTATATCAGCTAGTGGATTATCCTGATCAGAAACCATCGCAGGTACCTGAACCTTTACTTGAGCTAGATGGGCATCGCCAATCCTACACTGAAGTATGTGTCCGAGGCAGAACAGTTACAATCTAAATTCTGGTTATTGAAAAGGTCCACTTATAAAGGTGGTGCCTGAAGTTTCTACCAGCATGGGTGACTTCAGCCTTTAGCGGTAGGAAAACTGGTTGATATTGGGGACTGTTTGATATTTGTTGACCTTATCTTTCTCAATACATCTAGTGTCTTTAAAAATCCTATTAATAATTTTCTCTCTACAGGTGAGTGGAACGTGGCGATGTTGCATAGAGATTATTCTCTTGACGTTTTCACACTGGAATTCCAGCATTATAACCTACATTTTCTTGGCTTGCAAGAGACCAGATAGACAGGAAAAGGTGAGATATTTTAAAATCTCTTTTTCAGGGAGAGAGGAATGGAAAGCATTTTCAAAGAGTAGGTTTGCTTCTCAACAGACATGCCAATGATGCTCTTCTAGAATATGACTGCATTAATGAAAGATTTCTTACAGCAAAATTGAAAAAAATATATTAAAGATCTGTTATTATGATCCCACAGAGGACTCTGATGAGGACGAGAAAGATAGGTTTTACAGACAACTTCCAGATATTGTGAATTTTGTCAAGAAAGGAGATATTTCTCTTGTGCTAGGTTACTTTAATGCTAAAGATGGTACTGACTGATCTTTGGACAGGGGTGTTAGGTCCTTTTGGCATTGGTAGTTCTAATGGCAATGGGGAACGTCTCCTACAGATAAGTAAACATAATCATTTGAGAATAATTAACACATACTACAAACACCGGGACATATAAATATACGTGAGTTTCATCTGATGGATTGCATACGAATATGATCGATTGTATATTAATTTAACATTAAATGGGGCTATTTCGGTTGGGAATACCAGCTGTTTCGGTTGGGAATACCAGTAGGGGATTCCAAATTGGGTCTGACCATTACCTGGTAAAAAGTGTTTTACAACTGAGGCTTAAGGACTGTTGTGCTAAGGTTTAAGAGGAACTACTTTTCACATTGAAGTCTGAAAGATCCAGATATAGCCAAAGCATACTATTATAGGCTACTTAGTCATTGTGACAATCGTGGTTTGCTTACTACTGAAGTTGAGAAAGAATGAAAAGCAGTTTAAACAGGCTTTTCCTAAAACGAAAAGTACTCTTTTTGGTAAAAGGGAAGAGAGGAAACAAAATTATTTCAGTAATAAGACTACGGAACTTATCTCTGAAAGAAAGAAGTGCAGGATTAATATGAATCACTAGTCCTACTAGTCCTAACAGAAGGCATTACAATGGGCTTAATAAACATGTAAAGGATCAGTTAACAGCTGATAAGAACCTTTGGCTTGATAGCTTGGCTGACAAAGCAGAGAAAGCAGTTAGACAGCACAACATCAAGGGGATATACCAGATAGTTAACTTTTTGCATGGGAAGAAACAGACAGGCACACAGGGATTGAGGGATAAACAAGGTAAGGTGAGGATTCTGTCATGGCTGGGTGGGATGAGCATTTTAGTGATGTTCTAAACAATGTGGTTAGTTCTACTCCCATTGTTTGTAATGATGATAGATGCATTACTGGCTTTAATGCTGGCGCTATAACACAGTCTGAAGTTATTTTCGCTATTTCTAAACTGAAACTACACAAATCCCCAGTGGTGGATGAAATCACCACTGAAATACTCAGAGCTCGAAACACTTGTGTGACCACATGGCTGACTGAAATCTTGAATATTTTTCATGACAAAGGTGTTATTCCTAAGAATTTTACTAAAGCCATTATTATCCTACTTTTAAAAAAGCTGATCGTAGTTCTTATAATTATAGGGGAATTAGTTTACTTTCGTTCCAGGTAAAGTTCTTTGCATGATTATACTTAATAGAATTAAGAATTTGGTTGTTGGACAACTGCATGATAAATAGAAACGGGGTGCATTTTGTCTCATTTTCTCTTTGGTTTGTTTATTGATTATGTTATGCGAAATTCTTTGCAAGGGGAAGATTTTGAGCTTAAATGGTGTAGAGGTTTCAAAATTTATGATTTAGATTATGCAGATGATTTGGCCCCGTTGGCTAATGATGTTGATAAGATGAATTCTTTCATTACGGATGAGACAGGGGTTACAGTAGGTTTGGTGATAAACAGAAAAAGCAGTGATGAAAATTGATGAGGCAGATGGTGCTTCAGTTACCTTGAATGGCTGAACTGCTTTGATGTGCGGCATGAGATTAACTGACGAATAGGGATTGATGCTGGGACTTTTCAAAATCTATGGAGAGTGTTGAACAATATACTAAAATATATAATATACATACTTTAGGCCTATAGACCTAAAGATCAAAACTAGACTGTATAGTGTAGTTTGATTCTTTCTAAGGTTAGTTTGTAAGATTTTCTTCTGTCGCAAGCAAGATTAAAATCTTTGTAATTTCGTAAAAGCAAGTTATTAAGTATTTATCGTAAATGCATGTTATTATTATTATATTAGCTAATTTTATTTTACTTTATACTGAGTACTGACGAAAATTTAAGGAAAAATATATTTAATACCGATTATGGTGCCATTGAAACAGGGAAACAAAAGTTAGCACAAAGAATATATTTTTTTTCAGCTTATTTTGCAACGAGAATAAAAATACACTGATTTCCATAAATCAAGGAAAATCCCTATGTTAAGTCAATGGGAACTAACGTCAAAGCTCTATAAATCCTAAAATAAGTTTTTTTTGCTTTGAAAAATGTGATTGCAGATAAAGATCTCAATCAAAAATCAAATATTAATCAAATAAATCAATATCTCGATTTTCAACAATATTCGTTCAGCATTTAATGAGTTACCGAAGTTTGAATATTTAACAATAGCAATACCATTCTTAAGAAACTTATCCAAAACTGATGAATAGTAAAATAATTCTTTACACAAAGTTCTAAAATACAAACTTATTTTATTAAACACTTTGATGCAATACTTACTAAGTTTTAATTAACTTCTGAAGTCAATTTTTGTAGATGGCATTGTTATCGCTAAATATTCAAACTTCCATAACTCATTAAATACTGAACGAATTTTGTTGAAAATCGGCATATTGATTTATTTGATTGAGATCTTTATCTGCAATCATATTTTTCAAAACAAAAAAAAACTTATTTTAGAAGTTATAGAGCTTTGACTTTGCCTCCCATTGACTTAACATAGGAATTTTCATTAATTTATGGAAACCAGTGTATATGTTCGATGCATGATTAAAATAAAGATCAATAATTCGCCCAGTGGGTCTCTTTAACAGCAGATGTTTTAAGAGCTTAATAATCAGGCAGATAAAACAACCGATAAAGCAGTGGCTCTTAATTTGCTTCAGTGTTAAAAAAATGAAATAGAAGAATTATCTTCATGTGGAGACACCGGATTAGAAAATTCCTATAGGATTAATCTTAATCGCCTCTGTGTAAGAATCGGCATTTATTCCTTGATTATGTTTCGTATTTTCATATTTTAATGAGTTACTTTAAAAGTTATAAAGAAAAAATATGAGCAGTCGGGCTGATGGATTCATATGAGGTGTAAATACACTGCTCACAAAAATTAGGGGATATTTCAAAATGAATATGAAGCGATAAAAAAAAAAGCATTTAAAATTTTTATATTAAATAAGAACATCAGAAAAGCAAACGACAAGCCAAAGAAAGTTGTTCGATTATGCAAATGAGATGCAAACTCAATTGTGATTGAGTAGCAAGTGACATATTGGTGGGGGTGAACAGAAGCATGTCAAACTGGACGAGAGTGGCACACATTGACTGTTCAGTAGGGTGTATGGTCACCCAAGACTGCCAAAACACACTGACAGCGATGGGGCATGGACAGGATCAGAATGTCCAGCAGTTCTTGTGGGATCCTCTGCCACTCTTGCTCCAGGGCAACTTCAAGCTCAAGAAGTGTTGTGGGAGGCATTGGACGGTTTGCCAGATGCCTTCCCAGTGCATCCCAAGCATGTTCAATGGGACTCAGATCTGGAGAACGGGAAGACCAGTCCATGCATTCGATTCCTGCCTCCTGAAGCATATTGACGAGATGCGCACAGTGGGGCCTTGCATTATCGTCCATGAAAAGAAAGTTGTTTCCATCTGCTCCAGCATAGAGTACCACTATAGGGTGCAGGACCTCATCTCGATATCTGACAGCAGTCAGCGATCCGTTTCTGATGACGTGGAGGTCGGTACGACCACCAATGCTGATGCCAACCCACACCCTGATTCCACCGCCACCGAAGGAGTCCCTTTCTCGCATGAAACGTGGATTCTCCTGTGTTCCTCGTTCACCCCAGATCAGGACACGATGATTTTCAGGCTGCAGACTGAACCGTGACTCATCAGAGGACAGTTGACCACTCATTACGGGTCCAATGACGATGCTCATCAGTCCACCTTCTATGGTGTTCAGCAGATAACGGAATGCATACCATTGGTCGCCGGGCATGCAGTCCAATACGATGGAGCCGATTTCGTATGGTCTGGGTGCATATCCGTCTAGTGGCAGCAAGAAACTGTCCCCACAGCTCTGTTGCATTGCTGCGCCTGTTCCTTCTTGCCAATAAGGTCAAGTAGTGGTGATCTCTTGCTGTTGTGGCAGATGGGCGATCCTGCCCTCGTCTTCTTCGTACTGTGCCAATCTCTTAAAAGTGATTCCACAGTCTGCTAATCACGCTTTGGGATGTTCCAAGTGCTGTTGCCACTGTCGTCTGTGTTTGACCAACTTCAAGACGTTCTATGGCTCTCCATGCTTCGCATTCGGGCAAATCGTGTTGCAGGGGCATTACAAGGGCTGGAAAATTGCAGGATGTGCACTTTCAAGATCAGGGAACGTGCAGATACTCCAGTACTTTCAGCCTTTTGTAGAGTGCATTTTCACCAATGAAATAAAAGTTGGTTTTGCATCTCATTTGCATAATCGAACAACTTTCTTTGACTTGTTTGCTTTTCTGATGTTCTTGTTTAATAAAAAAAAATCAGATGCTTCTTTTTTTTATCGCTTCATATTCATTTTGAAATATCCCCTAATTTTTGTGAGCAGTGTATAATAATGGGAACACAAGCAAAGCGAAAAATAATTACAGAATTCTTGGTAATTGGTTTTTGTATTTTTACTTTAGTAATATAGGATTATGAAGATTATTTTGCGATTTTCGTGATCATCGGAACGAGGAGGGCGATCATGTGGCTTTCGCTATTACACTAAATTTCGAAAAGGTGGAATGTTTTCATATTCAATGGAATTCAGTTATATATAAAGCAATATTTTAAAAATGATACATCATTATATAGCACTTAAATTTTTTTATTTTAAATATAAAAGAAATTAAAAAGATTGTTTAGCTTTAACGAATTGCTGAATTAGAAAGCTAGTTTTCCTTTCTTAAATAATTTTATAAACAGAAAACCTGTAAGGAGTTGCTTGATAATTAGAAACAAATCCTTCCGGAAGAAAAGAGTGATTCAGTTATAACGATATATTCTTGCTTCCTTATTTGCCTATATCAATACGTTTTAAACCTTTTTATAAAATAATTTTTGAGATTATGATTTAAATTTTTGCATTGAATATCTACAAAGCTCCTTAAAATGTCTTCTTGAAGTACGAATTCGAGCCGCTAATTGAAAACCCCTGCTACGAACGTTGCTAACGAATGAGATAATTCGTAATTCATGTTACATTTGAAACCAGTGGTGAAAGAAAATAGACCGGTTAGCCGTACAGGTAACTGGTCAACTTTTTCAGTCGAGAAGTAATCAGGAATTTTTTTATATCACAAATTTTTTAAACACACAATTTAACAAAAAATGATAAGCTATTTCTATTGACGAAAACAATCCCTCGGTTTTTTTTATTATTACTGCACCACTACACTTCTACTAAGGTCATTGCCTCGATCAACGTAATAATCAACAAATATGTTTCTGAATAGGCAAAGCACACTGCTAAGATTTAAATCTTCTATTTGAAGCTAATATTTCTGTTGCCAAACACTCACGGCTTTGATAATTGCCCTTGCATTACTAGCCCGCGGAGTTTGCCTTTTCAATTCAGTTGATTAGTTAATCAATATTTGTCAAAGTGAGCTCTTTACGTTGGCATTTGCATACTGACAAATGAAATGGAGCTGGGAATATTTTCTTTTTCCATTTCGTAGCTATTTCTGTTCGGCTAACCAGAAACAGCAACTGGGTGTGTTGGCATTATCGTTCCTGGAAGTAGACACCCAGAATGTTTATTAAATCGTTTCTCCCAAAGGAATATGGAATATTAAAAAAAGCATAGAAATGGAAGTTAAAATAGAAAGGTTAAGCGGCAATAGTAGTAGCCCGAGGCCAGCCAGGATTTAACAGTGACTTTGTTTAAAATTCGTTAGTTCTTGTAAATAGTGGTGGAGTTAGAAGCAAATGGAAATAGGAGAAAATTTAAATGATCTGTGATTTTAGGAAATCTTTAACTTTGTGGAATTTGGCGTCCAATCATTGAAGAAATACTTCACAGAAGAATATGTTGATATCAAAAATTATTTTAGTGGTTGAAATGCTTAAATTTTGACCTTCTTGTGTTTCAGCTCCCAACTGCTACAACATTCCTGCTGGGCTTGGAAGCAAAGACAGCATCCATTCTCAATCTCCCAGCTATTCAATGAGTGGGAAGCAGGATGGACTCTGGGCTACTAACAAGGTAACACTTACTTTCAATTCTCATGTACGGAAAGTTTTTAGAATGTTGATTTAAATATCAGCAGTTGTAAAAAAATGAATTTATATTTTGTTTATGAAGATCGCCACAAAAGATTTATATACTTCTAAATATTAAGGTTATGTGTTATTGTACATATTTCGATGTAAAGAAAAAGGTGGTAAGGACAAACATAATTTTTCTGTCTACAAAATTGCTCTATTATCAAATAGTAGTAGATTGCTTTGGCTGGTGCGGGGGGGGGGGGGGGGGGGTGGCTCAGTCGGTAGCGCGCCAGGCTCGTAATCTGTAGTTCCCAGGTTCGAGTCCCAGCTGGGTCAGCGTTGAGATTTATCTCCGCAAAATTCCCCGCCCTGCCCACGGTCAGTAGGGGACACCGATGGGATTGGAAAGGCCGCCGTCCGTCGGATTGGACGTTAAGCCGTGGTCCCGTGTGTGGGAGAGCCATACCCTGTGCACTTTAAAGAACACGCTGGATGGCCTTGACAGGAGGCTACCATCTGTCTCCCAACAGCTGTTCCAGTGGATTCCCTCCCCCAACCTTCTCTGAGCCTTCGGGGTTCATGTGATCTGGCCATTTAGCCCATGGTGTGCAAAAAAGTGCCGCTCAGAGGTAAAACAACCCAACCTGGTGCGGGGCTCAGTCAACAGCTAGCCACATTAGTGAATCGAGTTATGGACAGTGTGCCTGAAGGCCTCAGAAAAACTGGGAGGTCTAGGATTCAGTGGATAGACAATGCCAAACAGGAGAATTCGTCTGCAGTGGGGAAATGCAACATCTCCGGATAAACGTGATTCCGAAGACTAAGTTACAGAGTCTGGTTAGACCGCCGTAATCATGGCCTCTTGAGGATTATGTATGCGAGATAATCTACAAATTCCTTTCTTATTGTGATCACGCCAGAAACGTTAGAGTATCCTTTGATGAATATCATGCTAAATGAAAGACAAACATGTAAAGGAAATTTGATTTTTGTATAAATTTCATTGAAGTTGTAGAAAGATGTAAATAGTGGAGAAATTATTTTGTTCTAATAAGAAGTCGCACAACTAACCAGAAGAGCTGATTTCATGAAAAAATGAGTTGAAAAAATATGGTTGTGCTAACTGGAATTCGAACCACAGCATGCCAGTCCAGAAGCAGAAGTTTTCCCAGAAGCATGTCAGTCGTCATGACTACTAGACCACCGAGGAACTGACCATTTCATCAACTATGGGAGATCTGGGTTCGAATCCCAGTCAGGACAACCGATTTTTTTCAATTAATTTTTTTTCAAGTGTTCCTTGTCTACTGGAAGTTTTCCTATGATAATTTATTACTGAGCTGATCTCCTTTTATCCTATTTTGTCCGATGAAATGACTCTTTTTTGTATTGGAAAAAAGATCGTTCCTAACTAATTAGCTCATCATGCAACTCAAATTCATTACTCAAGAATAAAACTATCAACTTCAATGTTAGATTAACGAGTTCTTAATTTGCGACAGATGAGTCTTGGTAATACGAGCAGGGCAGATCTAGGAGTAAAGGTGCTATGCTCCCCCCCTTCAGAATGATAGTAAGAATAATAGAGGGAGAAATTTTTAAACATTTATATTTCATTCATTTTTAAAGAATTTTTTTAAAGACCTTAAAAACTTAGAGGAAATGTTTTACTGCATTGTAAATCCAGTCTCTTGGCTCCTCCTTGTACGTTTTTCCGGCTCGACTGTGTTTCTCGCACCCCCTTCCTCTCCACTCGATTTTTTTCTAGATTTGGGCCTGAATACGAGCAATGCAATTTCTTATTGCTTCTTAATTCTCCACAATTTACAAAAAAAAAGCAACGTAATCTGGATGGAAATGGCGATTCACTTCCGTGACTATCCTGATTTACTTCATATTTTTTTTCCATTTCTCATTTTCTTCAATATGTACGTAAGACAATTTCGTTTCCTTTGAAAACTTGTGCATTTCTTATATTCCTAAACAGAAACGAATTTACATGTCGGTTGGACCCTGGAAGCAGATTAAAATTTGGGATCCTACACTGACAGAACATATATTTTACCAATATTTATTAGATTAGAATTATTTTCTAAGCTAGGTAAAAATGAATAAATAGTAATCTGTCTCTGAAAAGGTAGGACAAAACACACACACATGAAAAAAAAGAAAAATGAAAAGGGCATGTTTTCATCACTAATATAAATATACGAAATATTGTATTCTAGTGTGAACTTTAGCTCAAAAGTCGATATCACCAAGCAAATTCTTATGATTTTGTTCGCCACTGGAGAATGTAAATCTGAATTTGAAACTTGTCTTGTTTTTAACGTTTCACACGAGTACGCGAAACTTCTTAAATTGTAAATAACAATAATATCCTTTTGCACGTTTTCAGTGTGGCAAAGGAAACTCTTTATTATTATTATTATTATAATAATTAAAAGTCCATTTTTTTCCTTGAAAATTGTTCTTTTTGAAATGGAGTCTTTTTATATTCGAAGAAATGAAGTCTGAGTCGTATCCAAGGGTGAATGGATACGAGGTTGTAGCTATCCCTTGAAGGATTGAAGAGCATGTTTTTCCTAAGAAAGCGCCGAAAATCAGAGACTCGAGACGTCAAAGCTCGTCTCCATTGAAAGTTTCTGGGTAAGCCACTGAACGCGGTATCCTGCGATAAGAACAATTATGGCGATTATAAAAATGTGGAAAGCAACTCTAACTATACTTTGCTTCATTCTTGTACTAAGACAGTTTAGTGTATTCAATTTCAGTTACTATCATCTTTCTCAGCGATGCATTTTTATTTACTGCCAGAGTATTTTAATATATTATTACAAATAACTTATTATTCATTAAGTTATTTGTCTTTAATGTCTATCAGTCATTTTTTTAAGGTGGTGTCTAAAGTAAGGTTCGTGTCAATTAGGTTTTTTTTTATAAATTCATGTACTTATTTTTGCGAAAAAAAAAGACTCCTCAAGCATTTGCGTCTGACAGGCATAAAGGTAAAATCAATGAATGTTAAAGAATCTATCGTTGGAATAATGCTAAATTTCTATTGCACTATTTCTGTATCTCATTTCTATTTATTGACTAAATATTTATCCTGTTCCCCCACCTTCTAGAATCCTGGCCCAGGATCTTACAACATGCCCGGTTCTGATCTGTTCAAGCACAAGTCCCCCTCCTACACTCTCAGTTCAAGAACCAACTTGCCGTCCGACCACACCAAGAAGCCAGGACCCGGAGCCCACTCGCCTGAAAAGGTAAGCTCTCCAAAATCATTTCCATCAAATCGCCTTTTGCCTTATTGTGCACTTCTGAAAAATTTGAGCATTTATAAATTTTTTAAAAGTATTTTAGGAATATATATTTCTAATAATTTTATTAATTGTCAAGTGCTCTCCTCGGTAATGAATATTTATTATTCTTTTGGACTTGGTTGCCACGAACAGTTTAATGCAAAAATATTAATCCTGACGCCTATTTTCGGAATCTTCATCAAAATGTGGGGCGGGGGTGGCTCAGTCGATAGCGCGACAGGCTCGTAATCTGTAGTTCCCAGGTTCGAGTCCCAGCTGGGTCAGCGTTGAGATTTATCTCCGCAAAATTCCCCGCCTTGCCCACGGTCAGTAGGGGACACCGATGGGTTTGGAAAGGCCGCCGTCCGTCGGATGGGACGTTAAGCCGTGGCCCCGTGTGCGGGAGAGTCATACCCTGTGCACGTTAAAGAACACGCTGGATGGCCTTGACGGGAGGCTACCATCTGTCTCCGAACAGCTTGTTCCAGTGGGTCCCCTCCCCCAACCTTCTCTGAGCCTTCGGGGTCCATGTGACCTGGCCATTTAGCCCATGGTGTGCAAAAAGGTGCCGCTCAGAGGTAAAACAACTCAACAACAACAACGACATGAGGTGTTAAATGAGTGATCAAACACTCGGAATGGAGATAAAAAAAGAAAACACAGTGACAGATCAAAGAATTGTTATGGCAACAAGTCAGACTGTGCAACCGATTCACTTATCCTATTCATTGGCACTTATGTGCCAGTGCCAGTGACAGAGCATTATTCATGGCGCACAGGAGAGCGTCGCTTCAGTTACAATATTCTACTGTGTGTCTCATGCACAGTGAAGGTTCAGTGAAGGAATCAGTGGACAGCTCTTGAGCCTCATCTCACGAAAAAGGAATTTGGATGCAGTAATTGATTACATGACGAGATGTGTGAGATGATTGTTTTGGTTGACGTATTTAATCCCAGAACAGATGTTTCTAGTAAAACTGTGCTGGTAAAAGCTGTCAGTAGGAACGTGTAATGGTCGGACCGTTGTTGTAGCAATAAAAAAAATCATTCTTCTTATAGCATCTTCAGAAATATTTTAATTTTATCTTCGCTTCCCAGGTGTGGATCACCATGAACAATCCTCCGAGTTTCTCCTTCGGAATTCGACATAGTCCTTACATCGCCCCCATCGCGCTGCCGCCCATCACCCCGAAAGGACGGGTAGGTAGGTAGACCTTGTAATCCCTGCACGTCTATGCACCGTTCAGCACACCATTTTATGTTCTCCTCGTTAGTTGATATCTGAAGGTAGGAAGAAAAATGTCACTCGAATTGCATAAAACCTAGCAAGTCTCTCAATTAAAACAGCTGAATTCTATTGTGAGCTAAGCTTTTTGTGCAATAGTTTAGGACAGAACGCATTGGAAAGTGTGCATGTGTTTTTTGGAGGGAGTCTCTGGTCTTTGAACCTTTCGTTAAAATGAATTTAAATTTTTAATCATCAAATCTTTAACGCAACTTTATTTTTGTCTTGACTTTTGGCCTCCGCTTGTTTTCGCAATCCATCTCCAAGCCTCTGCTTAAAGACTCTGCATTTTCCCTGGAAATTCTCAGACACAAGTCGAATCAGCGAAGGTGTATTCAGATAAAGCAGTTTTTGGAGTTTCTGCATACACACAAGAATAATACTTATTTTTAAGTGATTTCTACTGACTCTGCATTCATTCCATTTTAACTATTTGATTTCGAAAAAGATCTCTTAATATCTTCACACATTAAAAAAAAGTCTGCAGTTCGATTTTTCATGATGACTTTTTTCGTTTTGTCCCGAAAGTCATCAGTTGAAGAATGCAAAATTTATTACAAGAGCTTGTCCAGCGGAAATATTCTTTTGGCGCCAGAACGTGCAACAGTTTCCTTTTCTCACGAAGATGCCGAACACATTTCTTAGAATGTTTCATATATTGTTCCCAAGCTATTCTTAAAAGATCCGATTGAATTGCTTTAGCACTAAGAAATCCCTTTTACAATGCTCTTTTATGGGACCAATTTACACTCCAAGGCTTCTCTTACTTTAATGAAAACAACATATCGAATGCCCTAAAATTTGCTCTTTTTCCCGAACTCTTAGCGATTTTTCCTTCCATAAATTGACATAAATCTTGATTTAACAACATAATAAACCGTGGTTTAAGAGACATAACAATGTTTTAATTGCTTTCGTTTGTATTACCATTAATCGAAGGAGTACGCTATGGTATATCAGAATATTTTCTGTAAGAATTTTAATAACTGCTCCGAACTTGATTTGTTTTCATTGATAAGGAGCAAACAAAAAAGATAATACAGTTTCATCGATGGTCGTAATCTGCAAGAGTGGTGTCTGAAACGTGAAAGGTAAAGATCGATTTTTAAACGTATTTCGCTTCTCCAGTCAAACTCAAATTAAGACGAGATTATTTAAACGTTGGCATTAACCAATCGTTGAATTTACTTTTCCTGATGGCCTGTCTTTACATCTGTCAAAATCGAAAACGTTTGCTCATCATTGACATTAATCGATTAATTTCCTGAGTTTATATCTTAGGTCATTTTTGTGCTTTTGCTTTATTTCTTCCTCTTGCACAGATATGTCTCTTGTCGTTTTATTTATGTTTATGCTTTCACGATTATTAATTTCAAAATCCATCCACATGTTTACTATTTTTTTTTAAACATTCCTGAAAAGGAATAGAAATTTAGGTTTACTATCATTTGCCCTAGCTTTTGTGGAGTTTATTTTCTCCGTAACTATAAATTAAATCCAACACTTGGATCGAAATCTCTTTTTTTAATTCATTGCACTCTAAAGGATACGCTCGAAAATCCCTTTTGCCGTTTCAGTTTCCTTACGCTGCAGTTTCCTTTGCATTGATGCTTTCTCTGTTTCTCTTAGGTCTGAACCGTGGAGTGAACTGACAGTAAGTCATTCTCGTTTTTTCCCGTAGAAAAACAAATTATTTAAAATGATTCGAAATAGGTTATTTATTGGTATGTATTTAATAATCACAAAGATACAAAAAAAAATAGCAACGTATAAGTTTAAGCTATCTTTTTTGAATGTTTATTTGCTCTATCTATGTAGATGTAAATAAATATAAATACTTTTACTATAATAATGAATGTTACGACTTATGAGCTGTAAGTAATAAATGCACTATCTCAGAAGCGATGTCTAGAAAAATCATTATTTAGTGATGATATTGATTATGCATAGAAATATTGATGCAGATATTTATGAAATGTAGTTTTTTGTACAACGGAATGAAACGAGAAGTGGTATTGGATTTTGCACTCAGGAGATCAATTAATACATCTTTATATTTTCTCCTGCTTCACCCTCACCGTAACAATGCTCATTTTTCAAATGCTTCATTTAGTACGCTCGTGCTGTTTATCAAGTTTTGTACTTTTTAGTTCTCTGAGTTGAATGAAGGACGCCAATTCCCTCTCGCTGTCATCTGTTGCCACCCATTTGGGAACCAACAGACACCAGTATTGTCTTCAACAGTAGGAATCGGAACGGTCTTAAAAGACGTCTGCATCGAAAGTAGCTCCAATAAAAATTGACTTGTGAAAATAAAACTTAAAATTCTTTATTGTTTCATCCGCTTATCATAACTAGATTAGAAATCTGCTATTCGGTTATCCGAACAGTAAATTCAACTGTTAGCAAGCAAAAAAAAAAAAATGATTATTCGGGATATTTTTCATACTTAGTTTTTTGTACGCTAATTATTCATTGTAAATCATTCCAGTTTACTACATTTCTTTTTTTTACTGGAGTGCGTTCATACACACATACGCAGATCCACAACACAGTACCAACGTGTAACGAATGATAATAAAACAGGAATTTCTGTTTGAACTGGTACTTTTTAAATTTTCAGAATAGTCGTGCACAGAGCTGGATCGAAGGGGGGGGGGGAACAAGGGAACTATACCCCCCTTTAAATGCTAGGAAGGGTAATGGAGACAAAATATTAAATTTAGGTTAATTTTACGCATATTTGAAAAAAAATTTTCAAAGACCTCTAAATCGAAGGGCAAAAGGTTATACTGCAATTGAATTTGAATTCCCAGTTTTTTGCCCCCCTCCCCTCCCCTTGGGCCCCCCATTATTTTTTATCTAGATCCAGGTCTGCAGTTCAATAAATTAAGAAAAGCGTCGGTTTAAAATATTTTCTGGATTTTACATTTGTTTCTGTTTGGCTCTGAGGTCAAATTATTTTTTTACAAGTTAAAGAGTGCAAAAACACAAAAATTATCACTTATTATTTTACCAGCGTAAGGTTAGCCTTTGTACGTTGTCTTTTATCATTGTTCCGTCGCAGATGTAATGAACCACAAACAACAGAACACATAATTTTTCAATGTAAAGAATAAACAGACGAAAGAAATAAATACTTCCAAAAACTCAGAAAACATAAAACTAATCAATTTAACTTTCAATCAATCCTTGAACCAAAAGAAAAAGCACTTAAACCCATATACTATAATCTACTAATTAATTTTCTAAAGAACATAGACTGTTTAATTCCTTATAAAAATTTAAAAAAATAATATAAATATTAATAAAAAAAAATGAAAACTATCAAAGTGCGTGAATGAGTCTTCGGGGAAACGAGAGTTGTCCTTGAAGGAATATGTTGATGTGTGATAAGTATATGTGTGATCGCAGACCTTCAGTGTAACTACTCTGTTGATGGTAAGAAAAAGCGACAAAAACAGAAACGGTTTAGGAATCTTAATGGAGATTCTACTGCCTTCACAAATATTCTTTCATCTAAAAAGATATCTTTCACTCAAATATGAGAATAACTTTTTTCAATTTTAGATGTTAATTTAATTTTAAGTCAAGGTCGCATTAGTACGTATAGGCCTTAACTGTCATGGTGGTTAAGGAGCTAGCTACTATTGAAGCGGGCAAACTTTGTGTTTTGTGTCACTGTTGTAACTGAAGCTCTTCACTTCCTTTTCACCCCAAAGGAATTTAATTTTTTTCTGTACAAAAATATTTCTCTAAAAACTACCAAAATGGAACATCTTTTTGAAGCCATAATCAAGTTTGCATTCGACTAAAATTATAGAAAAAATTTAATTTTAAATAACAGTATTTAAAAGTTTTCTAATTTCCCTTACATTGAACGAAACGTATTTAAAACACGAAAATAAACAACTTTCATAACTCGTAATGAAATTCCCTTTCTAGTTCTCCCATGCAAACAGATCCTCTGGTTTGTTATACCTTTGGCCCAAAGCAATTTCGCTTTCAGCTTTTTCTCAAAGATAGCATTTCATCTCTTTCCATCTCAATGATCCCAAACATAATTTATAAAATTTTGATTTCTGTGAAACTCACAAGAGTCCTTTTCTCCGAAACTCTAAAGGTAAGATAAAGCCTTTGACTAACTATTAAAAAAATAAAAAATTAATCTACATGTAAGTTTAATAAGTCTGAAAAGTGATCATATTTTGATTGATGCTGAATGATATATCTACATTCCCAGCTTCCATAACTAAATAAAGATAAAAATGAATCAATAAGGAGCGAAATATGTTTTCTTCCAAGGATTTAAAGCCATGATAATGGGCGCACTTTGTGTTCTTGTGATTAAGGCATTCAGGGAAGTAAGAAAAGATGGTTTTCCCCCATACAAGGGAATTCCCATGTTGATGATGGTTGGCTCAGTCGGTAAGGTTCGAATCTCCAGTTTCCGGTTCGAGTTCCAGCTGTTCCCGCGTTGAGAATTAGCTATTTTATTCTTATTTCTTTAATCAAAAATGCCTTTTTCGTTTGAAAACCGATGGTTTGTAAGTTCCTATTGACCTAGTACAAAAAAGTGCTGGGTATTTGGTGGTATGAGGAAAAAAAAGGTTTGAACCGCTGTGTTAAAGGAAAACAATACTCCGAGCAATTGTCTCTAGCTGAGAATCATGCACGTTGTGTTAAAAGGAAATGAAGGTGAGGAAAGCGTAAGCAAACATTGAATGTCCTAGCAACCGTTGGTGTCAATATCGCATTCCAAATATGCATATTATGACTCATCAATTCGGCCCAATAGATGCTGCATCGACTTTTTAGACACTACCAAGTAAGGATTCTACTGACCTCCAATGCAGTGGAGACTGGTTCAGTTGGTATCGCACCAGGTTCGCACCCCAACGGTGCCTGCGGTGAAAACTTGAAAGAATAAGCTGGATGCCTTGATGAGAGGCTTCTTTCTGTCTCCTAATAGCTGTTTAGTGGATCTCCTTCCCCAACCTTTACTGAGCCCTTTACTTAACTGGTCATTTACCTTAACTGGTCATTTAGCCCATTGTGTGCGAAAAAGCGTCTCTAAGGGGTAAAATAACCCTTGAGAAATTAAAATATTTGTGCAAACGAAATTTTGCAAGATAACGTTTTCCATGATTTATTGTACAAAATCTATGAATTTTCCTGCTTTTTATTTTAGATAGAAATGTAGAGCTCAAATATTTAAATTTTTGTGGATATAATAAGACAGAAAACAAAGGTAATTTATTTCCATTCGAATAATATTTAAACATTCATTTTTAAAAGGAATTTATGAATTAAACGTAGTTAAGATGATCAGAACTGAGTTTAGTTATGACTTCCCATATTTGTGGGGCGGGGGTGGCTCAGTCGGTAGCGCGCCAGTCTCGTAATCTGCAGTTCTCAGGTTCGAGTCCCAGCTGGGTCAGCGTTGAGATTTCTCTCCGCAAAATTCCCCGCCCTGCCCACGGTCAGTAGGGGACACCGATGGGCTTGGAAAGGCCGCCGTCAGTCGGATGAGACGTCAAGCCGTGGCTCCGTGTGCGGGAGAGCCATACCCTGTGCACGTTAAAGAACACGCTGGATGGCCTTGACGGGAGGCTACCATCTGTCTCCCAACAGCTGTTCCAGTGGGTCCCCTCCCCCAACCTTCTCTGATCCTTCGGGGTTCATGTGACGTGGCCATTTAGCCCATTGTGTGCAAAAAAAAGTGCCGCTCAGAGGTAAAACAACCCAACCAACCCATATTTGTGTTGCGCAGTGATCTAAATAGCCAAATTACTAGCACCTCAACGAACTGGTCAAAGTCAAGGATGAGCACAATCAGTTTGCTTTAAGGACAGATGAGACTCTGAAGACTACGGAGCATATATTTTAATGCGCACAGAGGATCATCGTCTTCTAAGCACATAGGACCACTGACGAGCTGCTTTTCCTTCCAAAGCCCATCGGTGATCTCTTTTTGCAAAATACAAGATGTGGGAAGAGGGAAAAATTTCATTCCATTCATGACTGGAATCTGAATCTGTGATTTTCAAGCCAGGAAGGTTTCGGTTTACCGATTGAATTCCATCACAACCATCAGTCTTCTGAGATCAGATCAATCAGGTAACATTTAATTACTATAATTAAATGATACTGCTTTGTGGCAATTTATCATTTCCTTCACCAAGGCTGAACTAACGACACGTAAAGCTTGCCTTTTTCGCACTTCATTCTACACATCACTTCACCCTCCAATCTACTTAAGAGTAAACCATCGATATCAGCTCACCTTTTAGTTTTAAAGATTCCATTCTCCCTCTTTCATTGCTGATTCCTTATAAGATCATTTCTCTAAAGTTATCATTTTTGATGCGAAATTATGTTCTGCCAAATGAACCACAGCATTCATTCACTTTCTGATTTCGAAGTATTCAATTTTACCCTTCGCATTGCCATCCATTACATTCCTGCTTCTCTTACGTATTTAGGTTGTGTTTTAACACACCTCTTCTTGAAACACACATCCAACTTTTCTTTCACTTTTTCTGTCAGTTACCTCGGAACTGGTTTTCATTCTACGAGTAGGTTTCTTTTATTTTAAAGACCTTTTTTTACCATTCCGTCAAGCGTCAGCTATTTTATTTTTTGTACCAAGTTCATTATTTCAAAATCTCGTTTTCGAAACATTTTAAAACTGTAATTTTTCCACTACATTATTCATTGTCGACGCAAACAGGATCACTGCTTTATTTACTCCTACATTGTCCCCCCCCCCCCCCCGCTACTATAGTCCTGCTAGTCTTACGCAATTATAACCGCAACTCGAAAATTTGCCCATCTCCTTTAGAAAAATTCCTTTCATTTTTTTCCTCTTGAATCAAAAATTTCAATCCGACTTTTCATCATATTCATCAAATCGATTCCGTTTTTCTGACTCAAGACATCAACTTTCTGCGAGCAAGCGACAATATATTAAAAGCAACCTTTTCTTGATAAAGTCTGCAGATGATTTCACAACTTTCCTTTTGAACTACTAAAAACGACCCAAAAATCTTCTTTCTTTTTGAACTACTAAAAACGACAAAAGAAAAAAAGCGAAATTTACCACAGAAAAGGAGAACGTAAGTATCAGGTACCATCACTTGTTCCTTAGTTCTGAATTCACTCAACACAGTTCTTAGTTTTCTTAATGTTTCGTAATTTTATTTTTATCGCATGCACTGAAAGCACATTAATTGCAGACAGCTGCATGAAATAATTTTTTTCAGTTAATTTAATATTCCTTAATAAATTCCTTTTCAGCTGATATAATTCTTTTTTGTGTTATCGAACATATGCAGAATATTGTCTACATTAAATTATTATCATTCCTTGCAACCAAGTGACAACAGTTGAAATCAATGGCTAAAGGCATTTGGAAACAGAACCTAATTCTTTGGTAATTTTTTCACCCATGTAGCAGCTAGTCTATGTCATTTCAGCTATAAGGCAGACTTGGCTGAGTGAAAGACACCCTGTCTTATACGTGTACCTCTTTTATTTTTCAGGTGGTGATGCGTCACAGCCCCTCTTACACGTTCGGAGTCCGTCATTCCCCCTTCGCCCACGGCTTCAACAAGGAAAAGACTCAGTAAAGTTGTCCTCTCTCTCTCTCATCACGTGATGCTCCATGGACTCTGTGGCTTCTACTAACAGGATGCTGAAGGCTATTGCTCTCGGATGTGGATGGAAACGAACATCTTCGACTTCTCATTCCCTCCGCTCACTTCCTTCTACACGATTAATTGGGTTTCGTTTTATGTTCCCTGGATTGCAATTCGGAAATGTTCATTTGAAAATGGAAATGTCATTTTTTTTTAAATCAAAAAGTATCTTTCATACCATCATTATAAACAAGATTTTTTTTCTTTTAAAGCAAAACTAAAACACAAGCTTTTCAGTTATTTAAAATATTGCCGAATAACTTTAAATTTCCTGAGTGTTCCACATTACTATTTCTCAAATGATCACCATATTAACAGCAGAAAAAAAGACTACTATTATTATTCATGAAATTAATTTATTACACATATCTATTTTATTTTGTATTAATAATAATACACATTTTACATTAAAACGTACGAAAATTTAATTATAATTTTTAGCATAAATTTAAAATGGGGGAAGTTAAAATTGATTCGTAATTAGTCCTTTTCTAGCGAATAAATTTTTAAATTTCTAGTAGTTACGTACAAACTGGAACAGAACTTAGCCATTCTTTCCTTGGTGCAGATGCGACTTATTTATCGCTGTATTTCTGATATTTTGACAGTAAAAAGAGACGAATTCCGTACCTTTTTGCTGTTGGAAGAATTCCTACTAATGCCTTAGTATTTCTGAACGCAACTTTTCAATCGAATTATAAAAAATTTTTACTGGATCGGCTGGAGCAATTTACAATGTACTCGGACCTAGAATCCAGCTCAGAAAATGCCTCGAATTCCTTTATTTTCTTTTCAAAAATTTTGGAGCATTATTCTAAACTGAAGTTTTGAAACCGCTTTACTTTATACATTAATTTTAGAAAGTTGATACAGAAAATATCTGTGTATTTTATGCTAATTTAAACAGACAGAACTCCAGAAGGAAGAGTTTAAGTTGAACTTTATCCAAACAACTTGTGACACCCGATTAGAAGTCGACAGCGTTTAGTTTCCTTACCCATTTGGGGAATAACTCGGTGCCTGAGCTCCTTTTCCGATAATTGAGTCTCATTACAGGGAAATGGTTTGTACATAAGTTTGGGTTTCACAGTGACGCCTCATCTGGAGTGCAGATCTCATTGGTCAATGCAGGAGATGACGTCAGCAACGAATAGCGGATGCCCGATCCGAATTGCAAGGTGGCTTCCTCCGTGAATTTGTGCCAAATTGCCAAGTGTGGAGATTGCCCGGAAATATCTACACATGGCATCTTGTACCTACTATTAACTGCCATTTGGTACAAGAAGTGCCTCTACTTACCCGACTGCGCAGTTAGATTATTATTTAATATTGTTGGTATTTTTCCTGCTTTAGTTTATATCTTGTTATAAAGTCTGACTGTGGATAAAAAAAGATAGAAGTGGTTGCCAGGACTAGCTGAAGTTATGTTTGCGCCCCTTTGCAGACCTCCTGATGCGGTGCTTACTTTGCTTTTCGGCTCTGATTGTTACAGAAGCAAATCCAAATTCAGTTAAAGGGATTCTGGTCTTGCAAAATGTCGCGACCGCGCGAAAATGCATCTTGTAGTACTGTAAAACTGACGATGCAGTAATTTTGTGGTAAGAGTTAAGATGAATCTTTTATATTCAAAACATTTAAATCAGTAAAAAGCTATGATTCAAAATCAATAAGTATTTGAAATACTGTAATTTGAAGTTAAAAATCATTTCTACGTCTGTAAAATTTGAGCCTTTGATTAAAAAGTTGCTTAAAGTTTTGTATGACATTTTGCACTTCCAGTTAATAGTGAATGAAACCTGAGGATTTGATTTTTGTCTTTCAGAGAACTTTTGAACATCCAATTTTGTTTCGGCTCGAGCCGGTTCGTCAATGAAAATGTTTACGAATCAATCGCTCGTGAGATTTAATACGTTTGCTTCAGTATTTCGAAGTCGTAACTCAGTTTTCTAGTTATGAAGTTCATACTCAATTCCGTTTTTAAGACAAACTCAAATCTGAAACTATCCTATGAAATTGAAAGGCGAAAAAATTTGCAAGTTATCTAATGTAATTGTAGCAAAACTGTAAAGCAGAAAATTATTTCTTATAACTCTAAATAGTTTCTCCGGAACTATTTAGATATGAGCCACGCTCGAATAGATTAACTTCAAGTAAAAACAAATTTGCAACATCCAAAATATAAAAAAAATTAACTGGTTGATGAGCGAATATTTATTTGAATCTTTATCTAAAGTGTTCTTCATACAAACGATGTTAGAGTTGCTGATATTTACAATTTGAGTGACCTCAATTTTTACGTTAACTTCTCCAGAGGCAGTTGCAATCATCGTTGCCTCTTTCGTTGTTACTCACTTTACAACGATGCAGCTAGCGCCATCTATCGGCGAATATCGTCATATTCCATTTATGTTTTATCTGTTAGGATTTATTTTAATGTTATTTCGAAAATAAAATTATATGCTGTATAATATTAAACGTGGTATTTTGTCAATGGTTTCATTATAACTTAAAACTTTTTTGTTTTATACTTATAGAATTAATTTGAATGGTAATAAATGTTTGTAACTTGATGTGTCTTATTAGCTTTAGTTTAATAGTCGCGTTAAGTGTTGAAGGCAGAAAGCGCTGTCTTCTGTTGGTGCCTTGAGTTCCTATCGTGAAGCTAACGCTTGCCGAAGGAGAGAAGACCGAGAGAAGAAGAAAACGCTCATTAAAAGTCACTTCTCATAGGAGAAAGGAAATCGAGACAATAATAAAAAGCAATATGATCTGTGATAAAGGGACTGACTGACTTCATGTTACATTTTTCCGCTTTCCATGATTGTTTTAAAGATCATTGTGTAGATTAAGGCTCATGAATAAAGGATACATTCCGCGTCTCTCATTTCTCGAATTTTGTACCTTTTCTTTACATCAGGTAGGAGGGGATATCTTTAATGGTCGCGTTTATTGATCGGTGTTTTCATCAGATTCCTTGCGTTTTCATTAGATTCTTCCCCTTTAACACATCAACACACTATTCAGATATTCGATTTTGTATGTATTCTTAAAATGCGAAACGATCCGTACCAAACACAAAGAATATTTTTAACATTTGTTGTTCCCGTGGCCGAGTGGTTAGCGCGCTTGGTTTCTGATCTACGGGACCTGGGTTAAGGCATGGATATTCGTGCTGTTTTTCTGCTGAGGTCCTGCCATCCTCTCAGATCTTCTACTATGGCATATAAACTGACAGGCTCCTGTCAGACCTCTGTGGCAAGCAGCTGCTTGAGGGGTATTCATTCATTTGCCATGGACATTGAATAGTTTTACAGTTACAAAAGTTTAAAATTTCTTTTCCGTTTCGAAGACATTAGATAACCACAGAAATTTGAGTTTCTTACGTTAAAATTTTAATACCTGTAGAGCAGCATACACGGAGATATATCCTCAAGTAAAAAAGGAGAATAGACATTATTATCGTTTGGCTTATGCCTGATGTCTCGTGGCAGCGGTGCCATTCGATATTTACTCTAGTTGTAACATTTAAGATTATTATGAAGTAGATTCAAAAGTATGGACATTTGCTGAAACATATGCAAATGAGGGTTTCATATTTTATTTCTTTTAGCCCCGGGTAAGGCATGGATGTCGTGTTGTTTTTCTGCTGAGGTCCTGCCATCCTCACAGACCTTCTACTATTGCATATAAACTGACAGGCTCCTGTCAGACCTCTGTGGCAAGCAGCTGCTTGAGGGGGTATTTATTTATTTTATTTTTTTTACAGTTTATAAGCATTTCAGTTCCTAAGCATAATCAATTTTCATTTTACATATTAATAAACACTAAAGGGACAACTTTATTTATTTATCAATAGTAACTTCTTAAATAAGATTTTTATGAAAAATGTGACTGAAGATAATTTAAAGATCTCAATCCCATCTATCTGAATCTCGATTTTCAACAATATGTGTTCGGTATTTAGAAGAGTTACGGAAATAGGCAAAACTGCAAGTTTAAATAATTGATCTGAAAAGTAACTAGAAGGACAAGAAGTCGCCTCTGGCGAATATAAGATGAAGAGAAAAATGAAGAATTTCATTATCCGAATTTTGTAAACTCTAATAGTAATAATTCGTACTAATGGGTGACTAGAAAATGTAAATAACAATATATAGCATTATTATCCCTATAAAACACAAAAAGAATATCTCATTTATCCCTTAAAAGGAAAAAGCTGTATTTTCTTATCCCTTAGGGTTAACAGTCAAATCATACAATGTAGAAAAAAATAATTATTAGTTATAACTATATTGATATATTATTGAAAATTTTAAAATTAAGTTAATCCTAAATTTATAAAAAATAATGAGCATCCGGTCAAATTCCGCACAGTTTTAATTAAGACATATGAATATTGATTAGTCTATTTAACAACACAGTTTGCCACCAGAATTTCAAATTTCTAGCAGAAGTATATCGTTCGCAATATTACCTTAGGTTTTACATATTCTACATTTCACTTCCTCTAACGATGGTAAATGAAAACTGTGAATCAACCAATTTTGTTAGTACAGTCGCTCAAAAAAAGTATCCGAACACTTAATTAGTGATGAACCTTCGTGAACCTTCGTGTCACGTGACACGAAGGTTGCCAGATCACTAATTTCTAAAAAAATCGTTGC
Source organism: Ryuthela nishihirai (assembly GCA_038380435.1). Taxonomy (NCBI): domain Eukaryota; kingdom Metazoa; phylum Arthropoda; class Arachnida; order Araneae; family Heptathelidae; genus Ryuthela; species Ryuthela nishihirai. The sequence continues at coordinate 45,282,160 of JAWZYU010000005.1, forward strand.
CAGATATTTTTTCTGAATTTTGTATTCAACCGTAGTGTTCGGATACTTTTTTGAGCTGCTGTACCTCTTCAACTCAGAAGAAACAGACGTTTTGTTTGGCACAATATGACCTTGTTGCTCTTGCGCCATAAAACCACAAACAACCAAACTCAAGAAGAATTTTTCATCAATCTCTCAAAACGAAAAGAATCGTTTTCCCACCCACCCAGGGGGGGGGGGGATGAAATGAGAAATTTTTGCTACTAATGCAAAACCGTTGATCATCACGCTCTACCAATAAAATATAAAATTTCTAGTCCAAATGGATCGTTTGTAATATTCATTTCAAATTTTGAAATTTAAAATATCTACCATCAGAGGGCGCAATTAAAGCTTTTGGGAGATTCTAAAAGTGTGAATCATAATAATTTATCAATACCTAGGCCTTTAGGCACACTGTTCAAAACCCTATTCACTAATCTATAATTATCCATACGGGCAACATGGCCAAACCAACGGAGTCTCTCTCTGCACAATATGTTGCTCAAAGGAGGTTGCCGATTCTTTTGCCTAATGTCATCATTAGTTACAAAGTTAACACCTAATAAAACACCTAATGCCCAAGATACAGCGTAAACATCTAGAATCAAAAGCATCTAGTTTCCTGTTATCTTGTTTACAAAGTGTCCAAGTTTCACTACCATAACTAACCCTAGAAAGAACCAAACTATTATACAGTCTAATTTTAGTCTTTAGGTGTATACGCCAATTTCTCCACACTCTCCATAGATTCTTAAAAGTCCCAGCAGCAATCTCTATTCGTCTGTTAATCTCATGCCGCACATCACCAGTATCTGTTACATAGCTCCCAAGATAATTCAACTGTGACACCTGCTCAAGACTGCAACCATTCAGTTTAACTGAATCACAGCCTGCCTGACCAATTTTCATCACTTTAATTTTCTCTCTGTTTATAACCAAACCTACTCTACTACCAGTCTCATCAACAGCTCGAATGAAAGAGTTCATCTCATCAACATCATTTGCCAAAAGGGATAAATCATCAGCATAATCTAAATCAGAAATTTTCGTATCTCCAGTCCGTTTAAGGCCAAAATCTTTCCCTTGCAGTGAATTTCGCATAACATAATCAATAACCAAACTAAAGAGAAAAGGAGACAAAATGCACTCTTGTCGAACACCAGAAGTAATGCTAAACCAATTGCTACAAGCCATACCAATTCTCACACATTATTCAGAGTTATTATAGAGAGCTTTCATTATGTTAACTAACTTGTCTGTTATTCCATACGCCATAATGCCGAATTATAGTTTTTTGGAAAATTCGAAAGATGCAAATCTTATTTCATCACAGTCTGCTATGAATTGAAACACCTACTGCAGAGTGCTCATCAGTCACTCAATAGAGCAGGAAAAAAAGTAAAAAAAGTTTAGGTGGGTGCAAGAGACTGGTTTCCATTAAAATGTAACATTTTCTCCTCCTTATTAGAGGTGTTTAAAAATTTCTTTAAAAAATGCATAAAATATACATGATTTTTTTTACCGCCGTTACTCCCGTGGCCGAGTGGTTAGCGCACTTGGCTACTGATCTATAAGGGACCTGGGTTCGAGCCCCGGGTGTTGGATGTTGTTTTTCTGCTGAGGGCCTGCCATCCTCACAGAGCTTCTACTATGGCATATAAACTGACAGGCTCAGGTCAGACCTCTGTGGCAAGCAGCTGCTTGAGGACGGATTTATTATTTATTTATTTTTTTACGGATATGGCTTTCCTGCACAACCTGTCAGGACTAAATTTCCCATAAGGACGATGACCCTTGCAAATCCCATCGGACAGCCACGACAATGACAATGTCAAGACAATTTGAAAGATCAGTTGTAACAGCAGAACAAAGTTCTATTCAGGAGAAAATCAGAATATATAAAATGATATTTTTTAGAACATTTGCAGAGCACATTTAAGGAAGTAAGAATTGTTTTTTAAGGAATTCGTCGTTTTTTAACTCCCAAATAGCGATGTAGGTAACAGCAGATGAGTTAGAATATTTTGCCTCTGAGCGACAGTCCTTTTGCATATAATGGGCTAAACGGCCAGCTCACAAGGATCTATAGGCTCAGAAAATATCTGAGAAAAGAGACTCACTGCGAGGAGCTGTTAGGAGCCTCTGGTCAAAGCCACCATACAGCGTGTTCTTCAACTGCACATGGTATGGCTCTCCACAGTCCAACGCTCCATCCGACGACGGCGGCTTTTCCAAGCTCAGTTGGTGCTCCCTTTCTCACCTAGGGTATGGTGGGAGTTTAGAGGCGATAAATCTCAAGGTTGGCACAATTGAGGCTTGAACCTGGAAACTGCAGATTACGAGTCTGGAGCGCTACCGACAGAGAGGAAAAAATCGTACTCATGAGTGCTCATAATAATCATAAGTGATGTATTAGCTATATCATCATAGATGAGTTGGGTTGTTTTACCTCAGAGCGGCACTTTTTTGCGTACAGTGGGCTAAATTGCCAGGCCACAAGGACGCCAAGGGCTCGGAGAAGGTTGGGGGAGGGGACCCCCTGGACAGATGTTGGTGACAGGTGGTAGCCTCCCATCAAGTGTATTCTTTAACGTGCGTAGAGTATGGCTCTCCTGTACGGTGGACCTCGGCTTAACGTCTTATCTGACGGACGGCGGCCTTTCTAAGCAATCATAAGTGATTTTTTGGCTATATAATCATAGGTGATGATGCATCGACTAGCGTTTTTAACTGCGACATATTTCACGTGGCTGGTGTTCTAAAATACAAATGGAACCTTTGAGTGCGAATTTTCAGTTCCGATGAAGAGAATTTCGATCCTGAATAACCATTGCTTTAGATGTATAATCTGAAAAATTATGAATGGCAATTTCAGCTGTTAACAGATATATGAACGTAATCAAAGGCTTTAGTTAGGATTTACATTTTTCTCTTTGCAACTTCGAAGTACATTGCAGAATGCCTTTCTCCCTTCCAATGAAATGTGTCGGTTCTGTCTCAAGAAACTCACGAAGTCATTGTTACCGAGGATGCATCACGTGGGCAGCATTAAACTAGTGGCAGTCTTTTTATAATGTGAAACTAATCGTCAAGAACTTGGCACTTAAAGAATTCTGAACTAGATAACAGTTAAAAAAACATAGTCCTGTCATTATGAAGAAACATTTAAGTTGAACCTGATCAGATGTACACTTTTCGCAGATGGTTTTCATAACGGAAGCGACGAAAGCAAAAATGGCTCCAAAGGAAAAGTTTCAAATTTTTTTGTATTTATGGCACGCAGGGCGGGGATCTCCCCCCCCCACCAAAGTAACTCGGAGTTGGCAAAATTCGAAGCGACTTCTGAAAATTTGTAATCTTTTTTCTGTAAAATTAAGGGGAGTTGTTAAAATTGAGGCAACTTGGCAAATCTTGGGCAGTTTGGAAAATGGAGAGACTGTAAAATCTAGAGCAGTAGGCAAAATTCGAAGCCACTCAGTAAAATCTAGGTGAGTTGGCAAAATCGGGACAACTTAGCAAAATCTTGGGAGTTCGCAAAATTCGGAGTGACTTGGCAAAATCGTGGGAAGTGTTCGATTCAGGTGAGATGTAAAAATTGGGATTTTTTTCTGTAAAATTCTGGCGAATTGACAAAATCGAAGAAACTTGGCAAAATTCGAATCCACTTGATAAAATACAGGCGAGTTGTGAAAATTGGGATTGTTTTTGTGAAATTAAGGAGAGTTGACAAAATCGAGAAAACTTGGCAAAATTTTGGGAAGTTTGAAAAATTTAAAGTGACTTTGCAAATTCAAGAGAGATGTAAAAATTGGGATTGTTTTGCAAAATTAAGGAGAGGTGGTAAAATCGAGGCAACTTGGCAAAATCTAGGGAAGTTGGCAAAACTGGAAATCACTTGTTAAAGTACAGGTAAGTTGTAAAAATTGAGATTGGTTTTGTGAAATTAAGGAGAGTTGGAAAAACCGAGAACTCTTGGCAAAATCTAGGGTAGTTGGCAACATTCGAATCTACTTGGTAAAATATAGGCGAGTTGTGAAAAATGGGATTGGGTTTGTAAAATTAAGGAGAATTGACAAAATCGAGAAAACTTTGCAAAATCTTGGGGAGTTTGAAAAATTTGAAGTGACTTGGCAAATTCAAGAGAGATGTACAGTCGCTCAAAAAAGTATCCGAACACTATGGTTGATTACAGAATTCAGAAAAAATATCTGCAACGTTTTTTTTTAGAAATTAGTGATCTGGCAACCTTCGTGTACGTACACAAAGTTTACCAGATCACTAATTTCTAAATAAATCGTTGCCAGATATTTTTTCTGAATTCTGTAATCAACCATAGTGTTCGGATACTTTTTTGAGCGACTGTACAAATTGGGTTTGGTTTTGTAAAATTAAAGAGAGTTGGCCAAATCAAGGGAAAATTCACACTGACTTGCTACAATTCAGACGAGATGTAAATATTGGAATTATTTCTGTGAAACTATGTCTAGTTGGCAAAATTGGAAGTCCAAATGGCAAAATACAGGAGAGTTAAAATTGCCTCAAACCCCCCATGGAGCGAAAATCTAGATATGTAGGGTACGAATCAGACAGAAATTATTTTCTCAGTTGGCAAAATTTGATTTTCAATTTGAATTAAAATTATTATAATATATTATATATATTTAAAGGAGAATTGACAAAATCGAGAAAACTTTGCAAAATCTTGGGGAGTTTGAAAAATTTGAAGTGACTTGGTAAATTTCGGAGAGATGTAAAGATTGGGTTTGGTTTTGTAAAATTAAAGAGAGTTGGCGAAATCAAGGGAAAATTCACACTGACTTGCTACAATTCAGACGAGATGTAAATATTGGAATTATTTCTGTGAAATTATGGCTAGTTGGCAAAATTGGAAGTCCAAATGGCAAAATACAGGAGAGTTAAAATTGCCTCAAACCCCCCATAGAGCGAAAATCTAGATATCTAGGGTACGAATCAGACAGAAATTATTTTCTCAGTTGGCAAAATTTGATTTTCAATTTGGAAAATTTTTGATTTCTCCCCGCCCTAACCATAGTCCTTCGCTACGCCCCTGATGGCACGGTAGGATTTTTAGTAAGAGTTACATTCATCAATTGAATGTAATAGAGATAAGAGGATTGGACACTTTTACCATGAGATTGGAAAGTGCTTAACTGAGGCTTAGTCAGCTGAAAATCATTTTGTCTGTATAAGACATTTGAGTAGACATTTGAAGTATTTGGAACACGTTGTTCGGGATACTGCAACAGTTGAATACAATTCGGTGTCTTGGAATGTCCTCTGTTGATTGGGCTGAGAAAAAACCCTCCAAAGAAAGTTGAAGTTCTGTCTCATATGGGGGACAAAGACCAAAAGAGGAAAGAAAATCCTTGACATTGAGGAAAGGACATTAAACGTGTTCACGGTGAACGGAAATTGCAGACAGGGCGAAGAGGATGCGCGGCGTTGCTCGTAACATGGGCCCCCGCAGGGTACACTCGTTACTTGAGTCTAACAAACCGTTGCTGACGTCAAAGCAGAGCTAGTAATGCCACGAGACGCGACGATGCAGACGCAGGTGAGCCCGCTTTACGAGCAGGAGTCGATGCGAGACATACTCGATGTCCTTGTCAGCCTCTTTTGCACAATGAGGAGGCGAATTTATTTTGAGGTAATAGTACGGAGTCATTTCAACGACGGAGGAGATGCAATCAGTACGGACTAGAAATTGGCGGAAGAGCCATCTGGACCGTCGAAGCCCTGAAAAAGCTCGAGGCGACGTTTCTGCCAACAGAAGCTGAATGGGAGGTGATGTCTGCTGCATTTCTTTCGAGGGGAGAAGAAGGTGACACAAGTTAACTCTTAGCATAAAAGGGGATTCTGGTGGAAAAGAGAGATTGACGGACATCCCATGAGCTGTCAAACTTCTATCTTTCCTTTGAAAGCTTCAGGTTCAAAGGAATTTATTTTTTGTTTTGACTTTCTCAGATTTCTCTTGGGTTATATTAAAAATGTGATTTTCCTCTTAAGAAAAATTTATAAAAATTCTTGGCTCTGTTCGTAAGACAGAGAAAGGATTTTTATAAAATTTTCTCGACTTATGGAAAGAAACAAAGTAGACATAGTATTTTTTGAGAACTCCATTTTACAGTACTGTGCAAATTAGTTGGAACAATAGGAAAATGCAGTAACAAAGACACAACTAAAATATTTATTTGTTTAATAGTGTAGTTAATAGTGAATGTGACCCCCTCCCCCTAACTTTAATTACTTCTTTCACCCTCTCAACCATTGATGCCACTAGCTTTCCACACATCTCCTTCACTTCAAGATCGTGGTACCACACTTTCATGACACTTTCTATCATTTTGGTTTTCGTCGTGCAATCCATCTT